>BSBM01000278.1:32777500-33977500 GCA_027924585.1 Larix kaempferi | reverse complement strand
TCATAATCCATCATCTCCTTAATCATCACCTCCAATTCGATGCAAGATATATACGATATAGGTGGAGAATCTTTTTTAATCATCAAGAATTGATCAAATATCTCAAAATCATCAGTTAGCTTTTCAATTATTGTTTTTCCAGTTAATCCTTTGACTAAACTTTCGAATTTTGAGTGATCCAGGCGAGCCTGTACTATCAAACTATGATAATTTTCTTTAGAAATTAATTTTCCATCATTATCCCAAAAAGAAGGTAGACCATTCTTAAAAAGCCTTTGAAATAATTTCTTAAAACATTGAACTTGAAGGAGCATCTGTTACGCTTTGTCTTGTACTTCTTTATCATGATCATGTTTTCCAATAATTCTTCTTGCCCAAATAATGATTGCAGGTCTGTCTTTAATCCCTAAATTTTTCATATTTGTTTGAGTCAAATTATTTAAGAAACTAATTTTATTTTGAGTTGTCTCTGAAGGCCTTTTTATTTAGCGTCTCATTTGCCACTTTACACCTTTGGAGAGCTATGTTTGCTATAGCATCTTTATCATCTATAAAATCCAGATGTGACCAGAATTTGGTAACTTCTACTGATATTGCATCCCATATAAGGTGTTTAGCTCCTTTTAATGGAAGTTTACCTATTAGTCTATCTTTCAATTCGTCAACCCTCTTTTGCAATTGTTTTCTATCACTCAAAGCTTTTTTCTTTTCCTTAGAATTTTGAATTAACTCTTGTTTAAGCTTCTGGTTTTTTCCTTTCAATTATTCAATCTCTACATCCTTTAAACTAATTTGTGACAATGATAGAATTGGTCAATTCCTCAATGGAGGATTTATCTATTTGTTTTTCTTTTGTACATTAAAATTTATCTTTTGGCTTCTATGGTACTTGCACTTTTTCAATCTGATTTGTATTTAACATTGAAATTTGCAACAACAATTCAAACTTCTCCTTTTTCCAAGTATATTTTTCATCTTGTAACTTTAACATCTTACCTTTGTAATCCATCATTTCTTGATATATGGCTTCCTTTTCCTGTTGTGACGCTAATAGATATGAAGATTGTACGTGTTGATTATTTGGCACCTTCAACCTTTTCTTGAGCATTTGAATAGTATTTTCTTTTTCATCAAGGAGCATTTTGGTGCACTGAGTGTTCCTTGGCTCTGCCCCCGCAGTCACAAGGTCCATTTGTAGTCTTTTAATCTAGACCATTTTGCTTTAGTCTCTATCTTTTCTTGCCTCAATTGATTTTCCAACTTTCCTATTACAGACTGCAGCTTGGAAATTTTTAAAATGGATTGTAATAAATCAAAATACAGGGCATCTCGTGTTTGTCTATGAAATTGAATCTTATCTGGTATATCAATAGCATCAAGTTTAACTTCCATATTAGATACTTTTCATCGTTCACAACTATGAACCTTAGAGTGTTTCTCTCTGAATCCTTAACTGTAACAAGGGAAACTTTTTGTTCTATCAACTTCTTTACTTGTGGGAACAACTTCTGATTTTCTTCTAAATATTGATTATTCTTTTTTGTATATTGTGAAAGAAAATCAAATATGGATTTATACTGAGATGTTTCTAGATTCCTTTATTTCTGAAAAATAATATTATTGTATATTTACAGTTGGTTTTGAAACAAAGTAGTTTTTTATAAAACAATTGAATCTCGTTCCTCCATATTGGTAATTTCCTTATGTCGTTCCACCTTTGTCTTTTTACTTGAAACTTCTTCATCAAATTCCATACTATCAACTTTTGAAATAGTTCTTTTGTTGGTGATATCATATTTAGTTGGTGTCTAAACCAACATTGCCAAATTGTTTGTTTGTTCCACATTTAATTCTTTTACTTCTTCTTGATTCTGTTCAAATTTCAATAAATTTGTTATTTCTTCTAAGCCTTCCACTATTTGATGATCAAAATCTTTGTTTCTATTTTGTTGTCTCCTCAGAGATATGATTTGATGAGGATCACAATTAATCCTTTCAGCCTCTTGAAAATCCATGATCTTTAACCATTTTTCTACTACAGATAGCATTGCCTTAGTCTTTATGATGAATGGACCAACTTTAAGCAGAAATTTCACATTTGATGATTTTTTTAAAACACCAAATTTTTTTCTTCTGAATACAACCTTTGTCTGATAAATTCTCAGGAAAAAATACTTGGTGCTAAAAAGGTTGGAAAAATATATGGTGCTCCGGTAAAAGCATACACTCTAACTATAATATGTTCTTTATACAAGAACCAATCACCTGTCTGTCTTTTTGGTGTAGGCTGCAACATTTCTTTCTTATCTTCTAACATTTGGGGTAACTCAGTATCAAAAATAATTCTGTAAACTTCTGCCATGATTGTATTGGTAAACTCAAACATATTGATATGCTTGGGAAGATCATGAGAAAAGATGGTGCCAAGAAACTTCAACTTAGAAATATTTGAACATAAGAACAGGTTCAGAAGGTATGACTGATATCTGAAATGCTTCAATTTGTGGAAATTCACTAATTGAGCATGAATTGCTTCAGCTAGGAACTCATCAAAATTAAAACCACATGTTGGAATCGACTGGACTGTTAGGAACCCATGTCTTTACTTTGTTAGTATATTGTTGTTGGACGCATATGCTTTGTAAGTCATCCCGGAGTATTTGTTGATCCATAGTTTGTGTTATTGTTGTTGGCGCATATGCTTTGTAAGTCGCCCATAGTTTTGTTGATCCATAGTTTGTATTGGCCCATGGTTTTGACCCGTAATAATTGTTGATCTATATTTTGTATTGGCCCATAGTTTGTATTGACACATGGTATTGACCCATAGTATTGGCACCTAGACTTAGTATATAAGTATGTGTTGAGGCCTATGAAGGCACCGTGAAGTTAATTGTATTGAGCTTGATCAAAAGAGGTTGCCCCCTCGAAGTGGCCCGTGATCAATATAAAAGTGATTCTGAGTTATGTTATTTCTGATATCTCGTGTATTTTCATTAATTAATTATTGCAGGTTCTTCACATCTGGTATCAGAGCACTTTCTTGGGCTCGTTGGGTGGAATTTCTGCCAATTTTTTTTCGCATCTGTTGCAGCTTCGGATTTGGGAATAATCCCTATCCGCTTAACTGTGGGAAGTACTTGGGCATAAGCCCTAAAACTCATTGTGAAGAGTACCACAGGAACCCCAAAGTAGTTGGCCCATTGAGAGGACCTGCCAGCGAAAAGGGCAACGACCCCTACCTGATTGACTAGTTCCCACCCGTGAGGTAAACCAAGAGCTGTCGTTTGTGGCAAAGCGGTTATCAGTTTTACCTGAGCCATGGAGTGAGGGGTACTGCCCCAATACGCAAGCCATCAAACAACATTGGTGGCCGAGTGAAACACCTGAACTGTTAGGAAGCCGTACATACCTGGGGTCCATATCTATTTTCAGCTGAACTGTTGCCGATCACTTCCGCTCCAGATCCAGTCGTTTCAGATCTATTATGAAAGTCATTCCAGATCCAGTCACCGTTTCAGATCCAGCCGTTTTCGATCCCTTCCGCGTCGTTGCAGATCCATCTGTTGTGGATCCATTCCGCGCCGTTGTTGCCGATCCATTTTTGCGAAAATAAAAATAAAAATTTCTGTTTTGGGGCCATATCTCCCTTGTTTCAACTCTATTTTCCCTGAAACTTCACTGACATCCCTACAATCCCATTCTGCATATTTCATTCCTGAAGACCCTATCCCAAATTCCACTTCCCAAGACCATAAATCCCACATTTGTCTATTTTTAGGGTTTGCCATAACTTCTTCAATTTTCACTCAATTGCCTTCAAATTTTACCATAGAGTTCCCGCTTCTGAAATCCCCATTTTTTGCTTCGCTGTCCCTCAGAAAGTGTCGAAAACCTAGTCAAACCCTAATTACCCCTCCGAGTTTTTCCCAAATCCAAATTTCCCCTTACTAAATAAGTTTGTGTTTGTGTTTTTCTATCCATTCCCCCCCCCAAAAAAAAAAATTCCTGGTTATGGTTGTCACTCACACAGGAGCAAAAACCATGGAGGAAGCACTTGCAACCATCCAAACCAAACTCCAAGATCTGGATGAAAAATTTCTCAGCCTCCATCTTCAGCATTCAGCCATGAACAATAACCGACAACCAGAATCTTCTGCAGCCACTGGGTTCTCTTCTTCCAACAACTTTCGTGAGCCGAAGCTTGATTTTCCTCGCTTCAATGGTACTGATCCGACTGGATGGATATACTGAGCAGAACAATATTTCAGTCTGCATAATACTTTTGATGTCCAGAAAGTTCCACTTGCATCCTTTCATTTGGAACAGGAAGCCCTTCAATGGTACCATTGGTACATCAAAGCTCATCCCGAGCCAAACTGGACAGATTTTTGCCAACTCCTTTTGCCACGATTTGGTCTTAGTGCTTTTGATGAATTCACAAGAGCACTCACTGAACTTCACCAAATTGGCACAGTGAGAGAGTATCAGACAGAATTTGAGAAACTGGCCAATCACACAGAAGGATTGTCTGATGAATTCTACAAGAGTTGTTTTATCAGTGGTCTCAAGGATTAAATCCGCTCAGAAGTCAAAATGTTCTGTCCCAACACAATGATGGAAGTCCAAGGGTTGGCTAAGTTAGCGGAGGACAAGATCGCAGCTCAACAACGCTCCAAACCCACCTTTGTTCCCTTCAAAAATATGGGTTCCCAACGACCTCTCATAACGCCTGCTCCTCGAACAACTCCTATCAAGCATTTGTCTGAAACAGAGATGCAGGCAAGCCGAGAAAAAGGGATTTGTTATAATTGTGATGAGAAATTCACTCGGGGACATAGATGTGTTCAACAAAAGCTCTATCTCTTGGATGTGGATTCTCCGCCTGCCTCAGAACTTGGTGAAGAAGCTCCAGATATAGTAGATGTTCATGTCAACCTTCAGCACCCGCCAGTTGACACCCTATCTCAAGACGAACCACCCGAGATCTCTCTCCATGCTGTAACTGGCGTCACCACCCCACAAACAATGCGGGTCAGGGGATACTTCAAGAAGCTCCCTCTTACCATACTCATTGATTCTGGTAGCACTCATAACTTCATTGACCCTCGGATTGCCAAACAGGCTGATTGTTTTGTCCATCCTTGTTCCAACTTTGAAGTCATGGTTGCCAATGGGGGCACCTTACCTTGCAAGGGGAAGTGTCATAATGTGCGTATTTCTATGGAAGATTATGACCTGCGCTCTGGCATGTTTGTCGTGTCCTTAGGTGGATGTGATGTAGTTTTGGGCGTTCAATGGTTATGCACACTTGGCCCCATCTTATGGGATTTTGATGAACTTTGGATGCATTTTTCAGTCAATGGGACACAACACAAATTTATGGGCTTACAACCAGGGTATCTCTGCATCATCAGTTCACATCGCTTGGAAAAGATCCTTAAGAAGAATTCACATGGTGTCATTGCTCAGCTCCATTCCCTTCAGATGCACCCACCAACGATCTCCACTACTTCCTTGGATAGATATGCATGTGTCTTTGTTGCACCAGTGGGCTTGCTGCCTTCACGAGACCTTTCCGGTAAGCATTTTACCGCATCTACATCTCAGCAGGACATGATGGCTATTTTGCATGCAGTACAGAAGTGGAAGCCATCCCTATTGGGGAATTATTTATGCATCAAGACTGATCTCCGAAGTCTGGAAACTTTCCTGGAACAACGGGTCTCCTCCCCAGCACACCTGAAATGGGTTCTCCAACTCATGGGTTATGACTATGCGACCACTTACCAAAAGGGTAAGGACAATATGGTGGCAGATGCTCCTTCTCGCACATTTGATGACCCAGTTTCTCTTACAGCTATTTCTCTACTTGTTCCAAATTGGTTGCAATCTGTTCAACGGGGCTATCTCTTCTATGAACTCCATGCTTCTTCATCAGCAGGGCACTCTGGGTTCCTCAAAACATATGACCAAGAACAATGTAACTTCTTTTGGCAGGGATTGAAAATGACAATTCAACGGATGGTGGTTGACTGTGATACTTTCCAGGTCAACAAGGGTGAAACGACCCTCCTTTCGGGACTGCTCGAACCCTTGCCCATCCCTACACAGATTTGGACAACTATTTCTATGGATTTCCTGGAAGCGCTCCAATCGTATAGTACCACATCTAAAAGGACACCATATGAAGCAGTCTCTGGACAGGCACCACCAGTTCTTCTTTCATACACCTTCAACAGCTCCCTAGTTCAGGCAATTGACTCAATTCTTCGAAACCGTGATCAGCTTCTTCTCATTCTGCAGGACAATCTTCACATGGCAAGAATTCGACTGAAACAGCAAGCCGATCAGCATCGTTCTGCGCGCACTTTTCACGTCGCTGATATGGTTCTTCTTCATCTACAGCCTTCCATGCAATCCTTCCTGAAACTCAAAAGGTGCCAGTGGCCCGGAATGCAACCCGAGGATGCTACAGGGGACCCACTCCTTCAGATTCTGCATCAATTTCCACATCTAAAGCTTTGAGGACAAAGCTTTTTCTAAGGGAGAGGGGATGTTAGGAACCCATGTCTTTACTTTGTTAGTATATTGTTGTTGGATGCATATGCTTTGTAAGTCGTCCCGTAGTATTTGTTGATCCATAGTTTGTGTTATTGTTGTTGGCGCATATGCTTTGTAAGTCGCCCATAGTTTTGTTGATCCATAGTTTGTATTGGCCCATGGTTTTGACCCGTAATAATTGTTGATCTATATTTTGTATTGGCCCATGGCTTGTATTGACACATGGTATTGACCCATAGTATTGTGACCTAGACTTAGTATATAAGTGTGTGTTGAGGCCTATGAAGGCATCGTGAAGTTAATTGTATTGAGCTTGCTCAAAGGAGGTTGCCCCCTCGAAGTGGCCCGTGATCAATATAAAAGTGATTCTGAGTTCTGTTATTTCTGATATCTCGTGTATTTGCATTAATTAATTATTGCAGGTTCTTCACATGGACTCAGGTGAATTGACTTGCAGAAGGAAACCTAGCATAACTTCCATAACTGATCTATCATTATCAAGACCTAAAATTTGACTCAACAAAGACAAGACTAACTGGACATCTCGTTGGAAGACATCAATATTCAAAGGGAAGGATAGGTTTTCATGTGATTGATCATCTTTCAAAACTTGTAACAAATACTTTTATTTTTCTTCCGGACTGCAACCTCTATATGACTTTACCAAAATTTCTTCACTAAATGACTCAGAGTTTTGGGGAAAAGTTTCAGGTAAACCTGAAACCTTATGAACAGTCTGTGCATTGACTCGACATAGAATTTTGGTTCTATTTACATTGATAATTACTCTTTCGGCCTGTGAATTGTTCGTTGCACACCAACCAACGAACTCGGGGAAATGAAGGGTCTGTTCAATACAAAAAGAATACAGAAAAGAACCAAAAAATTTTAACACATCCTTTCCTTGTGACCTGAATTCCATTAAATTCTCTTTGGAATGTGAAATACTACCTATAGACAGGATGGGGTCGAAAATGTCATTTTCCCTATCAACCACAACTTCCTCTTTTTCATCTAAATTATCACAGAGCGGAATGGACTCTTTGATTGTCTCCATTAGGACAAGAAATCCTGAGAATACAAGGTTTCGAGACACCTGAGGAGTGAGATTATGAACAGGAAAACCCATATTTGACTTATGTACAGGGTTGACGAAGACAAGTGACATGTTTTTGGCGGCTCCCTTTTCTCCATGCAGCAAATAACAAATACATTTTTTTTAAATTCCAACAAACCTTTTATACAACCCATATCAAGGTGGTTTCGGAACTCAAAACGAGTGGTATCATTTCAACCACTTTTCGTAGCGGACTCCACCAACAACCGCCATGTGGTAAGCAGTTTAATTTCCGCTCCAACTTTCCGACTTTATTCCCTGAGCACTTTCCTATCCTGAAACTCCTTTCCATCGTTGATTTGCCTCAGGGTGGGTCTGCACCGTCGATCTATTCTTGGCTTTATACATTTGCGACCTTAGCGTTATTCGCCCAACTCTTTAGCACTTTTTTCATCTTTCCCTTCAGTCATAGGTTAAGGTCATATGGTATATTTCCTAGGAATCTTTTCCGCTTAGCCTCTGGTCCTTGCTCTTTGGTCCCATTGCGATTTCAATCCCCTCCTTTCAAACACTTTGATTTTTATCCATAGTGTAAAACTTTTGGATAAATTCCAAATTTCAAAAAAAATAATCTCATATGTTAAACCAACTTAAAATGATATCAAAGTTACAATTTTTTTCAAAAACCTTTGCATGTTAACACACATGAGGTTGTTAAACCATGTCATGAGTCTCTAAGGAGGTGTTGACCACCAATTCAACAATCTCCCCCTCGGCACCAATTAAGCAGACTCAAACCCGCGACTTTTTGGCTCTGATTCAAATTGCTGGCTCACATTTTTTTGTTAAACCAAACGCCAAACTATTGGTTTGTATACGACCTCCAAAGTTATGGATTCATGGGAAGCTATTAAACCATGTCATGAGTCCCGGAGGAGTTTTTGATCACCAAGTCAAAAATATGGCTGGCATATTTACTGAGTCCTCAGGAAACACAAAATTTGTAATAAGTAGAGATATGCTACATGTTGAAATTGTGACAACAATTAATCCAAGGTGAAAATTGAGTAGTTCACATAACAGTGACAATTCACATAATGGTGGAAGGTTATGTAATTGTAGTAGTTGTGTTGAACATTTTATTTATTAGTGTAGCCTTGCGAGGCATATGAAATGATGTAAGCCTTGATGTGACTGATTGTAATGTTTATCTTTGATCGATAAGAATATTGATACCTTGTCTTGTGGATGTTTCCTTAACTTCTTGTCATGGTTTTTCCATGTAAAATTTTTGTCCTGTTGTAATCTATTATGTTATCTTGTTCAATCATTTCTCATTTCATTGTTGCAAATTCCTTTTTTGAGTTCACATATTCCACAACAAGTGGTATCGAAGATGGAGAAGGAGAACAAACTTCCTCAGAGTGATTTTCATGGAGAGGATGAAGTTTGCAGTCCATGCCGGAGAGAGTGGAACGACTGTTCCCAAATTCAACTTGATATTTCTATGCATGGTTTTGTAAAGGATAATGTGGAAAGGTTGATTGGGCTTGAAATTTCTGTGTAGTTTTTTAAAGGTAGATTGAGCTTGAGATCTAGAGTAGATTCTCTAATTTATGTCCAATAATTAGAGAAGTGTCATCGAGTGAGAGATAGGCACCGTAGAGGGAGACGTCGCGGCCACCAACATAATTGTCTGAGAAGGAAGGGAGGAACTATATGTTCGTTGTTTGTCGACTAGTCATATTATAAATATTTGTTTTTTCTCCAACCATATTACTGAACATACGTGGTTGTTGATGTTGAGATGATAATCATATCCTAAAAACTCACCTATATATAACTCAAATCCACACATGGTATTGCTTACATCTAAGATAATTTTTTTGTTAGCATGGAGTGGGCACACAAACCCAACAGACTTGAAATCTAATCATTGAGGCATTAAGAGAAATAAATTTGGCATTGTTGTGCAACAAGGAATAACCTTGGCATGAAAAAGAGAAACATATGTTTTGTATGGTTGGATTGTTTCTTGGAAGAGGAGAAACCACAGTGATCAATTAAAGAAAAGAAGAATCAAATGGAAAAGGTTATGAGTGCAAAGTTTGAGGTGGAGAAGTTCAGTGGGAAGAATAAATTCGAGTTTTGGAAGCTCAAGATGCATGATCTGTCGGTGCAATAAGGACTGCACAAGGTGATGGTAGGCAAGATAAAGAGATATGCGGGTGTGATTAATGAGGACGGGGAATATCTCGATGTAAGAGCTATCAACAAAATTCGGTTGTGTTTGGAAATGATTTTCTTTTCAATATTGTTGGAAAGGAAACAACAACACGCTTGCAAAGCAGAATGGAGAGCCTTTATATGACAAATTGAATCTATTTGAAGAGACAATTGTTTAGTGTATGAATGAAAGAAGTTACCAAAAAAAATTATCATCTTAATGTTTCCAATACTCTTATGTGCCAATTGAATAATATGGATGAAAAAATCCAAGAATAAGACACGGAAGTCATGTTATTATGTTCATTGCATGAATCTTGGAACAATTTAGTACTATCCTACTAGACTTAGCATAATAAATACTCTTGATTGTGATACCGTTGTGGGAGCCTTATTTTTTGAGGAGGTATGGAAGAAATCCAATATAGAAACCTCCACACGGGATGAAATGGTGGCTAAGGGTCGATCCACAGAAAGAGTGGGAAATTTGAGAGATACATCAATATCTAAGTCAAGAGGAAAAAAAGCTAATAAAAAATGTTGGTGCTACAATAAATCAGGGCATCTCATCAAAGATTGTTGGAAGATGAAAGCATCCAAGGATGACTCCACAAAAGAAGCAAATCCAGTTGATACTACTTCACATATGGTTGGTGAAGTTTTATGTGTTTTTAATATCTCACAGTATCACAAGCAATGGTTATTAGATTTTGATGCTTTGCATTACATTTGTTCACATAGGAGCATGGAAAAATTTAAGGATCCATAATTTTCGTAAAGTGTATAAACCTTGGTGAATCATACTAATCCTTATATTTGCAACCATAATATATTTGGCGATTTGTTTTTGAAAATATTCAAATTTCTAAGGACTTTATATAGTTTTTGGACAAATTTTGGCGATTTTTAGAGTAAAAAACCATTATCCCATGGAATATGGGTGAATAAGTTTTGAAAAAGAAAGGCAAATTGGAGAATCTACTTTTGCAAAAAAAGGTCAAAAAATATCCCATGGGCTAAATTTCGCCCCTAAAATTGTCCTTGCATAGGAGTAGGTTTTCTTCTTATTAAACTATTGATGGTGGTATTGATTTTATGGGAACAATGTTTCTTGTAAGACTGTTGGGATTGGGAGCATTAATATTAAAATGTTCGATGGTATTGTAAGGATGTTAATAGAGGTAATACATGTACGAAAATTCAAGAAGAATTTAATTTCCTTGGAAGCCTTTGGATTTTGGAGGTTATAGGTGGAGCACTAAAGTTGTCCAAGGGCATTTTGGTGGTAATGAAGGCCACAAAGTTTGGAAACCTTTGCAAGTTGGAATGGACTACTTAAATAAATGAAACAATGATGGTATTTGATGAAGCAAATGAATCTACTCATTCATGGAATCAATGATTGGGCCATATGAGTGAGAAAAAACTAAAGGTATTGATAAATCATAAATTACTTATAGATTTAAAATATTTGATTTTGAATTTCTACAAGCATTGTGTTTATGGGAAGCAGTGTACACATAAGTTTAAGACAAGTAGTCATACAATTAAGGGTATTCTCGATTATATTCATTCAGATGTTTGGGGTCCATCCCCTATAGTTTCATTTGGAGGATCATCATAGTTTGTGACATTTATTGGTGATTACTCTAGAAAGGTGTGGGTCTATATTCTCAAAATAAAACTTGACTTGTTTAATGTATTTAAAAAGTTTAGATCTTTGGTTGAAAAGAGAACTGGCAAGTCAATTGTTTAAACAAATAATGGAGGCAAGTTTATATATTTGGAATTTGAAAACTATTGCAAGGAAGCTAGGATCAAAAGGCATAAAACCAGTGTTTACACTCCTTAACAAAATGTTGTGGTTGAATGCATTCATAACAAGAATCTTCTAGAGAGAGAAAGGAGCATGCTCAATAATGCCAGATTGTAGCAAGGGTTGTGCTTGGGTAGAAGCAGTGATTACAACTTTCTATTTGGTAAATTAGTGACCATATGTTACAATAGACTTTAAGATTCCTGAAGGGGTATGGACAAGTCATTCTTGTTTCTTTTTCGTGTGGTTCACAGCCTCGACAGTTAGTGGCCAGGGCTCGCTACATCCACATTAATAATTCTAGGGGGGGCACTCAATGGGGCCCTGTCCTATCGGCTCTAGTTTTGGGAGCCTAACCCTAAATGATCCATAGAATTGGATTCGATGAGAATTGAACCTCGGGCCTCGACAACTACGGTATTGGACTCGGAAACTACAACCAACTGAGCTACCCCTCGGGGCTACAAGTCATTCTTGTTATTACTCAAATTTGAAATTTTTGTGTTGTGATGCTTATTCTATTATTCCTAATAATCAGCTTTCTAAGTTGGACCCCAGATCAAAGAAGTATATCTTTGTTGGTTATAGTTATAGATTTAAGGGATATAGATTGTGGGATCTTATTGCCCATAAAATCATCATTAGCAGAGATGTAGTATTTGATGAATCCCCTCTCATTAAGTTAGGCATAGTATAAGTTGAAATGAAACAGGAACAAGTACCACAAAATCAATAAATTCAATTGGAAATTGAGCCATCTACAAGAAAGAAAGAGCATGGATGCAATACCCCAAATTTTGGACTTTAACCCCTTTTATATTTTGCTAAGTATTATTTCATTTTACTTAGGTGACATTAGAAATTTAAGAAGTTAATTTTTGATGACCAATGTGGACCAGCACATTAATGAGATGGGAGTCACCGTCCCCTATGGTTTGGAGGATAAATGCCAATTAAAATAATAATTAGAAATTATTATTGGAGAAAATTGTAAACCCTAAAGAAAATTTTAGGGAGAATAATGAAATAAAAGAAATAAGAGAATAAGAGAATTCACACCAAAGAGAATAAAAAGAGAAAATAGGAGCTCATTCACACAATTATCATGATCATTATCACACAAGAGAGAAAGGGGAGCTGGGAATAAAAATAACCAGAGATAAATGAAGACAAGTAAATGGGGGCAGTTTTGGAGCACAAAACTGAACCAGAACAAGAGATATCATAGCAGTTGGGTATATCTTGGAACACTGGTTGTGTTCAGGTAGGAGAACTACCCCAAGCTTGTAGGAGCACTGCACTTACTTTGAATAGGCTGTGACTGAATGATTCTCTTAAATGGATGAGACTTAAAATCCCTTGGAGCTCAGGAGCACTGAGTTGGATGTTGGGTTGTCTGCTGCCACATAAATTTTATAAATAACTTGGGGAACAAGTGAAGGGCAAATAAAATATAAACTCTAAACCAGGGGGACTGTGAACTCAGCTCGGGGGTGACCTGGAAGCAAGGAGAACTTGATGGTCAAAGGCTGGGAGGTTTGTGGCTAGGTTCCACTGGTCATCAGAATACAAATAAGTTTATATGTTGTACTTATATGATAACTTTTATGGAACAGTTGATCGGATTTGTTTATGTATATTCTTGATTTACTGTTGAAAGGTTTATTTTACCAGATCTGATCAGATATATATTTTTATACTAAACTTATGAGTATGAATCTTACATAAACTATTAGGTCTCTGTAATATGGTACAGATTGGTGATCTCATTTACATACCTACAATATTTATAGTTTATGTTTGATGTAAGAATGAACACATTCTTTGTACAATAGGTAGACATAGATATAGTTTAAATAATGATTTATAATCCTAAGATAGGCATTATGGAATGGTCATTGTTTAGGTTATATTCTATGGATATGTTGAATGTATTTAAATAGAATACATTTATTTTTATTCAACAGAGCCCATTACTGACAGAGAACATGTTTCTCATATTTATGGAAAAAATGAGGCAGACATGTAAACCGTGAGGTTTACATGTCAAGCCATTGTATTATATAAATCTTTTATGCTATTTCCTTATATAGATAAACATAAGAGGCTTAATGTGAACAGAAAATTCCCTATCATTTTACATAAAAGCAAAAACATTGTGCATAAAATGATTTACATCTACAGTTAATGGGATTTCCATTATTTGACAGAGCTACTCTATTATTATTGACTCTGTATATGCATGCTAATTCATTCCAGCACGGAACTCGATTTTGTTTTCTATACAAACTATGTTTACAAATAACATTTAATATTCAGTATGGAACTCGATTTGGTTTCCATTACATTTGTAAACAATAACTAATTAATTTCAGGATGCATTATATTTCAGATGCGTTTTATCCTTATATGCATGCCATTAATCTCGGCATAGGTCGAGCTGCGACCTTCATTGTTTGAAAGCCAAATCGTTATACATGGAAGAGAACCAACTTCTACGCTAAAGCATATTTCTAGAAGTTAAACGTGGTATGCATTCTCACAGGAAAGGGTTTTGTACCCTGGTTCCACGATTTACACAATGTGCATATTATAAGTAAACGATGCAGCTACCATATTAATTTATGCATATGCCTGTGGCTCGGGGAGAAACTGAAAATAGTTTTTAAAAAGGAACAAGAAACGAATGCTATAAACGATTCTGCAATATAAGTTTGAATGTGAATCTATCTATGCAGCCACTATATTATATGCATATTCGATGCTCGGGAAACATTCTGGAAAACAGAGTTCAAAGAATAACAAACAAGTGTTGCAAACGATTTTCTTTCTATGCCCTACTTTCATAATGTATATCAATATACAAATATAAAGAATGGATGCGCAAACAGGCATTGGTGAATCATTAAACACGATATCATTTCCATTAAAGAGTTTGGAACAGTAACATTTAAACACTGAAAGCATTTCTGAGACATAATGTGGATTAACCAGCAAGCGCTTATGCACTGCCTAGAGAAACATAAATAAGTTTACCAACAAGTATCTATATTTACAAGTCTGTGCTGCTATACGAAGTGCATATTAAGGTCGTGAAGACCATCCTCGTAGAGTTAAGCGTGATGCTTCCGAAAACTAGGTCGACGGACTTTTCCTTTTCAACAGCAAAAGCAAAAACCCTAACTAGTAACTCTACCAATGTTTTAAGTAACTCATCCCCCACCAACAGGGTAAACCACACCCGAGAAATCATGGGTTTGCGAGTTACCTGGCCAAGTGGAAAACCCTTCTTCATGCTCGACGTCGGTTATGGGAGTCACCATGAGTGCTCCCAACCTCCACCTTCTCCTTCTTACCTGCACAAGAAAGTTAAACGGAGTTACTATCGCAGTAAAAACTTGTAAACCAAATGTTTACTATATATACATTATATGAAATGGGACACGTTACCTGTGGGAGAGTGAAGGTGCAACAGTGCTTCACCTGCATAAGCAAAACCATCAACGAATGTTAGACTCTACAGAAAGTTTAGGCAATGGATCAAAGTAATGAAGTTTACATGCAGAACGTTGTTGTGTCTTACCTTCGTGGGCATGGGTGACCCACAAAGCACCTTCCATTGCTACTCACTGGTTCATAGTGGTGACGAGCCCTCTCACTGTAATTCATGGCGAAAACCTTCGGCACATAGTTGAATCTCTCTACACAGACCTTGTCGAGGGAAATGAAATGTCTCGAAGACCACCACCCTTACCAAGTGCTACATGCACCGGGAATGAGAGGTAATTGTCACCTCTGAAACCGGTGGCCTATGAAGTTAATGCCTGTCCCGTGGAGTTGATTGGCGCGAAAACCACGAAGAGCTCCACAACAAGATTGACGACGTTGATTGCCTCACGAATGCCCATAAACCAAAGCTAGATCAAATCAATGGTGGGAAGCATCGTGCAAATTAATTGAGTCTAAAACTAGTGCGCAGTACACCGCTCACGTGGCATCAACTCTTCAAAGCTCGGCTGTGAAGTGGGGTATCCATTAATGGAGTCGACCAGTTGGTACCACGTCGACTCAAGCCTTAACGCAGCAGGGTTGGAACTTTCAACATGTCAAGTATGTCGTTCACCTGCCATAATGGCGACCCAATCCAGGGTTTAAAACGTGGGATGTGGAAAGGTCAAGCCTGCGTGGCACAACCACATCACCATCTCGGTCACACTTGTAACATGTAATCATTGACCAACCATTGTTATATTTTATCCATGCAAGTTATATCATTTTTGGTATGTTGGTTTACGTAGCCCTTGGTTCATTTTAATATTGAATGAAACCCTTTTTTATTACGTTGGGGAAATCGAATTCTGCATAAGTGTTATATCTACATAGTTATGGTTAAACCATTAAACAGGTTGGGTGGACAACCTAGTTGCGCCATGTTATAACATAATAATATGAGGGATATATAACCCAAGATCCATATCATTTGGTTTATATATATATATATAATTTAGACTTATTTGCATGTTATGTCAAAACTTTATTGCTTGGTCATTTTATATGAAATGCATTCATATGCTAGGTTAATTCTAATGCCACTTGCATTACATATAGAGGTTAAGGAGTAACATATGTATTGTTTAGCTGGAAGATAATTGTTCACATAATGTTCAAGTAGATTTTAATATAATCTATGTTTCATAAAGTGTGAATATTATTTGTGTGTATAGTCTTAGGACTATAACACATTATTAATTAATGACGATTATTGGTGAGATTATCATGTGCTTTACATGTGAATGATAATATTACATAGGGCAGATTAAACACTTTATAATCTAGGAACTGCAGTAATCTTGGAATTATGTTTGTGTATGAATTATACAACCTATATTATGTGCATTGTATTTTGTTGCAGGTGGCAAACAGATATATGCCTAGGCTATATTTCATTATGCATAAGTTACATAGGATTAAACATAGGGTATGTTTTAGTTGAATTTCTTAATGATATCAACTTAATCTTTAACCCAGAATATTACTCATTAAATTATGAGTTAAGCAAACTCTTGTACATGAGTTTGCACACCACTGCATTATTCAAGTCTTATAGGCTCAGTCGCGTCAATTTAGAATAGTATTAAAGCAGTGGTTATGGTCATTGGACCCCTACAAAAAAAAATGGTGAAGAAGAGACATGACAATGGAGAAGCTCATGAATAAGTAGATGAGGATCCAAAAAATATATAGGAAAATGTGGAAATGCCACAACCAACTCCGAGGAAATCTACACTGGCCAGAAAACCTCCTAAGAGGTATCAAGATTATGTTTCATATATTTCCTTGATTTCAAATGATGGGTAACCTCCTAAGAAATTGATACTTGGGATAGGAATAAAATATGGGACTTGGTAGAACTCCCAGAGGGAAAGAAAGTTGTGGGTTGAAAATGGGTCTACAAGCTAAAAAAGGGTGTTGATGATAATGTTTAAAGGCACAAAATAAGACTAGTATAAAAATGGTACTCTCAAGAAGAAGGTATTGATTTCCATGAAATATTTCACCTCTTGTTAACCTTGTTTCTATTTGTGTAGTATTAGCATTAGTTGCTTTAATTGATCTTGATTCAGAGTAGCTAGATGTTATAATAACATCTTTACATGAAGATTTGGATGAGGAAAAATATATGGAACAATCAAAAGGGTTCGCTCAAAATCACAAAAAACGATTTTTTTGCAAACTCAAGAAGTCATTGTATGTACTAAAGCAATGGTACAAGATAGGGTATGTTTTAAGGATTATAAAAGTATACTTAAGTATAGTATTCTAGGAAATTATTTTGGATTGAAAAAAATATAAATATATATTGGTTGGAGAATATAAAATATGAATCATACAATTCACTACTAAAACTTGTAAATTTTGGCGAATATTATGATAAAAAAAACATATTTTATGTAAATATAGGCGATATTAGAGACTAAAAATGACCAAATAGCGGATTTATTTTTTGAAAAAATGCCCCAAAAATAGCCAATTGGCAAAATTTCACCCCTAAAAATTTCCTTGACAATAAGTTTAATTTCTTCATTGTGAGCCAAAATTTTACAAGAAGTGAATATGACCATTGTGTTTATTTCAAAAGTTTGAAAAATGCTATATTCACTATCTTGGTGTTATATGTTGAGGATATGCTTGTGACAAGCAAAAACATGGTTGAGATCAATAGGTTAGAGGCTTAGCTGGCTGGGACTTTTGACACGAAATTTCTAGGAGCAATAAAATAAATTTCGGGCATAGAAATACACAGAGAAAAGAAACATGGTAACCTTTGGTTATTACAACATAAGTATGTGGAGAAGATATGAAATTTGGTATGAATAATGTGAAACCAATAAATATCCCTTTGGATTCCCATTTTAAGATTTTTTTTTAAGTTTATGCTCTAGTAACAAAGAAGAAAATGATTCTGTCTCGTGTACTATATGTTATCACAATAGGAAGTTCAATGTATGAGATGGTATGTACAAGATCATATATTTAACATGTAATTAGTGTTGTCAGTAGATACAAGGCAAATCCAAGTAGAGAGCGTTTGGAAGCAGTGAATTGGGTGCTTTGTTATCTTAGAGGCGCAAGTGATTATTGTATAACTTATAATGGTTGTATTGATTCAGTTTGTGGATATGTTGATTAAGATTTTGTAGGTGATTTGGACAAAACAAGATCTAATTCAAGTGATGTCTTTACTCTTGCAGGTGGATCTATTTGTTTGATGTCAAAGCTTCAAGAAAAAAAGTGTTTATCCACTACTGAAGCAGAATATATATGTCTCACATGCATCCAAGGGGACAATTTGGTTAAAAGGGTCTATTGGATGAGTTTGGAAAAGTGCAGGACAAGGTGAATGTATTTTTTTGATGGTGAAAGTGCTATCCACTTCGCTAACAATCCATCTTATCACAGTAAGACCAAGCATATTGGTATTAAATACCATTTTGTAAGACAAATTATTGATGGAGGTGGAATAATACTTGAGAAAATCCATGCTCAAGAAAATTACGCAGACATGTTCACAAAACCAATACTGTTAGAGATGTTGTTGTAGTGTTTGGCTTCTCTTGGCTTGTAGAAAATGTGATGAATAGGCTTAGGTAAGGCATTAGGTAAATTGTTGTCAAGATGGAGATTATTGAAATTGTGACAATAAGTACTGATGTGAAAATTGGGTAGTTCACATAACGGTGGTAGTTCACATAACATCGGTAGGTTATGTAATAGTATTTAAGTTTTGTTGAACACTTTATTTTTTAGTGAACATTTTATTTAGCATCAGTTGTGTTGAACACTTTAAGTTGTATGCTATTGTGTTATTTTGTTATTCATTTCTCATTTCTTTGTTGCAAATTATTTTTGTGAACTCCGGTTTTCAACAACACTACAAATAATGAAGAATACATTTCTCCATTGAGTTAAAACTAGTAATTGCCCCATGAGGTGCAAAGTAACGCCGGAAGGAAAAAATAAATTGGGAAGTAAAAATGATAATAGTGTTTTTATTATGAATAATCATTGTTACATGTTGGAATCCAACCCATGATGGCCTTCTACCCAATGTCATGCAACTCAATAACTCTTTGTTTATGATTATAGAGCCACCATGTTTGTTGTATCATGGACTATCTATTATGTATGTGTAGTGTTTTCTGAGATGCTTTAAACATATGGGTGCTTTGGTACTTGTGGACATTCAAATGAGAACTTTGCACCATGTACTTGTGGACACTCAAACGCTCTACCTTCATCACACCTTCATCCATTGTTTTCCATCAAGGAGGTTATGTACTCCACAACGTTCAATTTCAACAAGCCCTAGAGATTGTTGGGATTTTATGAGCTATGTTTCCATTTTAGAAAGTATGTGCATTTCCCTTTAAATGAAAGTAGCATAAAAGTATGGATAATATGTTAGTTAAAAAGAATCTAAGCTATAATGAATGTACATTGAATGAATCTAAGCTATAATGAACCTATAGTTGCAATAAGTATATGTGCATTTCATCTTAGATGTATTTCAAAAGATAAAACTATTTCTTAATTGAGTACATGGATTTTAAGTGTTACGTAATATTCTTGATTCCTCTAATGCTTTTCATAGATCCCTTTAAGGATATCCATAATATTACAATAGAAGTCTTGAGGGAATTTGTTCACATGCTAATTGCCTTGGATTTCTTCGTAGAAAACACTACCTTGTAAATTCTCCTCTAGATATAGGCCTCATTAGAAGGTTGGTTTTTCAGTGATTAATTATCCTTAGAGAGGATTCCAAAAAAGGTAGCAATGAACGAGGAGCTACAGGGATTCCCAGCGAAGGTAGCAACAAACGAATTGGCCTAGTCTACCTCCCCTTGTTCTGAAAGGCGGGTTCTCTGTCTCTCGGAGAGATTCCATTATTTATGAAGTTTTCTGTCTCTAGGAGATCATCATTGCACCTTGACCATAAATTGAGTAGACTCCTTGCTAACAACAATCATTGAAAACAATCAAATTGTAATTAATCGATCAAACTAGAAAATAATCTATATATGAACACTTCTAACTAATGTTTGATGATATTAAAATTATCCTTATTCTTGATAATGGATTATAGATTGTTAAAGATTTATTAGGAGAAAATACATATTCTTAACCATTAGATCCACTCAAATTGTTGATGTTTTTTCCAAACCCAAGATTCTAAACTTTATAGAGATCTAATCTTATTGAAGGTTGAAGGAGGTCCTAGAATATTCACAACATATGCCCTATGAGGACATATTCACATCCATTGATCATCTGCACCGTTGGTCCACAACTCCCACATTGGACATTGGACATCGTAATTTGGGATATCTAGAAACATAAAGTTTTTTCAACTACATACTTGCATGTTCAACACCTTCTAACTCAAAGCATTAACCAACAATTAGCATCTGAAGCTTTTGTCAAGTGCATTGAATACCGTTTTCCCTTTAGCTTCATGCATCCCTCTGCCCACAACACCTCCAAGACACCAATGTTTCCATACTTTGGAAGCTCTTCTACCTAAGAACACTCAAAAACTCTTAAGTGTTTAAGCTTTGTCCATGGGTCCAACTACGGGATGCTCTTCAACATCTCACATCCCTCTTCCCACAATAGCTCCAATGACCAACCACTAACACTTAGGTCTCGAAGCTTTGTCCCTTTCACCAACCGAGCTATGCTCTTCAGCTTCACACATTCGCTTGCTCACAATTCCTCTAGATATTTGTCATGTGCTCCAACCCCCGTATGCTATTCAGCTTCACACACCCCTCTACCCCCAACCCCTCCAAATATGTCGATGTTTCCATACTTGGCCATTCTTCTAACTCATACAACCAATGAAAACCTAGGATTCTAAGCTTTGTTGTGAGCTCCAACCCATGTATGCTCTTCACCTTCACACATCCAACTGCCTTCACCACCTCCAAAGATGCCAATGTTTCCATACTTGGTAGCTCTTTTAACTTAGGCAACCCACGTTTGTCGCGTGCTCCAACCCCCGTATGTTATTCAGCTTGAGACACCCCTCTGCCCCCAACTCCTCCAAATATGTCAATTTTTCTATATTTGGCAGCTCTTCTAATTCATAAGACCCATTAACACTTTGTCCCTATGCCATCCCCTGTATGCTCTTCAGTTTCACGCATTCATCTGTCCACAACTCCTCCAAAACTTCTCCAAACATACGAGGAGGAGCAAAGATGCTACAAAATGTTTAAGTGTATCATAAGATAGATATTTACAAATGGAAAACTTTATGTGCTCTTTATGTTAACTTCTTAGCTCTTCATTGTTAATCCCTGAATGCTAAAGTTGAAAATTTTAAATTCAAAACCATTAAAAACGCTTATCTCTTGCTTCAAATCCTTTGAAATGTGAGACAAAGGATGGAATTCATTGTGCCCGAGGTTACAGACTGTCTCTACCTGTAAAATAATTTCAAAAGAAAATCAGTTGCTCATATGAACAACACGGAATAGTAGGAAGTAGGAAGGGGAAAATACATCGAGAAAAGGAAAGACCAGAAAAACCCTGCCCTACTTTAGAGTAGTATAACTTCTAGTTCCTTTTTTGTTTTGTTCATATGGATGAACATATTTAAGCAGTTGTGTGAACCATTTTGGTAAATTGTGTTTTCCTTGTAGTGAAGTTACTGCACTTGACCTGTCCTGCATTGAAGAATCATCATTTGAATAAGAACATTGTATCACCGTATTTTTACATGGCCGGATGTTGTTCTTGTAAGTAAAAAAACAAAGTAAAAAGACTCCTCGTGTAGAATCCATAGCAAAACTATGAACGGAAGATAGCAATTGGACCGTGCTAAAAAGGTCATGGAGACATAGCATAAAAAGTAACAATATTGGAAAACAAGGTCCAAAAATGAGCTTACCTTGTTTATCTTTTGATTACTATCCAAGTGAGTAATCTATGTGGTAAAGCCATCTACAGAAGAGTTCAAGTGCCAAGGTATCACAGGACTAGTGGACCCATGATAGTTTGAAGTGAAAACAGGTTCAGGTTCATGTTCTCAATAGTGAATACATAGGATGCAATCAGGCTGAAAACCCTGGCAAGCAAATGTTCCATGCGTGTAGATGACATAGATGTCAGATAATTATAATTAAGGGTATCATTTTATACAATTACAAAGGATTCAATAGGCCTTTTGTAACAATCAAATATCTATCTATCACTAAGAATTCAAAGAATTTTGTAATAGGATCTCTAAAATATCGATTTTCAATATTATTATTGTACACAAAAGTACATGTTGCATCAAAGTTTTTTCTGACCCATTACTTGGGGCAACACAATAATTGACAAGGTCAAGATTGCAACTTCGTAATAAATATGCCTTTGTGATTAATTATTCCAAAAACTGCAAAAAATCCATATGCCTTTATGACGAGCAAATGCATTTGCTAATAGATTCTCAGATCAGGAAGCACCATTGACCACAAAGATCGAGGATCTTTTTCTTTCCTGGAGCATTACAAACAATTTATGCAAAATCCAACAACAAGCTTGATCAGTTTGCTAACTAATTTGAAATTTACATAAATGTCAATATGCAACAAGTTCAAAATTTAAAGATACCATAATTCAAAATGAGAAAAAAACTCACCAATCATTCACTCTTGATGGATTTTGTCTATGCGTATGTTCAAGCCTCTCCTATACAGCCAATCCTTGTTCCGACATTCTAACTTGGTGACCACGAACTAAAGCTTGCAACCTAATAATTGCTTGTAAACAGTGTAAACTTCCTACAGCCTGTCTCCTAACCATGTGGTCACATACAAAAGGGATTGAAGTCTTATAAGGCCTCTAAGGGCTCGAAATGCTCTCCTATTTTCACATCCCTGCCATCATTTCATCCTCATTAGCTACCTCCCAATATGAACTCTTACATTTTGAGAAGTCTCTTTGGAACAATGGAAAATCCTTTTCCAATTTGCAATACCATCCACCTAGAATTATTTATAGTGTAATACAAATTTCAGGATTGCAGAGTACATCAGGAGATTTGATGGTTCCAAAATTGCAGCAGTAGAGTACACCAGGAGATTTGTGGGTTCCAGAGTTCCAGCAGTAGAGTACATCAGGAGATTTGTGCGTTCCAGAGTTCCAGCAGTAGAGTACATCTAAAGAAAGAATCCTATCAGGTGGATGTGTGATAAAATACAAGCTAAACCTTGCAAGATGCTTCAAGTTTAGTAAACAAATTACTGGACCAATGATGCAATAATATGTCTTGGAAGTTGAAAGTCATTTCTCTTCCTTGTTCAGAGTGTTTCCTAGAAAACATTCCTCATGCTGAAGCTTGTTATCAATAGAAACATAAACTGATATAGAGGAAATAATTGATTTACATTTGATCGGCTTCAGATCTAAGTAATAAATCCATATGGTCCACTAGAAGGAAATAGTAGAGCTCTTCTCATAAAAGATTGAGGGCATTTTTTGAAACCGTATTTGAGAATAACACCACCCCTTGTTGAACTGAAATTGTTTCTTAAAGAATATCGCAGGCATTCGTGAAATCAGATTGTGAATATTACACCACCCCCTGTTGATCTGCTTCATATATCACCAATGTAGTATAATTTGAATGGAAGATTATGACCACATACAGAGAAGAACTTTGATATATGAATATAATGCTTGCCTCGTGTCAAAGCTAACATGCATAAGGCTATAAATATACACCTTATGCCAAAGAGCTTAGCTAGTTGGAAAGATTAATGTCTGGACTGAGGGCTTGTCATTAAGTGTGTTTTCCAATATTGATCGGAGTACAATAATTGTTGTAACTGTACCCCGAGGCCTGTTGCCAGGCAGAGAGACTCTTCACCTGGATTATTCTTTGTAGCAATGATAGCTGCTAAATACATCCTTCTTGCCTGCTCAAGGTCTTCTTCCTCTTTCTTGTTTGGTTGAGTAGATGCCACATGGTGATCATGCTCTATCACATTCTGCAAATCCAACCTAAACCCAAGGTCCCATTAATCAAAGAGATGTGAAGATATTGCAGTATCCATTGCATAAAATTGTGGGGATGGGCAACAAAAATATAGAAGAGACCAACTTAAAATACAAGTATATGTACTGCATTCCATATCTACCATTAAGAATGGAAAAACAATAAGAGATCATGACCATGTAGGTATTGAAGTTTTACAATAAAGGAGCTATTTAAATGTGAATCTTGAGATGAGAAGTTGGGATCAACATCCAGATCTTTAGGAGATTGGACTCCTTGCATACCACTGGTTGCAGCCTTTTCTTCTGCAGCTTGAAATAATGAAATGAAAGCAACAATCTGGCATCGCAATCCACTTAAATCCTCCTCAATCTCATGCAGTTTCCAACTGGATGCCTTTGAATCCTCTTCAACCTTCTTCAAAAGCGACTTAACATCGGCAAGCTCATTCTGCATTTTGACAATTGTTACATAGGAAGATATCAGTGGGGAGATTTTAAGTTTGTAACAATCCACATACAATTTTCATCAATAAATCTTGAAGGAAATAAAAAAATCATTGCATCTTGAGGTATGGGAACATGTGAGTGCAACCATGACAGAGTTTTCTTCTTTGGGAAGATTGGGCTTGATATAATAAAATATCAAGAAGATACATGATGTGTTCTAAAGACATTTTGAAAGGAATAGAGCATCTGTAGACTTCTTTCTGCCGGAGTTTGAGATCTATAAGTTTCTTTAAGCAAAACTATTGTCCTTTAAACTTTTATGCAGGAGCTAAATGGTATATGGATAGGCAGATTTCAATCCACGAAGAAAAGGTTCAAAACTCAGATGATGTAAAACTGCAAATAATAAAACTTTTGTAGGCAAACTGTCAATTCAACAGTATTGCAAATTTCAAAAACAGTAAAACAAGGTCTTGGAACAACTTGGAAACAAAATAAGCAAATTCCTCTAAGGAAAATCATGTTACCTTCTTATGACATAGTTGAAGATGGGCAACCTTGATTAAGCTATCCTTCTCCAGAATCTGCTGTTGTAGTTCTTCCACCTTTCTATGCATAGCCTCCATCCTAATAGTTGAACTCTCTGCAGACTTTAGAAGTTCATCCTCCTTTTCGACCAATTTTTTGTCTAAAACCTCAATCTGATTTTGCAATTGAAGTAGCTCTGCATTGTTTCCACTACTCAATGTTTCATCTTTGTTTCCATCGACGATACTCTCCTCATGTCCCATAGATGATCTAGAGGAGAAAATTGATACTTCATCCAGAAACTAACCTTGATACTCCACATTGTTGGTTTTGCAAATGTCTGAAAGGAAACCTTCCTTTGGTGCTCTCTCCTTTGTTTGGCATATTGTTTGTGGAGTCTTCCTGCCATTCTGATATTACATATGCACGAATAGGTTTTTTCCTCTTTTAATCTTGCAGCTCAACCCTACAACTATTGTAAGAACTATCTTGCAGCTCAATCCTACTAACCAGATGCAACCGAAATTACACCCCCTGTTTGGCCTTAGCAATCTTAATGAGGAGTAATGCTTGACTCATGCAAGCTCCCCGATCTGTCCTCCAAAGTGGTAACTAACCACCACTATAATGCATTCTTGTTTCGAATATTTATTATGGTATGAAAGCGGTAGAAGAAGATCTATTCAACAAATAGACCCCGCAGGTGGTTTTGGAAGTTTTCGGGTATGTCCAAAGAGAGCTAGGGTTATTCGTGGCGCCTGCGATCCATCCAAAGTATGGAAACATTGGTATCTTTGGAGAGTTGCACTCTCATGACCTCTTTCTCGTTAGGGTTTGTGTGGATATGGCGTGGGTGGCTGCCAATCGTGCCACATCTTTTTCTTGAGAGTGAAGGTCTCCAACGGTCACTTGCCTCTTTGTCTTCAATATGCGGGTTTACATCCTACCTCTGCATTGCTCTGTAATGGGTGGCCACGTTTAGTTTCAGGCATCTCCCACAACAAAGTCTGGATTAAGACAGATCGCCACATCCAATGGACATACAGGGTATTCCAGTTATGCCACTTACAAGAACCAGAGACGGTGGAGCACTTCATTTTTCGACGTGCCATCTACTGTGAGATCAGAGGGAAGTACTGTGGTTTATTTCAGGAGTTAGGGACCCTTTCCATTTTTTTCTATTCTAACCAGAAATGCCTTGCTCTCTTCAAGAGGAAAGTATTCAGACTTAGATCTTGGCCTATACCAGTCCCGTCTTAGACGAAGGCCCTTAAGAGGATCACCTCACACTTCTCGATTTTCTCGTACGAATGGGGTAGTAAGTGGAAAGCAATGATCCATGACACTAAGCATTCTAAATTGGTGCAACCTCATGTTTCCTCTCATAATCAAAGCAAGAATTTGATTGTTTTCAGAACAACAAAAATTATTATCACGCGAAAATGTAAATTCAAATGGCCATAGCTTGAGAAGAAAGGTTGCAAATTGATGATCACAAAGAAATATCTCCTACCTACCCTTCGACAGCTTTAGAGATCTCAAAATAGAAATCACATTGCCACCTAAACCAAACCAAACAATGTGGAGAACCCAACAATGACCATAGAAAATATATTTCATTGGGTCAGAAACCTCCTCCTTCATTCAGATTGAAATGCAGTTTTGTTTATCTTATTGGAAGATAGATAATGTGTTAACACGATTTGGAGCTTCAACAACCTGCAACTGAATAAATAAAGAACAATATCAATTTTCCAATAGATATTCATCCAGACAAGGATTTATGATCCCATTTTACTTTATTTCACCTCTCATTCCCAGTCACAACGATATGTAATATATGCTAGTATTAAAGCCTGCACTGTCGTCCCACATAACATTCATGCCATATTCCATGTGGTGTAAATCGATGTGTTATGGGCAATATTGTATCATTTCAGTAGGCCTTCAATGCCTTGGACTTTTTTTCCAAAGTTAGGGTACAAATGAAAGGAAATTGTACTCACCAAGACTCCTAAATTGAATACCAAGAAACACGCCAAATGGAACTCCAATAACATAGTAAGAACCAATGTTGATCCACGCAACATAAGATTGCCATCTTGATCCAACCTCTACCCCTGAAAATCATTTCAAACCAGAAATGTACATTCAATGCTAATCTCATACAAAATTGAATTTACTTGCTATTGGCCCATAATTTTAAACATGGCAAATATGTACCATATAGTTAGACTCTTTTTCCAATATGTTACGGATCAATACATTCTCCATCTCCATGAGTTTTGACAGCATGAGGGCGTATTCGGGGAGTAGCCTCGCTATATACCCGGAAGCCATTAAATTTTGCGGTTCTGGTGCCTGAGCTTCCACGTAAAGCCATCAACTTTGTCGTTGCGCCAATGGTGTTCCATTATGGAATGTATTATTTCAGGGATTCACTTCCCAGCTGGAACACAAACCTGAGACGCCCGGAGTTTTTCAATAAAAATGGGGCTTGTGCGAATTCATTTGATAAGAATCACTGCAGCTGCCTAGTTAAAAATCCGAAGCCCTAGTTTGGTTCCATAGACGTAAATCACTGCCGCGGTTCCTAACCAGTCTATGGACAAGTATTGTAACTCGATTCCAAATGAAGGAAAAAGACATTAGAGATAATTACATGGAGTAGGGGCTAGGTCTGAAACTCTAAAAAATATTTGTCTGAATAGCACATGCAGTTGTTTGTAGAACGAGAGTTGAACGGCCGCTGGTTTCGAACATGGGCTGAAGTGAACTTGACAAAGGTAACAGGAGCTCCGAATGGGAATTCTCTTAGAGAGAATCTGACACCGCATGAATGAAATCCAGTAACATCATTTCTGATTCATCGGATTTAATTGATAAGTCATTTCTTGAATTGTCCATCATTTGCCATTATTCAAATATCTGGAAGCAAGTTCCTGTACAAACACGCTATTTATTACAGAACCATTGAACAAAACATGTATCATCTAAGCAGTGTATAGAACAGTTTAAAGAGTATAATTAATCCGTAAGCAGTGTATACACCAGTTTAAAGAGTAATTAATCTGTCCTTCAGTTGGAGCATGGAAAGCGTGTTTAAGAAGGCAAGAAGTCGCGGCTGCCGGCTTGACGTTAATGGACTTTGGGTCTGACAAACAGACAACCTGCCATCCGTGTGGACATCGATTTAAAGAGATTAGGTAGTGGTACCATCTGAGTCATCATTTCCTTGCTGCCGGTTCCTTCTGTCTACGCAACTGCAAACATAACATAACAGAGCTCAGTACTTTAATACGGAGAAACAGTGAACAAGGTGAATCCGTGGTGGATTTTGAGTGGACCGAAGACGAGGAGACGTGGCGATAATTCATTGGCAGCATACATCAACCACAGGATAAATTACGAGATAGCTAAACCATTGGGTAGTTGTACGACTATTGAAACTATAGGATGTCTACGCAACTGCAAACATAACATAACAGAGCTCAGAACTTTAATACCGAGAAACAGTGAACAAGGTGAATACGTGGTGGCTTTAGAGTGGACCGACAGACGAGGAGAGGTGGCGCTAATTCATTGGTAGCATACATCGACCACGGGATTAATTACGAGATAGCTTAACCATTGGGTAAGTTAAACGACTATTGAAACTATAGGAATTAGGATGCCCACTGTACATGTGTACAGGTGACAGCGATATTTGGAAATCAGGAAAATCTGTATCTCAAAGGAAATGTGTAGTAAATTCCAAACTTAATTTTAGCCCTTTTTCATGATGTACGCGCTAAGAATCTCGTGCTTTTGAATTCATGCGTTGAACGTACAGCAGAATGGCCCAGAGTTCAACGTACATCATAATCGCTCGATGCCAAAGATTGTCTTTTGATTTTGGTAAAAATTGCCCAATGCCAAAGCTTGAAATGGACGTGGACTTGTAAAAGCCAAATTTCGCGGTAAACATTGTTTATCTCAGCAAAATCTTGTGCAAATTCAGAGCAGTTTGGATTTGTAGGATTTTATATGTATTCTCTGTTGCTTCACTTCAAAACTACGACAAGAATTGACGGAATGGTCAATATCATTTATTTATCAAATTTTATGCGAATCTCTGAAGTAATAGGCTGAGGCAAGTGGGATTTTGGTAAGATTTTACATGGCTTCAACTTTTTGGGTGATGTAAAAGAAATGATGCCAAACATTGTCTTTTTAATTTACATAGATAATGTAAAAGTGCTGATACCAAAGATTGAGGTGGAAGTTCACTTGTAAAAACGAAATTTCATCATAAACATAATTTATCTTATCAACATCTTGAGCAGAACTTTGAATGATTGGAAGATTGGATTTTATATGGTTTCAACTTTTTCTATTAACTTCAAAGTTCGGACAGGAATATATGGGAGCAGTTCATATCATCTACGTCAAAATCTTGTGTAGATCTTTATTTTGGTAAAGATTTTACACGGTTTCAAGTTTCAACCTTTTCTGTTAGGATACTTTAACTTCTTTCAAAGTTATTTGCTAAAACTCTAGGCACAAAATACTTAATCTGTTTATTACGATTTTCAAAATTTTGAAATTCCACCAAAATGCAAAATAGGTGCACCAAAATACATATAATAATTTTAACATCCACAGTAAATTCGTATTGAGCGCACAGTTCATGACTTTTGACCCCACACAGGTACAGAAAAAGCTTTATGGAGGCTTCTGCCAAAATGCCCAATTAAAATGAAAACGCGTCGAAACAATTTCTGTTTTATGGCCGGTTGGTATGATATTCGCCCTTAACGAGCTGTGAAAAGATTCAATTTGTCTATACCTATATCTCTGCACACGATTATCAGCGTTAACGAATCCTGTGTATGTATATCTGCACACCATCAACAGCGTTTTCATTAGAATCCTCTAATCCTCTAAAATTTCTCAGCTGTGCTCATACTCCTAGCTAATCTCCTCCTCAACAATTTGTGTTTCTCAGTTGTGCTCATACTCCTAGCTAATCTCCTACTCAACAATTTGTGTTCATAGTATCCATCTATCCCAATTTTTATTTTCATTTCTCAAGTGGAAATGGCTGCCTCCACCTCCACGGCCAATCCCACCAACAATTACTTCTGCTACTACGATGTGTTTATTCGCCAGCCATCTCTACCGTCGTCTTCTTTCGTATGGACTACGACCTTTTCTGGACCAGCAGGAATTGCAACCTGGAGACAACTTCAATTCTCAAATAGAAGGCGCTATTCAAACAGCCTCAGTTCATGTTGCCATATTTTCACCAAAGTATGCAGAATCAAAATGGTGTTTGGATGAGCTACTTCTCATGTTCAAATCCGAGGCTCCCATTATTCCTGTATTTTACAAGGTCGAACCTAGTGAACTCAGGTGGACACGAATCAATGCTAACCTTAGTTGGAAAAGAGTAAAAAATGGAGTGTATGCTCAAGCCCTACACGAACTTGAAATGAAAACAACTTATGACTCTCAAACTCAGAAAGAGAAGCCCAGATATGACTCTGCCACTATTGAAAATTGGAGATATGCTCTCTCTCGTGTTGCAGACATAAGTGGGTTAAGTCTTGAGGCGTTTAACGGGTGAGTAGTTGAACTGCCCCTCTTCTTTATTTACATTGAAACACATATGTAATGTATATACCGATCATAGATTGCTTTAATAGCTAAATTTTTTATTTATTTTCTTGTATTACCAGCGATGAGGGGTATCTGCTAGATAAAGTAGTGGAAAATGTTTTGAAAAGGGTTAAAAGAACACAGTTAAATGTGGCCAAATATCCAACTGGGCTGGATGAGAAAGTAGAGGACTTTGAAGCCACAGTATCATTGGAACAGCGCATAGGAAAAGTTCAGGTAGTGGGTATCACGGGCTTGGGTGGAGTGGGGAAAACAACGTTGGCTAAAGAGCTCTTCAATCGAAAGAGTTCAATTTACAGTAAAACCTGTTTTTTATCTGATGTAAGAGAAATTGCCAAAGCCTCGCTTCATTCCTTGCAGCGGCAACTTCTCAAGAGTTTGACTCAATTGGATCTACATATCGACAATAGTCATCAAGGTATAGAGATGCTTCATAAGCATCTCTCATCTACTCAAGTCTTACTGGTTTTAGATGATGTAAATCATGTGGATCAGGTGGATGCACTTTTGCCCGTTGATGTCCTACGCCATGATAGCTTAGTTTTGATTACATCCAGGGACAAAGATGTCCTCACAAGGTCAGGAATACAAGATTCAAAAATTTATAAGTTGATTGGCCTTAATACACAACACTCCAGAGAGCTTTTCTGCTCGCATGCTTTCTGCCTGCCCCGTCCGCTATCAGGTTTTGAATGTCTGGTAGATAGTTTTTTAAAGGCTTGCAATGGATTGCCTCTCTCTTTAAAAGTGTTTGGGGGACTTCTTTATGGAAATAAAGACAAATCCTACTGGCAAGACCAATTGGATAAACTTCAACTGATACTTCCCAATGACATACAAAAATGTCTTAAAATTAGTTACGATTCACTTGATAGACACGAACAGCAGATATTTCTAGACATTGCATGTTTTTTCATAGGACAAAACAGGGATATGGCCATACGAATATGGGAGGGATCAGGTTGGAAAGGGTCACTAGGGTTTCAGAGTCTACAAAACAAGTGCATTGTGGAATTGGATAATATAAATTTGATAAGAATGCATGATCATCTTCGAGATTTGGGAAGAGAAATTGTGGAGGCTGCAGGATTGACTCGTTTTGTTATGCTCAGGACAGAGGACATTGATGATTTATTGCAGCAATCAGTAAGTTCTCAAATATTTACTATTTATAGATTATTCAATAGAAATATGTGTAGATTTTCTAATTCTTCGTCGGTTAATGAACAGATAATAGGTGAAGTGAGAGGTATTAAGATGCTTGCTAGTAAAGATAAAGATAATGACAGTGAAGTTACATCTTCTTCCAGCAAGAAAAGAAGAAAGATCCAACCTCTTGATATGAGGAAGTTGCAAGTTCTTGATTGTAAAGATGCTCACTTGGAACGCCTTTTGACAAGGGTGTCCTCCCCAAATCTCATATGGCTCCGCTGGGAGAAGTGCTCCTACTCTTCCCTGCCTTCGTGGATTCCAATGAAGAAGCTAAGGGTTCTGGAAGTGCACGGGTTTAAATTAGAAACATTGTGGCAAAGCGAATCACAGGTAAATAGATATTTGCCGATAGAAAGTTTGCGAGGGTTTTGTAAATGGGAATCATCCATCCAAATATTTTCTTTTTACTGTTATAACAAATGAACATTTTGCAGGTACCTTTGCAGTTGCGAGAGTTGAAGATTGGAGCTCGCCTTTCAGAGTTTCCCAAATGCATAGGGAAGTTGATGTATCTGGAAAGGATCTACCTATATTTAAAAGGTGAGAACAATGTCAAAACATTGCCCGAGGAATTTTGCAATCTGCGGTCATTGAAGACCTTGGTGTTAAGAGGATGGTCAAAAATGAAGTCACTGCCAGATTCCTTTGGTAATTTAACAAACCTTCAACAGATCGATCTGTCTGGCTCTAGCGAATTAGAGAGGCTTCCAAATTCGTTCCGGAATTTAATAAATCTCAAAAATCTTAATTTGTATGCGTGCTCCAATTTGACCATCTCCAGTGAAACATTAGGAAATATTAGCACGCTTGAAAACGTGAATCTTGGCTCCACTGAGAAAATTGAAGAATTGCCTCCTCAGATACCACGTCAACGGTTCCTCGAAGGATTATATTTGGAGGGCACAAATTTAAAAGAATTACCAAGTGCAATTGGAGACCTAATTCATTTGGAAATTCTGAGATTAGGAGGCCCTTTGCTGGAAACGCTGCCGCCTACGATCGGTGACCTGAAGAATTTGAAGGAATTGAATATTTGGGATTGCAGAGCATTGAAATGTTTGCCAGATTCCATTGGACTGTTGACTCAGTTGACTGAGATGACAGTAGAGGATTGTCCATTATGCAAAGTGCCATTTATAACATTTGAAAGGGAAAGAGAAACATTTACAGGGTCGAGCGGCACAAGAAGCTTGAGCAATCTGGGATCTTGCATGGTTCGGCTCCAGTACCTCAAACTGTACAACATAAAACTATCAGATGTATCATTTGATGAATGTATTTTCCCCAACCTTCAACGTCTCCAAATTACCAGTTGTAATGATTTGTTGAAAGTTGGAACATTGCCAAATACAATTGTACAAGTGGACTTGTATCTATGCCATAATTTGAGGACAGTAAAAGGGCTTTTTGGGCTTGCAAAGCTTCAAATGCTGAGCATTCAGTCATGTAAGGAAGTGGAGGAGTTGCCGAATATTGAAACATTGGTATCTTTGGAGGAGTTGAAACTATCTGGATGTGTGAAACTGAGGCGCATATTAGGCTTGGGTAAGCTGAAAACGCTTCGACATTTATATGTTAATAAGTGCTCTGAGCTAGAAGCGCTATCTGATATTGAACAATGTACATCCCTGGAGAAGTTGGAGGCTTCTGGATGTCCCAAACTGCAATGGGGTGGGGGAGTACTGGAGCACCTGAGCCAACTATTGAAGAAGTTCGTTATATGAAAAGCAAAGGAGTGAAAGCACAATTTAATGATGGGAGTCCTTTTTGGTTATGGTAATCACTACAGGCTGTGTATATATGGCTGTTTTCGAGGCCGGCAAGGTTTGCATTTCTAATGTTTGTCGCTTTTTCTTTTAAGTGCGGATTACCAATTTAGATTCATTTCAATTCTGTTGGATTACCAATTTATATTCATTTCAAGTGGTATGTGACACTATTTTTTTATAATGTAAAATATTTGAAAAAAAGTTTGCAGAGAAGAGCTTTAATCTTCCAATGGCCTCCTTTGAGAAATAGGAAGCTAATGAATCTATGGTGTGTATATATATTTATATTAAAAAAATATTATTATTAGATTTAAATAAATGTAATTTTGTTTTCAAAAATATTATATGTTAATTTAATTTTTTTGATTTTAGAAGTTGAAGGTATAAAGTATGTATGCTACTTTTGTTACTTTGATACCTAAAAAAGACAAGCCAGCTTCCTTTGGAGATTTTCGGCCTATTGCTCTCTGTAATTTATTATATAAGCTTATTTCAAAAATTATTGCAGACAGATTGAAGAAGGTACTCTCTGCACACATCTCTGAGGAGCAATTTGGCTTCTTAGAGGGGAGACAGATACATGATGCAATAGGCATTACTCAAGAATTGATTCACAGCATCAAGTTACATAAAAAGAAAGCCATACTGCTTAAGATGGATCTAGTCAAAGCCTATGATAGGGCTAACTGGGCATACATCAGATTGATACTAATCAGGATTGGCATGCCCTCAGTTATCATTAAGTGGATTATGGCTTGCATTAGATCCATGAATATATCCGTTTTGGTGAATGGTAGCCCTACTGAATTTTTCAGCTGTTCCAGGGGTTTGAGACAGGGTTGCCCCTTATCCCCACTTCTGTTCATATTGATAATGGATGGTTTTAGCAGACTGGTAAACAAGGCATTGATGGAAGGGCAGATCAAAGGTATCAATTTCACAAAAGACTGTGTTTTTACACATTTGATGTTTGTAGATGATGTTCTTGTAGGAGGTATTGACAAAGTGGAAGAATGGATAATGTATAAAAACATCATTACTACTTTCAGCAATGCAACAGGAATGCTTGTCAGTGAGGCTAAATCCAGCTTTATACATCATTCTATTCAAGAAGATCAGATAAGAGATATTAGATCTGTATTGCCATATAATTGTTCTTCTTTTGGACATGGCTTTAAATATTTGGGTTATATACTTAAACCAAACAATTATCTGATCCGTGACTGGCATTGGCTTTTGAAAAAAATAGAAGATAGAATTGCGCAGTGGTCCTATAGACTGTTGTCAATCGGTGGAAAGCTTATTCTGGTGCAGTCGGTGCTCTCCAGCATACCTGTGTACTGGTTCTCTATGTTAGAAGTCCCTATCTCCATCATTAAATCTATTAAGAGATATTTTTTCAACTTTCTGTGGAATGGGACTGCTTTCAGTGGAAAGATTCCAATGGTAGCAGCTGAATCACTAGCAAGACCATATAAATACGGAGGCTGGGGTATTAAAGATTTGGAGGTGTTTAACATAGCTCTCAGATTAAAAAGCTTTTGGCGTGGTATTCATGGCATCTCCCTTTGGTCTAAAATTCTTCATATAAAATACATTAAGACAGATGTCACTACCTGGATCAGAAATCCAAAATTGTCTAACTGGGACTTTTCTCCTATGTGGAGAGGGTTCATGAAAGTGTTCCATTGGATTAAAAGTGACCTAGTATGGCATGTTGGGTCTGGGACACATATCAGGGTAGGGGTTGATCCCATTATTGGGCTTGAACAGGATCAGGGTCTTCCTCCTATTATTCCTCAATATTTACAAGTCATTGGTCTGTCCACTTTAAACATGATTCAGCATCGGAATTATGGCATTGCTGGAAGCTCGAAGTGGTTATCAGCACAGGAGATTGGTCTTTCAGGGTATCTTGCTAGCATTTGGGATAATTATACAAAATCATTGAACTCTGCTGGTGTCCTTTTAAATAATTCTGAGGATAAGTTGATTTGGAGCGGTAACACTGAAACTGGCACTGTCACGGCTAAAGCTGCTTACAAAAGAATACTCCAGCACAAGTATATTTTCCCGCCGGACTGGTGGTATTTGAAGATTTGGCAGTGGCACATTCCAGTCAAAATAAAATGTTTTTCCTGGCTGATTTTACAAGATAAGTTAAAAACCTGGGATAATCTATGTAAGAGAGGATGGACAGGTCCAAGTTATTGTGTTCTCTGCAAAAATGATGCTGAAACTAGACTGCACTTGTTTGTACAGTGCTCTTTCTCTCGCAAAATATGGGAATTGATATCTATTCATTTTAAAATTACACAATGCTGGGACATTGGTGATTTTAACTCATGTTTTTTACACTGGTATAGACATTGCAAAAAGCACTTTTTTCTGGCTGTATGCATACCCTGGGCAATTTGGCATGTCAAAAATTGTGCCATTTTTCGAAATGCTACACCTGACCTCATCAATTGTTGCTTGACAGCTCTCAAGATGTATAACTCCTGCAAGTTGGATGAGGTGATGTTGAAAACAGACAGAATTAGTACTTTTAATCTCAATGTGGATCGTCCTATTTTGTTTTTTGATGGGGCCTCACAAGCAGGTATCTGTGCAATTGGTGGAGTTATTTATCTAAATGATTCTCATTTCTATACCATCAAGCTCAATTGTGGAAAGGGTACAAACATGAAGGCATAATTAATTGCACTTTGGTGTGTGCTAAAGGTAGCCAACATCTTTGGACTGAACAACATAAAGGTATATGGGGACTCTCGGGTAACCATCAAATGGGAAGAAGGTAAATTCAAGCTAAATGTTTTAAATCTGCGGCACTGGGCCTCCAGGACACTTTTTGAAATTCAAAAACAGCAGAACATCATTTTTGAACATATTTATCGTGAGCACAACTGTATGGCGGACAAGCTTTCAAAACAAGCACTAGATGGTTGTGAAGGTCACTTGATATGGGAGGATTGGTGTGAGGGATACATTCTGGACTGTGGTTCAATCTATTTCTATGACTGATCAGCTGATGATGCTTTTGCCTATCTTTGTATTTAATGATATTACTGGACTTACATTTTGGTTTGTATTTTTGGATGTAATAAGCCAAGGGCTTGGGTAATCTGTCATGTATGCTCAGATTTGACATATCCTTTATGGGATAGGCACATCTTATCTTTGTAAATCAGTTTTTGTAAGATAACTTCTATAGTTATCTCAGTAGATTCCAGCTGGATGGATCAGGAACTTTATTTGTACTATTTGATTCTAATATGAATATCAATAGTAGTCTTTTTTTCTCTGGAAAAAAAGTATGTATTTATGTAAAATAATTTGTTTATTTATTAAATAAATAGATATAAAAATAATTTTTTGTTTTATTTTTTTTAATATGTAAATTTTAAAATATTTGGTTTCAGATATATTTTACATGGTATTAATGCTAACAAAGCCCAAGCTAAACGTTTTAACAAAATTGCTTACCAAAATCCAGAGATAAGCTAAAAAAATCAATATTCTAAATATCTAGCCATCTTTATAAAAAGTTTATCATATTTAGCCTTCTTTATAAAAGGTTTATCTATGTGCCCAAAATCCTTATCCACCAATTTAGTTGTGCCCAAAAATCTCACTCATTTTGTTGTTCTTACAACAAAATTCATTCTTGTAAAAGAATGGTGACCTATAAAAATATTAAGTTTCAGAGTTCATCGAAATTATATAACTTTTTATTAACAACATACACATTACGCAGTCAATAATAATTACTTAACCAGTTAGCAAGCCATTTCCTTTCAATTTTTTTTTACTTTTTGCATTTGGAAAGTTACATTTGATAGTGGGGATGTGCCCACTAACCATTTCAATTTTTCCCAAAATTTAATATGGAAAAATATAGTTTCCAGAAACTTCCATATTTCAGAGAATTTTCACTCGTGGTTGTTTCAATTTCCATTAACATGTTAAGAATAGAGCAATCATATGCTAGGCCGGATTAATTTGTGTGTATTCATCCTGGATTTGATTATTGCTAGCCCATGTCCAAGGTTATGACAGATCCTGAGGCTCGTGGCAGAGAGTATTTGGCTCAAGGGGTAAATGTTTGAATATAACAATGATGATTTAGTTCAAACCGAAGTACTTACAGTAGATTGCTGCCACTAAAATCTCCATCAAATGCAGGTCAGGTGAGAAGGAAGAAAATCAAAGATCTAATGAAAATTTTGCAGGGTGGTGGAGTGCAACAAGGTATATTGGTTTTATTTTTATATCTTAGAATTTGGGGTGGACTACCATTTATGTTTTTCCTAATTTGAAGGAGGATGGGACAAGTATATTGTCAAGATTGATTTTATGGGTGTCATTCAAAATTAGAAATTTTTTATTTAAAAAAAACAAAAAAACTGGTAGGTAATGTATGGATAACTTGTAGCTCATGCACCAGACAATCCATTTAACTAAAAACTGTAACAAGTAACTAAAGCATAGACAACGTGTCATTACAACTAAGCATGAAGAACAAGTAACAGATATAACTTTATAAGTTATTATTGGTTCTTTGATTAGTTGATTTAATGATTTACATTAATTTGGTTTGGGTCACTGAATTACATATTTGATTACAGGCAAGGCAAGCAAGGCACTTGTGTAGGAGGAAACAATCAACTATGTTCAATCGTTGCAGAAGCAAGTGCAGGTTAGAAATGACAGATTAAAAAGAAGTAGATTAAACCGATATTTAAATGTGTGATTAAATTCAATTTCATTGCTTGATTATATCGAGAATGTTAATTATATCAATATCGTGTACTTTTCAGATTCTTTTAATGACGCTCGCCTCTGTTCTTCTTGCTGATTTTGGATTTCAAGAAAATGGCTACCTAAGTGACAGGACACGTCCTACAGGGTCCCCGTGTCGCGTGGGCCACGTTTGGGCGCGGACACGTTGGCCCCACGTGGGGGACACGAGTTTTTTCGTGTCCCGAAATCGGGACACGCGTGGGGCAGTCTGTGCAACGTGGGGGAGAAAACAGGACACGAAAACGCGTGAGGAAGAGCCCGCGGGTCAATAAAAACGTTTTTTTTTGTCTTTTATTTGTCATTTGCTAACTGTTGGGAGTGTGAGGGAGAGTTAGAGAGAGCTCAAAGTCATTTTTTTTGCAGGTGAAGGAGATTCAAGAGTGTTTTCTTGCAGGTGAAGGAGATTCAAGTGTGATTTCACCAGCAAGGTTGAAGGAAAATGTCTCAACCAGCTAGGGCAGCAGGTAGAGGGCAAAGGAAAGGGAAGAATGCCCCATCTATTCCCTCTTGTCCTATTCCTCCTCCAAGCACGTCCCCTTCTGCTCCTAGTAGTGCTCCAACCGGTTCTAGTGAAGCTCATCCTCATTATAGCCATGCTTTGGCAAAACAACAAGCACAAGAGAGTAAATACCCTTTGTGGAAGTATGTGACAAGGAAAGAAGGTGTTGGAGCGAAGCTTGGTGGGGGAGGCAATGTGTGTTGGACTTGCAATTTCTGTAGGCATGAATTCAAGAGCAGCTATTACCGGGTTAAAGGCCATTTGTTGGCCCTCCCTTGTGAGATTTCTTCATGCAAAGCTGTGAGTGTTAACCAAAGGAGGGAGATGGAAAGAGAAGACCATGTTGGGGTAGGGAAGGTGGCTGCAGCAAGCAAGACATTTCATCGTGAGGATCCTCTTCCATTCTTGAGGAAACCCTCTAGCACTAGGAGTGGGGTTGATGCTATTGCTTATCCAACAAGAAAGAGGCCAACTTCAAGAGTTCCAATAGATAGGATTTTCCAACAAAAGGCACGAGAAGAGGTAGACCTCTCCATTGCATTTTTCTTCTACCTCAACTTCATCTCATTCAATGTTGCACGGTCATCATTGTACTTTGAGATGTGTCGATCTATAATGGAACGAGCTCCAACTGGTTATGTGCCTCCTAGTTCAAAGAAGCTTAGAACCACATTGTTGGTTAAGGCAAAGAAGGAGGTGGATAAAATTATTGATCCAATTAAATCAAAATGGTCCACATGGGGTGTTAGTATTGTTTCTGATGGATGGACGGATCCAACACGCCATCCACTCATCAATTTCATGGTGTCTTCCACAAATGGACTGGTGTTCTTGAAAGCGGTGGATGCTCTTGGGAAATACAAGGATGCACAATATATGGGTGATTTGTTCATCAAAACCATTGAAGAAGTAGGTGTTGATTCTTGTGTACAAATCATCACGGACAATGCACCTGTTTGCAAGGCTGCTGTCATGATTGTGGAAGCTAAACATCCATAGGTATGTGATTGTTAATTTACTCATTTATTTGAAATTTTGAGCTGTTAGTAACTTAGTTGTAGTCTTGTAGAGTCTAGGAGTCTAGACTCAATGACTCATTTATACTTTCTTTTATTGATCTTACAAGTATTTTGGACACCTTGCATTGTCCATTCTTTGAATTTAACACTGAAATCTATTGCTTCAGATGTGCCATGGATTGGCAAACTTATTGAGGATGCACACCATATCCGTAACTTTGTACAAAACCACACCAATGCCCTCACAATCTACAAAGAGTACACACATCTTTCATTGTTGAAGGTTGTAGATACTCGGTTTGCTTCCTCATTCATCATGCTCAAGAGATTGAGAGAGGTAAAAACCGCTCTTGGGTCCATGGTGATTTCAGAGTTTTGGGCTTTTTGGAGAAAGTTGGATCAGAATGCTTCACAAAAGGTGAAGGACACAGTATTAGATGATGGTTGGTGGGATAGGGTAGTCCTTAGCATCAAGATCATGGAGCCAATCATTTCTTTGTTGCGGTTTGCAGACACGGACCAGCCCATCCTAGGAGATGTTTATGAGGGGTGGGATTCCATGATTGAGTCCATGAGGACCATTGTTATGGAGAATGAGTGTGCTGAGTATGAGACATCGACAGAGAACTTATGGTCCATCATACAGGGCATTCTTATCTCCAGGTGGGATAAGAATTGCACACCTTTGCATTGCTTGGCCCACTCATTGAACCCTAGGTTCTACGCTCAGGATTGGCTCAGTGGTGGGTCGGGGCCCTCATCCAGAGTCCCTCCTCACATGGATGGAGAGATCTCAGAGGGGAGGAAGATAGCATTTAGACGGCTACTTCAGGATAGAGACCACCTTGAGGTGGTGGAGGAGGAATTTTATGAGTTTTCTAGTGGCATTGGGAGATTTGGAGGATATGAGGTGGTTAGAGACATGGGGCTTAAGAAACCTTTTGTTTGGTGGACAACCCATGGGGCAACATGCCCTCTTCTACAAAAGATAGCCTTGAGGGTCCTCTCTCAAGTTACTTCATCCTCTTGTTGTGAGAGGAATTGGAGCACATATGGGAACTTGTACAGTGTGAAGAAGAGCAGACTTGAGCAGTCCAGGGTAGAGACGATGGTGTATGTGCACTCCAACCTTCGTCTTATTTACAGGAAGAGGGAGGAGTGGGTGAAGGGAAAGACACGGATGTGGGATGTCTTTCCTGATGAGATGGGTTTGGACAGCAGTACTGAGTTGGCATTAGACAACATGGATCTTAATGATCCAGTGCTAGAGCCGGTCACTTTTGATGAGGGTGATCGTATGGAAGGGTCATCCTCCACACCAGCAAATGCAGTTAGTCAGATTGGCAAAGAGGAGGAGGAGGAGGATCAGGGTAGTGATGAGTTTGTTGATTCAGGCATGGAGGACGACTATTGAGTCATTGATAGATGGGATTCTTCCATCTTGATCCACCCCTTTTTTGTACTTACTATTAGACTATTAGACTATTAGTCTATTTGGCATTTTCCAGTGCCCAGTGGCATTCCAACATCTATGTAATACATTTTGATTTTGATGACTTAATGAGAAATATGGTTCCGAGTCTCTGACATGCATCTATGTGTCTCAATGTCTTATTGTGATTTGTGATTGTGAATGACAAATGTGTTGTGATTTGTGAATGATCTAATTTCTATTGAATATTTCATATTTGTAATTGTAAATGTAATTTCTATTTCATATTTGTAATTGTAAATGTAATTTCTATTTCATATTTGTAATTGTAAATGTTAAATTTTATTGGACCTATATGTCTATATTTTTAAATTGTAATATATTTTAAAAATATATATATATGTATATAAAACGTGTCCTACGTGTCCTGATTCCGGGGGTCACCGTGTCCCGTGGGGACACTTGTATTTTGGGGACACTCGTGTCCCGTGTCCTCGTGTCAGGTGACTTAGATGGCTACCCATCTAAGGAGTAACCATTATTATCTGTAGTTGTGTTTAAAAAGTAAATATTTAAAATCTGATGTCAAGAACCAATATTGGATGTGACCGAATAAATTATTTAGGCACTTGTGCTAGAGGAAATCATCAACTATGTCAATAGTTGCATAATCAAGTGCAAGTCAGAAATAACAGATTAAATGGCTACTAAACTGATATTTAAATGTGTGATTAAATTCAATTTCATTACTTGATTATATCGATAACGTGTATTTAGAAAAAAAAATCAATGATGCTCGCCTCTGTTCCTCTTGCTGATTTTGAATTTCAAATAAATGGCTACCCATCTAAGGAGGTAACCGTTATTTATATGTAGTTTTCTACCTCACATTGTTTTGTGTTTGAAAAATAAAGATTTGAAGTCTGATGTCAGACATCCAATATTGGATGATCCAAATCTGATGTCACCTAATAAATTATTTACAGCTCTGCGAGCATTCAAATTATTTACAACCCTGAGTTGACAATTGAGTACCTAATAAATTTGCAAAGTATATTTGTACAAAAATTACAGTTTCCCACATTGCTATGATGCAGCTTGGCCCCTTGAAATCTGTTCGGAAACACAGAGCCATGATATTCCTTTTTACAGAGATCCGACAAGATTTAGACTAGGAATTTATTTTAAACTATATATTTCTCGTGACGAATTGACAATGGAGTCCCGAATAGATTTGATTGAAATTGCATTTTCCCACATTGCTATATATGTAGCTTGGCCCCTTGAAATCTGTCCAGAGTCACAGAGTTGTGATATACCCTTCTTACAGAGATCCGATTAAATCTACTGTCATAAGAGGATAGTATTCTTGTGACGATGGAGTTAATTCCATTAAACTGAATCGTGGAGTTAAGAGATGAATTTTAGTGCTATTATTTTCTTAGCCACGACCAACTAACCAATTTATGGGGATGTATATTTAAAGCCCTGTGACCACCATACCTGACATATCATTGTGACAGAAATGCAACAATTAGAATTTATAGACCTGTTGTTTTAATGCTCTTATTTGCTTAACCTTAGACTAGATCCATCTTATTAATTTGGTGTGGGAAACGTAATGAAATTCTTTGCTCTTAGAAACTAGCGACTGACTCTGTTAAGTATGAGCCGAAAGCACTCTCTGTGCGTTGGGGAATTTGAACTGATATACATATTTTCTATGTAAGAGGGGAATGTCTCTGCATTAGGGGATACTAGCATTGTACTCTTTGTTTGATGAATAGACATATGTTAATAAATCTATGATAATTCTCCTTCTATGCATGGTTTAATAAGTCTGATCTAATTATGCTATGGAAGCATTGTACTCTTTGTTTGATGAATAGACATATGTTAATAAATCTATGATAATTCTCCTTCTATGCATGGTTTAATAAGTCTGATCTAATTATGCTATGGAACGTTTCGAGTTAGGAGGGCCGCCTGCTTGGGTACATGCAGCTCTTAGCTAATTATATATACTCTAGCATATGATTAATCTGTTTTAGTTTCAGTTAGATCAATGAACTTAGATGAATATATTTCCAAGTTTAGCAATTCCACTGATCAATCCATACGAAGTTTTGATGTTAGGATTCTTTGTATCGGCAAGAAGAGTGCTTGATAAATTTATTATCTGTAATTAAAGAATGTTTCTATAGTAGATATGAATTTGTGAGTGTGTTCACTATGGGCTAAAGCCACTGATGCTTGGAACCACAATTTGGTGCACATTGATAGTGAAGAGACATCATAATTTAAAGTTCTGAAAATACTTTGAAAGGCTTGGTAGTCCAGTGATAAGTTACAGCCACTGATGATAGTTTCCAGTCATTTGGTTTGAAGAGATGTAGTTGTTCTCATTTCATGTAGAAGATCTTGTTAGTGTGCCAGCAGTAACCTTAATTTGTTCAATTAAAGCTTTAGGTCATTAGGGAGAATTCATTGAAGTCAGTTACAGTAAATGTGGTGAATTAGAGAGTGTGATTTTGAATTTGGTTTAAAGAAATTAGGGTGTTCATCTCAGCAATTTATGTTTAATTTAAGATTAGTCAAAAGCTCTACTCCTGCATATATGGTGCTTGTGCCTCTAAGTTTACTAACCGGGTTGACAATTTAATGTTGGGAATGAATAGTGCATATATTTGTACCCACAATTGTGAGCCAAATTTTTACAAGAAGTGAATATGACCATTGTGTTTATTTCAAAAGTTTGAAATGGTATATTCATTATCTTGGTGTTATATCTTGATGATATGCTTGTAGCAAGCAAAAGCTTAGTTGAGATCAATAAGTTAAAGACTTAATCTGTGAGGACTTTTGATATGAAAGTTCTAGGAGTAACAAAACAAATTTTGGGCATAGAAATACATGGAGACATGAAACATGGTAAGCTTGGGTTATCACGACAAAAGTATATGGGGACTTTGATACTCATAAATTTGGTATGAATAATGTGAAACCATTAAATATCTCTTTGGTTTCCCATTTTTAAGTTTTTTTAAGTTTGTGCCCTAGTAATAAAGAAGAAAATGATTATATGTCTCGTGTACTATATGTTATCCCAGTAGGAAGTTTAATGTATGTGATGGTATGTACAAGATTAGATATTTCACATGTAATTAGTGTTGTTAGTAGATACATGGCAAATCCAAGTAGAGAGCATTGTGCAACAATGAAATGGGTGCTTGGTTATTGTAGAGGCACAAGTGATTATTGTATCACCTATAATGATTGCAGTGATTCAGTTTGTGGCTATGTTGATTCAAATTTTGTAGGTGATTTTAGACAAAACGAGATCTACTTCAGGTTATGTCTTTACTCTTGCAAGTGGATCTATTTGTTGGATGTCAAAGTGCACGACAAGGTGAATGTATTTTGTGGTAGTCAAAGTGCTATTCACTTGGCTAACAATCCATTTTATCATACTAAGACCAAGCATATTGCTATTAAATACCATTTTGTTAGACAAGTTATTGATGGAGGTGGAGTACTGCTTGAAAAAGTCTATACTTAAGAAAATTGTGCAAACATGTTTACAAAACCAGTACTGTTAGAGAAGTTGTGGTGTTTGGCTTCTCTTGGCTTGTAGAATAGATAACAAATAAACTTGGACAAGACATCAGGTAAATTGTTGTCAAAAGTAGAGGTTGTTGAAATTGTGACAAGAATTACCAAGGTGAAAATTGGTGAAATTGTGATAATAATTACCCAGGTGTAAATAGGACAGTTCACATAAAGGGGTAGGTTCATTTTATTTATATAAGCCAGCAATAAGAACACAGATAGCTTGTCCGTGGATGTTTCCTTTGACTTTTTATCGAATTTTTATCACATAAAATTTGTGTTCTGTGTGTTATTGTGTTAATTCATTTCTCATTTCTTTGCTGCAAATTCTTTTTGTGTGCTCACGTTTTCCACAACATTGGGAATAATGAAAAATACATTTCTTTATTGAAGAGAAGAGTTAGAAATATAAACAAAATAACGAAATGTATTAGCCTGAACAGATTGGGTTTTCTCTCTGTTCTGCTATGCATAAACCTGTGTGATTTTTAATTGAGACCTGGCTAACTGCCATCACATCAATCACGAGATGAATTACTTGGGTAATTTCTACCACATCGACCATGGGATAAATTATGAGATATCCTAACTATTGGCTAGCCCTTTTTCATGATGTACGCGCTAAGAATCTTGTGCTTTTGAATGCATGCTTATCAATTTCTAGCCATATCATTTGAGGTGTGCACATGTGAAAGCTATCAATGATAACAGTCTTTTCCTATAAGCCCATCAAGTTGCATAACAGGTGGAGTTCTTTGTACAGCAGAATCGCCAATCAAGTTGCATAACACGTGGAGCTCAACGTACAGCAAATGGCAATTTGGTAAGATTTTACATGGCTTCAAAACTTTTTTGGTAATGTAAAAGGAATGATGCCAAACATTGTCTTTTTAATTTACAGAGATAATGTAAAAGTGCCTATACCAAGGATTGAGGTGGACGTTCACTTGTAAAAATCCAAATTTCATCGTAAATATCATTTTTCTTATCGAAATCTTGAACAGAACTTTTGAATGATTGGTAGATTGGATTTTATATGGTATAAACGTTTTCTGTTAACTTCAAAGTTCGGACAGGAATACATGGGAACAACTCATTAAAATATTAAGCAGATCTTTATTTTAAAATGTTAAGAAGAAGGTTAGTAGCGTAGAAAGTATTTTGAAATTAAGCTTTAATTTGGGTGTATATGGGACATTCTATGAGAAAGTAATTTTCTTCTTCAACTTTCTTCGTCTTAAAGATGACATATTATTTCATCCTATGGTGTTTTAGGAATTGTCAAGTGTATGCAGCTCGTGATAGCTTGTTTTTATTTTAGCAATGCCGATTTTCTTCTTTATGCTAGTTAAAACAAAAAAAAAAATTGATCTTATAGATTAGGGTTGATCACCTCTTTATAATGTCTTAATTTTCTCATATCCTCTAACGCTTTATCACACCACATATTCTTCTTAAATTTAAATGTAATGATACTTTTAATATTATCAGTATTATGTAGAGTGACCTCTTCCTCGACTCCTCAATGATTTAGCTAAGACTTGGCATCTTTATGCCAATCTCGTTTAAGCCACAGGTGGTTTTGAGTAGAGTATGAAGAAATCTTAGGAAGCCTCTTGTCTCCCATGTTGTTTATATCGTCCTTGTACATTAGGTACCTAGTCATAGCCATGCTCTCAAGCAGAGAGAGACTCGCTTCTATGAGGAAGATAGGATAGAGTGTATCGCCTTTAATTTAGAGATTATTTGTTATAAAGCACTTTTGGATTTTCTCTATCTTTCTCCACGATTCTCTAGAGATGTTGCAGCCTCAACTTCAAAACCATATAAGATAACAAGAATAATGAGAGTCTCAAAGACAAGTTTCTTCCTATCCCAAAGTCAAAGGTCTGCTGAATTACAATTGTATTTGAGTCCATTATAAGCTTTCCAACTTCCATTAATCCTTTTCTCAGTACTATAGTTCTAGTTAAGCTTATGATGAAGATCGATTCCGAGATATTTATAGGAAATCACTTCCTCCAAGTTGTTGTTGTCATACATGAAATTATCATCAGTATTCTTTTGGGATGTGATTACCATAACCTTTGTGTTGTTAGTGTTAACATTCATACCCATATTAGAGCAAAAATCCTTGAGAATTTTTAGTTTTTTGTCAAGATCATAGGGGATTCTCACCATAAGAACAATATCAACAATGTAGAGAAGAATGATGATCGTTATACCAGCTAGGTCATTCCACTACAACTTGCCTCTTCCAAACAATCCTTTAGCTTTCCACTGTAAATACCAAAAAGGGTAGGGGATAGGGGACAACTAGTTTTTCGACTTCTATATCACAATTAATTTCTTTTGACCAGCTCTCAAAGTTCTTAATATTGGAATAACCTTCTCTTCCAATTTTATTGCAGCAATTCTCAACTCAAAAGGGATTTTTATCTCTTCTAATCTATTCCAAAGGTTAGTTCTAGGAACTGTGTCAAATGCTTTTATAAAGTCAACAAAGAAACAAAGAAGATTACTTTTATTACTGTGAAACTCCTTAGCAATGGTCCTAAGAGCAACAAGGTGGTTCACAATTGAATGTATCATCAGAATTATGCCTGGCCTTTAACTCTTTTTCCATGACTTTCTAGCAATATGATGGTCTTCTTTTTAAGAATAAATCCATATAATTTTGTTAAAAGAGGGATAATCGTAATGGTCCTATTATTAGATGGATTGTTTTTATCTCCACTTATAAAATAGAAACAATGAGGTTTTATGTCCAGGGTTCAGGGAAACCCTGCGTGACTGTTAAATTGAAGAGCTTGTGGAGGTGAGGGATGAGGATAGGCCCACCAAATTTTAAGATTTCCACTTGGTATCCTTCGATGTCCTTATCTTCCCCTTTTGCGAGTCGCTTAACACCAAACTCTATGTCTTCTAAAGAAAAAACGTATTCCTTTGTAGAAAGGTTTTGAATGTATTCCATGAGATCAGGGGATTCGTAAAGAATTTTAAGGTAGTACTGTTGATGCTTGGAAAGTTCCTTGTGTCAACAATAGGGGTTATCCGTAAGGAAAAATCCCAATTAGACTTTCCATTGTTTGGAATAGGGAACCCATTTGGTTTACTGTTCGACTAACATATAAGATGGTCTTGTGATAGGTTTATTGGATGCGACCTGGTCCATCGTTTAGAGTTTTAAATTTTATATGCAATGCAGATGGCTAATACTAAATGCATATGATTCTACCTATGCATGTTTGATGAGTAGAAAGAGGCCTCACAAAGTGATTAGCTTGTGTCTTATCACCCCTTTACTATTAGTCAACCAAGAAGATGTCCTAATTAAATGAAAGATTATAATCTACTTAACCTATCCTTGCAAGGAGCAGAATTTAAAGGAGAGCAATGACTGTAAGCTGCATCATACAATTCCATAATCTAATTACTGAAGATAGTTTAATTAATAGTTACAGAATAAAATCAACACATAGATAACTTGAGCATTGACATTTATTACTTTCATTACTCACAAATACACAGAAAATTGCATTTTTTCACTCATGGACGACAAGGTAATTCCAACCATTAGAATAGTCCAACAGGAAAGGAAAGATCTTACTGCATATCCATGAACAAAAGGAAGAAACAAGTTCTACGCATTAGTCCATATGCTTCAGTACAACATTCCATGTGCACCTTTACCCATAAACACTATCTTTCTCATTAGCAGAAAATAGTTTCTTACATATGAGTCTAATACAATCCTTCACAACTGGGTTGGCAGGTGCGGGGGGAGTCCTTATGGACTCCGACGAAAAAAAAGTGAAAGATTATGCTTGGGGAATTGGCAGGAAAACTAATAACGAAGCAGAATGGCTGGCCATTATAAAAGGTATGGATGTCGCGTGGAATGAAGATATGAAGGACCTTGTGGTCTTTGGCAATTCTATGCTGGTGATCAGTGAAGCTCAGGCCTTAGTCAAACATTGTCGAAAACCAGTCTCTACGATGCATGACCAGTTCATTTTCTTGGCCAAGGAATTTCACTCCATATCCTTCCTTCACATCCTTAGGCACAACAATTAGGAAGTCGACACCATGGCTAACTTAGGTGCAGGATTGAATTGTGGTCTTGCTATCATCAACAATCTCCTAAATGTGGACATTTGGGTCCCTTAATTTTTTTTCTTTCCCTCCATGACACATTTGATCTTCCACCCTTGTCTCTTTGGCCCCATCCTTACGTGGACTACATTAAATTCCTAGATCTAAGCGGGATCCCCTCGCTCTTTCAAACGTCCCCTCGTCTGAATCGGTGGCCACCCCTGGTAGGCTCCATCTATCTCGCATGCGGGAGATCAATGCGGATGAGCCCCAAGGCATCGAGAGGTTATTTCATGCATGAAGCTGGCGTTCATTGCATCCTGCATGCCCTTCTCTGCTAAATTTATATCTGCGAAGTTCTTCGAAGCTTGTTGTTTTGGTTAGTCATGGAGGATAGCAATCAGTGTCATCTTGCACTGCAATCTAGAAAATGCAGGAAGAATGTTTAGGGGAAATCCGGGGGGGCTGGCACGAAACGTTAACTCTTCGACATTTTTCAGGGTCATAGCAATGGCGGCAACGAGCTTTCTAGGGGTGGCTTGACCAAGCAGGCTCACCATAGCCACTCCAAAGTTGAGGAACCTGGTAGAGTCATAAGATGGGTTCCCCTCGACGTTGGACAGGGTCAGGGCAACATGGGCCCTGTGCAGCATTTTGGCTGTGGTTTCGATTCTGGCAGCAGGAACTGGAAGTTTCTCTCGACTCCTGACTCTGGGTTCCTCTTGACCCCCTATGAAGTTGTCCATGGTGCTCCTCAGCAGCTGTTTCGTGGAAGTCTAGGTGAAATGGGAAGTAATAAGAATTGGAAGCAAGTTGTGGGCGACAATGGGGATCTGGTTAATTTGGAATCTCCTCGCGGGCAGGGCAGCACTTCCCCTGAACTACCCACGCAAATTCTGGACCTGGAATCCTAGGTCTGTTGGCTCAGGGGAGACCTCTCGGATATGAAGAAAGCAATTTATCATCTTGCTACTTTCGTTCAAATCTCCAACTCTGAAGTCCGGATTACCAATGGTAAGATGAAAGATTACTTTGATAAGTTGATTGGCAAGTTTGATACTTTCTACAGTTGTCTCAGAATAGTGGAAGCCAAAGTTGATTGCGTCAGAACCAATAGTGGAAGCATCATCTCCGTCATCCCGAATATCGACAACGAGAATGTTGGTGCAGCAGCTGGAAGCAAGGACAATAATGCTCGAACTCACCATGTCAACTGACTCTTTTTGTCACCTCTTCGCTGTGTTCGGGCAACTCTTTTTGGGTCTGGTTATTACACTACCTATTATATGTATTACTTCTGTAGTCTTTTACTAGGCCAGTTCGTCAAAATTTTCAGTTGTAATAGGCATAAGGCCATTTTTGAAGATCAGAGACTGGTATGTGAAGAGCCTGTCTCGGCAGCTTTGGTTTTTTGGGATCAGTCTCCCCTACTCTTTGTATTCCGTTCTCCCTTTTTAATATAAAGCTCATTAACCGTTTGTGTAAAAAAAAGAAAAAGAAAAATACAATCTTTCACAAGCCAAAAGCCCCCTTCTCTTCTAGTTTCTCTTATTTATCTTTACAAACCCAGCCTTGGGGTGACTTATCACTTCATATTCCTTAGACCTTTTGCTTTTCAAAATTTTTTCCTTTTGTGATTACAAAATAAGTGATAAAAAATATTAAAACATAATACAATATTACACTAAGTTGATGGAGCATTCCCTTGACTTTGGATATAACCATTCAAAATGCCACTTTCATAAGATATTACATTCGATTGTTGTGGTTCTAGTAGCTTTAAAGATACTTCATGAAATGGTAATTCTTTGACCATGGCATTCAACCCTTTTGTTGTTGCGTTGTGGCAATTTGCTAAATAATGTGTCTTCATTGTAGCTTTGCCAATTCGTTGTTGTAGATATTTTGGAGTGATAGTCTCTAAACCCTTGATAGCAACAATGTCTTCTTCCTTTATAATCCTTAATTCAGCCAAGCGTTGCTCTTTTGGTACTAGATATTCAAATGATCCAAGAGGAGGTAGATGACACTTTTCGAAAGCTCTGGAAAAGTTTGGTGAATATCCTCACACTTGGAGATATAATCTGTCACTTCATTTTGCATTTCCTTTTCTGCTTTCTGGAAACTGTTCAAAATTGCAAAACCTAGCTTGACTTCAGTTATAGATCATTTAGGAAAATGTGGAGGGAATTCTTTGGTTGTTTTCCTCCAGTTAGTTAGCTTATTCATCATGTCATAGATTTTGTAAGATGTTTCCTTGTAGCAGTGGCTTCGTAAAAAATTTGCCTGAGTCTAGTTACGATCCCTTGCACTTCATAAGTCTGCTCAGTGAACAATTCTTGGGAATGGAATAGTTGTTCTTGTAATGTAGAAGCACATTCATAAAACAATGTTAAACCTTGCTTCTATTCTTTTGCAATATTTAATTGATCCACTAGGGATTCATTTTCTATATTAAATTCTACTATTTGAACTTGCAAAGCTCCCTTCTCTATAGTAAGAGATTCTACGTGCTTATCCAACTGGTTTTCCTTATCTTGTATTCCCTTTAATTGAGATTGAATATATGTCATTTATCCTTCTAAGATCACTACATGTACATTGAGTGATTCCTTTTCATCTTCCAGAATTTGAATAGTTTTCATGGATTCTTCTTTCTCCAACTCCAGGGCATCTCGTTGGCGCCTTAATTCAATCCCTTCTCTCCTGTCCTGCACCAAATTATCTTTCAACTTGACTACTTTGGCTTTTCTACTTTCAATGATTTCCATTAACTTATGTATGTTATCTTCATTTTCTAATGTTGCAGCAAAATTCACAGATGCAGTGAACTCTGGATCTTTATTCGTGCCCTCTACAATTGGGACTTCCTGTATAGTGACAATATTTGGCTGCAAAGTGACTTTTAGTCTCTTTTCTATTCTCTTCATGAGAGTCTTTCTTTTAGGATCATATAATATTGTTTCCAACTTAGAAACCACATGTTTCTTGGAAGGAGTGAATGGTGTAAGCCCTAACTCGATTAAAGGAAAATGTCCCCCAGTAAGAGGAACTTCGGTCTTGCTATCTATTGGATTATCAATTTCCATGTCTTGATTACCATTACCTTCATTCAAATCCTAAGATTCCATAGTTTTCTTGAGCAACTCTTCTTCTTCATTCTTCTTTTTTAATTCTTCCTCTTGGAGTCTTTTCTCTTCTTATTCAGTAGTAGCCTCTTCTTTCTCTGCCTTCTTTTGTGCTTCTTCAGCCTTTTCTTTCTCTTTTCTCTCTTCTTTTGCCTTCTTGGCCATTTCTTGTTCCTACAGTCTTTTATCATTTTCAGCCGAAAGAGCTTCTTCAATTGCCTTTTTCATCACAGCTTCTTCTAAGTATTATTGTGTTGATGAATCAGAGGGACTATTGGAACTTGCCCCTTTTCTTTTGCTGGACATTTTGTTCAATTTTGCAATATTTTTTACTCTTTTGTACACTTTGTGTGTTCATGTCTTTATTTAATTCTTCAAATATACATCTTTAACTTTTGTGGATGTTTGCACTGGGGAACATATGAATCTATTTGTTCATTTTTGGCATTAATATTTTGGTATAGGATCATTTTTATTTTCCATACATCTGCAAGATTTCGCTTCCTTCCCATGGGTCGGCCATAATATACAACTTCAAAACAAGGTTATTTATATGTTTAGGTGAGTGGAGCCTCAAGATAGTAACTTAGAATTCTTTATCCCAACAACATATACAGGATTTAGTTTATTTTACTTTGCATCGGATAAGGTGTACGTTTCCCAATGAACAGAATAATAAGATAAGATATACAAGGTGAAATCCTTAGAATGATAGTGCTTGACACTGCACCATTGACTCTCAATAAGAAGAAACTTTTAATCTTTGAAATATTTCTCACTACTCCTAAATTCTAAATATCAATTGGCCGAAGAGTTATTACATAAATAATAACAAGATTATAGTCTCCCATTCAGTGCTTTGATTGTTGGACTGACTTTTATTCAAGATTTCAAAATCAAATAAATAACACTTGGTTCTAAGCAACTAACAACTAGGCTAAAATAAAATAACAAAGCAACAAAGGAAACATTTATTTATATACAAAAAAGGTTTTCCTAAAACTAAGAAAAGTACTGCTTCAAAGCTTGGTTGTTTATAGGAAGAGTTTCCACTTCCCCTTCTAAATTTTGTAATCTATACGTTCATGGGTCAAGTTTCTCAGCAATAGTGTAAGGGCCAAGCCATAAATGTTGGAATTTGGTATGCTTACCTTTTTCTTTGTGGGGTTGATCCCCTTTCAAGACTAAGTCACCTACCTCAAACTCTTTCTTTCATGCCTTTTAGTTTTCAAACCATCTCTTGATATTGCATTGATGTGAATTGAACTTGTTTTTAGCTTTCTCTCTTTCTTCCTCAAGTTTAAGCAGGGTATTAATTATTGCTTGCATAACACAGCTACTGGATCCTCTAGATTCTTGAGCTAACTGGAGTGAGGGTAAAAGAGTGTTAGGCAGAAGAATAGCCTCTTTTCCATAAACTAGAGTATACAAAGTTACTGCTAAAGCATTCTTCGGAGTGGCCCTACCGGCCCATAGAAAATTTCGAAGAGTATCATGCCAATTTCTTTGGTTTTCAATTACAGTTTTCTTGAGTATCCGAATAAGATTATTGTTTTTGGACTCTGCTAATCCATTCCCTTGTGGATAATAATTGGAATAATAATGCATTTTTATTCCCTTTTCCATAGAAAATTCACTTAATTTCAGAGAAGATAAATAGGAAGCATTAACAAAAACTAAAGAAATTGGAACCCCAAACCTGGTTATGATATTCTCTTGAATAAATTTGACGACAATTTCTTCATTGACTTTTTGCAGGGGGACAAATTTAGTCCAACATGTGAAATAATCTGTACCTATGAGAATATACCGATTTTGTAATGAGGATTTGGGATTAATTTTCCCGATGATATCCAAGCCACATTGCTTGAATGGTTAGGAAATTATCACTGGTTGCAATGGTGCTGTTGGTTTTGCTAATCTTTCGGCACTCTTTTGGAACACAACACACTTCCGGGAATACACATGAGAATCTTTGAATATAATAGGCCAATAATACCCTTCTCTTAGGATCTTATTGGTAGTAGTATCTCCAGAATAATGGTGCAGCAACCGTATCCGGTTGGACTATTAATAGTTGAATCCGACTCTCATATTGAATAATAAATAAGAATAATATATTAGATGATGTCAATATTACATTTGTGGTCCCCTATTTATATGATTGGGGGTACCTATTCGAGGAGTCGTGTCCTCTTGAGTTAATTACTTAATTACTATATTTAATGATTATTTAATTGTATTATTTACTTATTTGTGTTTGTAGCATTGCCACCCCCTTTAAGTGAAGCTTTGGCCTCAAAGATAATTTTACTATTATCAACTTTATCTTGGATTTGCATTGAAGTGCTGACTTGAGATGTGTATTCTGGGTTTGTTCCTTTCTCTGGATGTGAGCCCAGACCTTTGTGTTGTAATCCTTTCTGTTTGAGTGGTGAGTTTTTGAAACAATACAATTTGTAATTATTTGTCTTCCATATTGTCTTTTGGATTCCATGTATGAACAATTGTGGAACTTTATTACTTCCACTTTTTTCATTGGTTGTGGTTCCAACATTGAATGTCATAATGATGGAGGTATTTTTAAAATATGTTCTTTGATCTTGGAAATCAAGACAATGGTCATTCTTAACCATTTGAAGTTTGAAAATATCTATGTGAGCCTTCTCAATTTCCTGGAGCCATATTATTGCAGATGGTTCCCATCTTGCAACCTTAGTGACTGTGCACTTTAATCTTAACAATCTCAAATATGTGTGGCGATTGTCATAGAGATGATGCACATCTAAACAGACATCAACTTGATTGGAAATCTCTAGGTTTTGTACTTGTCTTCTTTGAATTATAGCTTCCATGGTTTCTTCAACGAAAGGAATTTTAAGAGCCTTCATTCTTGATTCCCACATGACTGCATCCCCATGGTTTCTTCAATGAAACGAATTTTAAGAGCCTTCATTCTTGATTCCCACATGACTGCATCCAAAGTTTCAATTCAAGAGCAAAATAAATATTGTTCATCTGTAGTAACTTGCTCAATAGGACTTCCTAATGACATGGATGTAATAGCTTTTATGTCATATGGATTACCAACATTAGGCCCATTATCATATTCACCATCATTTGGAATGTAAGCAACAGTGAGAAAAGACACAACTTCTGGATAACTATCTACACTTGTGTTTGTAGAACCATCATCAATTCTTCCAACCTATTTAAGTATACATTGACTACTTCCATGGCTTCCAACTTTATCAATTGGATCAATAGATTTATGCGACAAAACTAATTGAGAACAATGTGTATGTGTCTTTTCATGTTCCTTGTTCTCTCCAAGCATGGTATTATAATTTTTTTCAACATGATGCTCAATAAGAACAATTGCATCCGACATGCCACTCGTTACTGTAGACCCATAATCAACAACTACATGATCCACAACTGGTGGATGTTGATCGAGTGCACACACATGCTCTGTCGCTTTGTTGTTATCTTTTTCTTCAGTTTCTGCAATATGTTTCCTTATTTTGTCTTCCTCATCTTCTGTGTATATGTACTCTTTTGGATATTTATCAACAATGGCTTGACTCTCATCAATGTCATCTCTACACATGCCAATTCCATGGGAGACATAGGTTTTAAATATTTTTTCCTCAAAGCTGTCACTGTCGTCACCGAGAGCGGACCAATCTTTTCGATACTTATCAACAACATCGGTTTGACTCTCCTCGGTATTGTGAACAATGTCATTTTTACTTGTTCCAATTCCACGAGAGATGATGGCTTTAAGTCTCTTCTCTTCATAGCTTTCATCTTCATTATTGAACCACTTCATGGTTAAAAGTTTGAGACTTAATTAATAATAGGAATTAATAGTTTACACTGAAATTTAAATTTTATAATAATAATTATAAAATTATTATTATGGAGCAATAAGGTATTAATAAAAATAAAATATTATATAATAATATTTAATATTATTATAATAATATTTAATTAATATTGTTTTTTTGTTTTGTTTTGTTTTGTGTAGGGCTATGTGGATAAGAGATGGGAGGTGGCGGCTAGAAGAGGAGGAGCAATGGCGGAAGGGGCCAAACTGGGGACATTACATTCCCCTTCCCTTGGAATAAAATCGTCCTCGGTGTTTCAACACTTCGGACTATATACCCACTTTACACATGATTCCTAATTCACAGATGGTGGCAGGTCTGTCCTACAATTTGTCTCTTTACTTTGACCTTTCACGATCAAGTCCTTTGGTTTCCTCAAGCTGCTCCTGCTAGCTTTGGTCTTCCAGCTCTGCAGGTGGGCATTGCTCCAGAGCAATCCCTTTCCGTTATTCACCTTCTAGCTGATCTTCAAGTCTGGAATTTCATGGATGCCATCTTTCTTGTTGTCCCGGCAACTATCTGTGAGACTTATCATGGCAATTCCTGTTAGGACAAGCATAACATAATAATAGGATTAGTCAATTATTTTCCTAATTGACTTGGAACGTCCATGCTTTACTCATAAGACTTCCACACATTTCATGCTTTCCCACACACACATGAATTCATTCATGTTCATCCTTTCACAAGAAAATAACTATTTCAGCATTCACAATTCATTTCAAGCAATGAAACACAATTTGTTTTCATTTATGACATGCACTCAACAATCCTTTGTTTCTAATATGCATCAGTCAGAGAAAGAGAAGAGTAAGAGTTTTCCCCCTCTTAGTCTTCTTCCAATCCGGAGCCACACCATCAGTTGTGGTTCTATGCTCCTTAACCTCTTTCACTTCAATGTGAATGCTTGACTTGCCTTTTCTTGGCTATGACACTTAGTGTTTAAGGTCTGCATATGGATTTTAACTAGGGAACCTTCCCCATTGTTGCCTACAGAACCTTTGGCTGCTAGGACCCACACAGTTCCACTAGCACCATCTTTCATTACCGCTCATACTAAGCTCTCTTTAGGATGGTCACATGTCCACATGCATCCTCCAGATGCTTTCATAGTCCTTGATTCTAGCAATACCTACACTCAAACATTGAGTCAATGCACATGTTTAGTGTATTTTCATAGGGTTTATTTCCAAATGAGAATTTAAGAAATCATAATTAAATCATATACACATGTATATTCGTAAGCAAGAAGTTGCAAGATAACCAAATACTTATCTTTATTGGATGTTTCCTCGCTACTCCACAAGTTTCCTTCTCTGCTTTACAAGCCTTGGATCATCTATGGGGTGGATGCTTGGCCAGCACACATGCTGCTCCACAACATCATCTGAATAGGTAATGCCAAGCCAGTGCGTCGACTGGGTTTATCAGGCATCCCAAAAATCAGTATGCTAAGCCAGTACACCAACTGGGTTTATCAAGCATTTCAAACATCAGTATGCTAAGCCAGTATGCCGACTGGGTTTATCAAGCATTTCAAAAATCAGTATGCTAAGCCAGTATGCCGACTGGGTTTATCAAGCACACAATAACCATTTCCAAGCCAGTTCTCCGACTGGGTTTGTCAGGAAATAACACCTTTTCACCAGTACCTCCACAACATGCAAGTAACCAATGCCAAGCCAGTACACCGACTGGGTTTATCAGGCATCCAACAACCTTTCGCCACAACTCCCAAATAACCAATGCCAAGCCAGTACGCCGACTGGGTTTATCAGGCATACAACAACCATTGCCAAGCCAGTACATCGACTGGGTTTATCAGGCAATATGAACAACATAATATGATTACGTGGCTCCTTCTCTTGTGCAACCAGTGGTTCCCTCCAAGAACTCCATAGGTGACTCACTTGACTGCAGGCTAGCATGGCCCCACAATACCCACTCACACTACACAAGGATGATACCCCTTTTCTGCAACACAGCTCCATGAGCCTATCCATCCCTTCTAGTGTCCTTTAGTGTGAGCGTAGAAAGGTTACCACTGCCCATACAGTCCTCTTGAGCACCCTTTCTTCACTTTGCCTCTTACGTGCAACACCAAATTGCATCCGTGTAAGCTGATAGCACAAGAAGGATAAGCAGACTCATCAGTATTATTGCTCAAAAATCGTAATCATATTTCATATCATTCACTATCAAGTATTGAAACACCAAGAATGCGTCCATTCCCTTAGGGTGTAGTCAATATTGAAAACCCTAACATGACCCAGCACCAGAAAATGTGTGCACCCCCTTTCTGATGTGCGCCATGTAGGCCCTAATCATACTCAAGCAGTCTGCAATCATATAAATAAGATAGAGCATGCTTTGCATATTAACCCTAATAATTTAGACATGCATGTTCTTGTCTAGGGTCACAGAATACTCATTCATTTTGCAGATGTGTCTCACATGCCTTCTGGGCATAGCTTTACCATCTCACTTTCATGGTTTACCGTCATGCGGTTTGGCTGAGACATTATCAATGGCGTTTCACCCGAAACCCATTTCCAAAGCATGGGATCATCCCCATCTAGTTTGGCTTCTGCAGGCCATCACACATGGTCTTCCTGCAATGTGTCATCCTGGCACACTTGCCCAGTATGGTTTCACCCTTGCTACCATACAGGAACATCCACCTACAGCAGGTCTTCCTGACACAATTCTATATAAGCCAAACAATCATTAGCAATTATAAGCAAATTCTCAAATCTGAAATTTGTAACTCTGTTTTCCTACAGAAATTAGATTTGCAACTATGAGACTATTCTCATAAACTTAAATCAGACAATTTTCAGATTCGTTTCATGCGTAAATTTACAACTATGAGATCCTTCTCATAACCTTTGGCTTTTGCACATGGTAGATCCCGGTCTTTACTATGGACTTATCCTCATTGCCATATGCAAGACTTTTCTACCTAAAAACTGAAACTTCAGTCAGCCAAACACGTTGTGAGTATCTACGCACATAATCATTCATTGCCATAACAGTCACTGAAGTGATCTCAGAATTATAATACTCAATAATTCAAACACCTTTAGCTGTTTAACATTTGAAATGCAATGAACTATATATACATTTATGTATATGCATCATTATCACAATAGAATTTCAGGACATAGTCACACTATCCACGCAACTTAAATAAATCGTAAATACTCATTATTTCACAGTCATATCATTCATATAACTCTGTCCTTCCAGAGAGCATTCTAGCAGCCCATCGATCATGATTGGGCTCTTCATGCACTTACTATTCTGCATTCATAACAGCCCATGAAATGATCATAGAATTATCATCAATTCATCATTTCATTCGTTATTTATTTTGCAATAACATATGCATCATCCCTATGCATTCATACAATGCATCACAAGATTTATAAAATTCTTTTAATGCACATCTACTCAATGCTACCTTGCATTGTTTCATGAGTACTAATGGTTAGTCAAAACTGTCATGTACCCGCCTGCTGACCCAAATGCAAGGCAGGAAACATGACTATCTTGTATAACTTGTATTACCATAATCAGGACCACCAGTCCTCACTTGCTTTGGTTACTAAGCACATAACCAACATACACATGGCATGATATAAATTCATATGAATGCATTGAGATTTCTAAACAGTCATAGGGTGTAAGGATCATTTCCTTCACTAACCCACACCTCACCAAGCTTGGTAGGTTAACAGTCCCAATCGGTATTCAATATCACATGCAAACTAACTCAACATAGCTCAAACATGGTTGAAGAGATCTTACCAAATCCTCTTTCAACATTCATGCACTTTGGCACCAATAATCATTACCTACATGGTTACTATTAACATCGCCTGATGTTACCTGATCAATTGGCCTCTTACCAAGGCTGCTCAGTCCTTTTTCCAACTTTATGATCATAGATTTGTTGCACCATCCTTTCTGCATAAGGTTTTTGGCTTCATGCAACAACATCCTCAGCACATTTAGCCATGCTCTTTGTTATCTTTGGTCCTACAACCAATACCAACATCAATAGTGATTATAAACCACAATATTCTCCATTAGTGGTTCATTGCATATGCAGACTTCATTATTCTACCAATATGCAATATCCCATTTATGCACAAGCATTTCCATATGTACTATGCAATGTTTGTTAAGATGCCATCTAGTGCATATGCATCTATGTAGTCCCTTACATTTTTAATCATTTTGATGCCATATGACAATTTCATAATTATAAGTATGATAACAAATAGGGGTTTAAGGAATTCTTCCATTTTCGATCCCTCATCGTAACATGGAATTCCTCTTCCATATCATGCAATTGTAAAAATTGCCCATATTGACAACAAAATTTGTTGGTCAAAACAGCCGCTGGCGCCCTTTTGCACTAAATATCTATGATATATGTAGACCTCATTCAAACTCTGGTCATGTATAATTGTTCCCTACTGGACAAGCTTTCCAATGCCTGTCTTCATGCTCCATTCCGACATCAGGTGCGGAAACTGCATCTCTTCAAAAATGACAACTTTCACTCCAATTCTGCACATTTTACACAGTTGCATTTTGGTCCAGAATGCCAACTTTAGCCACCTGTGGAAGAAAATCTACGAGGAATCACAAAAACTTTTATATCGGGAGAAGTTAGTCCATATAACAAGGAACACTCAGCAATTCACGGATTTTAATTCCGGTGCACCATTCATCTTCTATGAATTTCTGGGTTTGACTACTTTTCACTTTTCACATTTTTCCAAAATTCCAAATTTTGGGCCAAAAATGGCTATCTCCCAAACGGTGCATTTCTGGGAAATCTTCGTCTAACGGAAACTGTCCGTCTTAATGAGAATATGAAATGTCTAGTTCAGTAAAATTTTTGATTCCCACATCTAGGGTCACTTTTACTGCCCACAAGCTTTTCAAAATCCCGAAAAAGTGGCCCGAAACAGTGCTTTTTGGCCTTCTTGCTCACCCCGACTCCACATCCCTTGGAGTTTGGCTCCAAGATTCTGAACTTAACATCGTGCCTGCTTCATGGCTGCGCTTGATCAATTTCGGCTCAAACCGACCTTCCGTCAAGCCTCGGGACTACGTCCTTCAAAAGTCACTATTATCCATTTTCTGTCAAATCGGAGTGTAATGGGCTAGGGGTCTTCATTGGTTCTTTCATGGCCCTTGTCAATGGCCTCCGAGCCCCACAGGAATCACTCCATTCTGAGTCTGGATGTTCCTGCTATCCAAAAAACAATTTTTGGTCACTTTTTTATTTTTTTTATTTTTATTTTTAATTTTTAATTTTTATTTTTTCCGCGCACCACCATTGCGGGCCGGTTCGCTGAATCCTGCCGCAACGGGCGGTTCGCTGAATCCTGCCGCAATGCGGGGCGATTGGCTGAAGCCTTCCGCAACTGCGGGCCAGTTGGCTGTAGCCTTCCGCAATTGCGGAACGGTTGGCGGAATGCTTCCACAATTGCGGAACGACTCGGCGAAGTCTTCCGCAATTGCGGAACGATTCGCCGAAATCTTCCGCAGTTGCAGAATGATTCGGCGAAGTCTTCCGCAGTTGCGGAACGATTCGCGGAATCCTTCCGCAATTTCGGAAGAGATTTCCTTCTGAAATTTCGGAAGAGAATTCCTTCCGAAATTTCCTTTCGATGCCGAACACTTAGAATTTTTTTCTGCTTTTTCGGAGCGGTTCTCTGAATTTTTCCGCGTTGCGGAACAACTCGCGGAATCCTTCCGCAAATTTCGGAAGAGAATTCCTTCCGCAATTTCGGAAGGGAATTCCTTCCGCAAATTTCGGGGCGACTTCCCAAACTCCTCCGCGTTGCGGAAAAACTCGCGGAATGCTTCCGCAGTTTCAGAGCAATTCGCGGAATGCTTCCGCAGTTTCGGAGCAATTCGCCGAATGCTTCCGCAGTTTTGGAGCAATTCGCCGAATGCTTCCGCAGTTTCGGAAGACATTCGGGAATTCCTTCCGAAACAGTCTTAAACAAAAACTTTTTTCAAACAGACTTAAACAAAAAAAATTCAAACAGACTTTAAACAAAAAATTTTCAAACAAACTTTAAACAAATTTTTCAAACACTTAGGAAAATTGAAATCTTTCTTTCTTTCAGAGATGACTGTAATTCGATTTGGCCCATAGAGGCCCAATGCTGTAACCAGCAGCTTTGATACCAAATGTCATGTACCCGCTTGCTGACCCAAATGCAAGGTAGGAAACATGATGCCAAACTCAGGGCTTTTACATGATCTCAGCCCATTACTAGATTCACATAAATAATAAATGGGTGTGCAGATGTAAAAGAATCAATTATGCACAGCGGAAACAACATTCATACGATCTTCATATGCATTCAACATGTCAATTTGAGTCATTAATAAAAACGTTTCAGAAATAAATACATAGACAGAAACACTTATCTTCATTTCAGTTGTCCCAAGCAACTAGCTATGTCGCTGCAACGTTCCACCCAACCATAGGCTCTTCGACAGCTTATACTGAGTCCGTCCGAAGGCCACCCCCGAGTTGGGCATGATTCTCACAAGGACAAAGGGGACATTCACGCTCACCCACAGTCCATTAACCATTTTATTTTAGTCAAGCTAGTGTAACTGGGTTTATCAGGCTACACTTGCACAATGGATGCTCATTCCCAAGCTCAAGCCAGAACAAGGGATTACCCATCACCCATACCCATCATACTCTTCTCTCACACAGCATGCACAAACAGGGGCAGGGATAAACAATAGGATTTACAAATGAAATGGCCATGGGTTTGCCAAAAACGTCCCCAACCAAAAACGGATTATAGGATGGGGCAAACAACCACAGGGAGGAAAACGATTTCTCCCCCAATCTCTCAGCCTTCAACAGCCCAAAACGGCCTCTATTGAACCCCCATTCGATTTCCTCCTTCCCCCACTGGTATATCACACGAAAACGCCCTTCCCTACATGAAGAATGAAGAAAAACGCAGCAGACCTGCCTGGAAAACACCCCAGTGGCTCTCGACTCGTGAGGGAGAAAGAATCATGGATGCCTAATGGCTTGGGGAAGAAATTCCTGGCTCCTTCTTGCCCAAGGAGACAAAAAACGTTTTTCCATGAAGGGTGGCTTGCCCATACCCGAATTTGGACAGCCATACCTTTCCATTCCTAAGGCATCAACTCCCTCAACCCACCCTTGGGAGAAATCAATGGTTGGGTACAAAAGTCAACATGGTAGTTGAGGGTTTGATGGGTTCTCTCATTGACACTTGGCTTGACTCTAGTGGCTCAAGGGTTTGAATGTTTTTCCCTCCCAATTCCTTGTGAAATCATGCCCCCATCTCTTTGTTGCATTGCATAGCTAGTTGTGGGTATTTTTATTAAAATGCATATTACATGCTATTTGAATTTCCACTGTGCATTGCTAGCACGCAAACCATATGCATCACGAAATCGATGGCGGGGCCTTGGCCTTGAGCTCCTCACCATGATTTCATAACAATATTACATCATTTATAATGTTAATGCCATGGGGCCAAACTGGGGACATTACAGTGAGGAGGAGGGTGCTGAGGGAAGGCACATCAAGAGGAGGGTGCGCAGGGCATGAAGGAGAGGGAGCCAAGAGATGGCGGGAGAAGATGGCGAGGAGAGGACGCGGCTACGGGAGACGTGAGGAATTGGGAGTGGAGCAGGAATGGAGTGGGGAAGGTGGATGGGGGTGGAGTGCACATGGAGCGCGAGGGCAAGAAGAGGAGAGGCCGAGGAAGAGGAGGGCCGAGCTGATGGATATGGCAGTGGCGTGAAGTTGGCAGTGCACAGACTGGACGGAGGTGAAGGTGGGACGCAACAACGGAGAGAGGATGGAGGAAGCAGAAGTGGCGAGGCACGAGGGTGTGCAGGGAAATGGAGCGTGCAGCGCGAGGGAGAGGTAGGGGATGGAGTGTTGGGCGCAGATGGGAGATGGAGGGTGGGGTGTGCTGGAGGGGAAATGAGTAGTAGCGGGGGGAGGTGGAGATGTAGCGTAGAGGGAGCAAGGATTGATGGGAAGTAGAGCAGAAGTGCATGAGGGAATGACGAATGGGAAGTAGAGGTGGGCGATGGGTGGATATGAAGAGAGATGGAGAAGGCATGTAGGGTATGAGATGAAGAGAACGCTAGATGAGGAAGTCTGGAGTGCAGGGAATGGAATGAAGAAATAATGAGGATAGGTGAGTCGAAACCGAGCTCAATAGTAGGAGGAGCCGAATCCGAGCTCAGGTCGAAGGAGCCGAATCCGAGCTCTGATACCAAATGCAGCAACCGTATCCGGTTGGACTGTTAATAGTCGAATCTGACTCTCATATTGAATAATAAATAAGAATAATATATTAGATGATGTCAATATTACATTTGTGGTCCCTTATTTATATGATTGGGGGTACCTATTCGAGGAGTTGTGTTCTCTTGAGTTAATTACTTAATTACTATATTTAATGATTATTTAATTGTATTATTTACTTATTTGTGTTTGTAGCAAATGGCCTCTAGCAAGCCCATCATGCAATTATTTTTGTACCTTCTCTACATCCTCTTTTTCCCATCATCTAATAAATATTCCATAATAATTCCTTTGGAATATCACTCCATTAATTATTTGATATATTGATAACTTCAAACGAAGAGCTCTTCTTTGCTTCAAATTCCAATGCCCAGGAGCATAACCATGCTGTAAATAATGTACCAGATCATGGTACCAAGAATCAGGAGCAGTATGAATGGAACAAACTGCAAGTAACTTCATCGCAGCTCCATTATCCCATACATTGACTTCTTCTATCCAATTCTCAGTGATCAATTTGCATAATCCTTGGCCCTTGATGATGTTAGCGGGATTGAATTCCAAGTCATATTCTTGTAATGCAGTGACCAAATTTCGCATCTTTCTCCTAATTCCTTTTGTACAAATAATGACCTGATAGTCGACCTTGGTCCTATTTTTAAGAATATAGGGTTTGAACTGTTTTACAGCTTTAAAAACTACATAATATTGTTTATATACATATGGATAATTTATTTCAGCCCCTTGTAACCCAATGCTCATAAAATATATTGGATATTCATCCCCTTGCTCTCCCTTTTGAGTGAGCACTTCTACAAGGGAATGATCCGACGCAAATGTATATATAATAAAATCGTTTTTGAAGTCTATACTGCTTAAAGACGGTGCATGAGCAATTGCGATTTTAATATCCTTGAAGGTATTTTTTTCTACTACTTTCCATTTAAAATGCACGTCCCGTTTAACCATTTGTTGCAAAGGTTTTACAATCTATGTGAAATTTGACACAAACCTTTGAACAAAGTTTATTTTTCCCATGAATGATTGCATAACGTTCTTATTATGGGGAATGGGAATCTGTAGTATAGCTTGTATCATTTCAGGTTCAACTGAGATCCCCCTTTTTGAAATGGTGTGTCCTAGTAATCTTCCCTAAAAAACAACACATATAATTTTCTTAGGGTTGAGAGAAATCCCATATTTTCTACATCAATCAAAATTTTGTTTTGAATGGTGAACATGGTATTACCTCTTTTTGGAGAAAACGATGACGTCATCCAAATAAACATCTACACTGTGGCCGATTAATCCTCGAAAAGCGATGTCCATGGTCCTTTGGAATGTGCTCCAACATTCATAAGGTCGAATGGCATTCTTCTATAAGCGAATGTTCCCCATTTTATACGAAATGTGGTCTTGATACGATCTTCTTCGGCCACTAATACTTGATTATATCCAGAAAATACATCTAATAAGGAGAACATTTTTTCATCCTGAGATGAGCTATAAAATCTATTCCATGTGTGGAACTAGATAATTTTCTTTATCGGATGCTCTATTCAAGTTCCTAAAATCCACACATAACCTTATTTCCCCATATTTATTACGTACTGGTACTAGGTTTGCTACCCATTCTAAATGTTTGACTTTGAAGATGATTTTAACATCCAATAGTTTCTTTCATTCCTTCTGAATAAGGGGCTCCAAAGTGGGATGCACTTTCCAAAGTTTTTGTTGAAATGGTTTAGCCCCTTATGTGAGGAACCTACAACAATTAATTAATTAAAATTCACGATATATCAAAAATAACATAATACTGTTATGTAGAATTTTTCCCTATGGATAAGCCAAAACTCTCTTAACTTTAAAGCAGACTTTAAACTAACTCTAAAGCAAGAAACAAGTCAAAACAAATGCTACCTTGAATTCCTAGATCTAACAAATATCTCAAGATTAAAATGCTAGAAAGAGTAGAAGAAGTTTGACTAACCTTCTATCCAGACGCTTGTTTTTGATATTTGCTCCAAGCTCCAAGCCCTCACAAGTGAACCTGTTAAAATGGAACCAAGACACAAGAATGCACTATTCTCTAGCAACTTGAAACATAAGTTAGGATCTAAATCTATGAAAGATACAAATCATATCATTAAAACAAGATTAACACAAATGATTTGGGAAAACAAGACAAGTTATTCCATTACAACTTGAAGAATATTTACAAAAGGTGCTTGATTCCCAAGCCAATCCTCCAGCTCCAAGTGTCTTCTCCTCTAGCTATCTCCACAATGCAGCAAGACCATAAGTTTGGTGCTCTCAAGAGTCCTCCCCTTTTCCAATGGCATGCCTCTCTTTTATAGTGAATGGTGAGGTTAACCAACAAGAGAGATGGGTGGATCTAAGGAGAGATAAGTGGATCAGGGTTTCTAATCGAAGGAGATGAGTTGAGATCGAATCAAGGACCCCAATCTTCCATTATCTTCGAAAATCCAAAATCCCATAAGCCAAGGGAAAAAAGCTATTAAAAGAGTACCGCGTTTTGCAAAGACTGCAGAACGCGGCACTGCCGCGCTTTGGGGAAATAGCAGAATGCGGTAGTGTCTAGTACCGCGTTTTGGCAAACTAGCAAGGCGCGGTAGTGTGTGTAGATAAAGTCTAAGGTGGGTCAAAACTTGCCAGGGTAGATTCACCTTCAAGGTTGACTCATCATCTGTCTCTTCTGGATGGTTTAAAACAGTAGGGAAAGTGTCGTCAACTCGTTTTGTAATGGAGATGCGACACCGTGAAACATAGAGGTATAACAGATGCCCCCTAAAGTGTGAGGTCAGAAGGGACTGATGGCCGAAAGACTTTACGAATATAATGTGCAGAGATAGCATCGAGGAGAGCGACACTGAGCTGAAATAGAAACAAAGTGTTAGATATACCACCGAGGCGGGCATTCCCATGCTCGGAAACAGATGACTCAAAGCATGGCTGCCGACCAATACATTGCAGATCCATGAGTACTGAAATCATGTAAACTGTGGACTGATCATGGCTACTATGAACAATCGTAGATCCATGAGACAATAATAACACAGCCACGACCAATACAATAAGTGGATCTGTGTGACAATACAAGAGACATCTCCATCGCAGCCTGGACGCGGTCGAGATACAGTGATGTGCCCAGGGTCTTCTACCCGATCGCAAGAAAGATACGAATCTAACCATGTGATTACAAGGTGTTGAAGTCGAACATGGTAGAAACCATTTGATTACCGGTCAATGATGTGGACCGTTAACAAATGCGAGGGATATCACCAATGATGACAATGATTCCCAAGGTATCAATAGTACATCTCAACGAAATGCGAATGAACGAGTTGATGTCGAGCATCCGAGAGATTGCTTGATCAGAGGTCAATGATGTGAACCTGCTGTCAAACACGAGGAAACCTGCCATTGAGGCATGCAGGTACCAAGGTACTAATGGTTGATCTCTAAGTCTAATTCCCGGATAGTGATTTGGTGTCGACAGGAATAGACTCGTCGAAGGTGGGCCATGATGATTCCCACATCATCGACACGAAATCGGCACATATGATAGGATGATGAAGCAATGGAGTATGTACTGACACAGCGGAGGCCTGACACAATGAATAACTCGAAACAATGCAACCCTTTGAACATGTAACGGCATGTAACAGGACTTGGCAGCAGGGATTATTAATAAATAGAGGATAGACACCGGATGAGTGGACTCGTGGCCAGGGAGACGACCCATGATGATGACTATAACTCGATGAAAGACGGATACCCAAATATAGACAAGAGATGGACACATGCCATGTTCAAAGGTAACAACTGACAAGCTGCCATAGATAAACTTGACTTATTCTCCCATATTTCCCCGACATGATGGACGAGTACCTCTTTCTTGTTTTACGAGCTTGGAGAGGATAACAGATGCTCGGTGTAGCTCATCTCATGGATGAGTCCAATCTCACATGTTTTACGAACCTGAGAAAGGAGGGGTTCATCCCGAAGTGGGTCCTTCGATGTTAATATTTTAACGAGTCCAAGGAAGGAAAACTCGATAGTTTTTCATATTTAGAGAGCCTAAAAAACTTAAAGGAAGCTCCATAATGTACTTTTTCGTAAAATTTAGTCCCTCGATCCCGAAAAAGTGTAAAACAATTCCCGAGAGAACTCTCCCAGCCGAGATTGACCGAGGTATACCTTTCTCGTAAATAGTATAGACGGGCCGAAAAAGGGGTAACCTATCACCGAATAGACGACCTTTCAAATACTTTTACAAGTGTGAAAGAGTCAAGATCACTTGGCAATATTTTCAATTTTAAGGAGTCTGAAAAGAGCTTAACTATGGACTCCTATGGTCTTTTTCGTAAATTTTAAATTATTCTGGTCCGAAAAAAGAATAAAATACAACCAGGATAATACTTTCCTCATCGTTTAACGAGCATGAGTAAAGCTGACCGTACTCGACACCGTTTACTTGAGTTTGACAAGTACGACACGGGTGTAAAAGCGCTTGGAATCTTTTTCAAGTTTTAAATCCAGAGCACGAAAAAGATAAAGTGGGCTCAAAATGAAGGTCAAATTATGAATAAACACCAGTGTGAATGTATCGCATTTTTACCGAGGATCCTGTCAATAAATGCTCAAAAACTGGACATTAGCAATGTAAACAAGGGTTTATTTCAATTAAAAAATAGTAATTAATTAATGAATTAAAAAATGTGAAAAAATGCTATATAAGGAATGGTAAAAATAGAAATTACTATTCATTTGTGTTTTTTACCCAAAGGAGACATTTTCACCCACTTTGGAGCAAGATTTCAAGGATCCATACCGGGAGTTCTGGGACACCATTTCGACCGCCGTCTGTGCCAGGTAAGAGTGCTTGAGCCCCTCTTTCATTTCATGTAAGAAATTTTTTCTTTCACCAGGAAAAAATTAATTTTTTAGCAAGCCCTTTTGGGCAAGAATCGCCCTCCACACTACCGTGTGGGGGCCCTATCGAAAGACGCGGTACTGTTGAACAGTATCGCGCTGTACCCTCAAACTGAGGCGCGGTAGTGTGGACTGCCGCGCGGTAGGGTATCCTCCAGGCACGGCACAGGCGAATTTCAAGTTCAAAAAATCAAATTTTCTCCAATTTTTTGCAGGAAGTAAGTTGTTAAATAGTTACTAATTGTTTTGTTTGCCCTTTTGCAGGGATTTGCAACTTACTCGGAGCAAAATGGTAAGCTGGAAAGAGAGAGAGCACGAAGCGGATGATTTTGCAGCCGAACATGACTTACCAACCGTGACCGCATTGTGAGAATGTGGTTTGCTAAAGTTCTTCAAGACCAAAGGGATCCGCCAGCAACCTAAGCTCCTTACTCACCTTATTCAATTGTGGGACCTTGACATTCAAGCTTTCCGAGTGGGATAGCATGTGCTTGAGATCCAACTCGAGGATATTTATTTCCTCACAGGCCTCTCGAAAAGAGGGACCCGGGCGAACTTTACCGGGTACACAGCTTCAGAATCAAGCACAGATGACTTGATTGCTCGATATTGCCAGGCGGGTTCGAGTAAGAAAAGTGGGAAGGTGGCCATAAAAGAGGTCATAAATCTTCCTGTAAAAACCGTGCTATTCACTATCACGCGTGCAGCGGGAAGCGTGTGTCCACATCAGGCATCCCGCACGCAGGTGAATCTCGCAGCAGAGTGCATGGGAGGAACAGTTTTCAACTGGTGTGATGCAGTGTTGTCCAATCTGAAGGAACAGGTGCATAAGTGTAGAACTGGGAAAAATACCCAGTTTGGCTATGGGAGCATCCTGGTCACTTTCTTTCTGGCGAGGGTGCCACTACTGCGCCCATAGATATCTATGCCCCCTCGTCCACCTACTGAGCCATGGATGGCTCGATGGAGTGACTATGCTGGACGTCTCGGGGGACCTCAGCGGCTAGCCTTTGGAGAGGACTTCTTCTCTTGGCTAGAGGAGCAGATAGTCATGATTGACGACTATCCCTATTCAGGGGTAGATTTCCGTGAGGATATCGACTTGGCATTGCCGGAGGATGACGACTGGGACAACTCTGGTATGACCTTCATGGATATGTATTTTTTCCTTTTTGAATATTTAATTTTTATTGCTTTTTTTAGAATGTGTAAAAGACGCCTAATATATATTCGCATGCATGTTGCAGACCGTGGACCACAGAGGCCGGCTGGATACTCTCCACTACGTCGTGGCGGTGTGGATCGTCAAGCTGCTCCTGACGAAGAGGAAGATGAAGACGAGGCAGGAGGCGTCCGGGACATTGAGAGGAACCTGCAGGGATTGACCCATGGTATCCCTGCTATGCAGATGGATGACGTCCCTTACCACCTCCAGCGGCATACTGTGGGTGTTCCTGGTCGTATCAGTCGACTTCTTTGCAGGGTGGTTCGAGCTGTGGTGTGTTACCACCAGCAGCGGGAGGAGTCCGATGAGGGACATGATAGGTCTCCTAGGTCTCCATAGATGGTCCTTTGATCTTTTTGCGGCATGTATGCGATATGTAGGCTTTGAGGGCCAATTTTTTGTATATGGGATTTGATCCCCAATTTTGTCTTTGACACAAACTTTATGTATTTTTTGAAAAAACACTCTTATATACAGTGATATGGACCTATTTATGATCTAAATATTTACAATGACTTGTGCATTTTATTTTTTATGATGTTTTTAAGTATGGGAAAGATGCCAATCCAAAATGTAATTAGCCAATGAATCGGCAATACAATTGAATTCTCTCGGTATGTGTTGATATGTGATAAAATCAAATGACCGTTCCAAGAGGCGTACTCTTCGAAATAAACGAAGTAATATAGGATTGCGAACTGTGTAAACACGATTTAAATGAGAAACCACGAGTTGGGAGTCTAAAAAGATTGATAAGGAGTCAATCCCGAGTGAAGTAACCTCTGTTAAGAGACCAATGACTGCATGGTACTCCGCGATATTGTTGGTTGCAGGACCTAAACAATTGGCCCCTGAAGAAATCAACTCGCCAGTGGGGGAATAAATCACCCATGCTGCGGAAGCGAGATTCCGGGTATGTCGGCTTGCACCGTCGGCGAATCCAAAGTAGGCAGACATCTGTGCATAAAGGCACGAGTCAAAGTAAGAGTAGATACATGAGGTCCACGCGCACACTAAAAATAAAGCAAAAAGCAAACTAAGTACATTATGTACAACAAGTAACCCGCGTAGGGTAACCTCACGCGTAGAAACGCTTGAGGTATAGCCCGTTGCGGGGCCGTGCCAATGGCGTACCATCATAATCGACTAGTTCATAGGCTCCTTTTTCTAAGACACGTTTTACAATGAAGGGGCCGTACCACATAGATTCAAGTTTACCTTTTCCAAGCTTATCATGCATCTGATCATATGTAAGTACGAGGTCACCCTCATTGAAAATCCGAGGTTGAACGGATTTGTCGTATTGAGCTTTGACGCGTTTTTTGTGAGCTTCATTAGCCAAAGCGGCGTCGCGGCGGGTTTCATCTAGCTTGGCTAGGTATAGAAACCGTTCTTCTTCGGAAGTAGTGTGTGGAAGTAGCTCTATGGCTATCTTGAGTGATGGAATTTCACATTCAATCGAGAGAATGGCTTCTAGGCCGTACACCAGTTGAAATGGTGTAAACCCAGTAGCACTTTTCACTGAGGTTCGGTATGCCCACAGTGCTGAGAACAGAGCTGAGTGCCAATTGGATTTTTGGGTACCCACAATGCGCTGAATCATTCGTTTCAGGACTTTATTAATGGCTTCAACTTGGCCATTAGCTTGTGGGTAATACGGGGTTGAGTTTTCGTGGCGAAAACCCAGTTTGGCACTTAGTTCTTCGATCATATGGTTCCTGAAATGGGAACCATGATCGGTCACAATAGACTGTGGGACACCGAATCTAGCTATGATATGATTGAATATGAACTGCGCTGCTATTTTGCCGTCTTCAGCATATGTAGGCATCGCTTCAGCCCATTTTGTAAAATAGTCGACAGCTACTATGACATAGCTATGCCCCCCGGCTGAAGTGGGCTTACAGTGCATAAAATAGATGCCCCATTTGGAAAAGGGGCCGACGGAAATTACAGGATGGAGTGGAGTAGGATGCGAGCGTGCTTTGCTATGAAAGAATTGACATGGCGGACACTTCTTGACTGTTTCAATGCAGTCTTTGAAAATTGAGGGCCAGAAGTATCCTGCTCGCAGTATTTTCTGGGCCGTAGCCATCCCAGAGAGATGACCACCACATGCTCCAGCGTGGCAGTCGTTGAGAACGCGTTCCGCCTCATCTAAGGTCAAACAACGTCGAAGGACGGTGTCGACACCACGTCGATACAGAGTATCGTTCACTATAAGGTAGTATTTTGCGTGATGTCTGATACGTCGTCGTTCATCGCGGGTGAGATCGGGACGGAAGCGTTGGGTTTGGAGATATAAGATAATATCCCCATACCACGGATCAGACGTGCTAATGAGGAACAATGATTCATCGGGAAGAGAATCAATGGGCTCGGATTGCTCAGTAGCACGGGGCAGGTTACAAATTAACTCAGCAAAGACCAGAGATTTCTTAGACTTGGCTTTGACAAATTCCAAGTCAAACTCTTGGAGGATGACAATCCAACGGGAGTACTTGCCCCCAAGCACTTGTCGTGTGAGGATATAGTACATTGGATTGAAATTTGCTCTATCTATCTCTGAGGAAGTTATTGGGGTTTTTCACCTTTATGGTTTTCCCCAAGTAAACTCTGTGTCTCTTGTGTGCTTGCATTGTTGTGTCCATGATTGATATGCTGTAGATTTGCTGTACATGTTGTTCTCTCAGTTAAGATCCTAGATCAGGTTGAAGTAAATTCTGAAAATTTGCAGTGAACGTATCCGTTCACTAGGTTAAGAAACGAATCCGTATTCCATATTTGAGATAAATGATAATAATATATTGATTGATGATAGAATAAAAGATGATATGTTACAATGATGGCCCTGCCTTAAATATGGCTCAGGCATTTGATGTTGAGGAGACGACTCATTTCATAACCTAACTTTAGTTAACCTAATTATTAATTATTTAATTATTATCTTATTTTATGTTCGTAGCATTGCCACTCTCTTAGAAAGGCTTTGTCCTCAAAGCCTTATAATGTTTCTGCATCATTTTATGTGGTGTCGTAAATGACGAAACATGTCGATATGAATTGCTAAGAGTTGAACATAACTTCTGATATGTCGACGGATCAATCTATCCCAAATTGATTTGTTGTGGACTGATGGGATTCCCTACTGATGTGTCGTTAGGAGATTTGATCACATTAGTACCATTATCTTTCGACATTTCCCACTTTTTCAAATTTCAGTTTTTATGGTTGGGGTGTCGATAGGGAACTTTCACGATGTCATTTTCGTTTACGAATGTCACCTTTAGAGCATTGATCTGAGTTGGAAGTTGTATTTTCGTCTCTTGAGGATTTAAGTTTTTGTTCTGTATCTTTTCCAACTTGTTTTCTAACTGCCTATTATCATTTTGAAACTTCTTAATCAATTCGACTTGCGATTTTCTGTCATCTTCAGATGTCTTAAGTTGTTCCTTAAGATCTTCATTATGACTTCGGATACAACTATTTTCTTCCTGCTTGTCTAGAAGTTTCCCTTCAATGTCGTCCATAGATTGTTCTATCTTTCGGCTATTTTTCAACTTCTTAATTTTTGTGACTAGTATCTTGATATGATTTCTTAGTCTAAAAATTTCTTCAGCATTGTTAGATAATGCTTTATTACTCTTCGCGATCTCTGACTTATGTGTCTTTTTAGAGTCGTCATTTTGTGTTTGAAGAACTTGTATCTGTTGTCGACATTGGTCGACCTTTGATTTTTGATCTCCTAAATTATGTCGTATCTGCTTCAGTTCTTCATCCTTGTCGTTAAGGATCTTGTTCAAGCGTATTATTTCGGCTTCGTAATTATTTATTTCCTTTTTTATATCTTGATTTCTTAACCTTTGATTGAATTCATTTTCGGTTTTTAATTGATCAATTTGCACATATAATTTTTCTATACACCTTTCCTGGTTAGAGATTTTTATTTCATTGGACCTTGCTTGTAATTCCATTCTTATTTCTAATTTGGTATTTATGTTGCGCAATTCTTCATTGTCTTTTCGATAATGCTTTAAACTGGCTTCTAATTCCTCTATTCATAGTCGCAAACCAGATTCCATGATCTCGACTTCTGCGGAGATAGATAGTATTAGACTTTTTCGATGATATAAGGTCTTTGATTTTGATTTCTCTGAGGATAAATAACCTCAATTCTTTTGATTTTTTTGTAATTCTGAAGCACAAAAAGTATGATGGATCCACAAAAGTGATACCTTGATCTAAATACCACTTTATATCTTTTCCCTTAATAACTTTTTTACTCAAAAGGAAAGAGTGATTTAATATTTATCCCTTTTTAAACTTTATAGCTCCTTAAACTTAAACTTAAGTGTTTTAAGGAACCTTTTTATATATGCCATGTTAATATAATATCTCCAATTCTTTTAACATTCCACTTTTAATGTTAATAATCACTTTTAAACTTTATTGACATTTTTATATAAAAATTTTGTATACCTTTTCATTTATTGAATTGTCCGTTGACTTAGTTCAATATAACGGATTTGGTTAACCAACATAATATAATGCCACTTATTGGATTAAAATTAGTTTGAAAGCTAATCTAACCAGTACGGCAAGGTCGCGACCTTTGCTTTCCACCTTAATGAGTAATATCGTAATATCTTAGGCAACGAGTAATCTCTTGTGCGATTTTTCTTTTCTTCGAACTGAAATGTGATGATCTTCAATCAATTTCGTGACAACAACAGTAGCGATGCCTCCCTAAAATATTCGAAATGAGTCTTTCTGATGAGACTCGATGGTCAAACCCTTTTACACTCGTCAGGCGTGGAGATTCAATGTGTAATAGTCTTCTGGCGGTGAAGTTAATATGTATATTACCAGTGGCTCTTAGTATTATCGAGAGTCTTAATTCCAACGATTGATTACTATAAAAAGCCCTCAATCTACAAATGGAGATCTCACTAAGAAGACTGGTATGGTAACTCTTCACGATCTCGGTTGACAACGAACAGTACAGATTTGGCCCGCGAATTTTGCAGACCGCAGATTTTCGCAGAGATCTTCGAATGGCAACTTGATTTGTAGGAATGGAGCGGCCCCTTGCTTATTACTATAGACCCGATACTTAATGTGAATGATCTAGAGTTCATGAGATTGCAGTGTTCCCTCCGATGATGATATATGTAGAGTCAGTCGATAGCGATTAGGGCAAGGGATTTTTTTATGTATTTTTATTTTCTTTTTTTTGTTGTATTTGCAGCGGATATATTTTTAACAGAATTCTCTGGCACATTTGCGACAACAACCACTACTTCCTTTGATCTTTTCTTCCTTCTGTTATTTGTGCAACAGATAGTTCTGAACCAGACTTAAAATTTAAATAGCCAAATGCTGGTTGGTGGTCACGGACCAGTTCAGAGAAACTCTGAATTTATCAGATAAAATCTGAAATTTTGGTTAAAAGCTTGGGTGGGACATGGTCCTTGGTTTCAGAGATACTCTGAGATGATGGCTACCCGCTAGATCAGAAGCTAGCTCTGATACCAAATGAAGTGAATGTATCCATTCATTAGGTTAAGAAACGAATCCATATTCCATATTTGAGATAAATGATAATAATATATTGATTGATGATAGAATAAAAGATGATATGTTACAATAATGGCCCTGCCTTAAATATGGCTCGGGAATTTGATGTTGAGGAGATGCCTCATTTCATAACCTAAATTTAGTTAACCTAATTATTAATTATTTAATTATTATCTTATTTTATGTTCGTAGCAAAATTTAACATGGTATCAGAGCTAGCCTGAAAGAAGGCATGATATGGCATGTATGACACTTGTTGCACTTACGATGCTAGGGCTTAATATAGCAAAAACCAGTCATCGTAGAACTTTTGCTATAAATCCATTTTAGCGAAGTTTTTGGATCGAAAAATTTTACAAGTTGAAGATTAGATCCCCATGTACCTTGTGTCCAAAGGAAAACCTCTAATTCATTGTACTTTGTGATTTATGATCTGTACAATATAGGGTTTCTGCCTCTTCCAGATTTGAGTCAAAATCAGGTGACCTTGGGAAAACGGTCATAACTTGGGATAGGAAGCTCCAAATGAAATTTCATAAAATGTTACAGGTAGTAAACAGATTGTACTATCTCAAGAAAATTTTCAGAGGCAGAAGTTGCACCAGTGACACATGGCACGCCGTACAAGTTTGCTCTCCTGTATTATCCCATAAACAAGTCACGTTGCGACACTTGACATAACTCTCTCTCAGAGAATCTAATTGCTATCAGACCTATTGGGATGGAAAGACAACAGGTCAGGCTATCTCAGGAAACGTTTTCAGACCCTGTGGAACAAAACGTTCGGAGTTACACCAGAAACAATTAGGTACATATTTATGTCAAAACAGAATTATTTTTTAGCACCTTCATTCATGGCTTCCGGAATTTAGGGCTTCGGAGAAAGTTGGAATTTCTCTAATCGGAGACCACGGCTGGATGATACTCATTAAAATCAAAATTTAGAGACCAATATCATATTTTTTGGTTGGGCAGAAGGCCGGGCTTGATCAAACCCTAGTTCGGGACTTTGATCAGAAAGATGGAAAATTAGGGCTTCTGCAAAACTTGCAATTCTAGAAATCTGTGACCACGGTTGGAAGCTCCTCAGAAAAATCGAAGCTTAGAGATTTGAATCAAATATTTTGGTTGGGTGAAGCTCTGAGAAACTCAAACCCTAATTCAGGGTCCTCCCTAGTGAATCCATAAATCTAAAAGGCAATTTCGAGGGGTGAAACTTTGTAGTTTTCAAATTCTGAATATACCAGCTTGATTAGCTCATCAAGGCGCATATTTCTATCCTTTCGGAAGTTTGAAATTCAAAGTTTGAATTTTTGGGGTTTCTCTGACAAACCCTAATCCAGCTCCAGGTCCAATTCTTGCAAATCAAGTGGATTGGGTTAATCCTAGAAGAAGATGGATTGGTCACCTGCATAAGTGAATAAGTTCTTATCTCAGAGGGAGATGAGGCTAAGGCCTTCCATAAGAATATTAGAAGCAATCTTGACAGGTATGACTTATTTAGGTATGTTTCAAGATTTGCTCATGATTAAGTCTATGGTATGTTTGTCTTTATATTATTACGGTTAGTACAATCTTGTTTAAATTTAGACTTGTAGTATCACCTTAATAAAATTATGAATGCATGATAGAAGATATTCATTGGTTAGGGTGTTGACACTTATGATTATACTAATGCATTATGGTGTTGTATGAGGTTTATGTTGTCTGCTAACATGAAAGGTACACCAAGAAAGACAAATCATGTTCTAGTTCAAGAACATATGATCATGATGACATGAAGACAAAGATTCATTCATTGTCATGGATCACTTAGAAGATCTACTTACGAGGTATATATAACTTGGTTCTACAATAGATAAATTATGAGACATGCATGTTACTAGCACAAGTCATTGAAGAGAACCAGAAGACATTATGTGGGTATGTTAGACATAACTAGCTAGCATGCTAATCCATGTATGTTTTTCCTATATCAAGCTAGAATCCTACCTTGTGTTAGGATCTTATACTGTTGTGTTGTTGATAATGATTATTCATGAAGTCATAGGTTTGAATAGTCATGGTTGTATGCCTATTATGTTTCTTACCATAATTGATGATATGACTAACCAGAAGAATCATGAAGGTATAGGTTTGAGTAATCACTGGTTTAGGCATATTATGTTTCTTACTTTAATTTGTGATAGGACTAACCATAAGAGTCCTATATAAACCTTGAATACTAATGATTATTATTTCTGAAATGATCATGACTATACATGCTTAAGATTATTGTGCTTTGATAGTATTAAGAATATACTAATGAATGTATGATTATGTAGGAGACCTCAATGATAACACAATGATGATACCAATAAGCATGCATAGTGATTAAGGATGGATATAAGTTCAAGGACAGGAAATCCAGGAAGCAAACATCAAGAGGGAGGACACTCTAGTTGTTCCTGCAAGGAAGCAAAGATCAAGAAGGAGCACACTTCAGTAGTTTCTGCAAGGATGCAGATATTTAGAGGGATTTGACCACTTCTCACAATCCACATCAGAATGGAGTTGCAGAAAAGAAGCAAAGACTGAGAGGGAGTCAACCCAACAAACAAACAAAGATAAGTATTTGAATTGTCATTACTTGCATATTTTATTGTTTAAATAATACTATTCAATAATGTATATACTGATGTTCCTAGAATTCGGTTGTGTATTATGCATATTAGAATAGTTGCATTGATGAACAGTATACTACTAATATACATGGGTAAGTGGCCTATGGCACTGTACAACATTCCATTGCTACTTATCTAGAATGAAACCTCTTTGTTGACATGTTGGGAGTTGTGCACACTCTTAACAATGTTCTGGTAGAGATTGGAAGGCATCTAGAAAGTTACGGGATATGGATAAATGTTGTATTGAAGCATTGGCTAAGATAATTGCATGACAGTATGACATATTTCTTTATGTGTAAGAATTTGTTTTGAAAACTACGAGATGTTTTCTAATCATGCAATTTAACTTGTTTTGTAGGAAAGATCGTATACCATCACTTACAAAAGAAGGACTACAACATTTGTTCAGCAACAAAGTTATCTATTGAAAATATTGAAGATATTGAAGTTCCTAGGATCTGGGAAGAATGCCATGATCGAGGAGTACTAGTCGATCATGAAGGTGTTTGGGATTTAGTCCCAAGACATGAAGGGGAGTCTGTAGTGACTTCCAAGAGGATCTACAAGAGAAAGCATGCTGCAGATGGCAGCATAAAAAAAAAAAATACAAAGCGAGTGATGAAGTAGAAGATACACCAGATAGATTTCAAGACAGCTTTCTTGAATGGTGTAGCGAAGGAAGTGTATGTGGAGCAGCCACTTGGTTCTGAGACACATGACAATGTGTCATATATGTACAGAACTTGGTATGGTAGGATAGATAGCTTTCTATCCAGTTTGGGCTTTACCAATAGTAAAGCGGATTCCAACCTTTACTACAAGGTTGAGGAAGGCAATCCAGTGATACTAATTTTGTATATGGATGACCTGTTTATTACAGGTGAAGATAGATTGATTGCCGACACGTAGCGGAAGCTTGCTGCCGAGTTCGAGATGAAGAACTTGGGTATGATGCACTACTTTCTTGGTATGGAGGTGTGTTAGGAACCTGTGTCAACCTTTCTCTTTACCATGTTAGTATATTGTTGTTGGACGCATATGCTTTGTAAGTCGTCTCGTAGTATTTGTTGATCCATAGTTTATTTTAGCCCATAGTATTGACCCATAGTATTGGACGCATATGCTTTGTAAGTCGTCCTGTAGTATTATATGTCCCATGGTTTTGACCCATAGTATTGGGCATAGACTTAGTATAGAAGTGTGTGTTGAGGTCATTGAAGGCATCGTGAAGTTAATTGTATTGAGCTTGCTCAAAGGAGGTTTCCCCCTTGAAGTGGCCTGTGATCAATATAAAAGTGATTCCGAGTTCTGTTATTTCTGATATATCGTGTATTTGCATTAATTAATTATTGCAGGTTCATCACATCTGGTATTAGAGCACTTTCTTGGGCTCGCTGGGTGAAATTTCCACCAAATTTTTTTTCGCATCTGTTGCAGGTTCGGATTTGGGAATAATCCCTATCCGCTTAACAGTGGGAAAGTACTTGGGCATAAGCCCTAAAAATCATTGTGAGGAGTACCACAGGAACCCCGAAGTAGCTATCCCATTGAGAGGACCTGCTAGCGAAAAGGGCAACGACCCCTACCTGATTCACTAGTTTCCACCCGTGAGGTAAACCAAGAGCTGTCGTTTGTGGCGAAGCGGTTATCAGTTTTACCTGAGCCGTGGAGTGAGGGGTACTGCCCCAATACGCAAGCCGTTAGATAGCATTGGTGGCCAAGTGAAACCCTTGAACTGTTAGGAAGCCGCACATACCTGGGGTCCATATCTATTTTCAGCTGAACTGTTGTCGATCACTGTTGCGCCGTTTCAGATCCAGGCGTTCAGATCCATTCTGCAAGCCATTCCAGATCCAACCGTTTTCAATCCATTCGACACTGTTTCAGATCCCTCTATTTCCGCTCACTTCTAAGCCATTGCAGATTTATCTATTCCAGATCCCTTCCGAGCCGTAGCCGCTCCATATCTCCCTTGTTTTCCCTCCATTTCCCTTGAAATTTTCGGGGAACCCCTGTCATCCCATTCTGCATATTTCATTCCTGAGGACCCTATCCCCAATTTCCCTTCCCAAAGCCCAAAATCCCACATTTGTCTATTTTTAGGGTTTGCCATAACTTCCTCAGATTTCACCCAATCACCTTCAAATTTTACCACAGAGTTCCTTTCTGAATTCTGCTTCTTTGTCTCCCTCTGCCAAATTTTCCCATTCTTTCACCCCGCTTATGAAATATTCATTTTTGCTTCCCTCTCTATTTGACAATGTCCAAAACCTAGTCAAACCCTAATTACCCTTTAGATTTTTTCCCAAGTCCAGATTTTCCTTTACTGAAGCAGTTTTTGTTTTTGTTTTCCTACCCAGTCAAAAAAAAAAAAAAACTCCTGGTTATGGTTGTCACCCGTGCAGGAGCAAAAACCATGGAAGACGCACTTGCAGCCATCCAAGCCAAACTCCAGGATATGGATGAAAAATTTATCGGCCTCCATCTTGAACATTCAGCTATGAACAACAAACGACAATCTGAGTCTTCATCAGACAATGGGTTCTCTTCTTCCAGCAATTTCTGTGGTCCGAAGCTTGATTTTCCTCACTTCAATGGTACTAATCCGACTGGATGGATATACTGAGCAGAACAATGTTTCAGTCTGCATCATATTTTTGATGTCTAGAAAGTTCCACTTGCATCCTTTCATTTGGAACAAGAAGCCCTTCAATGGTACCGTTGGTACATCAAAGCTCATCCCGAGCCAAACTGGACAGATTTTTGCCAAATCCTTTTGCCATGATTTGGTCCTAGTGCTTTTGATGACTTCACAGGAGCACTCACTAAACTGCACCAAATTGGCACAGTGAGAGAGTATCAAATAAAATTTGAGAAAATGGCCAATCACACAGAAGGATTGTCTGATGAATTCTACAGGAGTTGTTTTATCAGTGGTCTCAAGGATGAAATCCGCTCAGAGGTCAAAATGTTCTGTCCCAACACAATGATGGAAGTCCTAGGGTTGGCTGAGTTGGCAGAGGACAAGATCGCAGCTCAACAACGTTCCAAACCCACCTTTGTCCTCTTCAGAAATATGGGTTCCCAGCGACCCCCCCATCACGCCTGCCCCACAACCAACTCCTATCAAGCATTTGTCTGAAACAGAGATGCAGGCACACCGAGAAAAATGGATTTGTTATAATTGTGATGAGAAATTCACTCGGGGACATAGATGTGTTCAACAAAAGCTCTATCTCTTGGATGTGGATTCTCCGCCTGCCTCAGAACTTGATGAAGAAGCTCCAGATACAGTCGATCATCAGGTCGACATTCAATACCCACCTGTTGACACCCCATCTCAGGACGACCCACCCGAGCTCTCTCTCCATGCTGTAACCGGCGTCACCACCCCACAAACAATGCGAGTCAGGGGATACTTCAAGAAGCTCCATCTTACCATACTCATTGATTCTGGTAGCACTCATAACTTCATTGACCCTCGAATTGCCAAACAGGCTGATTGCTTTGTCCATCCTTGCTCCAACTTTGAAGTCATGGTTGCCAATGGGGGCACCTTACCTTGCAATGGAAAGTGTCACAATGTGCGTATCTCTATGGAAGATTATAGCATGTGCTATGACATGTTTTCCTTGTCCTTAGGCGGATGTGATGTGGTTTTGGGCGTTCAATGGTTACGCACACTTGGCCCCATCTCATGGGATTTTTCAAAACTTTGGATGCAGTTTTCAGTAAATGGGGCACAACACAAATTAATGGGCTTACAACTAGGGTCTCTCTGCATCATCAGTTCACATCGCCTGGAAAAAATCCTTAAGAAGAATTCACATGGTATCATCGCTCAACTCCATTCCCTTCAGACGCACCCATCAACGGTCTCCACTACTTCCTTGGATAGATATGCAAGTGTCTTTGCTGAACCAATGAGCTTTCTGCCTTCAAGAGACCTTTCCGGTAAGAATTTAGTCACATCGACCTCTCAGCAGGAACTGATGGCTATTTTGCATGCAGTACAGAAGTGGCAGCCATACCTATTAGGGAATTATTTTTGCATCAAGACTGATCTCCAGAGTCTGAAAAATTTTCTGGAACAATGGGTCTCCTCCCCAACACACCTGAAATGGGTTATCCCTATGCGATCACTTACAAGAAGGGTAAGGACAATATGGTGGTAGATGCTCCTTCTCGCACACTTGATGACCCAGTTTCTCTTACAGCTCTTTCTTTGCTTGTTCCACATTGGTTGCAATATGTTCAACAAGGCTATCTCTTCTATGAACTCCATGCTTCTTTATCAGCAGGGCACTCTGGGTTCTTCAAAATGTATGACCGGGAACAATGTAACTTCTTTTGGCCAGGACTGAAAATGCCAATTCAATAGATGGTGGCTGACTGTGATACTTTCTAGGTCAACAAGGGTGAAACGCCACTCCTTTCGGGATTGCTCAAACCCTTTCCCATCCCTACACAACTTTGGCCAACTATTTCTATGGATCTCCTAGCAGCGCTCTGGTGGTGCAATACCACATCTCAAAGGACACCATATGAATCAGTCTATAAACAGACACTGCCAGTTCTTCTTCCATACACTCTTAGCTGCTCCCCAATTCAGGAAATTGACTCGGTTCTTCGAAACCACGATCAGATTCTTCTCATTCTGCAGGACAATCTTCACATGGCCATAATTCGCCTGAAACAACAAGCCGACCAACACTGTTCTGAGCGCATTTTCGGCACAGCTGATGGCGTTCTTCTTCATCTACAGCCTTACAAGCAATCCTCCCTGACACTCCAAAGGCATCAGTGGCCCGAAATGCAACCCGAGGATGCTACCGGGGAACCACTTCTTCAGATTCTGCAGCAATTTCTCCAACCAAAGCTTTGAGGACAAAGGTTTTTCTAAGGGAGAGGGGATGTTAGGAACCCGTGTCAACCCTTCTCTTTACTATGTTAGTATATTGTTGTTGGATGCATATGCTTTGTAAGTCATCCCGTAGTATTTGTTCATCCATAGTTTATTTTAGCCCATAGTATTGGACGCATATGCTTTGTAAGTCGTCCTGTAGTATTATATGTCCCATGGTTTTGACTCACAGTATTGGGCATAGACTTAGTATATAAGTGTGTGTTGAGGTCATTGAAGGCACCGTGAAGTTAATTGTATTGAGCTTGCTCAAAGGAGATTGCCCCCTTGAAGTGGCCTGTGATCAATATAAAAGTGATTTTGAGTTCTGTTATTTCTGATATCTCGTGTATTTGCATTAATTAATTATTGCAGGTTCATCACAAGGTGTGGCAGAGTGCAGTTGGAATCTCCCTTGGACAAGGGAAGTATGCAGTAGAGATCCTGAAGAGGTTCGGGATGATGGACTGCAAGGCTATGGCCACACCTATGGCATCGAACCTGAAGCTTCTGTGTGATGCTTCATCTGAGCCGGTTGATGTCACTGTGTTTCATCAGATGATTGGGTCCTTGATGTACCTGACGAACACGAGACCAGATATTTGCTTTGCGGTGAACACATTGAGCCAGTTCCTGTCGGATCCAAGGAGTGTTCACCTGGTTGTTGTACAGCATATTCTGAGGTACCTAAAGGATACAGTTGATTATGGGCTCAAGTATGAAGTGAATCAAAAGTTTAACTTGCAAGGTTATGTTGATTCAGATTGGGCAGGCATTGCTGCAGATAGGAAGAGCACATTTGGGTGTTGCTTCAGTATGGGATCAGGTGTGATCTCTTGGTTCAGCAGGAAGCAGTCCTGTGTAGCACTAAGTACAGCCGAGGAAGAGTATGTTGTAGCCTGTTCGGCTAGTTATGAGGCAGTATGGCTTGGAAAGCTACTATCTGAGTTATTTGATCTCCCATTGGATGCTACTGGTATCCTTTGTGATAACCAGAGTTCTGTGAAGCTGTCCGAGAACCCAGTGTTTCATGACAGGTCGAAACACATAGAGATCAATATCACTATATCAGGGATATGGTGCAAAGAGGAGCTGTGAAGCTCCTGTACATTGCGATGGACGAGCATATTGCAGATGTGCTGATGAAACCACTAGCCAGAGTGAAGTTTGATTACTTCAGAGAGAGGCTTGGTGTTCTTCATATTGATGACACTTCGAGGAAGAAGTGATGGAAACATTTGCAGAGGCCATTCCAAGCATGTTGGAAGGAGGATCCTTCACATGGCTGTGGATGTAAGCGCTATATGATGAGCATCAGGACGATGCTCCAATTATTGCTCTGTATATGCATCAGGATGATGCTGGATATGATCAGTTGGATCATTTATATGTATATGTATGTATGCATCACAGTTGGATGTTGGATATGATCCGTTGGATCATTTATGTATGTACGCATCATGTTGGATGCTGGATATGATCGGTTGGATCATTTGTATGTATTTTGTATATGCATCATGTTGGATGCTTGGACCATGTATCTGTATATGTATCAGGTGGATACATTGTATGATCAGGTAGATCATGTATGTTGATATGTATCATGTATGATCAGGTGGATCATGTATCTGTATATGTATCAGGTGGATACATTGTATGATTAGGTAGATCATGTATGTTGATATGTATCATGTATGATCAGGTGGATCATGTATTTGTATTTGTATCAGGTGGATACATTGTATGATCAAGTGGATCGTGTATGATGATATGTATCAAGTAGATACTTGGTATGCATCAGGTAGATGCATGATATGATCAGGATGATTGTGGATGACGAGCTTCAGGATGTTGTTCCACATGACTTGCAACAGGATGTTGTAGTTATGATGATCAGGATGATCATGTATACATCAGGATGATGTATGGTGAGTATCAGGTTGATACTCTATGGCCGTGGATCAGGTTGTGTAGATGAGCATATAATTTGGCCCTGGGAGATTTGCAGATATTCTTTCTTGGTTTTGCCTATGGCATATAATTTGGCCCTGGGATATCTGGCAAATGCTCTTTTGAGGTTTTGCTCTGGGAGGACATATAATTTGGCCCTAGGAGATCTGCAAATAGTCTTTTGAGGTTTTTCCTATGGCATATAATTTAGCCCTGGGATATCTGGCAGATGCTCTTTCGAGATTTTGTCCTATGGCATGTAATATGTCCCTGGGAGATCCGATAGGTTGGGCTGTGTACCCGTAATAAGTCCTGGGATGCTCTTGCAAGGTTTTTCCATGACCACATATAATCTGTCCCTGAGAGATCCTATAGGTAGAGTTGTGTGCTCGTAACATCCTAGGATGCTCTTGCGAGGTTTTGTGGTGACCACATATAATCTGTCCCTGGGAGATCCTATAGGTAGAGTTGTGTGCTCGTAACAGCCTGGGATGCTCTTGCGAGGTTTTGTGGTGAGGTCACATATAATATGGCCCTGGGAGATCCTATAGGTAGAGCCGTGTGCTCGTAACAGCTTGGGATGCTCTTTCAAGGTTTTGTGATGCACGTAATAAGTCCTGAGGATTCCATAGTATGGCCAGTGATGACGAAGACCTACAGGTGGTGGGCCTACATCCAGTATGAAAAAAGACTGGCTCTGTAGAACTTCCTATGACGAGTAGATTCAGAGATTGATTGAGATAGCAGCAGCAGTGACGTTGATGATGACTCGATGATGATTATCCAGTGACGATGATCTAGAGAAAAAGACTTGTGCTAGAAGACCTGTGTCGAGAAATACCTTCCTAGTTAAGAGGGAGTATTGATGTATATGTAACTTCGGAATGTATTTCACATATATGTATATTGTATTCCTATAGAGATGTTATTATTCCTCTATACAGAAGTGTCGTCATTTATATTGTAAGTGTCGTAACTTATACTTGATGGGTTATTAGACCACCTTGTTGGGGTCAGCCCTGTATAAGTCATGTGGGTCATAGGGATATTAGACCACCCTATTGGGGGTTGGCCATGTGGGTCAAAGGGTTATTATACCACCCTAGTGGGGGTCGGCCCAGTCAGCATTATGTTAAGTGGTTAAGTTGAGGCTGACCTAGTTGAGTAAAGGTCAAGTCAAGTTAGTGTCTAAATAGAGAGTGTGTCTCTCTCATTTTACACATTCTATTCTCTCACTCACACTTGGGAGAGTGGCACACTTGTGGAGGAGGAGGCTCTGCTACTAGGAGAAGACTATCTCTTGTATTCTGGTTGTATCATTGATCTATCTATCTCTGAGGAATTTATTGGGGTTTTTCACCTTTATGGTTTTCCCCAAGTAAACTCTGTGTCTCTTGTGTGCTTGCATTGTTGTGTCCATGATTGATATGTTGTATATTTGCTGTACATGTTGTTCTCTCAGTTAAGATTCTATATCAGATTGAAGTAAATTCTGAAAATTTAACAGGAGAGGCTTAAGGGATCTCTCCAAAGGTTTAGGAACCGAGTGCTAGCTCTTCCAAGAAGTCAGGGATAGGGTCTCAAGTCAGCAAGCTTCGAGATGGACCTCGAAGAAGCTATTTTTTCCATCTAACTGACTTCGTTGCACCCTGTAATGGGGCAAGGTGCGACATTGCATGTTGCTAGTGTGCAGCCTGCGACGACACAATTGGGTACAAATCCTCCCAGGATGATTACTTAGTCCGGGTATCTTCAGGGATGTATACACTGAATCTTATGATGAGTAGATTTTGGGTCTAATAGAATGCCCCCAAAAGCATGAAGCTGTTGAAGATAAACAGGTGAAGTGCTTTGATAGAAGTAATGGAAATAGACTTGTCGGATGAAGGACACTACTGCAGTACAACTGACTCTGAACTGACAATCTCATATGAAGAACAACATGGCTGCTGACCAATACAGTGCAGATCCATGGTAGTAATGACCGACTGAACACAATCATGGCTACTAGACACAAGCGTAGATCCATGATGAGATGATAACACAACCATGACAAATACAAATGTGGATCCGTGTGATATAACTCAATACAAACTCCATCGCATCCTGGGTAAAACATGACTCCCCAGGGTCTTCAAGCTGAACCCGCACTGATGCGAATCTACCCATGTGATTACAAATGTCTTGATGTCGAACATGGTAGAAACCACTTGATTACCGGCCATTGATGTAAACCGTTAACAAGTGCAAGGGAGATCACCATTGATGTCAATGATTCCCAAGGTATCACAGTACATATCATCAAGCGTGAATAAATGAGTTGAAGTTGAATGCAAGACGAAATCTTTTGATTAAGAGTCAATGATGTAAACTCATGATGAAAGCAAGGTAACCTGCCATTGAGGAATGCAGGGCCAAGGTACTTGATTGGTTTCTAGATTCAATCCTCGGATGATGTGTTGAAGTTGAAAAGGATGAATCCGTCGAAGGAGGGCCATGATGAATTGTAATGTCCCTATTCAAATAATTTCATAGTAAGACAATCCCATCAATCCTACTAGTTTCCTAGGTTGGATGGGCACATGTGGAATGGTAATAAGGAAGCTAATAAATGATGTTTAGACATTAGAAGGGTTCAATTATTTAATAAATAGACTGAATAAATAAATTCAAGAGAAATCCTAGATGGCAAATGGTTTTGGAGACATATGGAGGATGTGGGACCCACACTAGCTTGATTTTTCATAATACATGGTATCTCTCTCTTGCAAATTCGAATTAATGGGAAGGTGAACACTCTTGGGTGAGTTGGTAAGTCATAACACATGTCATTGAGCATATTAGGTCGAATTGGGAAGGATTGGTAACCTTCATGGAAGATAAAGAGTCAAATTGGAAGTTTGTGGACACTTGGGCTAAATTCCCTAGCCCCTATGACACCAATGATGGAGCATCTATGAAAACTATGACAAATTGCAGACCTGACCTTTGACATATGACCACTATGACATGTCATCCCCAAAAATAGGCTCAAGGAAGGCGCTCATGGGAGTTGGAGAAGCCAAAGAGACTCAAAATCGAATTTGGGAGAAGATGGAAGGTTGGAACTAGGAGACAAGTGGCAAATGTCGAATATTTCCTAAATGGAAATATATTGAATCTATTGAGAGGATTTCGACCCTTAGAAGGCTAATTTTGGTTATAAAATGTAGAAATGAAGTATGAGAATGGCTTTTGATGATTTGAGAAAAATTGCATTTGTGAAGAGAGAACTAGTGGATGACTAGTTTCTTGCCTTAGCCAATTTCGAGGGTGAAAGATTCCTATCCAAGTTGGTGTTTGGAGAGGCCACTCAAGTATTTCATGGTGATTTAATGGATTTTTATTTGTATGTAGCAGCTATAGGAAGTTTCATGGTTTGGTTTAGTGCAACACTTTCTCTCCACCATTTCCAATTTTGAAGGCATATTCGGGCTCCTTGAGGGATTGCGCTTTGGGTGAGATTTTGCATTCATTGGGAGAGCTTCATATAATATTTTTCTAATTGTAATAGCTTCATATCCCCTGTTCTTCATATTTAGAAACTCTCAGGTCGAAATACCCATTGAATGTATGCAAAATTATTGATTAATGAGCAAACAATGTCCATTTCCCCAATGCTTTGATGTATGACACTGTAAGGTTGATTATTTCGAATGGATGGATGATTCTCTGATATATTTGTGATTCATATACTGCCATGGATATATTCTACAAGTTTAATGTACTGTACTTGAGCATTTGAAGCATTTATACTCAGTTTGTTTGTATTGAGAGGTGAAATAGTGTCATTTCCCCAAGGGTCGAATTAGGGGCTTTTGCTGTTGAATGTGAGAGAGTTAGAACAGTAGTAAAAATCAGTTAATGGTGCATATGAGACCTTAATCACATACTTAACACATTACATACCTTTTTTCATAATTTCGTGGGAGTTTGGAGGCATTTGGAAGGCCATTTGCAGTGTTACCTCGGCGGGATTTGATGCACAAATTACTAGTCAAAATTACATATATTGATCAGAATACAAATGAAGTTTGCAGTAGTATTTGGAGGGCCATAAAACATCCCTGAACCTCATATTCAAGTCTAAATACCATTTATACACTCCTACAGAATATTTGGGAGCATTTGGGTTGATTTGGAGGTCAAAACAGTAAAACTATTCAAAGGTCGAAATTGGCGAAAAAATGGAAAAATTGGCATTTTAACAAAATTTTGAAAAAGGGTCATTACAAGTGGTATTAGAGAATGGTATTGGAACCTGATGGTATTAACAAGAAGCCAAAAAAATAAACCACCACCCTTTGAATCAGTAGTTGAAGAAGTTTTGGTTGAAGAAGAGATAGTAGTAGAAAAAGAGTTTTTTTCTAAAATAATGGGTAGAGAGGAGGAGGAAAAATTAAGACATAAGGAGGAATTTATTGAAGTCTTATAACCATGTTTTGAAGGAATTACCATGGTTATGCTAGAGATGAATAAACAACTGATGAAAAGTTTCGAATTGTTGGGTAGCCAACTTTCAGGCAAAGGGATGATAGGGGATAATAGTGGTTCACACTCAGGGAAAAGATGAAAGGGAATGAGCATATTTTATCAAGTACAGGACCTCATAATAGACCTGATGAATTTCAAAGCACACAAAGGCATACTACACCTAAATTTCTCACACCCAAAGAAGAACCCAATCTTGAATTGGATTACAAGAAACTAGTAAATGATTGGAATGATTTGAATGAAGAGTGTAAAAGAGGTGTACCACTCAGTGACTACATTGATGCTATGCAAAATATTAAAAGGAAGGGAGATAATAGGAGTCCATCCCAAAACAAAGAATTAAATAGTGCTATTGGAAAAATGTCACTTCCTACTTTTGATGGTTCTTCTCAAAATTCTGCTAACAGTTGGGTGCAAAAATTGGATGTATATTTTCAGCTGAATCCTATGTTGGAAGAGGATGCATTAAAAATGGCCATTTTGCATTTGGAAGGGGATGCCAATGAATGGTGGTTCTATGGCCTGAAAAAATTGGGTCATGATCAGGTTAAAACATATGGAGAATTTGTTGATAGGGTACTAGAGAAATTTGAACAAAAAAGATCCAGAATTGTCTTTCAAGGAATTAGCTCAATTGAAGCAAACTGGGACCCCCTACTGAATATATGTTGGACTTTCAAAAATTATCAGTCAAGGTGGCTGGTGTATCTATGGGAAGGTTGGTATTGCTGTTCACTGAAGGTTTGGTTGAACCCTTAAAAGCTTTGGTCAAAGTCCACAAGCCAACTACATTAAAAGATGCAATGAGCTTGACTAGGGATCTCCAAAATGTGCTTCCTAGAACGAGATTTCCTCCCAAGCCTGAATTCATAATTGAAAAGAAACCTTGGAAAAGAGATGCACCTGATAAGAAGCCATGGCAAGAAGAGGAATATGGAAAGGATAAGAAAGAGGAACTAAGTAGGGAAGAGCTCAGAAGGAATAAATTATGTTACTCATGCTTCCAACCATGGGTACCTGGACATAAATGTGCTAAAGGAAAGGCCCAATTCATTGAAGTATTTTGTGATGAGGGATATGAAGGGGGAATGGAGGAAGAAGGACATAACTCAGCCCAAGAAGAAGGATATACTACAGTAGAAGAAGGGAAACTAGAGGTGAAGCATCCCTCACCCACCAAAGTAACAATGGCAGTACTTTCAGCAGTACCTCTGTCACGTCCCCATTTGGACCCCCTTTGCATTAGATCGTAGATGATGTAAATATTGTAACTTAATCATGGTGAGGAGCTCAAGGCCAAGGCCCCGCCATTGATTTGTCGTTTTATGAATCGGCAATTAGAGTAGATGCATAGATTTCTTGTGCTAGGGGTGCACAATGTAAAATCGGACATCATGTAAATATGCAATTTTAATGAAAGAGACCCACAACAAGCTACGCAATGCAACGAAGAGATGGGGGCATGATCTTTACAAGGAATGGGGGGGGGGAAATAACCAAACCCTTGAGCTATGGTGGTAAGCCATTTCATTGAGGAAACCCATGAACTCTCAACTACCCACTTGGTCTCATGCACCCAATCATTTAATTCTTCTAAGAATTGGTTGAGACAATGAATGCCTTGGGATGGGAGAGGTGTGGCTGTCAATTTTCGTGCATGGGCAAGCCATCAACTTGGAAAATCGTGTTTTTGCTTGTTGGGCAAGAAAACCCCCACGAAATTGGCCCAAAAGCCATTCTTCACCCATGGCATTCACTCTCTCACGCAGTCTGAGCCTGTGGGGGTTCTATCCTTCACGTTTTTCACCATTTCCTGTGTTTTTCCATGCCCATAGACTCGTTTTTGGTTAGCTCATTGGCTGGGGAGAAGAGAGCCACTATTTTGGGGTTATGGAGGCCGTTTTTCCCCACGAAATGCCCATGAGTATTCTTCTGAAAACGAATCTGCTCTCCTGGGGTTGATTTCCCATTTCTCCTTTTCGTTTTGGTTGCCCACGTTTTCCTGGAACTGTTAGAAACCCAACTGCTGGTTGGTATGGCTGATTCTGGTGTATCTATGGCTATGTGAGACCCTGTTGTTCCCTAGCTCCTTGTGGAGATCATGCCCAGCTCGGGGGTGGCAGTGGTGCTGAGAAATTGAAGAGCCCACTGGCCTATGGTTGGGTGGAACGTTGCAGAAGCGTAGCTGGTTGTTTGGGACTGCTTCATTAAGATAAGTATCCTCTTATGCTATCTCTCAATTGTTAATTGATGAATATCTTGAATGTATGATGGATGTGTCAAACGAATTTACTTCCTCTGTGTATTCAAATGTTTATGCAATTGCATATGTTCATCTTCTTCTCAAACCGAATGTTTAATTACACATTTAGGGGGCTAGATGCCCGGTTTAACCTCACGATCCTCTCCACCTAGCTGGAAGGAATGGGAGGGGACGTGACAGAATGGTATCAGAGCTCTAGGTTCAACCCTACGGCTGTTGGGCCCTTCACAGAAATGCAAATCATTGAGTGTACATGCATTTTGTAATTGGAGCTAAAACGCATTAAAAGGAACTAAAATGCATTTTGTGTGTACATGCATTTTGAATTTTGAATTTTGTGTGTGTGTACAGAGATTAAATTGTAAATCCATTGGTTGGATTGTCGAATGAATGAAAGATTCAAATTTTTCCTAAGTCTGTTTCGGAAAGAATTCCCGAATGTCTTCCGCAGTTGCGGAAGCATTCGGCGAATTGCTCCGAAACTGCGGAAGCATTCCGCGAGTTTTTCCGCAGCGCGGAAGAATTCGGGAAGTCGCCCCGAAATTTGCGGAAGGAATTCCCTTCCGAAATTTTCGGAAGGAATTCTCTTCCGAAATTTGCGGAAGGATTCCGCGAGTTGTCCCGCAACGCGGAAAAATTCGGCAAACTGCTCCGAAAAAGGAAGAAAATTTTTCCAAGTGTTTTCGAAAATTTTGTTTAAAGTTGTTTCGGAAGGAGTTCGGGAAAGTCTTCCGAAACTGCGGAAGGATTCCGCGAACGGTTCCGAAATTGCGGAAGAGTTCGGGAAAGTCTTCCGAAACTGCGGAAGGATTCCGCGAACGGTTCCCAAATTGCGGAAGAGTTCGGGAAAGTCTTCCGAAACTGCGGAAGGATTCCGCGAACGGTTCCGAAATTGCGGAAGAGTTCGGGAAAGTCTTCCGAAACGGCGGAAGGATTCCGCGAAGGGCTCCGAAATCGCAGGAGGATTCGGGAAAGTCTTCCGAAACGGCGGAAGCCTTCGCCGAATGGCTCCGCAATTGCGGGAGCATTCGCCGAATGGCTCCGCGACGGAAGCCTTCGCCGAATGGCTCCGCAGTTGCGGGAGAATTCAGCGAATCGCTCCGCCATTGCGGAAGCGTTCGCCGAACTGCTCCGCAATTGCGGAAGCGTTCGACGAACTGCTCCGCATTGCGGAAGCGTTCGGAGAACCGGCCCGCGCTTTAAAACTTGATTTTTTGATAGCAGGAGCATCGGGGCTCGGAATGGGACGATTTCTGTGGGGTTCGGAGGCCATTGACAGAGGCCATGAAAGAACCAGTGAAGACCCCGGGCCCATTACACTCCGATTTGACAGAAAATGGATAATAGTGACTTTTGAAGGACGGAGTCCCGAGGCTTGACGGAAGGTCGGTTTGAGCTGAAATTGATCAGGCACGACCCTGAAGCAGGCACGATGTTAAGTTCAGAATCTGGGAGCCAAACTCCAAAGGATGTGAAGTCGGGGTGATCAAGAAGACCAAAAAGCACTGTTCTGGGCCACTTTTTCGGGATTTTGAAAAGCTAGTAGGCAGCAAAAGTGACCCTAGATGTGGGAATCAAAAATTTTACTGAACTAGACATTTCATATTCTCATTAATACGGACAGTTTCCGTTAGACGAAGATTTTCCAGAAATGCACCGTTTGGGAGATAGCCATTTTTGGCCCAAAATTTGGAATTTTGTAAAAATGTGAAAAGTGAGAGGTAGTAAAACCCAGAAATTCATAGAAGATGAACGGTGCATCGGAATTGAAATCCGTAAATTGCTGAGTGTTCCTTGTTATATGGACTAACTCCGCCCGATAGAAATTTTTTTGTGATTCCTCATAGATTTTCTTCCACATGTGGTTAAAGTTGGCATTCTGGCCCAAAATGCAACTGTGTAAAATGGGCAGAATTGTAGTGGAAGTTGTCATTTTTGAAGAGATGCAGTTTCCGCACCTGATGTCGGAATGAAGCATGGAAACAGGCATTGGAAAGCTTGTCCAGCAGGGAACAATGATACATGACCAGAGTTTGAATGAGGTCTACATATATCATAGATATTTAGTGCAGAAGAGTGCCAGCGGCTGTTTTGACAAACAAATTTTGTAGTCAAAATGAGCAATTTCTACAATTGCATGATATGGAAAAGGAATTCCATGTTACGATGAGGGACCGAAAAGGGAAGAATTCCTTAAACCCCTGTTTGTTATCATACTTATGACTATGAAATTTTCATATGGCATAAAAATGTTAAAAAAAAAGTAAAGGATTACATAGATGTATATGCACTAGATGGCATCTTAACAAATTGCATAGTGCATATAGAAATGCCTGTGCATAAATGGGATATTGCACATTGGTAGAATAATGAAGTAGGCATATGCAATAAACCACTAATGTAGAATATTGTGGTTGATAATCACTATTGATGTTGGTATTGGTTGTAGGACCAAAGATAACAAAGAGCATGACTAAACGATCTGAGGATGTTGTTGCATGAAGCCAACAACCTTATGCGGAAATGATGGCGCAACAAACCTATGACCACGAGGTTGGCAAAAGGACTGCGTAGCATTGGTAAGAGGCCAACTGATCAGGTGACATCAGACGATGTTAATGGTACCCATGCAGGTAATGATTATTGGTGCCAAATTGCATGAATGTTGAAAGGGGATTTGGTAAGATCTCTTCAACTATGTCTGAGCTATGTTGAGCTAATTTGCATGTAATATTGAATATCGACTGGGGATGTTAACCTACCAAGCTTGGTGAGGTGTGGGTAAGTGAAGGAAATGATCCTTACACCCTATGACTATTTAGAAATCTCAATGCATTCATATGAATTTATATCATGCCATGCGTATGTTGGTTATGTACTTAATAACCAAAGCAAGTGAGGACTGGTGGTCCCGATTATGATAATGCGAGTTATATGAGATAGCTATACTTCGATCATAATATGCTTGAATGCATAAGTACTCATGAAACAATGCAAGGTAGCATTGAGTAGATGTGCATTAAGAGATTTTATAAACTTTGTGATGCATGGTATGAATGCATAGGTATGATACATATGTTATTGCAAATAAATAATGAATGAAATGATGAACTGATGATAATTCGAGGATCACTTCATGAGCTGTGTATGAATGATATGACTGTGAAATTTGATCTAGAGCTTATAAGGAGGAATCTCATGGTTGAGAGCTCTAAGTTCTGTTAGTAAAACAGTTGAAAATATCAGATTTGTAATTGTTTGGTTTTGAAATTTTGCTAATAATTGCTAATGACTGTTTGGCTTATATGAAAATGTGTCAGGAGGACATGCTATAAGTGGATGCTCCCGTATGGCAGCGGGCATAAGACCATAACGGGCAGAGTGGCGTCACTTACAAGAGCCAAACAATATGAGGATAACCTCATGGATAAGAAAACCAATTTCTGTAGTAGACATAATTGTAAATTCATATTGAATTTAATTATTAATGCTATTGATTGGTTATGGAACAATCGTATTTGAAGCTTATTGCTAAATGTTGCTGACTGTTTGGCTATGTGATAAAATGTGCCAGGATGACACATTGCAGGAAGATCATGTGTGATGGCCTGCAGAAGCCAAACTAGATGGGAAGGATCCCATGCTTTGAAAATGGGTTTCGGATGAAACGCCATTGTAAGTGTTGATAATGTCTCAAACAAACTGCATGTTGGTAAAGCATGTGAGTGAGACAGTAAATTATGCCAAGAAGGCATGTGTGGGTTATGACACGTGAAAAGATTGGGGTGGCAAACCGAAGGACTATTAACTCAGAGAAGGGAGCCCCCTTCTTCACAAATGCAGAAGATATACATCTGTGAAGCGAATGAGTATTCCGTGACCCTAACTAAGAATACACGTGTCCGGTTATTAGATTTAATATGCAGAGCATGCTCTATCTTATTTATATCATTGCAGATTGCTTGAGTATGATTAGGGCCTACATGGCGCACATCAGAAAGGGGGTGCACACCTTTTCTGGTGCTGGGTCATGGTAGGGTTTTCAATATTGACTACACCCTAAGGGAATGGACGCATTCCTGGTGTTTCAATACTTGATAGTGAATGATATGAAATATGATTACAATTTTTGGGCAGTAATACTGATGAGTCTGCTTATCCTTCTTGTGCTAACAGCTTACACAAATGCAACTTGGTGTTGCACGTAAGGGGCAAAGTGAAGAAGGGTTCTCAAAGAGGACTGTATGGGCAGTGGTAACCTTTCTACGCTCACACAAAAGGACACTAGAAGGGATGGATAGGCCCGAGGAGCTGTGTTGCAGAAAAGGGGTATCATCCTTGTGTAGTGTGAGTGGGTATTGTGGGGCCATGCTAGCCTGCAGTCAAGTGAGTCACCTATGGAGTTCCTGGAGGGAACCGCTGGTTGCACAAGAGAAGGAGCCACGTAATCATATTATGTTGTTCATATTGCCTGATAAACCCAGTCGGCGTACTGGCTTGGCATTGGTTATTTGGGAGTTGTGACGAATGGTTGTTGTATGCCTGATAAACCCAGTCGGCGTACTGGCTTGGCATTGGTTATTTGGAATTTGTGACGAATGGTTGTTGTATGCCTGATAAACCCAGTCGGTGTACTGGCTTGGCATTGGTTATTTGGGAGTTGTGGCGAAAGGTTGCTGGATGCCTGATAAACCCAGTCGGTGTACTGGCTTGGCATTTGTTACTTGTATGATGTGGAGGTATTGGTGAAGGGTGTTATTTCCTGACAAACCCAGTCGGAGAACTGGCTTGGAAATGGTTTTTGAAATGCTTGATAAACCCAGTCGGCGTACTGGCTTAGCATACTGATTTTGAAATGCTTGATAAACCCAGTCGGCGTACTGGCTTAGCATACTGATTTTGAAATGCTTGATAAACCCAGTCAGCGTACTGGCTTAGCATACTGATTTTAGGGATGCCTGATAAACCCAGTCGGCGTACTGGCTTGGCATTGCCTATTCGTATGATGTTGTGGAGCAGCATGTGTGCTGGCCAAGCATCCACCCCACAGGTGATCTAAGGCTTGTAAAGCAAAGAAGGAAACCTGTGGAGTAGCGGGGAAAATGCACAATACAGATAAGTATTCTTTTTCATTTAATTCTTGTTTGGAATAATGAAGATTTCAGGAGCAAGTCTTATTGCAACCAAGCTAATACATTATTGTTTCCTTGTTGGAAACCTTGGCCAATGCAGGAAGCAAGGACCCTGAAAGAACTGAAAGCTGCTTGGTAAATCCAGAAAGTGGCTGGTTGAGCATTGATTAATTGATGTTGAGGAGTAGCCTGCATGCTATCCCAACATTCGTTATTATACCCATAGAAGATCCAAGGCTTGTAAAGCACAGAAGGGTCCTATGGAATAAAGTGAAGACATCCGATGCAGGTATTGTTGGAAGCAAGAACCTTGAAGCATCTTAAGAATGCAGGTGGATATGTAACCACCTTGAAGAGCTCAGCATGAGCAGTAATGAAAGATGGGGCTAGTGGAACGGTATGAGTCCTAGCAGCCAAGAGTTAGACCAACCCAGTGGAGGAACTCCATGGTTGAGAGGTCTGGAATAGACCATGGACACTACGTGTCATAGCGAAGAAGGGCAAGTAGAGCATTCACGTGAAGTGAAAGAGGACAGGAGCATGAAAACCACAGTGGTGGTGTGGGATTCCAGAACGGAACAAAACTAAGAGGAGAAACTCTTACGGCTCTCTCTCTTTCCTTTTATTGATGCATTTATAGAGTTAGAAAGTTGCTGAATGCATGCATGACTGAAAGTAAAAGTGTGTTATTTGATTAAAATGAATTGTGAATGCTAATTAATGAATTTCTTGTGAATGGATGAACATGAAGGAATTCATGTGTATGTTAGGCAAGCATGAAAAGTGTGGAAGTCTCATGAGTAAGGCATGGACTATCCATGTCAACTGGAGAAAAACCATTGACTGATTTTAATATTTTGGGTTATGCTTGACCTAACAAGAATTGTAATGATGAATTTCACAGGTGAAAAATTGAATCAATTGGTTGCAGTTGGTGCAGGCAGGTGTGCTAGTGAGCAAAGTGTGGTCAGTTGTTTCCATTGACCATGGAGGCAGACCAAGGGCTATTGGGATTGGCTGAAAGTCTTCTTCAAACAATTGCCAAGACCCAAGACAATCTTGGAGAGATGCTCAAGATGCAAAAGCAGCAGAACAAGATGAACCACAAGGTCTTGCAGGACTCTATTCGTCTACAGGAAGAGGTAAAAAGCATTATGAAAGCAATCAGCAAGGGAAAGAAAAGTGGGTCAGTGAAGAAGCATTCATCCAATCGTCCGATTAAGAAACGCTCCAGGTGGGAAGACTCAAAGGAAATTGAGCAGATAAAGATGAAGCAACCCGTGAAGTGTTGGAATTGTGAGGGGGATCATTACCTCCGCAACTGCCCAACAAGAGAACCTCAAGAGGGTAGCAGCCATAAAGTTTTCAGACTTATGGATGAGCTAGAAGATCCGAATCAACAGGAGCAGCTCGTGAAGATCAAAGGACTTGGTCCTGAAAGTTCAATGTAAATAACAGGATGCAGGGCAGATCTGCAAAGTTTTTGTGAATTTTGGACATATGTAAAGTGGGTATTTATGTTACAAAGTGTTGGAACACCGAGGACGGTGTTATTACAAGGGGAGGGGTATGTCACGTCCCCATTTGGACCCCCTTTGCATTAGATCGTAGATGATGTAAATATTGTAACTTAATCATGGTGAGGAGCTCAAGGCCAAGGCCCCGCCATTGATTTGTCGTTTTATGAATCGGCAATTAGAGTAGATGCATAGATTTCTTGTGCTAGGGGTGCACAATGTAAAATCGGACATCATGTAAATATGCAATTTTAATGAAAGAGACCCACAACCAGCTACGCAATGCAACGAAGAGATGGGGGCATGATCTTTACAAGGAATGGGGGGGGGGAAATAACCAAACCCTTGAGCTATGGTGGTAAGCCATTTCATTGAGGAAACCCATGAACTCTCAACTACCCACTTGGTCTCATGCACCCAATCATTTAATTCTTCTAAGAATTGGTTGAGACAATGAATGCCTTGGGATGGGAGAGGTGTGGCTGTCAATTTTTCGTGCATGGGCAAGCCATCAACTTGGAAAATCGTGTTTTTGCTTGTTGGGCAAGAAAACCCCCACGAAATTGGCCCAAAAGCCATTCTTCACCCATGGCATTCACTCTCTCACGCAGTCTGAGCCTGTGGGGGTTCTATCCTTCACGTTTTTCACCATTTCCTGTGTTTTTCCATGCCCATAGACTCGTTTTTTGTTAGCTCATTGGCTGGGGAGAAGAGAGCCACTATTTTGGGGTTATGGAGGCCGTTTTTCCCCACGAAATGCCCATGAGTATTCTTCTGAAAACGAATCTGCTCTCCTGGGGTTGATTTCCCATTTCTCCTTTTCGTTTTGGTTTCCCACGTTTTCCTGGAACTGTTAGAAACCCAACTGCTGGTTGGTATGGCTGATTCTGGTGTATCTATGGCTATGTGAGACCCTGTTGTTCCCTAGCTCCTTGTGGAGATCATGCCCAGCTCGGGGGTGGCAGTGGTGCTGAGAAATTGAAGAGCCCACTGGCCTATGGTTGGGTGGAACGTTGCAGAAGCGTAGCTGGTTGTTTGGGACTGCTTCATTAAGATAAGTATCCTCTTATGCTATCTCTCAATTGTTAATTGATGAATATCTTGAATGTATGATGGATGTGTCAAACGAATTTACTTCCTCTGTGTATTCAAATGTTTATGCAATTGCATATGTTCATCTTCTTCTCAAACCGAATGTTTAATTACACATTTAGGGGGCTAGATGCCCGGTTTAACCTCACGATCCTCTCCACCTAGCTGGAAGGAATGGGAGGGGACGTGACAGAATGGTATCAGAGCTCTAGGTTCAACCCTACGGCTGTTGGGCCCTTCACAGAAATGCAAATCATTGAGTGTACATGCATTTTGTAATTGGAGCTAAAACGCATTAAAAGGAACTAAAATGCATTTTGTGTGTACATGCATTTTGAATTTTGAATTTTGTGTGTGTGTACAGAGATTAAATTGTAAATCCATTGGTTGGATTGTCGAATGAATGAAAGATTCAAATTTTTCCTAAGTCTGTTTCGGAAAGAATTCCCGAATGTCTTCCGCAGTTGCGGAAGCATTCGGCGAATTGCTCCGAAACTGCGGAAGCATTCCGCGAGTTTTTCCGCAGCGCGGAAGAATTCGGGAAGTCGCCCCGAAATTTGCGGAAGGAATTCCCTTCCGAAATTTTCGGAAGGAATTCTCTTCCGAAATTTGCGGAAGGATTCCGCGAGTTGTCCCGCAACGCGGAAAAATTCGGCAAACTGCTCCGAAAAAGGAAGAAAATTTTTCTAAGTGTTTTCGAAAATTTTGTTTAAAGTTGTTTCGGAAGGAGTTCGGGAAAGTCTTCCGAAACTGCGGAAGGATTCCGCGAACGGTTCCGAAATTGCGGAAGAGTTCGGGAAAGTCTTCCGAAACTGCGGAAGGATTCCGCGAACGGTTCCCAAATTGCGGAAGAGTTCGGGAAAGTCTTCCGAAACTGCGGAAGGATTCCGCGAACGGTTCCGAAATTGCGGAAGAGTTCGGGAAAGTCTTCCGAAACGGCGGAAGGATTCCGCGAAGGGCTCCGAAATCGCGGGAGGATTCGGGAAAGTCTTCCGAAACGGCGGAAGCCTTCGCCGAATGGCTCCGCAATTGCGGGAGCATTCGCCGAATGGCTCCGCGACGGAAGCCTTCGCCGAATGGCTCCGCAGTTGCGGGAGAATTCAGCGAATCGCTCCGCCATTGCGGAAGCGTTCGCCGAACTGCTCCGCAATTGCGGAAGCGTTCGACGAACTGCTCCGCATTGCGGAAGCGTTCGGAGAACCGGCCCGCGCTCCCGGACGTAAAATTAAAAAAAAAAAAGAAAAAAAAAAAGAAAGAGTAAAGTGGTTAAAACTTGATTTTTTGATAGCAGGAGCATCGGGGCTCGGAATGGGACGATTTCTGTGGGGCTCGGAGGCCATTGACAGAGGCCATGAAAGAACCAGTGAAGACCCCGGGCCCATTACACTCCGATTTGACAGAAAATGGATAATAGTGACTTTTGAAGGACGGAGTCCCGAGGCTTGACGGAAGGTCGGTTTGAGCTGAAATTGATCAGGCACGACCCTGAAGCAGGCACGATGTTAAGTTCAGAATCTGGGAGCCAAACTCCAAAGGATGTGAAGTCGGGGTGATCAAGAAGACCAAAAAGCACTGTTCCGGGCCACTTTTTCGGGATTTTGAAAAGCTAGTAGGCAGCAAAAGTGACCCTAGATGTGGGAATCAAAAATTTTACTGAACTAGACATTTCATATTCTCATTAATACGGCAGTTTCCGTTAGACGAAGATTTTCCAGAAATGCACCGTTTGGGAGATAGCCATTTTTGGCCCAAAATTTGGAATTTTGTAAAAATGTGAAAAGTGAGAGGTAGTAAAACCCAGAAATTCATAGAAGATGAACGGTGCATCGGAATTGAAATCCGTAAATTGCTGAGTGTTCCTTGTTATATGGACTAACTCCGCCCGATAGAAATTTTTTTGTGATTCCTCATAGATTTTCTTCCACATGTGGCTAAAGTTGGCATTCTGGCCCAAAATGCAACTGTGTAAAATGGGCAGAATTGTAGTGGAAGTTGTCATTTTTGAAGAGATGCAGTTTCCGCACCTGATGTCGGAATGAAGCATGGAAACAGGCATTGGAAAGCTTGTCCAGCAGGGAACAATGATACATGACCAGAGTTTGAATGAGGTCTACATATATCATAGATATTTAGTGCAGAAGAGTGCCAGCGGCTGTTTTGACAAACAAATTTTGTAGTCAAAATGAGCAATTTCTACAATTGCATGATATGGAAAAGGAATTCCATGTTACGATGAGGGACCGAAAAGGGAAGAATTCCTTAAACCCCTGTTTGTTATCATACTTATGACTATGAAATTTTCATATGGCATAAAAATGTTAAAAAAAAAGTAAAGGATTACATAGATGTATATGCACTAGATGGCATCTTAACAAATTGCATAGTGCATATAGAAATGCCTGTGCATAAATGGGATATTGCACATTGGTAGAATAATGAAGTAGGCATATGCAATAAACCACTAATGTAGAATATTGTGGTTGATAATCACTATTGATGTTGGTATTGGTTGTAGGACCAAAGATAACAAAGAGCATGACTAAACGATCTGAGGATGTTGTTGCATGAAGCCAACAACCTTATGCGGAAATGATGGCGCAACAAACCTATGACCACGAGGTTGGCAAAAGGACTGCGTAGCATTGGTAAGAGGCCAACTGATCAGGTGACATCAGACGATGTTAATGGTACCCATGCAGGTAATGATTATTGGTGCCAAATTGCATGAATGTTGAAAGGGGATTTGGTAAGATCTCTTCAACTATGTCTGAGCTATGTTGAGCTAATTTGCATGTAATATTGAATATCGACTGGGGATGTTAACCTACCAAGCTTGGTGAGGTGTGGGTAAGTGAAGGAAATGATCCTTACACCCTATGACTATTTAGAAATCTCAATGCATTCATATGAATTTATATCATGCCATGCGTATGTTGGTTATGTACTTAATAACCAAAGCAAGTGAGGACTGGTGGTCCCGATTATGATAATGCGAGTTATATGAGATAGCTATACTTCGATCATAATATGCTTGAATGCATAAGTACTCATGAAACAATGCAAGGTAGCATTGAGTAGATGTGCATTAAGAGATTTTATAAACTTTGTGATGCATGGTATGAATGCATAGGTATGATACATATGTTATTGCAAATAAATAATGAATGAAATGATGAACTGATGATAATTCGAGGATCACTTCATGAGCTGTGTATGAATGATATGACTGTGAAATTTGATCTAGAGCTTATAAGGAGGAATCTCATGGTTGAGAGCTCTAAGTTCTGTTAGTAAAACAGTTGAAAATATCAGATTTGTAATTGTTTGGTTTTGAAATTTTGCTAATAATTGCTAATGACTGTTTGGCTTATATGAAAATGTGTCAGGAGGACATGCTATAAGTGGATGCTCCCGTATGGCAGCGGGCATAAGACCATAACGGGCAGAGTGGCGTCACTTACAAGAGCCAAACAATATGAGGATAACCTCATGGATAAGAAAACCAATTTCTATAGTAGACATAATTGTAAATTCATATTGAATTTAATTATTAATGCTATTGATTGGTTATGGAACAATCGTATTTGAAGCTTATTGCTAAATGTTGCTGACTGTTTGGCTATGTGATAAAATGTGCCAGGATGACACATTGCAGGAAGATCATGTGTGATGGCCTGCAGAAGCCAAACTAGATGGGAAGGATCCCATGCTTTGAAAATGGGTTTCGGATGAAACGCCATTGTAAGTGTTGATAATGTCTCAAACAAACTGCATGTTGGTAAAGCATGTGAGTGAGACAGTAAATTATGCCAAGAAGGCATGTGTGGGTTATGACACGTGAAAAGATTGGGGTGGCAAACCGAAGGACTATTAACTCAGAGAAGGGAGCCCCCTTCTTCACAAATGCAGAAGATATACATCTGTGAAGCGAATGAGTATTCCGTGACCCTAACTAAGAATACACGTGTCCGGTTATTAGATTTAATATGCAGAGCATGCTCTATCTTATTTATATCATTGCAGATTGCTTGAGTATGATTAGGGCCTACATGGCGCACATCAGAAAGGGGGTGCACACCTTTTCTGGTGCTGGGTCATGGTAGGGTTTTCAATATTGACTACACCCTAAGGGAATGGACGCATTCCTGGTGTTTCAATACTTGATAGTGAATGATATGAAATATGATTACAATTTTTGGGCAGTAATACTGATGAGTCTGCTTATCCTTCTTGTGCTAACAGCTTACACAAATGCAACTTGGTGTTGCACGTAAGGGGCAAAGTGAAGAAGGGTTCTCAAAGAGGACTGTATGGGCAGTGGTAACCTTTCTACGCTCACACAAAAGGACACTAGAAGGGATGGATAGGCCCGAGGAGCTGTGTTGCAGAAAAGGGGTATCATCCTTGTGTAGTGTGAGTGGGTATTGTGGGGCCATGCTAGCCTGCAGTCAAGTGAGTCACCTATGGAGTTCCTGGAGGGAACCGCTGGTTGCACAAGAGAAGGAGCCACGTAATCATATTATGTTGTTCATATTGCCTGATAAACCCAGTCGGCGTACTGGCTTGGCATTGGTTATTTGGGAGTTGTGACGAATGGTTGTTGTATGCCTGATAAACCCAGTCGGCGTACTGGCTTGGCATTGGTTATTTGGAATTTGTGACGAATGGTTGTTGTATGCCTGATAAACCCAGTCGGTGTACTGGCTTGGCATTGGTTATTTGGGAGTTGTGGCGAAAGGTTGCTGGATGCCTGATAAACCCAGTCGGTGTACTGGCTTGGCATTTGTTACTTGTATGATGTGGAGGTATTGGTGAAGGGTGTTATTTCCTGACAAACCCAGTCGGAGAACTGGCTTGGAAATGGTTTTTGAAATGCTTGATAAACCCAGTCGGCGTACTGGCTTAGCATACTGATTTTGAAATGCTTGATAAACCCAGTCGGCGTACTGGCTTAGCATACTGATTTTGAAATGCTTGATAAACCCAGTCAGCGTACTGGCTTAGCATACTGATTTTAGGGATGCCTGATAAACCCAGTCGGCGTACTGGCTTGGCATTGCCTATTCGTATGATGTTGTGGAGCAGCATGTGTGCTGGCCAAGCATCCACCCCACAGGTGATCTAAGGCTTGTAAAGCAAAGAAGGAAACCTGTGGAGTAGCGGGGAAAATGCACAATACAGATAAGTATTCTTTTTCATTTAATTCTTGTTTGGAATAATGAAGATTTCAGGAGCAAGTCTTATTGCAACCAAGCTAATACATTATTGTTTCCTTGTTGGAAACCTTGGCCAATGCAGGAAGCAAGGACCCTGAAAGAACTGAAAGCTGCTTGGTAAATCCAGAAAGTGGCTGGTTGAGCATTGATTAATTGATGTTGAGGAGTAGCCTGCATGCTATCCCAACATTCGTTATTATACCCATAGAAGATCCAAGGCTTGTAAAGCACAGAAGGGTCCTATGGAATAAAGTGAAGACATCCGATGCAGGTATTGTTGGAAGCAAGAACCTTGAAGCATCTTAAGAATGCAGGTGGATATGTAACCACCTTGAAGAGCTCAGCATGAGCAGTAATGAAAGATGGGGCTAGTGGAACGGTATGAGTCCTAGCAGCCAAGAGTTAGACCAACCCAGTGGAGGAACTCCATGGTTGAGAGGTCTGGAATAGACCATGGACACTACGTGTCATAGCGAAGAAGGGCAAGTAGAGCATTCACGTGAAGTGAAAGAGGACAGGAGCATGAAAACCACAGTGGTGGTGTGGGATTCCAGAACGGAACAAAACTAAGAGGAGAAACTCTTACGGCTCTCTCTCTTTCCTTTTATTGATGCATTTATAGAGTTAGAAAGTTGCTGAATGCATGCATGACTGAAAGTAAAAGTGTGTTATTTGATTAAAATGAATTGTGAATGCTAATTAATGAATTTCTTGTGAATGGATGAACATGAAGGAATTCATGTGTATGTTAGGCAAGCATGAAAAGTGTGGAAGTCTCATGAGTAAGGCATGGACTATCCATGTCAACTGGAGAAAAACCATTGACTGATTTTAATATTTTGGGTTATGCTTGACCTAACAAGAATTGTAATGATGAATTTCACAGGTGAAAAATTGAATCAATTGGTTGCAGTTGGTGCAGGCAGGTGTGCTAGTGAGCAAAGTGTGGTCATTTGTTTCCATTGACCATGGAGGCAGACCAAGGGCTATTGGGATTGGCTGAAAGTCTTCTTCAAACAATTGCCAAGACCCAAGACAATCTTGGAGAGATGCTCAAGATGCAAAAGCAGCAGAACAAGATGAACCACAAGGTCTTGCAGGACTCTATTCGTCTACAGGAAGAGGTAAAAAGCATTATGAAAGCAATCAGCAAGGGAAAGAAAAGTGGGTCAGTGAAGAAGCATTCATCCAATCGTCCGATTAAGAAACGCTCCAGGTGGGAAGACTCAAAGGAAATTGAGCAGATAAAGATGAAGCAACCCGTGAAGTGTTGGAATTGTGAGGGGGATCATTACCTCCGCAACTGCCCAACAAGAGAACCTCAAGAGGGTAGCAGCCATAAAGTTTTCAGACTTATGGATGAGCTAGAAGATCCGAATCAACAGGAGCAGCTCGTGAAGATCAAAGGACTTGGTCCTGAAAGTTCAATGTAAAGAACAGGATGCAGGGCAGATCTGCAAAGTTTTTGTGAATTTTGGACATATGTAAAGTGGGTATTTATGTTACAAAGTGTTGGAACACCGAGGACGGTGTTATTCCAAGGGGAGGGGTATGTCACGTCCCCATTTGGACCCCCTTTGCATTAGATCGTAGATGATGTAAATATTGTAACTTAATCATGGTGAGGAGCTCAAGGCCAAGGCCCCGCCATTGATTTGTCGTTTTATGAATCGGCAATTAGAGTAGATGCATAGATTTCTTGTGCTAGGGGTGCACAATGTAAAATCGGACATCATGTAAATATGCAATTTTAATGAAAGAGACCCACAACCAGCTACGCAATGCAACGAAGAGATGGGGGCATGATCTTTACAAGGAATGGGGGGGGGGGGAATAACCAAACCCTTGAGCTATGGTGGTAAGCCATTTCATTGAGGAAACCCATGAACTCTCAACTACCCACTTGGTCTCATGCACCCAATCATTTAATTCTTCTAAGAATTGGTTGAGACAATGAATGCCTTGGGATGGGAGAGGTGTGGCTGTCAATTTTCGTGCATGGGCAAGCCATCAACTTGGAAAATCGTGTTTTTGCTTGTTGGGCAAGAAAACCCCCACGAAATTGGCCCAAAAGCCATTCTTCACCCATGGCATTCACTCTCTCACGCAGTCTGAGCCTGTGGGGGTTCTATCCTTCACGTTTTTCACCATTTCCTGTGTTTTTCCATGCCCATAGACTCGTTTTTGGTTAGCTCATTGGCTGGGGAGAAGAGAGCCACTATTTTGGGGTTATGGAGGCCGTTTTTCCCCACGAAATGCCCATGAGTATTCTTCTGAAAACGAATCTGCTCTCCTGGGGTTGATTTCCCATTTCTCCTTTTCGTTTTGGTTGCCCACGTTTTCCTGGAACTGTTAGAAACCCAACTGCTGGTTGGTATGGCTGATTCTGGTGTATCTATGGCTATGTGAGACCCTGTTGTTCCCTAGCTCCTTGTGGAGATCATGCCCAGCTCGGGGGTGGCAGTGGTGCTGAGAAATTGAAGAGCCCACTGGCCTATGGTTGGGTGGAACGTTGCAGAAGCGTAGCTGGTTGTTTGGGACTGCTTCATTAAGATAAGTATCCTCTTATGCTATCTCTCAATTGTTAATTGATGAATATCTTGAATGTATGATGGATGTGTCAAACGAATTTACTTCCTCTGTGTATTCAAATGTTTATGCAATTGCATATGTTCATATTCTTCTCAAACCGAATGTTTAATTACACATTTAGGGGGCTAGATGCCCGGTTTAACCTCACGATCCTCTCCACCTAGCTGGAAGGAATGGGAGGGGACGTGACAACCTCGCTACCATACTATCCGATGCAAGGGTGTGCTACAAGGACAAAGAACTTGAGTTTTGGTAGATGGAGGAGCCACCCATAAATTCATTGATGCAGAGATGGTAGAGAAAAGAAAGATACCTATTGAACCATTTGATGGATTTACAGTTGTCATTCCCGGTCACAACACAATGGAGTGCAAAACATGGATTCCACAACTGCAAGTCACCGTAGGTAACTATAGTTTTGTCGATAGTTTTTATGTGGTTGATATTGCTGATATTATTGTTGTTTTGGGAGTGCAATGGTTGTATTCAATAGGAGAGCATACAGTAAATTATAAAATTCCTGAAATGAAATTTCAAGATTCAAAAGGAGTACTAAGGATTGTGAGAGGGCAACACACCTATCCGAATCAGGTAGTTTCTTCCCACATCATGAAGCACCGGAATAGAAATATTTTGGGAGACATTACTCATGGAAGGCCACCCGATAGAGGAGGGACAAGTTTGTAGCATGGTAAATTGAGATTGCTTGAGGGCAAGCAATCTTGGGTGGGGAGGACTGTAATGTCCCCATTCAAATAATTTCATAGTAAGACAATCCCATCAATCCTACTAGTTTCCTAGGTTGGATGGGCACATGTGGAATGGTAATAAGGAAGCTAATAAATGATGTTTAGAAATTAGAAGGCTTCAATTATTAATAAATAGATTGAATAAATAATTTCAAGAGAAATCCTAGATGGCAAATGGTTTTGGAGACATATGGAGGATGTGGGACCCACACTAGCTTGATTTTTCATAATACATGGTATCTCTCTCTTGCAAATTCGAATTAATGGGAAGGTGAACACTATTGGGTGAGTTGGTAAGTCATAACACATGTCATTGAGAATATTAGGTTGAATTGGGCAGGATTGGTAACCTCCATGGAAGATAAAGAGTCAAATTGGAAGTTTGTGGACACTTGGGCTAGATTCCGTAGTCCCTATAACACCAATGATGGAGCATCTATGACAACTATGACAAATTGCAGACTTAACCTCTGACATCTGACTACTATGACATGTCAGCCCCAAAAATAGGCTCAAGGAAGGCGCTCATGGGAGTTGGAGAAGCCAAAGAGACTCAAAATCTAATTTGGGAGAAGATGGAAGGTTGGAACTAGGAGACAAGTGGAATGGATTTTGATGATTTGAGAAAAATTTCATTTGTGAAGAGAGAACTAGTGGATGACTAGTTTCTTGCCTTACCCAATTTCGAGGGTGAAAGATTCTCATCCAAGTTGGTGTTTGGAGAGGCCGCTCAGGTCTTTCATGGTGCTTTAATGGATTTTTATTTGCAGGTAGAAGCTACAGGAAGTTTCATGTTTTGGTTTAGTGCAGCACTTTCTCTCCACCATTTCCAATTTTGAAGGCATATTCGGGCTCCTTGAGGGATTGCGCTTTGGGTGAGATATTTAACTCATTGGGAGAGCTTCATATGATATTTTTCTGATTTTAATAGCTTCATATCCCCTGTTCTTCATATTTATAAACTCTCAGGTTGAAATACCCATTGACTGTATGCAAAATTATTGATTAATGAGCAAACAATGTCCATTTCCCCAATGCTTTGATGTATGACACTATAAGGTTGATTATTTCGAATGGATGGATGATTCTCTAATATATTTGTGATTCATATACTGCCATGGATATATTCTACAAGTTTCATGTACTATACTTGAGCATTTGAAGCCTTGTTACTCAGTTTGTTTGTATTGAGAGGTGAAATAGTGCCATTTCCCCAAGGGTCGAATTGGGGGTTTTTGCTGTTGAATGTGAGAGAGTTAGAATAGTAGTAAAAATCAGTTAATGGTGCATATGAGACCTTAATCACATACTTAACACATTACATACCTATTTTCATAAATTCGTGGGAGTTTGGAGGCATTTGGAAGGCCATTTGCAGTGTTACCCCGGGGGGATTTGATGCACAAATTACTAGTCAAAATTACATATATTGATTAGAATACAAATCAAGTTTGAAGCAGTATTTGGAGGGCCATAAAACATCCTTGAACCTCATATTCAAGTCTAAATACCATTCATACACTCCTACAGAATATTTGGGAGCATTTGGGTTGATTTGGAGGTCAAAACAGTAAAACTAGTCAAAGGTCGAAATTGGGGAAAAAGTGAAAAAATTGGCATTTTAACAAAATTTTGAAAAAGGGTCATTACATGAATCCCCCATCAATCGACACGAAACACAACAAAATGTATAGGGTATATCGGATGGTACAGTAATATGCAAGAATGACTCAGAGTATACCTACGTGATGGTGGGTGTACTGACTACAGATGATAAATGATAGACATATTCTTGAACATGGGAATGGCATGACTTGGCAGTATTGACACGACGAGTGCGACACAAATTCTCAAAGTGACTAATGATGGAATCTTTTCTTTGAATGACTCAAAGGAGTAATAATACTCAGGAAATGAGTGGAAATCGAGGACAAACGGATGATCCAAGTGATGTATGCAAATGCAGATGAGTGCCATGTTCAAGAACGACTACATACTGCCACTTATAAGGTATGTAACACAACTGCTTTCCTTTTTCCCCATCATGAATGATGAGTGCCTCATGTGTTTTTTATGAGCTTGATGAGGGTAACCAGATGCTCGGTATAGCTCATCTCATAGATGAGTCCAATCCCAAATATTTTCCGAACTTGGGATAGGAGAGGTTCGTCCCATGACGGGCCCTTCAATGTGAAAATTTTAACGAGTCCATAGAAGGTAAAATCGGTCGTCATTTCATGTTTAGAGAGTTTGAAAAGAACTAAAGAAGACTCCAACGGTCCTTTTTCGTAAAGTTAGCCTCATCACTTGAAAAAGGGTAAAACAACACAGAGAGGACTCTTCAGTCATGATTGGCTGGAGTATACCTTTTTCGTAATTAGTGCCTCATGGTCCGAAAAAGGGGTAAACTGTCACCAGGAAGATGACCATTCAAATGCTTTAACAAGCGTGAATGCGACAAGTTTGCTTGGCAATCTTTTCATTTTTTGAGAGCCTGGAAAGAGCTTAACGATAGACTCCGGGGAGTGTCTTTTTTCGTGGAAGTTTAACGAGATTGGAAAAGTGATAAATCATAACTCGGTACTTGTTCTCATAGTTTCATGAGTACAAAAACAAATGAAGAGTAAACTCATCATCACGCAATAATTACAAACTAACTGTTGCAAAAATAACGACAAAACGTTCAAGGGAGTGTTCATACCTGTGATGACCATTGTGATATGAGAAACAGTACAAAAGACTACTTACAACTCTTGCACACTAGAAAATGTGTCAAATAGCCTCAAATATGACAAAAATGGTCAAAAACTATGATAAATGGCCCAAGAGCATCAAAATATTTGAAAAGGAATTTTCCATTCTATTTATAAATAGAAAAATGGGCCAAAAATAGATTTCATTGTTTCATTGCCAATTTGGGAGGAGAAGTACCAATTTGGAGCCAAAACTTCCTTTGCCGATTCCGGGAGCTACGATCTGCCATTTCACCCACCGTCTGGAGCAGGTAAGCCTAAACTTCATCCAACAACTTTCCAGTGGATTAGATTTTGTTTTTAGGTTAAATTTTTGGGTTTTTTGATGAATTCATGGAGGGCTATTGCGCTCTCAGCTCGTCACAGTTGGTCCTTTCGGGAACTGCGACGAGGTCGACTCATTGGAAGTCCCGAATGACTGAAGTGAGATGACATCGCACAGTATGCAAAATTACAGTGCGACAACGGAGATGCACTTCCCAAACATCAAAATAAACTAAAAAAAAGAACTCGCTGTGGTTGAAGTAGGATCTAACAATGTTTAAATGTCCCTTTTGGCAAGTTTCTAGCAAGCCAACATGGTTTTAGAGTGGCGGGAAAGAGAACACGAAGTAGAATATGTACAAGTTGCCAATGATCCACAATGCATGTATGCCGTGAGGAACTGTGGTTTGCTCAAGTTCTTTGAGATTCAGGGGATGAGATCCCAAATCCCATTGCTATCACACATGCTCTAGAGTTGGGATGTGGCCCAACAACATTTCGTGATTGGTGAGCACATCCTCACAATAGATGTTGATGAAATCTATTTTCTCGCAGGTTTGTCCCGGAGAGGGGACCCTGTACATCTTACTGGAATGCGGGCCAGTGACCGCACAGTTGATGACATGGTATCACAGCATTGTACCGCTCTTGCTCAGTCTTCCAGTGGGAAGATCCTTATCAAGGATGTGGTGAGCCTCCCACTGCATACCATAATCTTTACTATTACTAGAGCGGCAGGAAGCCAAGCCCCACACACGGCTACTCGGACTCAAATGCTTTATGCAGAGGACTGCATGTCCCCCATGGTTTTCAACTGGTGCGAGGGTCTCCTCGCAAACCTTCGAGCTCAGCTGACCAAGTGTCGGTGGGGAGAGCTCAAGCAGTTTGGTTATGGGTCGATCGTGGTATTGTTCCTCTTGGAGCGGATCCCTCTCTTGCATCCACAAGTAGTACGAGATGACATGGAGCCTAGAGATCCTCACATGCTCAGATGGGCTGAGGTGATGACCCTCCATGGTGGAGGACCTATCATCAGCTTTGGTCCTGAGTTTTTCAGCTGGATGGAAGGCCAGTTACTCATGGTTGAGGGCTTCCCGTATGGTGGTACGGATTTCAGAGAGGATCCTGACTTGGTGCTGCTCAAGGGTGCAGCATGGGGTGACATAGGTGAGAACAAAAACCCTTGTACTTTTAGTTTTGCATATTTATCATTTTTTTGATGCAGTGCTGACAAGTATATAACATGTGTGTGTAGATGTGGGGCCCATACGGCCAGTAGGACTTTCTCTTATGGCGAGGAGAGACAGAGGTGGGGAAGCAGTTGTGCCCCCAGGTGCTCATGCTGCTATCGAGGAGATGGAGGAGGTGTACAGGAACTTGTCCCAGCTGATAGTAGAGGTTCCTGAGCCAGCGATAGATGACCTGCCGAGACCTATGCAAAGGTTTGGGGTTGGAGCATCTATATGCTTCAATTCCCTACTCCGCAAGGTAGCGAGGACCGTGGACTGCTTCCTCACTCAACGACAGTGAGTTGTCCGTGCTAGGGGTGGTGTACGGGTCAGGCGTCAAGCCTGATGACACTATTATACTTGTACTGAGAGCTTAGAGGCCTCATATTTTGTACTACTGAAAGCTACGATGCTTCAGATTTTGTAGAGAATCACTGAAATCCATCATGCTTCATATTTTGTGCCAGCTCTACTTTTGAGTAATATATATATATATATATATATATACAGACATTCCCGACGACTTATACATTATGTGTTTTAAAATGATGAGTGATGTGATCTTGTTTACATGTTTGCTTTTATACATTGCATTATTTACATGTTGTGAATGCTTTTACATATTTTGAATATTATGTGTGTGTGATGTACCAATCCAAAATGAAGTTGGCCATTGAGTCAGCAACTGTGTTTAACTCTCGTGGAATGTGTAGGTATTGAACGGATTCCAATGACCTTTCCAGGAGACGTACTCGTCTGAAGAGACAGAGTAAGGTGGGATCACGGATGGCATAAACCCAGTTAAGATGGGAAACCACTAATTGAGAATCCATGTGGATGACAATGTGGTTCATACCCAAGGAAATGGCGTTAGCTAGGGTTCCGATTACTGCTTGATATTCTGCGGCGTTGTTGGTCGCAAACCGTAGGCAACTTCCTCCTGAGCTAATGAGCTCACATGTTGGGGAATATAGTACCCAAGCTGCCGAAGCAAGGTTACGGGTATGCCGGCTGGTGCCGTCCATGAATCCATAGCACATTGCCATCTGCACACGTAGACAGAACATCGTATAACGAGCGGAAACAAGATCTAAATACACTAAAAAACAAAAGCGTCACAACACACAAAAACACAAAAAACACTCCATGTACAGTATATACAAGAGAGTCTAAGCGTGACGAGTTTAAGCATAGTATCTCTTTAGGTAAATCCCATTGCAGGGTTCACCCAAAGAGATTCCATCATAGTCTTCAAGCTCGTAAGCTCCCTTCTCCAAAACACGTTTGAAAATGTAAGGTCCATGCCACATGGATTCGAACTTTCCTGCTCCTAGTTTATCGTGTTTCTGGTCATAAGTAAGGACCAGGTCACCCTCATTAAAGATACGAGGTTCAATTGACTTGTCGTATTGGGATTTGATGCGTTTCTTGCGTGCTTCATTAGCAAGAGTGGCATCTCGGCGAGACTCGTCTAGTTTTTCTAAGTGTAGGAGACGTTCTTCTTCGGCAGTAGTATTAGGAAGAAGTTCGATAGCAAGTTGTAGAGATGGAATTTCGCACTCTATAGGTAGGACAGCCTCCAATCCATAGACTAGTTGGAAAAGAGTGAAACTTGTGGTGGTTTTAACGGAGTTTTTGTAGGCCCATAATGCTGAAAAGAGCCTGTTATGCCAATTGGATTTCTGCGTACCTACCATCCTTTCGACCTGTCCATTGGACTGCGGGTAGTAGGGTGTTGAATTTTCATGGAAAAAACCCAACCTATTGCCCAGTTCATCAACCATATGGTTCTAAAAATGGGAACCATGATCTGCAACAATTGTCTAAGGAACTCCGAACCGCGCTATTACATGATTAAACATGAAGAGTGCGGCGGTTTTGCCGTTGTTCTGGTTCGTAGGCATAGCTTCGGCCCACTTTGTAAAGTAATCCAAAGCTACATTAATGTAACTATGCCCCCCGGACGAGGTAGGCTTACAATGCATAAAGTTAATGCCCCCACGACAATAACCGGGTGTAACGAGGCGGGATGGGTGCGCTTCTTCGTATGGAAGTGTTGGCAAGGAGGACATTTTTTTACGGCCTCAATACAATCTTTGAAGATCATAGGCCAAAAATATCCTGCACGCAAAATCTTCTGGGCTGTAGCCATCCCAGAGAGGTGACCGCCACATGCCCCAGCATGACAGTCATTGAGAACGCGTTCGGCTTCATCGTGAGTGAGATGACGTTGAAGAATTGAATCAATGCCACGACGATACAAAGTATCATTGATGATTAAATAATACTTCACATGGGGACGTATCTTACGGCGGTCGTCGGGAGACAGTTGAAGGTTGAAGCGTTGGGTTTGAAGATATAATGAGATATCTCCATACCATGGATTAGTCGTACTGATGAGAAACAATGATTCATCAGGAAAAGAGTCATTGTGCTCAATTTTTGCATTAGGACGGGGAAGGTCACAGATCAGCTCGGCAAACATTAAAGACTTTTTTGACTTGGCTTTCTCGAAGAGAAGATCAAATTCTTGCAGTATCGCGATCCAGTGTGAATACTTGCCCCCAAGCACCTGACGTGTCAGGACGTGGTACATGGGGTTCGAGTCTGCGATGATGGTGGTGGTGCGGAATAAGATATAGTGCCGGAATTTCTGGACGGCGATGACCGCTGCGAATGCAAGTTTTTCGACATGTGAATATCTTGTTTTAGCGTCAGTAAGACCCTTACTTGCATAGTATATTACATGTTCCTGGGTGTTTTGATCCTCCTGTACCAAAACCATGGCGATAGTGGTAGCAGAAGCGGCAAGATATAACATATAATATCGATAATAATTGGGCAGTTGGAGAACGGTGGCATGCGTGATGGCATGTTTGATACTGTTGAAGGACTTTTGAGCTTGGTCATCCCAAATGAACAGGACGTCCTTCTTGAGCAGTCTCATGTACCCCTGAGTCTTCTCTATTAAATTGCAAACAAAACATCTTAAATAAGTCGCCTTCCCTTGGAGACTTTGAAGTTTCATCACATCAGTCGGGGGTGGCAGGTTGATGATGGCCTCCACCTTTAAGGGATCAATGCGGATCCCATCCCTCGAAATGATAAATCCTAAGAGGCATCCGGACTCAATGCAAAATATACACTTATGAGGATTCAGACGGATATTGTACCGTCTGCATCAGAGGAAAATGGCCGTCAAATGATCAATGTGGAACTCGCGCTGCTTTGAATGAGCAAGGAGATCGTCCAGTTAAGGTTCCACAAAGTCCTTAATGTCATGGAAGGCATACGACATAGCCCACTGAAACGTGGTGCCAGCATTTTTAAGGCCAAACGGGAGTTTGCGGTATGCAAACGTTCCCCACGAGCAGATGAAAGCCGTCTTGTGTTGGTCGGTGGGGTTGATCTCAATCTGGTTGTAACCAGAAAAGCCATCCATAAATGAGAAGATGACGCTTCCGGCACAATTGTCGATAATCTGGTTGATGAAGGGGGTCGGGTAGTTGTCTTTTGGACGAGCCCGGTTAAGGTCCCGATAATCGACACAGACGTGAATGGTACCCTGCTTTTTGTTCACAAGGATGACGTTTGAGACCCAATCCATCAATGGGACAAGATAAATAAAACTAGCCTTTAAGAGCTTTTCAATCTCCGCCTTGATTGCTACCATCTTCCGGGGGTGTACTGGTCACAACTTTTGGCATACAAGTTTGACGTCGGGATAGGTTTTTATTTCATGAGAAACAATCGAGGGGTCTATCCCAGGCATCTCCTCATAGGACCAAGAAAATACATCTCGAAATTGCTTGAATAAGGCTGTGCCAGCAGCTATTTCTTTAGGGGGACACTTCTGGCCTATGCGAATGTGTTCCACTATACTAGGTTTCACCGAGATGTCTACCGGGGTGGTTGTCTCAATGTTGGCCAATTTTTTCTCCATGTCCATAAGACATGTAAGAATGGGGGAATGAGGGAACAGGTAGATGTCTGGCGAAAAGAGGGTGTGGATGTTGTCCTCTATGTACTACAAAGGAGGAAGAAAAGATTACCTGTGGTGGAGATCATCCCATGGACCGTCATCAACATTCATAACTTCCATGATGGACTCGTCTGAATGAAAAGTCCAAAGTAAGAGATCAGGTAGAGAGGATGTCCATCGTAGAGAACAGGATGGAGAGGCCACTATTAAATGGTCCTCTGGTGCTGATTGGATAGACTCGTAAATACGTTTAGTGGGTGAAGGAGGCATTAAATCTCCAAGCAGGTGTGTTTTGGCTTCATCCCGTACAAGCCAAGTATAGGTAGAGTGAGATAAAATCTCTGTGGAGATCATGTTCACCATAGCGACATGATTAGGGGGGTCCGTCATCGGAAAAATGCCCATGAGAGATGAATCTTTCAAAAGGCCAACCCCTATACTCTCATACTGTTTTGACATTTGTCCAATGGAAGGAACATGGTCGCCATGATGAGTAGTAGCATCTGGTGCGCAAAAATCGAATTGGTCGATAGTAACAATTCATCCTTGATGGGGAAATTGTACTATGCAGAAGACTGAAGAGGCTACCACGTGCATGGCATAAAACCAATTGCGACCAAGCAAGAGATTATAATCTATCAGGGCCAAGACCACTTCCACGTTAACGGTTACGGTCTTTCCTCCCAACTCAACTGCAAGATCTTGTAAGAGCCCATGAGGTTGAAAGCCATGCTCGTCGAATGCTTTCAACGTGGTAGGAGAACGATTCAATTCGGGGGAGCCAATGGCTCTCCAACAGGCGATCGACATGACAGAAGTGGAGGTGCCTTCGTCTAAAAGGGTACGATGGACAATATTCCTAGCAATGTTTGCAGAAACTTGGAATGCGAGCTGGTGGGAGAGCCTTGGCTTGAAGTGGTCAAGTCGGAACATGATGGTATACGAGGAATCAGGGTCGACTACACCAATAGCTGCAAGGAGAGTTTTGCGTTGATTAGGACAATTCTGCAGAACTTCCAGGGTAGACATGGCGCAAGGAGCTTGGGCCAAGTCTTCTACGATATTGTAATTTTGTGCCGCCTGAGCATTGGGATTGAAAACAATTTTTCGAATCATACTCTTGGGCGGTCTCAATATCGAGTCTAAGGATGGATTCTTGATGGTGAGAGAAGTTGACGGTACAGTCACATCCGTTAAGGAGTCGGAAGCTTTTTCAGAATTACTTCCAGTGGATTCCTTCGAAGGGACTGGTTTGTAAGATTGCGAGCTAGTGTTCAAATTGATCATCTCGTTACGCACCATGAGAATATGCGCAGTATTGGATGGTTCCCCCTGGGCTGGGGGGGGGTTGAGCAATCATTTGCTGGTTCTGAGTAGGAAACGGATCATGGAGGACTGCGGGAGTTGGTTTACCCCTAAGAAACTTTTGTACTTCGTCTCTATGGGGACATTCTTTGGAGAAGTGGTCATCTCCACATAGTAAACAAGGATACTTTAGTTTCTGTTTCTGCTTGGTATCGTCAGGAGTGCTCTTTTGTTCCTGCTGGGTGGAAGACTTTTTGGGTTTCCCCTTGTTCTTCTTTTTACCACCAGACTTTTGAGATGAAGCCGATTGGACAAAATTCACCTCTTCAGTTAGATCAAGAGTGGTGGATTTGGTGGTGCTGTGGCCAGCTTGAGTCGATAATGGGGAGGAACCGTGAAGGTTGGATGATCCAACAGTGCTAGCAGTAGGCTGGGTGTTAAGGGAACCAATGATTCCATCAATTTGGAGTCCCTTATGTGGTTTCGTAGGGTCATTAACGTCACGGGGTGCGTCAAGCAGAATATCAAACAAAGTGTCGGATTGAGTGTAGACTAGGTCTAGTACATGGGCACTTGCGATGGCTTGTTCTTCGGTGACAACACCTCACATGGAAACATCTCTTGCTATGGTAGGGATGAGGGATTTTGTAAACCAGTCTGCTAGGAGCTGATCTAGAATAGGAGCTTTAATGAGACGTCTTCTCCTTCGCCACTCGTGGATGTGATCCAAAATATGAGTGGCAATATTTTGACGGAGAGAGGTTAAAATATCGGTACCAGTTTCATACTGTATGGGCAGCTGGAAATGTGTCAAAAAGTTCATGGCAAGAGAACCAAAATCAGGAAAGGAATGAGGTGGCAACTCAATTTACCACTTGGCAGTCGAACTGGTGAGAGTCCTTTGAAACAATCTAAGACGAATTGAATCGTCCATTAAGGAATTAGATGAACACCATAAGTGGTATGTCATCACGTGGTTTTTAGGGTCTTCACCCTGCTTGCAGTCAAATTTGGGGATATCAGATGGAAGTTTCACCGGAATTGGTGGCCAGTTAGATCCGTGGTAAATAGGATCGTTGGTTAAACGGGATAGGTCAGGTAGGTCCAAAGTAGCTAGGAAGGGCAGCTGTGGGTTAGGCTGCGCGCATTGATAATACGGATAAGGCCTGTAAGGACTGGTATGACCGTAAGGTGTACCAAGAGAAAACTGGCCGTAGGGGGGTTTGCCGCTCGGACCGTAAGGGGGTCCGCCACCATAAGGTGGTCCATTCCAATAAGGTGGGGGTCCACCTCCACCACCGAGAGGGGGTGGAGGTCCGCCGACACTAGAAGGAGGTGGGGGTCCATAACCGTAATAAGGCATCCCACCACCGCCTCTGCCTGGAGGGGGTGGTGGACCACTTCCGCTGCCAGAAGGATGGGGGCCCCCACCACCTCCGCCTCCACCATAGTGATTAGTTCCTCCACCGCCTCGACCTGGAGGGGGTGATGGACCACCTCCGCCACCCAAAGGGAAGTGTCCTCCTCCACCATGATAGGGTGGTCCCCCACCGCCTCCACCGGGAGGGGGTGGTGGACCATTCCTGCCACCGCCGGAAGGGTGAGGTATATTGTTGGTAAAATGAGGTGGACCTCTACCAAGGTTAGGTGGGGGCCCGCCGCCTCCAGCAGTAGGTGGGGGAGGGCCGATCGGGGGTGGTGGTACTTGAGGGATAGTTGGTTGGGGTCCATGTTGCAACATAGGTTGTTGCCCCCATAGAGTGTATGGATTCCCGGGATACAGTATCCTGTATGGTGCGTTTCTGGGATTAATTTGACTCGCGCAGGGTTAACAGAACCTGGATACGCTTGACTCCATGAGGGTTGAGTTACATTGGACGACCCCCCAACATGAGATAATCCCATGGTGGATGGTTTAGAGGGTTGGGAAGGTCCAACGAAAGGTCCGTTGGGGATTCCACCGCCTATGTTCTGGTTAGGAAACGGGGGTTGACCCCCAGCCACAACAGGTTGACCACTATTCAAAGGTTGAACCAATGTAGGTTGTTGACTAGCTACCATAGTAATAACATTACCAATAAGATAATCTAGGGGAATGGAATACCCTCCCCTCGAATTTTGAGGTGGGGGAGGAACTGGTAAAGTAACTGTGGTAGTGACGGGTGTGTTGGACTGTTGTCCTTCCATTGTTTGGTTCACTTGAGGTGCAGGACTGGACTCTTGTGAGGGTTGACCAGTCTTATTAGTGGTCTGGTGGTGGGAAGGTTGTTCCGGTGATCCAAAATATATCGGATGATCTGGGATGGGTCGGTAAGGGGGTAACGATGGGTCTTGAACTCGTCGTTGGAGACTTGACTGCCAAAAATCTTCAGCCATGGAACGAAAGTGAGCTAATTGGCCACAAAATTAATCTAAAGTGTCATCCGGAGTAGTCCCACTGGGTGGGGATGAGATGGAAAAATGAGCCACTGGGTGGTCTGTAGAAGATGTCTAGTAAGCTGCTGAAGGACCAACAGCTGCTGTAGGGTCGTCCTGGGGTCGGTTTATCCATTCCAATTATCCAGGTTCTCCCAGGATGATGGGAGAACGGTCTTGTGAAGCGGGGATTTGTGCTCCTTCATCCTGCGGTGGATGAGAGGTAGGTGAATCCAGAGGAGTTTGTGGAAACAAAAGTCCTCCAACATTCAGAGTGGGGTTTTCCACTTTAGTAACTATGACCATGTTACGCTGATCCATTCTTACCCTTGAAATAACCTCCGGATTAAGAGGATATTCGGGTGATAAGTCTAAGATCCTATAGGATCTTCTCCATGGAAAATCCACCAGAGCATCAGGATGATCAACCAGGATGGCTGAAACAACGTTTCTCCTAATGGTATGCTAAAAGAAAAGCAGTCCAGAAAAACCTACTCAAACTAAGGCAATAAGCAAACTTATGTGACATAGTGGATTCAAAAGTCTAGAACCTCACGGGATTATCAAGGCATCGTAAACCGCGATATATTGCAGGGTCCAACAATATGACGCGACAAGGAGGATTGGTACCATACCCTTGCCTGCATACTCGATTACCTAGAGAGTACGTGCGTGCTAATCTCCCCGAGTGCTGTTCTCGGTGTATTGCTTTGCCAAGATGGCCAAATGGTTAACTCAGTTGGTTTCAGGAATCGTAGTGGTGTCTCCCGATATACGCAAGGTACGTGGGAGCTCAAATCCGTAGTGGTGCTGTCTAATGCACAATCGTTCAGCAAGAGACCTTCCGATATACTACCAAGTACGTGATACACCCTTCGATATACGCCAAGTATGGATTATGGTACTTGGTGGGTACGTGAAGGAGCTCGATATACTGATAAGTACATGGAAGACCACAATACCGCCGGGATACAGTGCTGGAAAATAACAACAGCTGCCACGCTTAACGACGTCGGAACACGTCTCTAACTTACACACAAGTTGCTATAAATTTTACCTAGTTCTACCATTAATTTTATCTTGGACGGTTAGGTGAATGCATGAGGTGAGTACATAATTGGAAGCATAATGCAAGCCCTGGCTACATGCATGAAATATTCTTTTCTTTCAATGAATTCTAGCTATGGGAAGGAGAAAACTTTTTCTAATGGTATTTCCAAAACCAACTCAATGCAACACAATCCCAATTCAAACAAAACTTGACTATGAAAGTATTCTTTTCCTTTTTCAACGAAACACAAAAAATCACAACACTACTATCCAAATCAAAACATTTTTCCTTTTCTTTTTCTTTTCAAATCAAAACGACACTAGGTAATGAAAAGAGAGGATTCTGAAATGGAATATGCAAGATTTTCAATTTCACTTTCAATGGTCTAAAAGCAACAGAAATTAAAAATGCATCTATCTTTCCTTAGCATGGAATCAATTTTGCAAAAATCGAAGCGTACTTTGAGTTTTTCAAGAAAATGAGCGATTCATAATTCGAGAAAAACACAATAGATCATACATTCATTCAATTTTTTCCAAAACATAAATGAAAACATTCCAATGCACAACAATTTTCTTCAATAATGCTCGAGAAATGATGGGAGAGAAGCACTTTTAATCTTTCAATAGATGCATCAAAGAATAAACTTGATAGCAATCGAGCTTTCAGAACTAAATGACTTAAAAGAAAATACTACTTGCAGCACTAGTACACTCAGAAATCTCAAGAAAAGACAAGCACTCAATCAAGCTGAAAGGCACACTTAACTCAAAATCAAGCAGCAGCAAGCAAACCTAGCAAGCAAAGCTCAAACAATGATGAAAACGAGGTTTGGAAACTGATCTAAAGTAATGATTAGATAAGGGATGGAAGGAAGGGAATGCAAGGGTGAGCGGATGAAGGTGGAGGAGACAAGAGTATTCACCACTACCGATCTTCAAGCTTGTCCAAGACGGAACCCAAAATCAATCCAAACAGAACCAAAATCTCAAAACACAAATCATAGGTGGGATATCTGGTTGGATATTGCAACACAGAGGGAGTTCATACAGCAAACCAAAGTCCAGACTATCAAATGGAGAGGAGATGCCCGCATGCCAAAATTTGACAAATCGGCACACTCTGTGCTTGTACACAGTGCAACGTCGCAGTTTACCTATACGGGAAGTGTGACGATGTTGCAGTTTACCAATGCAATGGATGCGACGAGTAACTAATAGGTAAAGGACAGAGACCAAACAATGACACAGTGTCGTTCTGTTCCCACTGCCGAGTTGCGATAGGTGAAGTCTAAATTCAAAAATGAATCAAATCTCTCAGTAATGAACCATGGAATGGTTTGGGAATGAGTTGTATAAACTCAGAGGAAGCAGATTAGAGTCTTCAATATGAAGATCCAACAGTGAAATCAACTTCAAGAAGTAAATGGCAAAAATAAAAAGGCTTGTGTGAAGCAATCATCTGAAAATGACTCTCAAATTGATAATTACTGACCATTTTCTATACTCCCCAGTATGGTCACCAGATTTGTTATCAGACAATCCACTCGAGCAGACGCGAGCAGGATCTCCCTAGTTCAAAGTGAGTCTAGAACAAATAGAACAGACTACTGATGCATTTCCTAGATCTACTTAAGGATCGAGTACTAGATGCCTTACCTTTCACTTCACAATCCTTTCTCTTGAATGCTGCTCCACGTCTCACGGTCGTCAGATCCAAGCTGCAAGACCTGTCAAGACAAGAAACAAGACAAACCAGTAAAAGACATCTATACAATAAGAGATCTAAGTAAACATTTAAGCAGGTAAACTACTCAATATTGTTGCACACATGAACAATATTGGTGGAAAGCATTTGTATTACTGCAAAAGAGGAGTACATAATAGAGATATAGAACTACAACCAAGGATTAATGCTGTAGCCCTTCTTTGACAAATCCAATTGCCATATCCTTCCAAGGAAGTATGAGTTCTCCAATGGGTGAGTGGAGATGTTCTAAGAGTGATTTCACCAGCATGTAGATACCATAGACTTCCTCCCTTTGGGATGGGAGTGAGCTTCATTTATATAGGACTAAATGGATAGGGTATGGATAGGATAGGTTGAGATATGGTAGGAGAGGCTTAAGGGATCTCTCCAAAGGTTTAGGAACCGAGTGCCAGCTCTTCCAAGAGGTCATAGATAGGGTCCCAAGTCAGTAAGCTTCGAGATGGACCCTGAAGAAGCTATTTTTTCCATCTAACTGACTTCGTCGCACGCTGTAATGGGGCAAGTTGCAACGTCGCATGTTGCTAGTGTGCATCCTGCGACGACCCTTCAAAACTTAGCACAATTGGGTACAAATCCTCCCAGGATGATTACTTAGCCCAGGTATCTTCAGGGATGTATACACTGAATCTTATGATGAGTAGATTTTGGGTGTAATAGTTTGTAGACAAACGTAGCAGCAGAAGGGCAACATGATAATCAGCAAGTGGCTGAGAATTTGTTTTCATGCGAATGGTATTCAGGTATTATTCATTGTTTGCAAAATTTAGAAGTTCCTCCTGAACTTATAACAACTCAAGCACGAGCTCTTAAGCTTAAATCTATTAAATTTTGCATAAGTAACAGTCTGCTTTATTGGAAAGATCCTTCTGGTGTTTTGCTGAGATGTCTAGATTAGGAAGAGTCAGTTCAAGTCATGCATCATTTTCATTCAAGTGTATGTGGAGGCCATCATTACTGGAAAACTACATCTCATGAGATTCTAAGGGTTGGATACTATTGGCCTGTTCTTTTCTCTGATGTATACACCTTTGTAAATTCTTGTGACAAATGCCAAAGATTCGCAGGAAAACAACAGCTTAAATCTTTGCCCCTGAAACCTATCATAGTTAACGGTCCCTTCCAGCAATGGGGCCTAGATTTTATAGGTGAGATTAATCCTTCATCTAGTGGGAAACATAGATGGATCCTAGTAGCCACTGATTATTTTACCAAATGGATAGAGGTAATTCCCACAAGAAAATCCAATCTTCAAGTCATCATGAAATTTCTTTATGAAAACATCTTTATCAGATTTGGTTCCCCAAAAAGACTGGTAACTAATAATGCACCAGCTTTGAAAGATAAGGCCTTGGTCGACATGTGTGAATCAATGGGCATTCAATTGGTACACTCTACTCCCTACTACCCTCAAGGAAATGGCCTTGCTGAGTCATCCAATAAGAGTCTAGTCAGAATTATCAGAAAGCTATTAGAAGAAAATCAGAAGAGCTGGGATTCTAAACTAAAGTTTGCTCTTTGGGCTGACAGAGTGACCAATAAAAAATCCATAGGGACTTCTCCTTTTAAATTGGTTTATGGTACTGATGCCATTTTCCCAATTCAGCTAGTTTTTCCAGTAGCCAAGTTCCTTCAGGAGGAACAGGATGAACCAAATGACATGGTGAGAAGAATGCTCGACTTGGTTGAATTGCAATAGACTAGAGAACAATTGGTGGAAAAGTCAGAAGCTCACCAGAAAAGGATAAAAAATACTTTTGACAAAAAGGAAAAGGTGGAAAGTTTTCAGGTAGGAGACCGGGTTCTAAAATGGGATGCCCCCAGGAAAGACAAGGGCAAACATGGTAAATTTTATTCTCTATGGACGGGTCCTTTTGTGATAACTCAAGTGCAACAGAATAACACTTTCAAACTGCATAGTCTGGAAGGTGAATAAATGTTTGGTGGCCCAGCTAATGGGCAATTTCTAAAACTCTATTTCATCTAAGGCTTCAAAGCCTTGTCATTGCAAATATCATTTTTTGTTTTTCAGTTTTTGCAAAATAACTCCATGCCCAATGGAACACTAGAAGATAGGTTTAGAGTTTTGTTTTATAGGAAAGGCATTTGATCTTTGGTTCTTGGAACCTCACAGGGAGGTTTCCATCCCTGAGTAGGAGCCAGATGTTATCTCCCCAAATAAAATTGGTCAAATCTATTTTATGTAGTGATAGGAAGTCTTTAAATTTTTCATTTTTATAAACATTTGAGGTTCTTTTTCAATAAATTTGAAGTATGTAATAACGGTTGCAACAACATTGGATATCATTTCTTCTTCAAAAGAAAATTCAGGTTTCGGTAGCTTAGGCAGACATGGCAATTATTCATTAGTTACCGAAAACGCAGCTTTCGGCAGCTGACAACGTAAAGGAAAAATTATTCAAAGCTACCGAAAGGAGAGGCATTTTCACCACTTTTCGGCAGCGCACGTGTTCAAATGCAAATTCATTCCAGCTACCGAAAGTAAGTCGGTTTCAAGCAGTTAAGATCTCTAATCAAGGGCTCAGTCGTAAATTTTAAAAGGGATTCGTCATTCCTTAACCACCGAAAAGGGTCATTGCTAGAAAAGACATGATCTACTCAAGGTAAAACCTACTGCAATCATGATCTCACCCTAGCTGATTGAACCCTATATCTATCACATCTACCAAATTTCGAAAATCTGTACATCCAGTGTAATCATGCAAAATTGACAAGTCATTAAACCCTCATGATTAGCTTTTCATCTCTCATCCCTCAAAGTTAGGTTCTTTAAACCGAGACATCCTTCCTCCTTCACTCTTACCTATCATCGAGCTTACCTTTTCCCTAAATTCGCGTCGATTTTTCTCTCAAGCTCGAATTTTTAATAGTAGGTGTCAAGAAATAGCTTACAGATGAAGAAAGGTGGAGGAGTGGTCCTCAGGAAAGAGCTAGATGAAATATGTTACCTGGAATCACACCCCGAGGTATGTCAACTCTTTAAAGATGCAGGTTGTTACAGGTTTGGTGAAAAATTACGGGGATCGCATCAGAAAATAGAAGAAGTGTTTGCTCTCACATTTGATGGCACAAAGGCAGTGATTGGAAAGGAAGAATTCCAAGTAGATGAAGCTCTCATAGCTGAAGTGACAGAACTTCCAACGACTGGAGAAAATTGGTTCAAGACTACTGTTACAAAGGATTTTTAATTCAGATCTTATCTGAAACCAGAACACAGAAGTCTTGTATGGAAGAAGGATATTCCTATGTCCTATCTTGAGGAGAAATGGCAGCATCTGTTGAAGTCAATTCTTTTCTACATAACCTGTGAGGGTAGGTACAATAGGGTGTTGATCTATCATTTTAAACTGATGAATCATTTCACTAGCAGGAACCCCTTGAATCTCCCTTTTTATCTTTACAAAAGCCTGACTAAGATGGCTCATCAAGTCAAAGCCAAGCCAACCAAAATCGCAAGCAGATTGTCTCATCATGGCTTGATCAAGCTCATAGTTTCTGATTCGCTACAAAGAAGAAACATGAATTGGGCATATTTCCTTTTCTGGAATGAATTCGAAACCGAGTTACAGCCAGAGGATGAAAAGAAGTCTTCCACTCCCAAAAGTGGAAAAAGGAAGAGGAGATCCATCTCTCCAATTGCAGTTGATCACTTTTCCTCAGCTCTTAAAACTCAGAAGGCTAAAAAGAAGCTAGAGTTCAGTAAAAAGATAGAGAAAGAAGAAGCTTCTTCACAAAGCAAGAATGTCCTCAACCTGCCTTACACATATTCTGAAGAGGATGAACAGCAAGAAGCTGAAGCAGGACATGAAATTTTTCCTTCACCTACACCTTGTTAAATTTTCAAAATTTACTTCAATCTGATCTAGGATCTTAACTGAGAGAACAACATGTACAAAAAATCTATAGCATACACAATAAAGCAAGCACAAAAGAGACACAAAGTTTACTTGGGGAAAACCATAAAGGTGAAAAACCCCAATAACTTCCTCAGAGATAGATAGAGCAATGATACAACCAGAATACAAGAGATAGTCTTCTCCTAGTAGCAGAGCCTCCTCCTCCACAAGTGCGCCACTCTCCATAGTGTGAGTGAGAGAATAGAATGTGTAAAATGAGAGAGACACACTCTCTGTTTATACACTAACTTGACTTGACCTTTACTCAACTCGGTCGGCCTCAACTTAACCACTTAACATAATGCTGACTGGGCCGACCCCCACTAGGGTGGTCTAATAACCCTTTGACCCACATGGACGACCCCCGATAGGGTGGTCTAATAACCCTTTGACCCACATGACTTATACAGGGCCGACCCCAACAAGGTGGTCTAATAACCCATCAAGTATAAGTTACAACACTTACAATATGAATTACGACACTTCCGTATAGAGGAATAATAACATCTCTATAGGAATACAATATACATATATGTGAAATACATTCTGAAGTTACATATACATCAACACTCCCTCTTAACTAGGAAGGTATTTCTCGACACAGGTCTTCTAGCACAAGTCATCTTCTCTGGATCATCATCACTGGATAATCGTCATCGAGTCATCATCATCGTCACTGCTGCTACTATCTCAATCAATCTCTGAATCTACTCGTCATAGGAATTTCTACAGAGCCAGTCCTTTTTCATACTGGATGTAGGCCCACCACCTGCAGGTCTTCGTCATCCCTGGCCATACTGTGGAATTCTCAGGACTTATTACGTGCGTCACAAAACCTGGCTGCAACATCCCAGGCTATTACGAGCACACAGCTCTACCTGTAGGATCTCCCAGGAGCACATTACATGTGACCCATCACAAAACCTGGCTGAAGCATCCCAGGATGTTACGAGCACACAGCTCTACCTGTCGGATCTCCCAGGAGCACATTACATGTGATCTCACCACAAAACCTGGCTGAAGCATCCCAGGCTATTACAAGCACACGGCTCTACCTGTCGGATCTCCCAGGAGCACATTACATGTGGTCCACCACAAAACTTGGCTGAACCATCTGAGGCCTTTTTCATCCTGTCCAGATCTCCCAGGAGCAAATTACATGTGGTCATGACAAAACCTGGCTGAAGCATCTGAGGCCTTTTTCATCATTTCTAGATCTCCCAGGATCAAATTACATGCCATAGGAAAAAACCTTGAAAGAGCATCTGCCAGATATCCCAGGGCAACGAATTACATGCCATAGGCAAAACCTCGTAAGACTATCTGCAGATCTCCCAGGGCAACGAATTATATGTCCTCCCAGAGCAAAACCTCGAAAGAGCATTTGCTAGATATCCTAGGGAACCGAATTACATGCCATAGGCAAAACCTAGAAAGACTATCTGCAAATCTCCCAGGGCAACGAATTACATGCTCATCTGCACAACCTGATCCACGGCCATAGAGTATCAACCTGATACTCACCATACATCATCCTGATGTACACATGATCATCCTGATCATCATCACTGCAACATCCTACTGCATGTCATCTGGAGCAACATCCTGAAGCTCGTCATCCATGATCATCCTGATCATACAATGCATCTACCTGATGCATACCAAGTATCTACCTGATACATATCATCATACATGATCCACCTGATACATAGATACATGATCCACACAATGTATCCATCAACATACATGATCTACCTGATCATACCTGATACATATCAATATGCATAGTGTATCCACCTGATACATAGATACATGATCCACACAATGTATCCACCTGATACATATACAGATACATGATCCAAGCATCCAACATGATGCTTATACAAAATACATACACATGATCCAACCGATCATATCCAGCATCCAACATGATGCATACATACATATAAAAATGATCCAACTGATCATATCCAAGTAGAAACCAAAACATCATCCTGATGCTCGTCATCCAGCGCTTACATCCATAGCCATGTGAAGGATCCTCCTTCCAACATGCTTGGAATGGCTTTAGCAAATGTGTCCATCACTTCTTCCTCAAAGTGTCCTCGATCTGAAGAACACCAAGCCTCTCTCTGAAGTACTCGAACTTCACCCTGGCTAGTGGCTTCGTCAGCACATCTGCAATATGCTCGTCTGTTGCAATGTACAGGAGATTCATAGCTCCTCTCTGCACCATATCCCTGATATAGTGATATTTTATCTCTATGTGTTTCGACCTGTCATGAAACACAGGGTTCTCGGACAGCTTCACACAACTCTGGTTATCACAAAAGATACCAGTAGCATCCAATGGGAGATCAAATAACTCAGACAGTAGCTTCCGTAGCCATACTGCCTCACAACTAGCTGAACAGGCTGCAACATACTCTGCCTTAGCTGTACTCAGTACTACGTAGGACTACTTCCTGCTGAACCAAGAGATCACACTTGATCCCATACTGAAGCAGCACTCATATGTGCTCTTCCTATCTGCAGCACTGCCAGCCCAATCTGAATCAACATAACCCTGCAGGTTAAACTTTTGATTCGCTTCATACTTGAGCCCAAAATCCACTATACCCTTCAGGTACCTCAGAACATGCTTTACAGCAACCGGGTGAACACTCCTCGGATCCGTCAGGAACTGGCTCAATGTGTTCATAGCAAAGCAAATATCTGGTCTCGTGTTCGTCAGGTACATCAAGGACCCAATCATCCGACGATACATAGAGACATCAACCGGCTCAGATGAAGCATCACATAGAAGCTTTAGATTTGATGTCATAGGTGTGGCCATGGCCTTGCAATCCATCATCCCGAACCTCTTCAGGATCTCTTACTGCATACTTCCCTTGTCCAAGGAAGATTCCATCTACACTCTGCCACACCTCCATGCCAAAAACAAATAGTGCATCATCCCCAATTTCCTCAACTTGAACTTGGCAGCAAGCTTCCGCTGCCTGTCAACAATCAATCTATCTTCACCATACCAAGTTCTGCACACATATATGACTACACCATCCTGTCTTGAAATCCATCTGGTGCATCTTCTATTTCATCACTTTTATATTTCTCAATGCTGCCATTTGCAACGTGCTTGATCTGATAGTTCCATTTGAAAGTCATAACAAACTTCCCTTCACATCTTGGGACTACATCCCAAACATCATTCTTCATGATCGATGGATCATGGCATTCCATTTCTTCATCCCAGATCCCGGGAACTTCAATATCTTCAATAGATATCTTTGTTGATGGAACAAATGTTGTAGTCCTTTTGTAGGTGAAGATATACAGTCTTTCCTACAAAACAGGTTAAATTGCATGATTAGAAACATCTCATAATTTTCAGAACAAATTCTTACACATAAAGAAATATGTCATACAGTCATGCAATTAGCCAATGCTTCAATACAACATTTATCCATATCCCGTAACTTTCTAGATGCCTTCCAATCTCTACCAGAACATTGTTAAGAGTGTGCACAACTCCCAACATGTCAGCAAAGAGGTTTCATTCTAGATAAGTAGCAATGGAATGTTGTACAGTGCCATAGGCCACTTACCCATACATATTAGTAGTATACTGTTCATCAATGCAATTATTCTAATATGCATAATACACAACCTAATTCTAGGAACATCTGTATATACATTATTGAACAGTATTATTTAACCAATAAAATATGCAAGTAATGACAATTCAAATACTTATCTTTGTTTGTTTGTTGGGTTGACTCCCTCTCAGTCTTCGCTTCCTTGCAGGAGCTACTGGAGTCCTAATCTGAAGTAGCTTCTTCTACACCTTTTGATGTGGAATATAGAGAGATGGTCAACTCCCTCTGAAGATCTGTATCCTTGCAGAAACCACTGGAGTGTACTCCCTCTTGATCTTTGCTTCCTGGATTACTTGTCCTTGAACTTATATTCATTCTCGATCCCTATGCATGCTTGTTAGTATCACCATTGTGTTATCCTCTAGGTCTCATACGTAATCAAACATTTATTAGTATAATCACAATAATCTCAAGCATGTATAGTCAGGATCATTTCAAACACAGATAATAAACATTAGTGTTCAAGGTTTTAGGGAAGTCTTCTTTTACTCATGCATATTCTTATTTGATCATAGGACTCTTTTGGTTAGTTAAATCATCAATCAAGATAAGAGATATAATATGCATAAAATCCGTGATTACTCAAACCTATACCTTCATGATTCTCCTGGTTAGTCATATCATCAATTACAATATGCATACAACCATGATTATTCAAACCTATGACTTCATGAATAATTATTATCAACAACACAATAGTATAAGATCCTAACACAAGGTAGGATTCTATCTTGATATAAGAAAAACATACCTGGATTAGCATGCTAGCTATTTATGTCTAACATACTCACATGATGTCTTCTTGTTCTTCTTCAATGACTTGTGCTAGTAACTTGTATATCTCATAGGTTAACCATTATAAAACCAAGTTATACATACCTCGTAAATGGATCTTCTATGAGATCCATGACAATGGATGAATCTTTGTCCTCATGTCATCATGATCATATGTTCTTGAATCAGAACATGATTTGTCTTTCTTGGTGTACCTTTCATGTTAGTAGACAACATAAACCTCATACAACACCATAATGCATTAGTACAATCATAAGTGTCAACACCCTAATCAATGAATATTTTCTATCATGCATTCATAAATTTGTTAAGGTGATACGACAAATCTAAAATCAAGATTGTACTAACCATAATAACATGAAGACAATCATACCATGAACTTAATCATGAACAAATATCGAAACATACCTAGATGAGTCATACCTGTCGATATCGCTTGTAATATTCTTATGTAAGGCCTTAGCTTCATCTCCCTCTGAAACATGAACTTCTTTACTTATGTAGGTGACCAATCCATCTTCTTCTAGGATTAACCCAATCCACTTGATTTGCAAGAACTGGACCTGGAGCTGGATATGGGTTTGTCAGAGAAAACCCAAAAATTCAAACTTTGAATTTCAAACTTCCGAAAGGATAGAAATATGCGCCTTGATGAGCTGATCAAGCTGGTATATTCAGAATTTGAAAACTTCAAAGTTTCACTCCTCAATTTTGCCTTTGAAACTTCCGGATTCACTGGATGTGACCCTGAACTGGGGTTTGATGAAGCCCACTCTTCTATCCAATCAAAAGGTTTGATCCAAATCTCTAAGCTTCTATTTTTCTAAGGAGCTTCCAGCCATGGTCACAGATTTCAAAAATTCCCATTTTTACAGAAGCCCTAATTTTCCACTTTTCTGATCAAAGTCCCGAACTAGGGTCTGATGAAGCCCGGCCTTCTTCCCAACCAAAAATTCTGATCTTGGTCTCTAAATTTCTATTTTGATGAGTAGCATTCAGCCGTGGTCTCCGATTACAAAAATTCCAACTTTATTCGAAGCCCTAAATTCCGGAAGCCATGAATGAAGGTACTCAAAACTAATTCTGTTTTGAAAGAAATATGTACCTGATTGTTTCTGGTGTAACTTTGAAATTTTTGGTCCACAGGGTCTGAAAAAGTTTCCTAAGATAGCCCGACCTGTTATCTTTCCATCCTGACAGGTCTGACGTGAATTGGATTCTTTGAGAGAGAGTTATGCCATGTGTCACAACGTGACCTGTTTTGGGATAATACAGGATAACGAACTTGTACGACGTGCCACGTGTCACTGTTTGAACTTCGGCCTCTGAAAAGTTTTCCTGAGATATCTCGCCATGTTATCTTTCCATCATGACAGGTCTGACCTCAATTGGACTCTCTGAGAGAGAGTTATGCCATGTGTCACAATGTGACCTGTTTATGGGATAATACAGGAGAGCGAACTTGTATGGCATGACACGTGTCACTGGTTCAACTTCGGCCTCTGAATTTTTTTTTCTGAGATAGTACAGTCTATGTACTACCTGTCACTTTTTAAGAAATTTCATTTGGATCTTCCTAGCCCAAGTTATGACCTTTTTCCCAAGGTCACCTGATTTTGACTCAGATCTGGAAGAGACAGAAACCCTATATTGTACAGATCATAAATCACAAAGTACAACGAATTAGAGGTTTTCCTTTGGAAAAAAGGTATATGGGGATTTAATATTTGATCTATAAAGGTTTCAGATCCGAAAACATCGCCAAAACGGATTTATAGTGAAAGTGCTACGATGACTGGTTTTTTCTATATCAAGCCCTAGCATCGTAAGTGCAACAAGTGTCATACATGCCATATCATGCCTTCTTTCAGGCTAGCTCTGATACCATGTTAAATTTTCAGAATTTACTTCAATCTGATCTAGGATCTTATCTGAGAGAACAACATGTACAACAAATCTACAGCATACACAATAAAGCAAGCACACAAGAGACACAAAGTTTACTTGGGGAAAACCATAAAGGTGAAAAACCCCAATAACTTCCTCAGAGATAGATAGAGCAATGATACAACCAGAATACAAGAGATAGTCTTCTCCTAGCAGCAGAGCCTCCTCCTCCACAAGTGCGCCACTCTCCACAGTGTGAGTGAGAGAATAGAATGTGTAAAATGAGAGAGACACACTCTCTATTTATACACTAACTTGACTTGACCTTTACTCAACTAGGTCGGCCTCAACTTAACCACTTAACATAATGCTGACTGGGCCGACCCCCACTAGGGTGGTCTAATAAACCTTTGACCCACATGGCCGACCCCCAATAGGGTGGTCTAATAACCCTTTGACCCACATGACTTATACAGGGCCGACCCCAACAAGGTGGTCTAATAAGCCATCAAGTATAAGTTACAACACTTACAATATGAATGACGACACTTCCGTATAGAGGAATAATAACATCTCTATAGGAATACAATATACATATATGTGAAATACATTTCGAAGTTACATATACATCAACACATCTAGGGAAGAGCCAGATCAGCATGTTGCTGAAACATCAACTAGCAAGACTAAGAAATCTTCTTCTCAAAAATTCAATCAACTTCTTCTGCAGGTATATGAACTTAGAGTTATTGAAAGAGTAATTAAGGAAAGGAATAAAAAATTAACTGAAAATAATGTTGGATTACGCAATTCCTTCCAAGAGCTAACTATAAAGTATAATAAGTTGAAAGAAAGGAACTTGATGTTGATGAAAGACAACACCAAATGGTATAGGAAGGCCAGGCCGCTGAGAAACAAGATTATGCCTCCAAAGCCTCAGCCTAAGACATACTCAGATCTTGAAACCCTAGCAACAACAGCCATCAGTCTTACTGACTGTTTGGATTTGGCCCAAGATGAAGAAAATTCCAAGCAGCAAAATGATGAGTAGCAAAAGCCAGAAAATACATTTTTGTCAAAATTTTACAGGTTAGATCCAATAGATTTTTTTGGTGGCTTAGGTGAACATTACGATTGTTCATTAGCTACCGAGAACCCAGTTTTCAGCAGCTTATGGCACAAAGATAAGACCCTTCTAGTTACCGAAAGGAAAGACAAGTTTCAAACATCTCAGAGAAAGTTTCGGTGGCTTGGGTGAACATGTCGAACTGTTCATTAGCCATTGAAAGCACAGTTTTCAGTAGCTAACATAATTAAAATCCATTCTTCATAGCTACCGAAACTACAAAATAATGCAAAAATCTACCTTTTGCACAGATCTTACTTTTGTTGATCTATGTTAAGTTTAAACCAAATATACTAGCAAGATCACTGAAAGAAACATAATCACAAGATAGACACAGAATTTACCCTGGGAAACCCTCATGGGGTAGAAAACCTAGCAAAGCTTTCCTCAATAAGATGATCAACCAAAATACAATATGTGCTCCAAGACTTGACCTCCTTCTCTACCTCCTATGCAGACCTCCCAGACACAAGTGCGCTACTTTTCTGAGTTGTGTGTGTGTATCAAATGAGGAGCTCTTCTCCTCTATTTATACTAGTTCCCTACTGACCAAAATCCCTAATGGGGCCAACCTCTCTTGGAGAAGTCTAATAACCCCTAAAATATAAAAGCAGGGTCGACCCCCACATGGTGGGTCTAATAACCCTAGTTACCACAAACCATCGGAGGAATAAACATCTTCGGATACATAATAGAGTCACCTCGGAGGGATGAAACATCTACGGAATAATAATGTACAAATATAATATTCTTATAAGTTACAATATTCAACACTCCCCCTTAACGAGAAGGATATTATAACAACATCTGCAGGAGCAAGGAGTCATTGACTACATCATACATGATACATCTATAAATCATCGGAAGCTTTCTTTAATTCATCATCATTAGTAACTCAACTAGTTACTGGAACATCAACATCATTAGTATCGTCATCACACGATCATCGGCATCGTCATCATACGATCATCGTCTTCGTCATCACACGATCATCAGCATCGTCATCACATGATCATCAGCATCGTTACACGATCATCAGCATCGTCATCATATGATCATCAGCATCATCATCACACGATCATCAGCATCGTCATCATACGATCATCAACATCGTCATCACACGATCATCAACATCCGATCTACACTACCTGGATCGATCTACAGCATCTGGATCATCTCAACCTACAACATACTCTGCAATACACACGATCATATTACAGGATGATCAATCCTGCTCTCTTTAGGACATAGGTCCATGGATGATACAATCCAGATCAAGTTCCAGGATGATCAGTCCTTATCACTTTAAGACAAGTCTCATGTCTAGGGATGATGCAATCCCATCACGTACATTTGAACCTAGTTCATGGATGATGTAGTCCTTACACGTACCTTTAAGATAAGTCTCATGTCTAGGGATGATGCAATCCCATCACGTACAACGTACATTTTGAACCCAGTTCATGGATGATGCAGTCCTCACACGTACCTTTAAGACAAGTCTCATGTCTAGGGACGATGCAATCCCATCACATACATTTTGAACCCAGTTCATGGACGGTGCAGTCCTTACACGTACCTTTAAGACAAGTCTCATGTATAGGGATGATGCAATCCCATCACGTACATTTTGAACCCAGTTCATGGACGATGCAGTCCTCACACGTACCTTTAAGACAAGTCTCATGTCTAGGATGCAATCCCATCACGTACATTTTGAACCTAGTTCAGGGACGATGCAGTCCTATCTTCAATTCTCGGAGACATCAGTCTACGGCTCAATTCTGGGACCGAGGTCTAGGGAAGATGCAATCCCCTACCTGTTCATTTAGGACTTCATTCTCAGAGACATCATGTCTACGACTCTCTTTAGGACTAAAGTCCATGGATGATCCAATCCTCACATGTCCACCAAGGACTTCATTTTCGAAGACATATGCCCACGGCTCTCTTTAGAACATATGTTCAAGGATGATGCAATCCTTCTTCTTTCTCAGAGACATCTGTCTACATCTCACTTTAGAACGTGTGTTCAAGGATGATGCAATCCTCTTCTTTCTCGGAGACATCTGTCTACGGCTCACTTTAGAACGTGTGTTCAAGGATGATGCAATCCTCTTCTTTCTCGGAGACATCTGTCTACGGCTCACTTTAGAACGTGTGTTCAAGGATGATGCAATCCTCACATGTATCCTCATCAATATAGGTACAAGTATCCTCAACCATACAAGTACATTAATGTATTCTCATCAATACAGGTACAAGTATCCTCAACCATACAAGTACATTAATGTATTCTCATAAATACATCAATACAAGTACTCTCATCAATACATCAATATGTAACAGCACGAGTATACTCATCAATACATGTATCATCAAAAGTATGTATCCTCACCAATACATATATTATCAAAAGCATGTATTCTCACCAATACATCTATCATCAAAACATGTATTCTCACTAATACATATATCATCAAAACATGTATTCTCACTAATACATCTATCATCAAAAGCATGTATTCTCACTAATACATATATCATCAAAAGCATGTATTCTCACTAATACATATATCATCAAAACATGTATTCTCACTAATACATCTATCATCAAAAGCATGTATTCTCACTAATACATATATCATCAAAACATGTATTCTCACTAATACATATATCATCAAAACATGTATTCTCACTAATACATCTATCATCAACAGCATGTATTCTCACTAATACATATATCATCAAAACATGTATTCTCACTAATACATATATCATCAAAAGTAAAAACAAGTAAAAACAAGTATTCTAAGTATAAGAGTCCTAAATCTAAATATTTCTAAGTATCTAGGTGAAGTAAATAGGTATCCTCATCATCGACCTTGCTGTCGATGAGACAATCTCATCATCAGTGACTATACTACTCCCCCTTTCGAGGAGGGTTCTTTTGAACTATACCAAGCTTGTCTCGGAAGTATTCAAATTTCACTCGAGACAGAGGTTTGGTTAAGATATCAACAACTTGATCCTCAGTGCTCACATACTCGAGCTTGATAGCACCTCTCTGCACCATATCTCATATATAAAAGTATCGGATCTGTGTGTGTTTTGAATTATCGTGGAATACAAGATTTTCTGTCATCTTAATGCAGCTTTGATTGTCACACATAATCATAGTGGGATCCATTTCTAAGTCAAACACTCCAGATAATAGCTTTCGAAGCCACACTACTTCACAGCTGGCAGAGCAGGAAGCTATATATTCTGCTTCAGCAGTACTGAGAGCCACACTAGATTGTTTCTTGCTGAACCATGAGATCATGGCAGATCCAAGACCATAACATCCATCTGATGTACTCTTTCTGTCTGAGACACTTCCTTCCCAATCAGAATCTGAGTAACCATGTAATCTGAGTTCATGATCTCCAAGATAATATAGACCAAAATCTAATGTACCTTTTAGGTACCTCATTACATGCTTTGCAGCTATTAAGTGAACCTTTCTAGGTTCTACTAGATACTGACTTAGGGTCTTTACAACAAAGCATATATCTGGCCTAGTATTTGTTAAATACATCAATGATCCAATGATTTGTCTATATAGAGTTAGGTCCACTAATTCCGATGATTCATTAACTAATAACTTCAAGTTGGAGTCCATGGGAGTGGCCATGGCTTTACACTCCAACATATCAAATCTTTTTAGAATCTCCACAACATACTTACCTTGATTTAGAAAAATTCCTTTTGGTTCTTTCCATACTTCTAGACCTAAGAAGTAGTGCATTAATCCGAGATATTTCATCTCGAATTCTGAAGAAAGCTTCTTCTTGCATTCAATAATTTGTTTCTCAATTCCGGTTAAAAATAGATCATCTACATATAACAACAGTATAACTGGTTCATCATCCATTACTTTGAGATAAAGATTGGGGTCAGCTTTACTCTTGGTAAAGCCCATGCTTGTTAAGAAATTGTCAATCCTTCCGTACCAAGCCCTGGGAGCTTGCTTCAATCCATATAATGACTTTTTTGCAGTTTGCATACATGAGTTCTCCCGTCTTTAACCTCAAACCCTTGTGGTTGCTCTATGTACACTTCTTCTTCAATTACACCATTTAGAAAAGCTGTCTTAACATCCATTTGGTGTAATTTCCACTTCATCATAGATGCAAGTGCCATGATAGTTCTAATTGAAGTATACCTAGCAACTGGTGCAAATGTTTCTTCATAGTCAATTCCCTCCTTCTGAGAGAATCCTCTGGCTACAAATCTTGCCTTGTATTTTTCAATGCTACCATCTGCAACATGTTTTATCTTGAAAATCCATTTGGAAGAAACCACACTTTTATCTTTTGGTTTGGGAACTACATCCCAAACATCATTTTTCATTATTGACTGATATTCTTCTGTCATTACTTCTACCCATTCTTTCTTCTGAGCTGCCTCTTCATAGCTAGTAGGTTGTTGATCCACAAGATCACACATCAAGGCCATATAGTTGGACACTAGCTTTGGTTTATTTCTTTCTCTAATGGAGCCTTCAGGAGCTCCATATCTTTTGGCTCCTTGAATAATATCTCTAGCCCATGCTGGCCTTCTTTTCTTAGATAAGTCTGTAATAGAAGATTCTTGTGGTTCCAACATGTCATGATCCTCTCGTGAATCACCTTCAGGGATTGGCATAGCCTCTGTGATTCTAGGAGGTGTATCTTCTTCATAGATTTTTTCAAGTTGGCACTTCCTGGATTTCTTGAGTGCTGCTTCTTCATCAAATGTTACATCTCTAATTATTTCCATATGATGAAAACCTGGTATGTAAATTCTGAAGGCTTTGGATGATTCACAATATCCAACAAATATTCCCTTCTTATCAGAAGGATCCAACTTGGTTCTCTTTTCTTTTGGAATGTGAATGTACACAGGACACCCAAATATTTTGAGATGACTTACCTCAGGCTTCTTTCCTGTGAACACTTCTTCTGAAGTTTTGAATTCAAGAGCACTATGGGATAGTCTATTTTGCACATAGACTGCTGTCCTAGCTGCTTCAGCCCATAGATACATGAGTAGATCTTGATCATGTATCATAGTCTTTACAACTTCCATGATGGTTCTATTCTTCCTTTCAGCAACCCCATTTTGTTGGGGATTGTAGGGAGTGGTTAGTTCCCTCTTGATTCCGGCTTCTTTACAAAAGTCTTCAAAGTCCTTTGAAGTATATTCTCCGCCATTATCTGTTCTGAGAATCTTGATTTTCTTTTCTGAGAGATTTTCTATTAGAGCCTTGAACTCTTTGAATTTTCCAAAGACTTCATTCTTACTTTTTAGAAAGTATATCCAAGTCTTTCTTGAATAGTCATCAATGAATGAAAGATAGTATTCAAACCCACTTAGGGAAGTGGTGGGCATTGGTCCACATACATCTGAGTGTATTAGCTCCAAAATGTTCTTAGTCTTTGTTTCACTCTTTGGAAAAGGGTTCTTGACATTCTTCCCTTTCTTACATCCTTTACATGAGCCATTATGATCAACCTTCAAATCTGGTAATCCTATGACCACCTTGCTTACATAGGGTAAGGCTTTGTAGTTAATGTGAGCTAGTCTTCTATGCCATAGCTCACTGGTACTAGAGGTTTCATGAGCAAGGGCAGCTTCTGGATGACCCTTGAGCTTATAGAGACCTCCTTCTTCTTCACCAATGACAACTGCATCTTCAATTGATTTTCCTTTGGACCACATGAGTACTTTTCCATCTATGAAATCCACTCTAAAACCTTTCTAAAACCTTTCTTATCTAATGCTGAGATAGAGAGTATGTTCTTCTTTAAACCTGGTACATATAAAACTTCTTTCATTTTCAAGGGTGTTCCAGAATCAAGCTTGTAGCTTGCTTCACCAATTCCCTTGATGGGATATTGATAATCATCTCCTAGAGATACCTTTTGTGGTGAATACTTTTCTTCAAGTCTTGAGAGAGTTTTCTTTTGACCTGTCATATGCTTTGAAGCACCGCTATCAATGAGCCATGTATCTTCTCCAGGAGACACAAATCCAGAGAATGCAGAAAATAGGACATATACTTCTGGATCTTCTTTCTTTACTTTAGATCTTTTCCTTCTAGGCATTTCTTCTTCTTCTTCTCCTACTTCTTCTTCACTATCATCTTCTACCATATGTGCATGATGTCTTTTGTGAACAAACTTCTTCTTCTTCTTCTTTTCTGGTAAAGTACAGTCTCTAGCATAGTGTCCTAGTTTAAGACAATTATAACATTGGACTATGGAGAGGTCTCTTTCTGAGTTTGTTCCTCCTTTCCTTTTGAATCTATGAGAGGGTTTAGACTTTTTGTGATTCACTTTCTTGAAGTGACCCCTTCTTCCTCTTTTGGGGTGGGTGGCCAAGGCTTGGTCATCCTCTTTGAGAAAAGCTTCTTTGTTGGCTACCTTAGCCTCTTCTTGAACACAATCCTCCCATACTACATCAAACTTCATGCTTTCTTTTTTGGCACACATAGTTTGTATGAATGATTCCCAAGGTCTAGTGAGACCATTTAGAGCAGTCATCACAAGTTCATCTTCATCAAGAGTATCACCAATGGCATCTAGTTGCTCCTTGATTTGGGAGACCCTTGAGAAGTAGTCTTGAATGGATTCTCCTTTGTGCATCTTGGTACTCTTCAACTGAGTCCTTAGGTTCATCTTCCTATTGATTTTCTTTCCTTCATACATTCTTCCTAGGGCATCATACGTTTCCTTTGGAGTCTTCTTGGAAGCCACTTGGGGAATCAAGTGGTCTTTAATAGAATCAGCTATGATTCTCTTTTCCCTAATCAAATCCTTCCTATGCTTCTCTTTGGATTCATCTCCTTCAGGTTCTGCAACTTCATCCTTGACATAATGAGCAAGATCATTCTCTTCAAGAATGAGACCAATTCTGTACTTCCATGCTCGAAAATTTTCTATACCTTCTAGCTTGTCTTCAAGCTTAGTGCTTGGAGCCATCTTCTCTTGGGGGAGTCCAAGAGATAAGAGATAGAGTGGTACTTACCCGGAAATTTTAACTTTTCACTTTTCCGGAACTACAACATAATTTCTGGTTTATCGCACTTTTGGTAAAACTAGGGTTTGACTTTCCCGGAGTTCTACCCAACCAAAACTTCGATCCAAGGCTCAAAAGATATATCTTTAGAAGGGCTAATCAGCCATGCATCCAGAATCCAAACAATACGGACTTTTACAGAAACCCTAATTTTGGGAGAGAGAGAAATATAATTTCACCTTGTGAAAGATGTTCTATTCAGGCTAGCTCTGATACCATGTTAAGTTTAAACCAAATATACTAACAAGATCACTGAAAGAAACATAATCGCAAGATAGACACAGAATTTACCCTGGGAAACCCTCATGGGGTAGAAAACCCAGCAAAGCTTTCCTTAATAAGGTGATCAACCAAAATACAAGATGTGCTCCAAGACTTGACCTCCTTCTCTACCTCCTATGCAGACCTCCCAGACACAAGTGCGCTACTTTTCTAAGTTGTGTGTGTGTATCAAATGAGGAGGTCTCCTCCTCTATTTATACTAGTTCCCGACTGACCAAAATCCCTAATGGGGCCGACCTCTCCTGGAGAAGTCTAATAACCCCTAAAATATAAAATCAGGGCCGACCCCCACATGGTGGGTCTAATAACCCTAGTTACCACAAACCATCGGAGGAATAAACATCTCCGGATACATAATAGAGTCACCTCGGAGGGATGAAACATCTCCAGAATAATAATGTACAAATATAATATTCTTAGAAGTTACAATATTCAACAATCTAAACAATTTGAGAATGATTTATGATGCTAGATAGTAATTAAGGGCATTGATATTAAGATCCTGTTTCAGTTTTGAAAGATGCCAACAAGGTGAAAAGATAGGGCTTCTTGCCTATTTTTAGTAAATAGTTGGACTATCTACCAGGTGGCATCTTCGGTTTCCTCCAGCAAACATCTCAAGATCATGGCAAGCAGTTGAAGACCTTGAATAGCTGTTGAAGATGCAGTTTCGACCATGAATGTAGGATTTTTCCTATTTTATTGTAAAACTGTATTAAATAGACTATTTTTAGAAAATCAGTTCCCTTTTATGAGGATTTGGAACTGTCATGTAAAGGCTATAAAGCCTAAAACTTCAGAGGAAGTAAAGGTTCGATTTTGGAGACTTTTTCATACTTGTACTATCAGACTTCTCATTGCATCTTGGTAATATAAGCTTCTTTTGCCATTTATGTTCAGATTTCCTTTTCTACCTTTCTGTACTTACACTAGAATGTTTATTTCATGTTTGTCCTATTTGTCTAATGCCAGATAGCTGTCATCCTATCTTTGTATTGATGAATTGAATATCAAGTATCATTTACTTATTGTGATTAGCCATTCATATATGCTTTTTGTATGAGTCTGCTAGCATAATAAGATTTCTACATACATCTACCTTTTATAAACCCTCTGAACAACAGTGGTTAAAAGCCTTGTCTATCTGAGCATGTCTATGCATGTTTTGAGTGAATGAGCTTCGATTAAGTCATCCAAATTGATCCATTTTACAAATCATTGAGAAAATAGGTAAGTTACCAGGCTCCTTTGACCTACAACCTAGAAGGACTCCTGGAGTGATAACAGTCCCCATCATTCACTATGTAGCATTCAGAGGAACAATTTTTAATTGGGCAGATATTATCTCAGACATCCTATCATCAGTCATAATTGCTGCACAATAAGGGTTAGTGGAAAAGAAGGCATAATTTGACATGCCATCCTACTTGATAGACTGTATTGTGGCGGAGCATCCCTTTACAAAGATGGGATGTAACTGGACTTAGGCCGACCCCCTGGTATACACCGCTTACAAGCTCTTTTGGGCTCATAACTACAAAAGGCACTACCAACTCATTTGTGAGGAGTTTATCATACCTTTATATGAGTTAATGTTCAATGAAGAACCTAACTGCTTGTCTGAGAACGCCATGGAAGTCCTGGAGAACTATGATGATTTATATTTTTCACCAGAAGACACCTACATAAGAAAGTATGGAGGCTATAAACCCCCATATATCCTACCCAGGTATGCTACTGACTACATAGTCCACAAGGAGGAAGTGAGACAAGTTTTCCTTGATGGGATTGGTAGCACCTTTTACAAGGAAAAGAAAGCCTCTTTCCCGCCTTTACCTTTTTATGTTGGAGCTTACAAGTTTTTAGGGATTGCAACAGTGGAAGAATTCATCGCAGAACTGAGGGAATTTCACTTGGGGAAAGGATTTTTCAGAGGAATGATCGACGAGGCAAAGCTGCAGAACATTGCAAGGAGATTCATGCTTACTTTGAATACATTCACTATTATGATGAAGATGAAGAAGTGTATAGAGGGGTCAATAACATGACCGAACTACAAATTTGTCAACTCAGCAAAGTCGGGGCTAGTTCTAGCTCTGGTGTTGTTAAAGAAGCAAAACAGCAGCAAGAAAAGGAAACAACAGAAGCCACTGAAGCTCTCTCTAGAGAAGAGCAAAGGCTCAAGAGAGAAGCCGAGAAAATCCAACGAGAAGTTGTTGAAAGAGGAAACAAGGCAAAAGAGGATGAAATTCAACAAGAAGAAGCTCAAAGGGTCCAAGCAGCAGAGGAAGAAGCTCAAAGAGTTCATAAGGAAGAACGAATCAAATTGGGAGGAGTTTCCAAACAGGCAGAAGAGGAAGCTCAAAGAAAGGATGCAGAAGAGGAAGCACAAAGGAAAGCGGAAGAAGAAAATAAATTAAAGGAGGATGTTGAACCAAAGAGCCCAAACATCCAAGACATGGATGCGGACATCCCCATAAGAGATCTTCTGCTTCTCCCTTTTACACCATCGAAGAGTAGTACAGTGTCCCAATGGGACAGGTTTGCTTATAACAAGAAGAGGAAATCCATTGTCAAAGAAACAATGACTAGAATGAAGAGACCTTTTCAACCAAATATTGTCACCAAACATGAAACCACAGTCATGCAAGGTACTCAACATGCACACAAACTTGTGGCATCTATTTCTGTGGTTTCTATTCAAGCAACTGCAGACAATGTCCACATATTAGCAGACGAGTTAAAATTAGAAAAGAAGAGAGCCCACCATTTGCAGGAAACTCTGGTCAAAGAACAAAATTATTAAAATTTGATGGTTGAGAAATGTGACACCCTTGTGTTAGAGAAGGGAGAACTGAACAGAATATTTCAGCACCTAGAATCTGAAAAGAGAGCCTTGGTCATACAAATAAGGGCCCTGGAAGCAGAAAAGTGGGGTATTGAAAGTAGGAACCTACAGCTGGAGTCCGAGAAATTTGATACTACTCAGCAGATCGATGAATTAAAGGAAAACATAGAGAAGTTGGAAGAAGGAGAGTAGTTGCTAGAACAACAATTAGAACTCGCAACTAGCAAGATTGGCGACCTAGCTCCATTTCATGAGTAGGCTTGCAAAATACTGAAGAAGATACACGGGATTCAAGAACTCATAACGGAGGAAATCTGCAAGCTAAAGGGAGTGGCGGTCAGAATCAAAGAGATAAATGCTGAAGCCACTAGGCGCAGAAGGAAATATGTACGCATTAGTGAGGACATTAAGAGACACATAGAATGGAGAGAAGGAAAGATGGGATTCCCAGAAAACCTCCCTCTTAATCCGTCTCTGACTTCAAAGCAAATGTCTGCCTCTTGGGGTTTTACATGGAGTTAGGAGTGAATCTAAACGAAGTGGCCATGGTCACTCTTGAATAGTGTGGAAGTTTGTATCTTAAGATACGAACCACCCAAGAGAGTTTCCAGATGATAATGCCCCAGACTATAGAAGAGTTCCCAGACAAAGCCCAACGCTTGTCTGAGCTAAGGGATGGGATAAATGATGAAATAGATTACATAAAGAGAGTGGATGCTTTGATCGCTGAAGAACTTCACCATTGGATTGGCCAGGCTACTATTCATGCACATATTTTTGGAAGAAATCCTCCAGGTTACAACAACAGGAGTCGTTAATTTCGAAGAAGAACTTGCAAAGCATGAAGTTTCTCTGAAAACTATGCTCCCTCTTGCTACAAACCATGTCATAAAAGAAACTAGTTTCTGGGTGAGTCATATAGCAAAAGAAAACAAAGTACTGACTGCAGAAGCACATCAAGTATCAGCAGTAGAAGCAGGGACATCAGCTTCATTAGAGTTACCAGCAGCACCAGTGGCACAAGTTCCAATAGAAGTACCCGGCTGTAGTAGAAGCGCCCGAGATAGCAAAGGCGCCAGCTCAAGAATAATCCATCTTTTGTCATATCTGCTGATTAAAAGACAACACACTCGATTTTGGCCTTTATATATTTTGAGTATGGGAAAATGACATCTAGGATTTCTTTCCTGCCCCTCTTTTGTAATATTCTGGGGTTTTATTTTAATTTTTGTGAATTGGACACCACAAGACAAATTAAGAGAATCTGGAAGGTTAGAGTGTAGGTGGCATCGCTTAGAGCATCTTGTAATGCTATATATAGCTAATTAGAGAAGAATATGTGGACTTTTGGCAGGTGAAAGGATACTCTTCTTGTGTACATGAACTATTTCTGCTACATAAATTAAGAAAAACCATTTTGGCCTATGAAAGTCGGTGCAGCATTTTTCCAGGAACTGTGATGAAGGATGGCTGAACTATTTCTGCATGTTTTCATATACATTCAGTGAGATCTTTCCTAGCTTTTGTGAACTACTTCTCTGCTGTGAATGATCTTATTTCTTTTGCAAAATTTCCGTGCTTTATGAGTAATGGGATGTTTTAACTAAATCAGAGTTATCTTTGATATCATTTATATTCCGCTGGAAATACATTTACCTGATTAAATGGCTATCTATTAAATCTTTAGATGTTTCTTTCAGTGTATTGCTCATACCTTCAATTTGCTCCTTGCAAGGATAGATTAAATTAGCTTAAATAGTTTAGATTAGATTTGTTTTATTGCATGCATTTATTTTATAGCACTTGCATGTCATTCTTTAATATAAAATATATAAACGGTGGATCAAGCTGCAATCGGTGAAAACAAAACAAATCTTTATAATCTTACACGGTAGCCGGAACCGTTAACCAGACGGATTCCCCACACCAAACGAGGAGCGATCTAATTGGGCTTGCTCACCGGGGAGAATCCCTTGCTGATTGATGCTACGATTTCTGAGGCATCAACATGTTTCCAACTTAGAAACCACATGTTGCTTGGAAGGAGTGAATGTTGTAAGCCCCATTTCGACTAAATGAATATGTCCTCCTATAAGAGGAACTTTGGTGTTGCTATATGTTGGGTTATCAATTTCCATATCCTAATGACCATTACCTTCTTGCAAATCCTGAGATTCCACAACTTTCTTGAGCAACTCTTCTCCTTCTTTCTTCTTCTTTAATTCTTCCTCTTGTAGTCTTTTCTCTTCTTGTTCAGTAGCATCCTCTTCTTGTTCTGACTTATTTTGTGCTTCTTTAGCCTTTTCTTTCTCTTGTCTCTCTTCTTCTACCTTCTTGGCCATTTATTATTTTTGCAGTATTTTAGCATTTTCAGCCGAAAGAGCTTCTTCAACTTCATTTTGCTTTGCAGCTTCTTTTAAGCCTTCTTGTGTTGATGAACCAAATGGATTACTGGAACTTTCCCATTTTCTTTTTCCGAAACTTTTGTTCAGTTCTGCAAGATTTTTACTCTTCTGTACACTTCCTCCTCTTTTAATAGTTGGTATGCATATTCATAACTAATTTGAACTGATTGACAATGTAAATCCACTTTTTGATGACTATCATTTCTGACAAAAAATTTCTCGCCAAATTGATAAAAATCCAATTCTTTTACAAATTCTTCATCCTCTTTGACTTTATTGAATTTATATGCTCCAGCTATGACTAGGAGTGGTGGCCAAGAAGATTTCTTATTTTCTTGTAAGAAATTCCTTACACCATTTATAAATACCTGTATCACTATCTCCTTCAAGATGATGTAGTTAGTGACATATTTTAAAAATCCAATTCTTTTACAAATTCTTCATCCTCTTTGACTTTATTGAATTTATATGCTCCAGCTATGACTAGGAGTGGTGGCCAAGAAGATTTCTTATTTTCTTGTAAGAAATTCCTTACACCATTTATAAATACCTGTATCAATATCTCCTTCAAGATGATGTAGTTAGTGACATATTTTGGCATCAGTAGTGGACCCTTTGAACCCCCGTTCACCCGCAGATAAGTACCTTCATGAGTGAAAAAATAATCTCCTAACATTGTGCCTACTGTAAGCGCCTCATCGAACATACAATTCGGTTCTTTCTCAAAAATCAAATGTATAATGGGATTAAGAATTATTCACAAATTTGCTTATAAAGCTTTGCATGTTTGTGAACCCATAAAATCTGATAGGCCACGTACACTGGATTTTTGCTAGGATTCCATTTGCATCCAAGATTTGGAAAAGGATTCATGCCCAAAATACAATCAATAAGGTAAGATGACATATAAAACTTGGCCTTCTTTTGCTTAAGTCACTTATCTGCCTCTTATATGGCCTGCATCATGTTCTTTGAAATAATGTCATACCGGTTGAACACTTTACCATCCATTGTGATATGATAGAACAGATGTCTCAAACTAAGTTTGTAGTTGGTTGCGTTGGATATTCCATACAATATACAAAGGTGAGTAGAAGCAACCTTGAAATGGGTTTTCAAGAACTTAGTTTCATACTCCCCACTGACTCTTTGTCGTAACTGTTTTCTGGGGAGAAACATCTTCTTTGCACACTCAACGTGACCTATCTTCAAACTTTTAATCCAATCTTATGTCAAGAAGACTTTGGGTACTGGGAGTTTGTAGGCCTTTCCTATGTGGGTGGTTTGGAAAGAAGCAAATCCTTTTCCGGTAGCACTTGAAATCATATGGTCATTAACATCAACATAGGGGAGAATCCACCCTATCACTTTGGTGCATGCAAACAATTATGGGCGCGCAATAGCCTTATGAATATCGGATTTCTTGATAATTTGTTATATCAAATCTACCTCAATCATTGATTCCAGGTATGTTTTTATCCCTGATCAAATGGTAGAGTTCACCCCACCTAAACTCAGATGCTACTCCTGTATTAGATTTGCTATCACCAAACTGGACTTCCAGTTCCATTTCAGGAGCAACTTCATCGTCTGAATCTGATACCACATTGAAATTACGCTTCAGAGCCCTCCTAGACATTTCTTGATCCTGTGAAACAAAGGAAGCATCATTGGTTTGCATAGATTCCATTGAAACTTATCAAATAAACAAATGAAAGCAACAAGGAACTTCTAAAGAAAAATTCAATGAACAGTTATTTTAAAGCTTGAATACGCAATCTCCTGTTAGTGTGGAATATTTTAAATCCCTCCTCAAGGTGATCCTGAGTTTCAATTTCCAAAAGTAATGCAAACAGTACACACGCTATGAATGCTAGGGTTTAACACTCTTTTGAATAAATACGCATTTGAGTAAAGATATAAAAAACTAGGGTTTAACGTCGCTTCCCTTATTGTGCTGCAGCACACACATATTAGGGATTTTACAAGAAACCTAACCATAAATAGCAGACTAAAAGCCCCTTGGTTCTAACGGATTCAAATCGACCAATGAAAGAGAGATTCCAAAAGAAACCAAGCGGTTTAACTAATCACATATTTACCTTCTAAAACAACAACTCCTTATAGCCAAGTGGAAAAAATCATCCCGGACGAAGGTGAATTTTGCTTACCTTGACTAGTGACATGCATAGTAGTTAGTTTGTAGTTCATTTGACTGAGATTTGTCTCACAGGTGTCACGGACAATGCAAATAGAATTGAGGAGTAACAATTGTGAAATTACTAACGGGGTGTAAGTATAAAAAGCTTGCTCGTAAACCCTAGATTGTATCACAAGTAACTTTAAATGTTCATATGGTGAGTTTAAAAGCCTTCACATAACTCCATAGGAAATCCCTTTATAGCATGTTGGGAGTTATCAATTTTTTTTCTCCTTGACCACTTCAGTGAAGAATGAATATATCCGCCTAAACAAGTTGATGTTAATTTGCATTCTCGGTCGACATTGTTCTACGTATATTTTCATTAAACTTCGAATGGCGTGTATGCTGACGTTTCGGAGGAGAACACAAAAGTTCTACGACATAGCCAGGGAATAACATATTTCAACACCGAATAGTTTCGGAGAACCAAGATAATCGATGTTGATGCACTTCAAATACATAACCTTAAGTCTGGCGAACAATACTTATTCTTTGCCAAAAAAAATCTAATTCAATATCTTGGTGACAGTTAGGAAGTGGTAGACATATCGGTTCTATTCACAAAATTCCAAGCTTGCCAATATTTTCGAACCAAAACTTACAAAATATCCGACCTGTTTTGGGGAAATTTTGCCAAGACTTCTAATTTTTAGGTGTAAAACCCAAAACTCAACCGACACTTTAGTAGAAAATTTAAATCTCATCCGATGTGTTGAGGAAAAAGTGAAAACTTGTTCGATGTGTTTCAGAGAGTTTTACACAAGTGGCATGATATTTCGATGGAGAACAAAATTTTCTCCGATGTTTCATTGAGTTATCAATAAGTCACTAAAACAATAAAAAAGGCCGAAAGCTTGAAAATTTTCTAACTATCAGCCTTCCCAAGGAACAACCAACTTCAAGCAATATTGGTCTCATTTTATGGAAAAACTAAAAGAGTGAATCAATCCAAAATTTAAATTCAAAAAGAAAGGGAGGGCCCCCAGCTTTTTCAAAACTAGGGAAGGTTATTGCAACTGCAATAGGTAGGTAAGAATTTTAATGAAAAAATGATAGAATTATGATTTGGAAAGATTCGAATTATTGGGGTGTCAATGGCTTGTTGAATTGATATAGCATAATCTAACAGAGAGTCGGATGCACAAAGACAGAAATGCAACACACACTACAAGGAAAAGAGCCTATAGTAGAAGTCATAGTGGAGGTTTTTAGTGTTACACGATTGGCAATAATTGTCAAAAAAACCTCCTCTACAACCTACATCAACAATGGTGGATTTTTTTACAGAGGTAATAATGGATACATTTTATAACTAAAAAATACTCGGCAGCTAGAGGTTTTAGTGAATGTTTGTTCATTAGTGCGCATAACTGAAATTACATGCCCTGATGCGTTTCTTACTAGGACGCACCAGTGTTGTATGATTAGAAAAGATGCACCGGTGCACTCAACTAGAACAAGCACTTGAAAGAATCAAATTTCAATGTTGCACTAGTGCTTGCGTATAGAATATACGCATCGGTGTGTGTTTACAACATGAACGCACCGGTGCGATATTTTACATCATACGCAATATACATTTTTTTAGTATTTTTAATTTTATTGGTGTTGTACATTTATCTGGTCACACCGATGCATTTAATATTCAAATGCACCGATGCTTACAAACTATCAACATGAACCGGTGTAATTTAATACATCAAATGCACCATCAGGATTAAAACTAAAAACCGATGGGCATAATATTTGATCATATCAGTGTGCCTAATCCATCTACATGAATCGGTGCAATTCAGAGATTAAAACACACCAGTGCTTAATGTTCTATACACATTGGTGCATAATTTTTGTTTATACGCACCAGTGTGTAATGTTAGTATAAGAGCCCTGGTGCGACATATATTAGTAAAAGCATTGCATATGATTCTTTGAAGAACGACTGCTGATATTTTAGTCAAATATATATATTATATTTTTTATTTTTTTAATACCATTATTCATCTGAAATTGAAATATTTGTTTATAGTAAAATTAATTTTAATTTTAATTATTGAAATTGTTTGTTTGGATTAATTTCTTATATCATAGATGCAAGAATCTATTGTAATATTTAATCATCCATAAATTTAATTACCAATGTACCATTTACTACTGTTGTATGGCACTGAAGAATGTATTTTTGCTCCATCTTGAATGAAAATACATTTTTTTTTTCTTGGAAAAAAAATTACCAATTTCCCATTTCACATGTAATATTTGACAATAATATTGAAGAATGCAATAGAATAATTTATTTTATTTTATTTATATCAATAAGAGTGCCTTTGTCATACAAAATACGACAACATAGAGACAATAATAATCAAAATGTCAATATGCATGTAATTATTGTTACTCTTATTGGTAACTCATTTTTTAATTCAGACACTATGTCCAATACATTATTATACAAAATGTTTGATTGTCATAGACAATTATTTCAAAATATACAACAAGCTTCAACAGCTTGCATTAACATCACAATTAAATACAAAGCATCATTCTCTGCTGGAATTGTTATCGGTGCTTGAGCCACTTGCATCAATTGGGTTATTTAGCTTAATTTTTTATTGATTGGATCGATTGTTTTCCTCTTCTTCAGCTTCCATTACAAACATAAAAATAAAGTGTACTGAGTGTATCTACATTACCAGTAGGAATAATGAAAAATAAATAGATAATATACATGAATGTAAATTGAAAAGTGACATACCATAGAAATAATTAACTCATGAATGATACACATTCTCTCAAAAAAAAATATCATTCCTTCTATCAACAAGTCTTATGTTTGATCCACTCCATACTTTGTTTCCTGCCAGTGTTATGCCCCATCACAAATCATAGATTTAATATAAAATATTTTTGTTGTTTTATTAATTATAAAATGAGAGAAGTAAAACAACATAGAGACTGACAAAATCCACAATTAAATTTTGGTTTGCCAACATATACTCACAACCCTTGCTTAACCCAATGTCAATCAATTCTACTGATGGTTCCTCTTTGTATGTTAACACCTATATGAAGACATACAAGGATTTCCAACGAAAAAAAAAACAAAAAATATACAAATCACAACCACTACGAAATATTTATTTCGTACAACGAAATCATAAATACTCACAAGATTTGCTATCAACCCCTTTTTTTCCTTGTCGTCATGTCTTGTGTGCTGAATGGGTTCCATTTTCTTTTCTTTTATGTAGCAAATTAACAATTGAAGATTAATATTTAATGTTGAATTAATTAATGAGATGTATATCTTAAACCTAAAAACCAATGATTTCATACATTTGAAGCACGTTGTTGTTGAGATGGATCCTTCTGCGATGAAATTATGTCCATTTCCTTTACCATCTCCTTGTACACTTTTTTGGACATCCCTACTGGAACAATTCGCAGATCACCTCGTTCATCCTTTGGGATTCTCATAATCTTTTTGAAAATGTAAAATGACATTAAGCTATTTTTATGTTGATATGGAAAATAAATATAGTAGAATTAAAATTATTGAATGAGTGACACTTTGTAATAGTTATAGATACATTTTCTACATAAATATGTTTAGGAATATTACTTTTTGAATCATTATTTTTTGTTGTTGTATTTTTTTTTCTATTGCAAGCTTGACAGGTCTCATTGACCATTGATTTGAGAATTCCTTTTGTAGTTTACATATGACCCGATTCTTCGAATCATTTGATTGGTTTTTGTATTGTAAGCGAAAAATACGTATGTATGCTATTTCCACTAAATCCTTCATAGTATCATAAAATTATTTGCCCCTTCTATTAACTTCCAACACCACTCCAAATTAGCTAAGGACCAATTGATCATCATTTGCATCTTCCATAATTTTCTTTTCTTGTGATGACATTGAATTCTATTGTTATCGGTCCCTACATAACATTCAACATATGTGAATTACGTTATTTAAAACATATTAGTGAATATTTTTAAGTAGATTATTACTCAAATTTGAATAAATAATTCATATTGACTTATTTTTTATTCACCTGATTCATCCCTCTACAACTTTTCCATCAACATTTTACGCTCTTCAGGACTTAGCTTGGTAAAAATCTTATCGAGCTTCCTCGTTTTTTGGCTCTGCATGCCACATATTAACCAATACATATTAGTTAACTTTACAAATAATTCAAACAAATTAATTTAAATATAGAAATTAATTAAAATCACTTGCCTTCTTCGTAATTATGGATGTGCTCCCATCATGTTCATTAAATTTGTTGTTCTTTGAAGTCTTAGCATGCATTTTCTATCAATAAACAACATGTACCATTAAATACAGAAGTTATCAATATATTATACAAACAAATTACAGACCTTCAAAATATGAAAAAATAATTGCACCGAGTGAAATGAGGTGCTCTACAACCCAGTATGGGGGAGATGTTGTAGCATTTGTGATGTAACAAAATAATTAAAAAAATTTATGTCGACTCATAAAATAAAAAATTATGGAAAGTATTTAAAACAAATCCATGTTGGTTCATAAAATAAAATAATATGAAAAGTAATTAAAAATTAGATGTTTTTTTATAAAATAAAAAACTTAAAAATTAAACCCGGATCTATCAATCAAGAGAGATCAAATTTCTTGAGTTTAAATTTAAAAAAAGAAATACACCTCAAGAAATTAGATCCCTCTCGGTGCTTGATAGATACGGGTTTAAGATGGATCTATGCCGGGTAATATTAAAAAAGGAAAAACTTTAATATCAGTGTGCTTGAATAAGTGAAACACCCCCGTGCGTTTGTAACAACAATGTACCGATGCATTGAGGTAAATACAAGGCACCGAGAATAGAGAACCAAGATACGAAAATCAAATTTTGTTTTTTATAAAAAGAATGCACCGGTTCATTCTTGTAATACAAACGCACCGATATTGATGCATGTGTTTTTTAATAATAAAAAAATATAAAACAAAAAGTAGCATGGCTAACATGGTTACAGACTCAACTAAGAAAGTGGCCCCATATCACCCTACGCTTTCTATATATAATAACATGCAGGCGAAGGTTCTTTGGAAGATGAATATGAGCATGACGCAAGAAATGAACACTAAGAAGCCCTAGTTGAAGAAATTGAACAACACAAGGAAATGGTGAGTTATCCTTACCCTAATGTCATAGTTTCTTATGATATCTTGGGCTTCTTGGGGGATGATGAAAATAACCTAGAAGATTATGATTATTGGAAGTTCATGGGTCCACCAATCTATGATTCTTCAAGGCCTAGTAGTATTATTCCCGATCCTTCTAGTTACACACATTGAGAAGAATAAGTCTATGATCCTTCCCTTCATTTCAAAGAGGAGGAAGAAGTTAGTAAGGATCAATATGAGACATATTATTGTGCAGATTGGATCAATCCTTTTTCAATTACATATGATGATGAAACACCTCAAGATGTGGATCATGTTGTTGTTGGAACATAATTCCCATCTAGACCTTGGTTAATAATCCTTTCATAAGGTTCCAAGTGTTTAATGTAATGTTTTCCATGGGTTGGATTCAATAGTGTCTAGTTTAGGGGTTTTGCCCACATTTTAGACTAGTGGTTTGTCATTATATCCAATTTTTTCCACAAGTGTGACCCATTTCCTTATTCTGGGGATTTAAAGACACCCTATTTAATGCATTTAATGAGGCAGGTTCCCCACTTCCCTATTTTATGGGATAAGGTTGGACCAAGGGCACTAATGCACTAGAAATGGTCAAATTGCTCATTAATGGCCACTAGCAAAGCCCTGAACCACCTAATTCAGCCTCATAATGATTCCATCCACATTTATTGACTTTCCTAACTTCCTCATGGGCCTCATGGGTTCATTGGACCTCATTATGGCCCAATATAGGATTCACAATTGTCACAATGTCATAGATTAGGGGAATTACTCCACTAATCCTAACATTAATGTGAGCTACTCAACTCACCACTAAGCCTCTTGATCTTTTCTCTTGAGAGAATTTATATAGTGTACACATATTATTGAATAAAATAGAAGGTGGATTTCATCCCAATTGAGTTCTATATCTTGTGTTTCTTGCTATTCTTCTATCTCTATTTTCTGCTGATCTTTGTTGCTAATCTAGTGAGGTTATACTTGCTTCAAGATCCTTATCTATAGAATTTCTTGCATGGCATCAAGGCCATAGAAATTTCACATGGTATCAGATCTATTGGAGCTTTTATTTGAACCAATATTGCTTCAGAAGTGCACCAGAAGCAGTGGAGAAACTACAGAAGTCCTTGGGGCCATTTCCTTGAAGTCATTGGATCAATCCTTTGGAGTCTACCCAGGGTGCGACGCAATCCTAAATGTGACTTATGTTAATGCAGGGTTCGAATTAGCTAGTTAGGGTCCCCTCCTGAGTGATTGAGTGTTTTCCTTGCAGGTACAACAACTTCTACATGGATTCGAAAGTTTCTCTTCTTACTCCATTCAGTTATGCTAAGTGGAAGACTAAAATGTGTGCATATCTCAAGAGACAAGGTCTCTATGATGTGTCCATTGGTGCTGAGAGTGAACCAGATTTTGATGAAGAGAAAAATGATTGGCTAAATGAATGTGACAGAGCATTCAGAGCTATGTGTCTATCCATGTCTCCAACTATGCACTACTTGATTGGTTCCGCGGACTGTCCATTTGAGCTATGGTCCAACTTGGACAAGGATCTTGATAAGCAGAAGAATGGTACATGTTGTGAGCCTATGGAAAAATCAACATGTTCTCTCCCTCCTAATGTATCGGCCTCTACTCCCTTTGATGAATTTGTTCATGAATATCAAATTGCAGAATCTTCACACAAGTTCTTGTTGGTACAAATCTCTTTGATTCGAATGCTTGCTCTACTTTTCATGAATTATAATGTGAAGAGACACCATCTATTGCACAAGATGTTGCTGCTAATGATGAATATACAACAAATGGAGCTGTCATTGTTGAATAAGAACTCTCTCTCCACTCATTGTTCTCCTATCATACTTCTTCTACTGAGGATTCTCTATTAGTGATTGCTCTAGAAGATAAGCATTCTTCCTATGAGTTTGTTGATGTGCAAGATTGTGGTTCCTTACATATTTTGGAGTCTATATCAGATTATGGAGTTCATGCATTCAAACTCCTTAGTCCCATGCCTCCTCTCACTTCCTACATGGTCACATGCACACTTCCTCAAGGCACTGTTGAATATGGATACAACATCCATTCACTTGGGTTTAAGCTTCAAGCACATCAAGTTTCATATGGTTCGAAGTTCAAGCATTTGGACCATCTACAGGAATTTGGAGTTGATCTCCAAACCCCTTTTTTATCTCATGAGTATTCTCATTCGAATTATGAGGATCATCAATCGGTTGTTGCAGCTCATTCACACTTAGATCCTATCATTGGTTCGAAATTTGGTGTGACATTGGATGATATGGAGGATGAATTTCAGTATGGATTTGTTGCATTCACTCTCACTGTCATGCTTCCTATCCACTACATGATTATGATTGGCACTTGTTCTCAGAGTTGCACAGAATATGGAGGACACTATCATTCGCTTGGGATTGATTCTCAAGTTCATCAAGTCTCATTTGAATTTGTTATGGACACATTTCGTATGATGATCAAGTCTGAAGAGCACCTGCTTTCACTTGCTTCCACAGTTGCAGATATCAAGCATCTAACCCAAGCATGGGAGAAATATCCACTTATTCCCAAGAAGAAGGTTCCTCCAAACATATGATCAAGTTCACACCTACTTGAGTTTTAGAGTAGTTCAGTTTATTTTGGTGTATTTCATGTCCATTTTAGAGGGAGGATTTTCCCCAAGTGGTTTTTCCTCTTTCCTTGGTTCATATGGATTAATAATGTAAAGGGTGACCATAAGACTTTGTAGCTTGGACCCTCATAGTAAATTTCATTGCTCATAACCATTTTGGCTTAAGGGGGGCTGTTGGAACATAATTTCCATCTAGACCTTGGTTAATAATCCTAGCATAAGGTTCCAAGTGTTTAATGTAAGTTGTTCCATGGGCTAGATTCAATAATGTCTGCTCTAGGGTGTTTGTCCACATATTAGACTAGTGGTTTGTCATTATAGCCAAGTTTGTCCACAAGTGTGCCCCATTTCCTTATTCTAGGGAGTCAAAGGAACCCTATCTAATGCATTTAATGAGGCAGGTGCCCCACTTCCCTATTTTATGGGAAAAGGTTGGACCAAGGGCGCTAAGCAATATAAATGGTCAAATTGCTCATTAATGGCCACTACCAAATCCATAAATGGTGCAAGGGAAGGTTGTTCGGACCCTCTTGCTTAACAATAACACATAGAAAACATACAATGCGCTCACAAATACTAGATGTGAACTGGAAATGCCACGAAGTTGGCTTCTATTACTTGAATCGGTTACAATGTTACATACAAAGGAAATAAAAAAGTCGGCCTTAGCCTGTTACAACATACATAAGTAAATCTCTACTCTTTCGGTGTGTTTCTCCCCTCCATCTTCCACTCCTCTGAATAAAGAAAGAAATATCGATTGATCATGGATCCCTTCCTCTATGCCTTCGCACCAGTATTCTACTATGCTCCATTGTTGTTCCCTAGTTCCACGTTGCTGGCTTCCTTGAGACGTCCTTCTCTATCTGTCGAATTCTCCCTGATCCTTCAGACCTGCAGTTGTCAGCACCCCCTGACCACTCTTCACAACCACTTCCTGTGGTGACACCTAGCCTGGTTTTCAATCACCTCCTTAACTGTCGTAACTTCCCCAACAACCCTCAACAACTGTAGGTTTGTAGCCTTTGAATTATGCACCTCTCTGAGTTTGTTACAGTGGTTGGACTTATCACTACCTCTTGACATGTCGACCATCCTGTGCTTCGTTAGCCCTCGATGTAACTTGTCGACTCTACTTAGTCTCCACGACTGCCAGTTCGTCATTTATCTGTCGATGTCGCATCTCGACTACCTTGTCGACTTTCGACTCTTTCAACTTCCACATGTTATCGACCATACTTCGACAACTTCCACTCGACTGCTTGGCTTCAATTTCCATGCTTCTGCACCAATGGTCATTGGCAATCCCTCTGGTCGGTCTCCTTCTGTCGATCAACTTCGATTATTTCACCTCGACCCCGATGCCCCTGCATCAGTATCCCCAGGTTAAAAATAAATCGATTGCTCCATCAGTCTCATGTATTCTTCTTCTGAAATCCATGTCGCCTCATTCAGATCATCATCCCTCCATCGGACTAAGTATTCTTTCTTCCGCGAACTCCTTGTGCGTCTGACTTCGCGTTCATCCACTATTTCGACAATCTCTTCTTTGTGTGGATATGGAATTTTCCTTGTCCAATCGATATTTGACACTTCCGCGCTGCTGCTTTTTTAACCTTCTTCATACCTGTACAGATATGATACATTGAACATAGGAGAAATGTTCAATTCCTTCAGTAGCTCCAACACATAAGCATTGTTTGAAATATTCTTCAGGATCTTACATAGTCCAATTTTCTTCAGCTTCAGCTTGTTTTATGTTCCGTTTAGGAACCTCTCTTTCTTCAAGTGTGCATAGACTAAGTCCCCCTCTCTGAATGACTGTAATCGCTTCTTCCTACCAGCTCTCAACTTATACACCGCGTTGCTCTTTTCAATGCGCTTGCACACATCTTCATGCACTTTCTTCATATGATCTCCGAATGTCTTTGCATCCATGCTCTTTTTGATCTTGGTTGGTATCGCAACCAAATCCACCACACCATGTGGACTTCAACCTTGAACAATCTGGAATGGGCTCATACCTGTCGACCGATTCACAGAGTTGTTGTATGCGAGTTCTGCTTGCGCCAACACATTCTCCCACTGCTTGGGTATATTGGCCATCAAACATCTCAGAAGGTTTCTCAAACTTCTGTTTACTACCTCGGTCTATCCATCATTCTGCAGATGACATGCCGAGCAAAACTGTAACTTCATATCCAGCTTCTTCCACAGGGTTCTCCAGAAATGACCTATAAAATTGGTATCTCTGTTTGATGTTATGATCTTCGGCAACTCATGCAATTTGAATATCGCCTTGAATAATAGTACATCAATACTCGTGGCTTCACTGGTCTTCCGACATGGAATAAAGTGTGCCATTTTCGAAAATCTGTCGACTACCACAATGATTGAGTCATTACCTTGCTACGTCTTTGGCAATCCTAGCACAAAATCTATGCTCAGGTTCTCCCATGGGGTATTTGGCACTGGTAATGGTCCATATAACCCCATATTTTGAATTCATCCCTTCGCCAACTAGCAAGTTCGACACTGTCGTACCCACTTACCGACATCTGTTTCCATCCCTGGCCAATGGTATTTTTCTTCGACCAACACCTTGGTCTTGTCGATGCCAAAATGACTTGCTAATCCGCTACTATGTAGTTCTTGGATTAGGTTCTCTCTTACGGATCCCATGGGAATACATAACTATTGTCCCGTGAATAGGTATCCATCCTGGATAAAATAATCTAAGTATGGAGTTCTTTCGACACTCCATGGTTCATGACTATCCTTCCATGCTTTCACAAAATCCTTGTCGGTCTCATACTCCATCTTTACCGACTCTATTCATGTCGCTTGAACTGTTATGTTCAGCAATGCAACTCTTCGACTCAGCGCGTCAGCAACCTTGTTCAACTTGCCCGACTTATGTCGCAACATGAAGGTATATCCCTTCAAGAATTCAACCCATTTCATGTGTCACTATTTCAACTTTGACTGAGTATTCAAGTATCTCAGTGCTTGGTGGTCTGTATATAACACAAACTCCTTGGGGATCAAATAATGCCTCCACTTCTTCAACGCTTCGACAATAGCATAAAAATCCTAGTCGTAGACCGAATATTTTCGCTTCACTTCATCCAACTTTTCGTTGAAGAATGAAATTGGTCGGCCCTCCTGGCTCAACACTACGCGAATTGCCATTCCACTTGCATCGCAATCGAATTGGAAAACCTTGTCAAAATCTAGGAGAGCTAGAACTGGGCTCTCGATCACCTTCTATTTCAACTTGTTGAAGGATTTATGGGCTTCACCAGTCTTCCGACATGTCAATGGTGCACATATCCAACTGAATCCCCTGATGAAATTCCTCTAGAAACTAGCAAGTCCATGAAAACTTTGCACCCCTGTTGTGCTTGTCGGTTTTGGGAACTCCAATATATCCTTTACCTTTTCTGGGTCCATAACTAACCCTTTACTGGAGATTACAAATCCCAAGTACACCAGTTCTTCCTTCATGAAGAAACACTTCTGCAGGTTCAGCATCAACTTCTCTTCCTGCAGCTTCCGCAACACTTGTCTAATGTGCTCCAAATGTTCGGCTTTAGTTCGACTGAATATCAAGATGTCGTTGAGATACACTATGATGAACTTTCCCAAGAATAGATTTAGTATTCCGTTCATCAATCGCATGAACATACTGGGTGCATTAGTCAGTCCAAAGGGCATGACTAACCACTCATACAATCCTTCCTTCGTCTTGAAGGTTGTCTTCCACTCATCGCCTTCTCTGACCCTGATCTGGTGATATCCACTCTTCAGGTCGATCTTTGTGAAGTATATCGCTCCACTCAAGAAGCCCATCAAGTCATCCATCCTCGGCAATGGAAATATGCACTTGATATTGATCTTGTTGATTGCTATGGAGTCTATACACATCCTCCATTCTCCACCTTTCTTTGGCGCTAATACTGTTGGTACCATGCATGGGATCATACTTTCTCTGATCAATCCCTTGTCCAACAATTCCTGGACTTGTCGATTGAGTTCCTAACCCTCTATTGGAGTCGTTCTATGCGGCGCCTTGTTTGCAAAACTCAATCCAGGAATCAAGTCGATCTGATAGGATATGCTTCACGTCGGTGGCAATCCCGTCAGTGCCTCGTCGACCATTATGCTCTGAAACGCATCGAACATTTCTTCGACTTCAACCAGAATTCTTTCTGTCATCGACTTGTCGACACATGGTCGTTTCGAAATGATGGCGAAACATCCTGATTGTTTCTCTTCCTCTTCCAGGAATTATTTCGCCGAGCACATCAGCACTCGCTTCTCCCAATAGTTGCTTTCGCTCTACTTGCAGTCAGCGTGATCCTCCTGCTTTGGCTTCAGCATCCTTCGCATGCAATTTTCCACACTGTGAATTTGTTGCCTCAACCATCATAGATCATATTTCCATGGCCTTCCTAACAACATATGACAAGCGTCCATTGGGATTACGTCGCATAGTACACTGTCTTCAATTTTTCCAACTTTAAATCTAATCATGCAATGTCTGGTTACCTATGATGTCCTTTTTGTAACCAGGATATATTGTATGGACTTAGGTGTTGCTGACATCTCAAACCCAACTTGTCAATGACCTCCCTCGATACTAAATTTTTGGTACTTCCACCATCGACAATGGTCTTGCAATACCCGTCGACGATCAACACTTTGGTCTGAAAGATGGCCTTTCGTTGTGTCGGCTCCTTCTCTTCCCAATAGTTGTCATGGACCAACCTTCTCATCGTCATCATGTTTCAAACTTTTCCTCTACCCTCTTCGCCATTATCGAATGTCGAATCCGTCCTCTCGTTGTCTTGATCATCTGGTCGACATCTGGATTTCGACTCTTCCGCCACGTGTAGATTATCTGGGAATTCATAGGATTTGTGTCCCACTCTGCAACACTTAGAATAGATAATCATTGGTCTTTCAACTCCTTTCCTTTATGTTGGACCACTCCAACCAAACGCACCCCGAACGTGGGTATCTCAACCATCCCATCGGTATTCTTGTGATTTCTCTCTGGTCGTTGTCCCTTTTGCTCGTCGGTTGTCTTCGACGGCTTCTCTCCTAGTTCCACTACTTTGTCCCTTCAGGGAAACAATCTTCGCACCCCGACTAGTCATCCTCCCTCTAGTCGATGCGGTTCTTCTCAACAGCTTTGCTTCTGCCTTCAGAGCTAGTTTGAAGGCTTCTCCAACCATTATGAACTTCTACAAGCTCAAATCGTCCTATATGACATACTTGGATCCGTTTACATATCTTACGATTGTTTCTTCGCCTTCGTTAGTTTGACTAGATCTTATCGACAGTCTATAGAAATATTCTATGTATTCCTTCATGGGCATCTCTTTCCGTCGAAAGTTTTGCAACTTCCAAAACAAAGAAATTACATAGTTATTAGGCAGGAACTTCCCTTTCAGCTTGGTAACCATTCTATCCCAAGACTTGATTTTATCCTTGCCTTTCTTGACTCTGTCAGCCTATACATTGTCCCACCACAATGAGGTGTGACCCTTCAACTTCAAACATGCAGTCGTAACCCTCTTAGGATCCTCTATCTGCTCTATGTTGAAGTATTTCTCCATTTCTCTCAACCAGTCTATCAAGTCTTCTGGATACAAACTTCCTGAGTAGGTAGGTATATCCATTTTTTCCTTACCCCTCATCTTTTTCAGTAGCTTGATGAATTTATCTTCTAGTTCGTCTTCCACTGCTTACTGGGCTTCCATCTCCTCGACTTCCTCATCGCTATGGTCAAGTGCATTGGGAATGAATCCACTTCTCTGGATTTCTTTGATCACTGCGACTTCATTGGTCAAGCTTCTCATTGTTCGCATGGACTTGTCGAACATTTCGTAATCAACCGTAACTCCTGTGCCTCGCGCTCTTCATCCTACACCACAAACATTTACACCTCTTTGTTCCATTATTTCAACCTCAACTGAAATTTTCTCTCGTCCAATCGCAACTGGACTTTCACCACACGGGAACAACTATACCCCACCGCAACTGGAGTTGTTCATGCACTTGCAGGATCAACCTAATCAATACCACTTGATGCTGTGCAAACCGATATTGGGATCTCTCCTACTCTCAAGATATTGCTACTCTGATACCACCTAGTACAAGGGTGGGTCAGTCAGACCCTCTTGCTTAACAATAAAACATAGCAAACACACAATGCGCTCACAAAGACTAGATGTGAAATGGAAATGCCAAGAAGTTGGCTTCTATTACTTGAATCAGTTACAATGTTACATACAAAGAAAATAAACAAGTTGGCCTTAGACGGTTACAATATAAATAAGTATATCTCTACTATGTCGGTGTGTTTCTCCCCTCTGTGTTTGATCCCCTTCGTCTTCCTTTGTGCCTCCTCACCACTCTTCTACTCTGCTCCACTGTTGTTCCCGAGGTCCACAGTGTTGGCTTCCCCGAGATGCCCTTCTTTGTCCACCGAATTCTCCCTGATCCTTCAGACCTGCAGTTTTCAACGCCGCTTGACCACTCTACACAATGTCCTCCTGTGGTGACACCTGGACTGGTTTTCAACCACCTCCTTAACTTCCATAACTTCCCCAACAACCCTCAACGGCTATAGTTCTGTCTCCTTTGAATTATGCACCTCTATGACTTTGCTATAGTGGTCAGTTTTATCACTATCCTCTTGACATGTCGACCATACTGTGCTTCATCACTCGTCAATGTAACTTGTCGACTCCACTTAGTCTCCACGGCTTCCAGTCCGTCGTTTCTCTGTCAATGTCGCATCTCGACCATGTTGTCGAATTTTGACTCTTTGACTTTTGCATCCTATCAACCATACTTCGACAGCTTCCGCTTGACTTCCTGGCTTTGACTGCCATGCTTTTGCACTAGTGGTCGTCGACAATCCCTCTGGTCGGTCTCTATCTGTCGATCAACTTCGACTGTTTCACCTAGGCCCTGATGCCCCTACATCACTAAACCACCTAATTCTCCCTTATAATGATTCCAAACACATTTATTGACTTTCCTAACTTCCACATGGTCCTCATAGGTTCATTGGACCTCATTATGGCCCAATACAAGAGTCAAAATTTGTACAATGTCATAGATTGGGGGAATTACTCCACTAAGCCTAGCATTAATCCGAGCTACTCAAATCACCATGAAGCCTCTCGATTTTTTCTCTTGAGAGCATTTATATATTGTACACATCTTATTGAATAATATAGAAGGTGGAATTCATCCCAATTGAGTTCTATCTCTTGTGTTTCTTGCTTTTCTTCAATCTCTATTTTCTGTTAATCTCTATTGCTAATCTAGTGAGGTTATATTTGCTTCAAGATACTTAGCTATAGAATTTCTTGCATGGTATCAAGGCCATATAAATTTCACAGTTTCTACTACATAGGATCACCATATGCAATTGTCCCATAATGATAAAGGATTGGAAAATTTTCGGAGCCACATCTCCGATGAGATTTCTTTGGGCTTAGTTCATTTGTGCCTTCCCAGCACAGACGATGGCATAGGGTGTTATATAGATATTTCCTTTACAGATATTGAGTCAATGGGTATGGCCTCTCCTAGGGTGGGTCATGATTATCACTTCTAGAGATATCCTTCAGGAAGTATTATAGAAGTTGAGCAACTCTTTCTATCCACTACTAGTAATTTTTCAATGATGCATTTCAACATAACCAAAGTTGGTATGTGGGAAGGTATAGCATTTACTTCTCCTTACCATGATATTTTTTATTTATATTTTTGCTTAAAATTTGAATGTATGAATTTTGTGGCTTACAATTTCAAAATTTTAAAGATTATTGGTGATACTGATGTGCTTATTACAAAGATGAACAACATATTTGCATGTGCAAAAGAATGTTTGAAAAGGTACATGGACATATTACAGTTTCCCTTCACAGATTCTCTAGAATTTTTCCAGGGCTCGTCCTTGCAAGTGGTCTCTCAAGTTTAGGATCAGATGGGGACGATGTATACTTGAGCCTGGTATAGGTATCGATAGATAAATAGTGTGAAAGTAATAATTCTCTATGGCGAAAATTTCAAGTTTTGCAAGTTATCAGGCTCATCCATCATCCTGTGTCCATTCCAACAAAGATACCGGTATGTATTCAATTCATCCTTGATGTGATTCTATCTTGGATTATCTCCAAAGATAAAGGAAGAAAAATTGGCATGAACCATATGCTTAGGTGGCTACATTGGTGGTATGATTTCACTTAACCCTTCTCTATTATCATAATTAGCATAGATAGGTATGGTATCATTTGAGTTCAACATTTATTGTTACCCATGTATTACACTTGTTGTTATTTCATTTTGAGTTATTTGAAAGGTAGGACGGAAGTGTCTTCCTCCGATGCATTTGATGTCTTTGTTGTTAGATGTGTGCGCAGGTCTATAAGTACCCAACAGATCCTTGGAGGTTCTCATAAAATCTCAGGAAGAGAGCATGTCCCACAGCTGAAGCCAATTTTTATGACTCAGAGCTACTGCAACATTCCAACTGGGTCAAACCTAGAGCAAGGGGTTTAAATTTTTTATTGTAAAGGCCAAAGTGGGGTTATATTGTATGGATATTTGTATTAGGTGCCATTATTCCCCTAGATTGGTCATGGTTTTCTCCCTCGGTTTCACTCTTAGAAGTACTTGGCTTTGTGTCACAACTAACTACCCTTTTAGTGTGTGGAGGTCCCCACCATGCAAGGCTTTAAACCCATGGGTTGGTGTCCAGGGATTCTAGGGGAGACCCACTAGGGCATGTAACGACCTTAGTTTTGTTATGTAGAGGCGATTGCATCTTGTAAAGGGTTTTTGTCCCCTATTTAACACACCTCCTTCACCCACTTGTATTTCATTCTAGCACAAAGAAACCCCTCCTCTATCTCTTTGGCCTATGACGTCATCCTTCCATAGTTGAACCTACAAGCTTGGAAATGGGGGCGTTGAAGGATAATCACCATTTTGGGGTTAGTTGGGGCATGGCATCCCCTTTGGATCACTATTTCATCAAGTGAAGCCTTATTTTCTATTTTATGTCTATTTTAGGGCTTAATTCCCAACTTGTGGGGAATTTACCCTAAAAATATTCTAATTTAATGTTGACTTTTAGGCTCAAAAAATTCAAAAGCTTGAGGATGAAATCATATAAATAGATCACCTCACCTCATTGTAAAATCATAAGAAAAGGGTTCAAATATGTCTTTTACTCTCTTTCTCCTAATCTATGAGTCATTAATGTGATGTGCACTTCTCTTGGGAAGAATTATTTGGCTTGAAGGTGAATGAATGATGTTTTAAGGCTTCTTTTTACACATGCAAATGGTTGATGCTAGACTAGTTGGACGAAATCATGCACAAGTGTGACCTAAGGTCTCTTTCCTTGCTCATTCTTGTTAAATGTTGGTAAGTTATGCTCCTAGCTTAGTTGAATGGTGCTTTTATGGTGCATTTTGTTGATTTGTTAGGGATTTTTGTTAACTTTTGTATGAAGGGGAACACCCTCCATAGGAGTTCTCTATTGCTATTTGGGGTTTTGGACTTCTTCATTTTCCTTAGTTAGGCTCTCCTACCAACCCTTAGAGGTTTCTAGGTGATTCCCTAGCTTGCAAGTGTTAAAGGACATTTCAAGAGAGGGACGTTGATCATTTATCTCTCAATGCCCTAGCTATTGAGACAAAAATCGTATCCCCTTGCTTGTCCTTTAATTGCCTTTTTTTAATCAATTTACTTGTACTCTTTTTTGGTTGCAATTTATGCATAGAAACCCTAAAAATCTGAAAATTCCTAAAAACCCTAAAAACATGAAAAATTTCAAAAAATAAAAAAAACTTGGAAGTTGGAAATTCTAGTCCACCCTACAAATTTTCCCTACTGGGTTTATTCACATATATTTGACAGCAACCTCTTTTACCTTGGTAAAAAACCCTAAAAAGCACATATTGTCAAAAAATCCCTAAAAATTCAAATAAATTGAAAAACCTAAAAATATTTGCAAATTGGAAATTCTGGTCCACCCATCAATTTCACCCTAGTGCATTTATCCATAGATCTTGAAAGGTGTCCCATTTTTCCCTAGTGCATTGGGAAGCATGAATTTGTTGAATTAGGGTTTCCATTGGGTATTTTGTATCTCTAATTGGGCCAAAAGGTGTTCCCTAGGCCACTTATCCCTCTCTCCTTCAGAGGACACCTTCTGAGGTATTTCCTTGGGAGGTGTGAAGCCCTTGCATGAGGATGCATGAAGTATATTGAAAGTTGTGATATTGATTGATAAACTGAATTAACTCCTTTATTCTGATTTATGTGTCTATATTATTCATTGTTCACTCCATATAAGGAATTGATTTGGCTACAAGGTTGTAGAAAGGTATTTGTATGTATCTTGTTGCTTGCAGGTATCTTTAAGGGCTCTCCCCTAGGTTTAGGAGTTACCCAAAGAAGTTGAGAGGCTAGGATATGGTGACATTTGGGCCTAGAATTCTCCCATATGCTTACCTATCATTAGCATCAAGGTTACATTGCATTGCTTATTCAAGACTGCTAGTTTGAAGGGTGAAATAGTCCATAGAGATGGATTCCAAGGGCTTGTCCAGAGGGTTGTAGATTATGTGTTTTTCAATGGATAGCATAGCGATGGAATATGTTGTGCAGGATATGAGATACTTATTGACATCGCAACGAAGCTTCGAACAATAGAAATGCTTATGGAGTATTGCTACTATCTTCTCCACACCAAAGTGTTCGACCACCCAACTATAGTGGTCTTACCAAATCAATTTTGCACACTCTCTTGAAGTAAAACAGAGATGACCCAGATGGAATAACAGTCCATCCTGCAGATGAAAGTCGGAAATGATCTTTACTTCTCCCAAAACTTGGTAGGCTATAACAAATTTTGGTTCACCATCGTAATGTTGGGACCACCCGGAGGTCTAATGCATGTAAGAATCGAACACTGTGTTTAGTGAAAAACTAGAGGTCGACTGATGCAATTTGCAATGCAATTGGTGCTCCCTTTCTTATATTTAATGTTGAGGTGAAACTGCTGCAAATATGTGGACCACTTTTGATGGAGGTCATTCTGTAATTTTCCTCATGTCTGCATGAAATGTGAGGGCTTATGATCTGTATGGATGACTGTCTCCATCCTTATAATGTAATGCTTTCGTTGGCGGTAGGATTGTACAATGGAATTCATCTCTTTGTCATAGGTGGGGTACTTACAAATGACATCTGAGAGTGTCTCACTATGATAGGCCACCATATGACCATGATGAGTAAGGACAAGACCCACAGTGTATTCCAAAGCATCAATCTCAAAATTTTGTTGTAGTTCTAGCAAGGAAAGCGCTAGGACTAAGCATAAATGATGTTTCAGATGATTGAAGGCTTCTGTTCTGATTTGGTCTACCCAAATTTGGATTTTGCACTACCCTTGGTCACTTATATGAGGGCCATTAAATATGAGATAATTCCAACACAAACATGTCATAGAAGTTGGAAAGACCCAAGAAGCTCCGAATCTCGGTTAGTGTTGTCAGGGTTGGCTAGTCACGAATTACTCGAATATTGGTTGGATTCACATGTACCCCATTCTCATCTACAATGTATTTGAGGTGTAGGACCTTGTTCATGCCAAAGGATGATTTCTCTATGTTAGCATATAGCTTGTGTTGTTGTAGAGTGTGAAGGACTTGTTGAATGCGTTGCAAGCGTTATGCCCAACTCCTGCTGAAGACGAGGATGTCATATAGATATACAACCACAAAGGAATTGGTGAAAGGCCTCATGAAAGTTGATGGGGCATTTGTTAAGCCAAAGGGAATGACTAACCCTTTGAAAATACCTTCTTTATCCTTGAAAGTAGTCTTCCATACATCAATTGATTCTATTAGAACCTAGTGGTACTTGGACTTCAAAGAGCGGCGATATACTGGCCCATTAGGTAAAGGCACACTAGGGTTCAAATCAATTAAATACTTGACCTGACAGTGTAGAGGCACCCCGGTAAGTGAGGTGAAGATGTATTGGTATTGTTATATGACTTTGTCCACCTAATTTTTATGTGTGGAGAGGCCTTGTGTAGAGGTTATAGATGTGGCTACGACCTTATCTTCTCTGTGAGAATGAATCATGAAGGGGACAAATTTCCCAGTCTAGGAGATGAAATTATTGTACTATTTAGCTAAGGTCAAAGAGACTGCAGTAAGTGGAGCTACCTCTAGTATCATATACAATTGTCTTCCCAAAGTAACAATGACTCTATGGGGTCTAAACTCATACAAAGCATGAAATTTACACATATATGGTTGAGCCAAAAGAACATCACAAACTTCAAGTGGGGAAGCATCATACAATACCTCATCCTTGAAGGGCTTGATGCCATAGGGTAAGTGGCATTGTTGGCTGATGCAGATAACTCTTCCATGGTTGAGCCACCTGATGTTGTATGGTTGTGGGTGTGGTTTTGTGGGAAACTCCAACCGCTTAGCGACCTCTACTGAGATCATGTTCTTTTGGATTTCTCTATCAACAATGAAATGTAGTGTAGTGCCCTTCACCCATATTTGCAAGTGAAAAAGGTGCTCACCTTCTTTCGGCGCCTCTGGTTCGTTGGGATGGATCTTAGTGGTAGTGAATATGGCACTCAGTTTTGCATCAATGATATGCTTTCGCCAATCTGAATCTAAATTAGATTCAAAGCCTAGATCCGACTCTGAGGATTTCAGCTCAACCACCAATGACTTCTTTGAGTGACATTCATCAGTGTTGTGCCAGTGTATTTTATGGAACTCGAACCACTTCCCCATGTCTTTCTTCGTCTTCACATTACCCTTCTTTGCTTGTGGCATAGAATATTTTTCTTGAGGTTGTCCATCTTTGCTTTGTCCTTTTTTCTGTGGATTGGGGCCGCCTTTTCCCTACTTCTGCTATGATACATTCGCATATCCAAACTCCCTCTTATTCTTATGCTTCAATTTTTGCTTGATTTTGACAACATAATGATAAGTGAATCCTGGTGACGAGATGTCCAGGAACTCCATTTATGTTTTGATGTACCTATGTAGAGCCCCATGGTATTTTAGAACCAAATGTCACTCGGAGTCTTTGATACCTAGTTTGGTGTGCAAGGTATGGAAAATATTTGTGAACTCCAACACTATTTGGTCCCTCTCCTGACACAATGTGATCCATCTCGTGTATTGTCCATCATAGTTTCCAACAAGGTGATATTTTTCCTTCATGACATCTAAAAAAGAGGCCTGAGTGGGATTGGCTACAAATAGTTCAAACTCTTCTGTGAATTTTTTCTCACAGTAAGTCTCCCACCAACTTTTGACACAAGGGACAACCTTAAGGAGTGCAAAGGTGATTTTTCAATATTGAAAAAATTGTGGATAGAGAAATACCCTTCTATTATATTTAACCATTATTCCAAAGCATTCGCAACTACCTAACCTTCAAATAGAAGAATATCAAAATTAACATGTACGTTGAAGGGGCATGTGCCTTCGAAATGGTTGCTTGACGAAGATGCGTCTATTGCTATCAGCACCTGTCGAAGAATTTGGTCAAATTTGTCTATTATATCATCCCACTGTTGCGCAAGGGATTCCTCGAGCAACATATTGATAGGATATCATGCTCCCTTGTCTCTTTTTTATTTCATCATGGGTGATATTCAGTGTCTGCGAGGACAATCTTTCAAATGTTGAAGTAGCTTGAGTCCCAACTCCTCATAACCCGACCTCACTGATGACATGCATAGAGAAACAAATAAAGAGAAGAATTATTTAATACTACTAATTAGTGTTTGTGTGAGAACAAAATGAAAGAATGCATATAGAAAAGAGTACACATATATATTGCAAGAACACGATGATACAAATCAAAACCTATAACTTAATGAAATAGGACAAATTGTAAAATTCATAATACAAAATAGCTAAAATGGTGGTAATTGATCTTTAATAAGAGAAGTGGAATCTATGCTCATCCATAAGAAGTTGAGTTACAATGATGCCAAAAGGATCATTTAACATAATGATTTAATGAGAAAACCCTAAACAAAAAAAAACTAACGCCAAAAGATGAAGTGCCAAAAGGTTTGTGAGCCCCGTTGTTGTTAGTTAATACGTCAACTTCCCAAGGGTGCAACTTTTGCATACAATCTTCGTTTGGGGTGCTTGGTATCCCGTCGAAAAGGTATATCCAATAAGTACACATTTTGAAATGCCCAAACGATTCCTTAGACTATTTCCTTGGTGTTTTCATGCCAAAAAAAGGTCATTTAGAGCCTCAAAATGACCTTGATAGATTAGGACCTAAAAAACGCAAAAAAATGCCAAGATGGAAAAATGTGTTTTGAGCAAGTGGACTAGGTGGGTGGACACCGATTCCAACTTGGATGTGTGTGTGCGTGTGCGTGTGTGGTACACATATGTGTATGTGTATTTATGTGTATATGGTGCTTAAAATTTAGATCAACAATTTTTTAGGGTAGATCAAATTCTTAGCCAATCAAAAAATGACTTGAATTAGCTAACAATGACATTGGCATGTAAGTCAAGCTCAAGTACAACAATTATAAGTCGAAATTTAAACTAAAAGGTGGCTTCAATGAGTTGATCTCCAACTGAACATTGTTGGAGTAATGCAATAAGAGTTCATAATGATTGCAAAAATAACATTTTACCTTGAGAGTCCACAATGAGTGCAAAAAAAATAGTTTACTTTAAAATCATGGTTTCTATGGACATTACCTTAAAACTTAGGATGGCCACCAAGTACAAGCTTCACTAGATTTCCTCCTTGTAGTTGTGCTTATATATATAACAAGACAATTTTCTTGATGTTTTTGTTATGTATTCAAACCAATTCCATCCAACTATGAATTACTACTTCCAACCAACAAAAAACCATAGTTGCCTAACCTTATGATAATTGAAAGGTGAAATGTAACATATTAACCCTTTTTCATAACCCTACTTGACCCGAGCTAAATGATGTAGTTCTTTTGTTTAGATAAATTTTATAGATAGTGAGAACTAACTCATTGGACATTATATTATTAAAATTTATTTTACCACACTTTTTCATGCAACCAAGGTGTGGTCTAGATGGTAAACACAATAAATTTCACTAGCTTATTTAGAAATATGCTAAAAGATGAATGGAAATGATGGTATACTCTATAGTGATAGCAGGAACGGAGACACACATTTCAGAGGCCCTTAGTCACCATAGAAGAAATGAATCAATGGATGGAGAAATCCAGCATATCTAATCAATTCTACTTCTATATGATATGCATACATAATACACAATATAATACAGAGCTTGGTGGTGTAGTTAATTTTCTATCACACTTTTGAATTTACTAAGCATCTTAAAGTTATTTTTTTTCATATTGTTATAATTGTAAAATAAATAAAGATATTAGTGCATAAGTACTTACCCCTTTAGAAAGATCCATTCTCAGGCAATCCTCTAAACATTGATGCTTTTCTGATAGCACATCACAAGGAACTATATTCATGTAATAGTTCCCCCCTGAAGCCAACACAACATAGTGGAGTTTGTTAGGAAACGTCTAGAAACATTAACCAACCATTCCCATACATGAAAGATTTCCTGTATAGGGAAAATAAAAATGTTTTACTTTTCGTTACAGACCAAGAAAATAAAATCATGTATATGATCGACACTATAGTTTGCAAACAAAATACATTTCAAACTCTTGAAAAGATTGTTAGTTTACATGAATAGTGTCTTGCATGTGCTTTTTTTTTCTCTAGCTTGTCTATCCAGGAGACTTCCATAAAATGTTTTAAATTGATTGTTAGCATGTCTTTGTATGACATGCCAACCAAATGGAAAAGTTCCAAATTGATCCAAACATAAAATTAGTACTTGGTAACCAGATGGCCAATTTAAGTACCATGCCTATTGGGGTTTGAATTTAGGGTTCTATATGCTTATCAAGGTTTGAACTTGGGTCATTGGCATACTAATGTCACATCACCATAGCCAAAAAGATGATGGATGCCAAATTTTATAATTACTTTAGATGAAAACTATGTTAATTGTCTTTTCAATTTGACAATGGTCAATGAGAACCTAGAAGAAATTAGCAGTGACCTAGTTGATAGAAAATTGGCTATAAAATATGGGAAATGTTAATAAGGGATTGCTAAAGCAAATAAAAAAAATTGTTGGAACCTAAAACTATTGCTAGAAAATCTCAAAAGTGTTGTAGCTAGTGAAAACCAACATTGTTATAGACTAAAAAAGGGTATATATTGCCAAAGAGAAGCAAACAATAATTATTTACAAGTGTGGGGACTTTGATAAGATTATAAACATTGGGACCCATTATTTGCATATCCTCATTTTTTTAAAGTACACATGCACTATTAGGAAGGTGTGAGACACACAAATCCAAAGAATATCCATTAATAGTACACACTGTGTATTTTCATTTTGACAATTTAATAAAGAAATAATACAAAATGCCAAATGCAAAAAAACGTTATCATTGGATGCATCTAGAACTAACTCAAGTCCCACACATAGTAGATATGTTCAAAATGGCAACAAATTCTAGTTCTCGCGATTCATGATCCAGAGTAAGCAAACTTTTCTTCTTTTGATTTGCACTGAAGTATGATTGGAGGTAACAATTTTGCCTAGTTCAAATCAAATCGATATAATTAGTTTGATATTGGGGAAAGGAAGGAACTATTGTATCTAACGAGCTTTTGAAAAAGTTGGAGCAAGAAATAAAAAAAAAATGAAACATATTTCCTCACTTTAAAAAAAAAAAAATGAATAGTCTCCATGAATATTTTGTGAAGACATTGGAGGGAAAACCGACATCCCCTTAATAATAATGCGACTCATATAATAAGAGCGTTTAAAAATAAAACCTCCATTTCCAATTTTACCATTTTGTAGATTTTTTTGAAGTTTGTATATTTCCTCAACTTTTTGAAGAAAAAAAAACTCCATGAATATGAATATTTTATGAAGACATTAGAGGGAAAACCAACCTCCTCTTAATAATAGTGTGGAGTAGTTGCATTCTTTGAAGACATTGGAGGAAAAACCAACCTCCTCTTAATAATAGTGTGGAGTAGTTGCATTCTTCCAAAATATTAAAGGTAACTTGAATTAACTAAAATGCAATTCACAAGAATTCCCTTTGATATCATATCATAAAGGTTATCCATGTGATGCCCCATGGAAAATTTTGGTAAGAAACTCCTTGATACATCTACTTATGAGTAATCTTTTGGACTCTATGATTAATCAAAACTCAATGTGATTTGTGGCATTTTTAGAAGATGTGGCATGCTACATTAATATTTTCAAATGAGATAGGAGTATGAAAGTATGTGGCATCCTTACATTTTTGTTGTTGAAGTTTTTAGTCCACATTTGCAAAGAATTGATTTCTTCATGACAATCCTTTGACAAATTATTGTAGAAGCATCTTGTAAATTGTTTGTTTTGATGTGAAGTGAGCACACATATAGCAAAAATTCAAATACAGAGGCCAATTCTTAGCGTCCTGCTGCTCTGATAACACCATCCTACAATACTGCGCAAAATTTATCAATATAGTATATCATAGAATTCGTTTCCTGAGTGTTCTGGAAGTTCTTTGGTATGTGCTCACTAGCAGCCCCACCCCAAGACACATCCCAAGAGCAAAGCCAATGCCAAACCTTAACCCTGTGTCAATCCACGAATCCTCCTGTTCCTCTACTTCCACCCTGGATTCACAATCACAGTCACAGCCACTGCTTGATTCTAGGAAACTGCTTTCAGAATCATGAGAGCCCGGCTCACTTAAATCCAAACAGCTTTCTGCAGTCTCGTTTCCCTCCGGAATAGCATCCAAAGTGCAACGGCGGGCGCGCTTCTTTCTAGGAAGGAGTTGCAGAGTATGAGTTAGAATTATTGGGAAACCCGAGATCCGACCAGCTACGTAAATGTCCACAGTTGGGATGGACATGGGGTCCAAGGACCATCCTGACGAATACTCTAGCCGGCTGCTGCACTCCACGGTCCATGTCGTTCCGGGCATGAGATCTTCGCTTCTTTCCTGATTTTTCTCCAGCCTTCCAAATAGAAGAGGCTCGTTTCTCAGGAAGACTTCAAAACAAAGGTTGTCACTCATCCGAATGGTGTCGGTGCTGAGGTACGTGATTTTACCTTCTGATTTTTCTTCCACTCGATTCCGTTGGAGCATGAGAAATGCGCTTGAAGACGGATGGAATTGGCGCCCGTTGATATCCAGAGCCGTCTGATTGCTGCGAGGTAAGAAATGGAGAGTTAAAGATTCAGGAATCTTTACGCTGTCGCTGATTCCAGAAGCATTCAATCTCATGCAGAATACCTTCATGTCTAGGCACTGTTTCCCTGTTTTGCCATGGAATGAACCGTCTGAGAACATCCGGGAGGTTATGTGGCACATTTTGACACTCAATTATATAGCAGTTTTTCTAATCTTTAAATTGTTCCGTCAAGTTTCAAACTCAAGACTTGAGAAACTATACTGGAAAGGAATGTCTGAGCTCCAGCTAGACCGAACTCAGAACTCTTGTCCTTAAAGCGAATGATCTCCTGGCGCTGAAATTGATCGTTTAAATGAGCAATCCTGTGAACTTTTAAATTCCGGGCCCGTGGAAAAGTTATCTACTCTCCTGCATCCCAATCTGAAATGCCTCTAAAGATCTCTGGTATGCTGTGAATCTTTCTCCATAACGTTTCTTTGGCGGCACAACGCATTTATTTGAAAAATACTCTGCAGATAACAAAGAACATGATCCGTAAGAGCGGACTCGCCAAATGACATGAACCGGGCTTGAGATCACACAGTACAATCAGAAGATGCATACATCTATAGAAATAATCACTGGTTTAAAACATGTAGACCAGATAGGAAGCAGACAGTTTGTCTAAAATGGCGAGGTGAGTTTATTCTGCAGCAATCAAGCGGACAAATCCCTTGGTTTATCCTGCTCAACACGACTAGAGAAATCCATTGGTTCATCCTGCTCAACACGACCATACCGTCCAAGGAAAATCCAAAGAAAAACAAATGGCAAGCAATTAGAGGGGAAGAAAATATTCTGTTTATACCCTATTAGCCTTATAATTTACCTATTCCCTGGTAATCTGAAATCGTTTAGACTTCAAAGCAGCAAAATTATTAAAATATTTACAGTAAAAATCTGGTAATCCTTCCAAATTTAAAAGAAAATTCTTGCTTTTAAATTCTTATAAAATGATATGCAGTGTCCAAAAGCATTGAATTTAGTTTTTCTGCGTGTATTCGGAATCAGAAAGACGGCACATACCGTAAATATCGTTTTCTTCAAGCCAAATGAATACTGGTAGGAAATGCGCTCAACAAACAACCTTTCAACGGCTAAGGTCTTGCGTGCACCAGCAACAACAAAAATACAAATCCCCGTTGGAATGGTGACACTGCAGGGTGGCAGCCGCGTCAAAGGAGTAGAACCGACACGCTTGTGCTTATTTCGATTGCAGATTCTCTTCATCTAAAGGTTAAAGGTTGACTTTCTTGCCAAGATTAAAGGTTGACTTTTCTTCTTTTAAAGGTTGACTTTTCTTTCTTTTTCCTTTTTTTTAATGATCTCATTGAATGGAGTGAATCAGCAATTAAGATAAAGATCGCCGAACTAATACTACATAAACCTCTAATCTCTATTGCTGATTTTCTCTATCCAATATGGAACAAAGTCAAAAGTTGACTTTCCTTCTTTCCCATTGGATAAAAGAAATCAACAATTAAAATAAGGATAGTCGAACCAACACTACATAAACCTCCAAACATGACCGAGTAAATAGCTGTATCCCGTTTGAATGGCGTTAAGCAATCGGTTGGCCTTAATTTATTTTTATGATGTTTATATATTATTACATTTGTTTTTATTTTTTATTTTTGTTCATGTCTGGGTGATTATTATGCAGTGTGGGTGGCTGTGGACAAACGTAGATTTGAGAGGAAAAGAGGACTATTTCCACGCAAGACGTCACTTTGTACATTGTATTCAAATTAGAGAAGACAACTCTGCAACTTGGAGAATAATGCACATCCATATTTAGCGTACAAACGGGCAATGCTTTTGTTTGCATTAGCCCGTTACATGCACCCTACTACTTGACAAGGGTGCCACTTGTGGGGAAAATATATTAGAAAAAACAAGTCAATAGATCTTTATAACGGATTATCTTAATTGTATCTCAAGGGATTGAGACGTTAGTCTTGGCCCACGACAAACAACGAAAATTATTCTGTTTAAAGACGCTCATTGGAACCTTGAAGCCACATAGCACTTTCATGATAATGACAAACATTATTTACTATTTAGAGATATTCCTTGGAATCTTGAATAATTGTTCTATCTTTGAAATAATAGGTAATTAAAAAAAATGTTTATCTTTTAAAAATTTTAACCAAAACATTGAAGTGACAAGTTGGGTAGTTAGATATAGTTTGGAATGACATTCAATATGTATCGTGCAGCATTGTATTTAATGTTGTTGTTGTGAGGATGTGGATTGTTGGATTTGATCCAAGAGTCAATCCAACAGTTGAGATCCTTACAACAACAACATTAAATGCACTATTGCAAGGTGCATATTGAACATCATTTGGAACCATATTTGAAGTGGCAAGTTGGGAAATAAGTCCTCAATCCCATTGTCCAACTTATTGCTTTGAACATATTTCAGAATCTCACTATACTTGTAAGTGAAACTGAAACTGAAACTTTGAAGTGATAGGGATGTGCAATGTGAAACCACCTCTAAAGTGAGAGGTGGGTAATTGGATCTTCATGATTCTAACTTGCTAGTGAGACCCCCCTTTAAAATGATAGATTAGAGAGTGAGAACTTGATGATTACCACTACACAACCTATCACGTTAAAGATAATGTGTGATTTCAATTACACAACCCAAAGGCAGTGTGGTTCCCATTGCTCAACTTGTCACTTCAGACATATGTGTCACTATATGATTTCAATTACACAATCTATCACTTTAGAGATAATACATAATTCCAACAATGCAACTTGTTACTTCAAAGTCCCTATTTAAGTTTAAAGGTGACATTGTTCCCATTACACAATTGATCACTTCAAACATAATTCCAAATTGCCAAACTTGTCCCTTCAAATTTTTTGAATGGCATAACTGTTGTTACCCACCCTATCACTTTAAACATGGCTATCATTACCCAACATGTCACTTCAAAGTGTATGAAGTGACATAGTTCCAATGTCCAATTTATCACTTCAAATTTTTTATCACTTTATAAGAGGTCGCATAATTATCAATGCTCACCCTATCACTTAGTATCATTTCAACTAAAATATAAAATTAAAAAAATTACCCACAATATCACTTCGTGTCACTTCAAAATTTCAATTAAAATATAAGATTAAAAAAAATACCCACAATATCACTTAGTATCACTTCCAAATTTCAATTAATATATAAGATTAAAAAAATACCCACAATAATCCTTCATAAGCTACTGGTTTTAAATGAAAATAAAACCATCGACCATGGAATAAAACATTTACTAAATATTCTACAATTGATTTAACAATGTGCCAGAGTAACCCTTCATAAGCTACTAGTTTAAAATGGAAATTAAACCATCCACTACCATAGAATAGAAACATTGACTAAAAATTCTACATTTGATTTTCCATTAACAATGTGCCACATACACCTTGCAATAACTAGGCTTGTTCACGTAATACCAACATAAATCTGGATCTTACCTGTATCTATCAAGCACTGAAAGGGATCCAATTTCTTGAGGTGTATTTCTTTTTTAAAATTTAAACTCAAGAAATTTGATAGATCCGGGTTTAAGTTTTTATTTTATAAATGAACATCTATTTTTTAATTACTTTTCATAATATTTTATTTTATGAACCAACATGGATTTTTTTAAATACTTTCCATAATTTTTTATTTTATGAGCGGACATGAATTTTTTTAATCATTTGGTTACATCACAAACATTACATCACACACGTTACAACATCTCCCCCATACTAGACTATAGAACACCTAGTTTCACTCAGTGCAACAATTGAGTTGAATATGATCCTCTTCATATATAAACCTCAACGCTCTACATATAACTTTGTTAATTTAATTATCCCTTCGTCTTCTAGTAACCCTTCAACGTAAACCTTGCAATAACTAGGCTTGTCCCTTCATCTTCTAGTGACCCTTCAACGTAAAATGTGGATTGAATAAAGAGACCAATGAAAAATAAAAAACAATACTTTTAACTACGTAATTATTTTATTTATTAAAAGATAACCTTTTATTTTGGAAAACGTAGTCCCGCCCCTAATTCTAAGTGGCGGATCAATGTTCATTGTTTTAAGAAATAAAAAATGACCTTTAACTAAATGGACACGTACTCCCAATCCATGCTTAGTGTCGGATCAATTAGAAATTTTGGTTATTTAAAAAATAAATGACCTTTTATATATAAATGGAAACGTACTACCACACCCAATTCTAACGTGTAGATCAATTAGAAATTTTGGTTATCCTTATCTTAATAAATAAAAAATTATTTTTATATAAATGGAAACGTAGTCTTAAACCTATTTCAAGTAGTGGATTATACGGAATTTTATTAATTCTTAAAATGTCAATTATAAAATATTTGACATTATTTTTCTAAAATTATTTTAATTTTTAAGGATTTTATATAGTTTATATAATAATTTGGCTATTTTTAAAGTGAAAAAGTTCACCCCATCAAAATTGTGCCAAATGAGCTTCAAAAAATGTAAATTGGCAAATCTTTTTTGAAAAAAGACATGGAAAAATAACTCACGCACTAAATTTTACCTCTAAAATTATCCTTAATAAATCAACAAAAATCTGATTTTTTTTTTTATAAATTAAAAATAACCCTAACCCTAAGTGGTGGATCATTTAGAAATTTTGGTTACTTTTTATAAGAATAAAAAACATGACCTTTATATAAATTGAAACGTATCTCCAAGACGTAGTCCAATCCTAATGCTAAGTGGGGGATCAATTAGAAATTTTGGTTATTCTTTCTAAGAAATAAAATTGACATTTTTATAGATGGAAACGTAGTCTCGAATCTAATCTAAGTGGTGGGTCAATTAAAAATTTGGGTGAAACATAGTCGTGACTCTAATCCTAAGTGGTGGATCAATTAAAAATTTGGGTCATCTATTTTAAAGTAATTCATAAAATTAATTGACATAACACAATTTTGTTATGTCAAGAAATTAATTTACCTTTAAAAGTAAGTATTTTTTTTAATATTAATTTAGATTTATTAAATTTTAAGAAAGATTTTTTATTTATTTAGGTTTGTAAAGTTTTAATGTTTGTACCTTAACATATTTGTCTTCTCCTGATGCAAAACATATATGCAACAAACACTGAATGGTTTAATGGCTCAGCACAATGTAAAAAACTAGAAGATTGGCTAAGTGACACTCATGGCAACAAAGTTGTTGATCACGAGGTTAAAGGATTCATATGACAATGTGAATGCATGTACTCTTTCAAGTCTACCACTCACCTCCAAAGTGTTCCATTACCATTTGAAACAGTCAATTACAAATTATAGGATTGAAAGGCAAATAACAAAGGGCTTTTGCACATGAATGCTATCAATAAAAGACAAAGAGAGGAAGAATCTTGCACATGGGGAGCTGAGTAGTTGGTCATGTCTAGCATCCCAATTGATCTTTGCAAAGTCAACATTGCCTATAAACCTATTCACAACATTTGAGAAGCGGTTATTTGGCAGAGAAGGGGTTCACACAAAATCTGTGATTACAATGTGTAATGTTCCATAAAGCCAAAACATTATTGTAATTCTGAGCATAGCAATATGGTTTAGATTTTTTCCAAGGTAAGCTCTGTTGTTTATGATATTTAATTACTACGTAATTTTGGTTCTCTATATGCTTGCTTTGTTCAATTTTTTTCCCAATCGAACCTCCACTACATTAGTATAGATTTGGTTGAGTAATTAGGTTGTACCATAACATCCTCATTAATTTGATAAATCACTAGTGTATAATCATTGTTGATTCTTTGTTTAACCACATGCTAATAACTCAATTTCACCTTTAATTGAATCACTGGTAGTACCTACATCATTCAAAGCACATGGCTTGTATTGTTGGCCGGTTTCCACAACCAATTAGTGTTTGCTTGATCATTGGTCTTATTGCTAACTATGTCAAGTAGCAATCAAGGAAACCTTAATCTCTATAGGTTAAAAAAACATCTTCGATGGTGTTACATACTCAATTCACAAGTGATAGTCAATGTTATACTCTCCCTACTAAGTGCACAATGATCACTTCCTGGAGTGACTGACTGTGTGCTATGTTCAAACATCCAACAACAATATGAATACAACCATTTCTTTCTGCATAAGAAATGGTTAAGGTAATATCAATGATTAATATTTATTGAGCATTTCGATGGTGTGTGTGTGTGTGTGTGTGAAGAGGTCAACAACTCGGTTGATTTGAACTTGGGACTTTGTATAGGTTATCTTGGCTAGTTACCTATTCCCACGGTTAATACACACAAGGGAGGTTGACCATATGCAAAGTTTAAGACCATACAAATCATATGCACTTTGGATTAACCTTGGCTGTACTAGCCTTAATTTCCTCGGGATATGAATGGTGAAGCAAACCTGATAGGTCACTTCATAAATTCATCATTCATGAACATAAAACCTCATAATATCCATTACATAAATACAAGAATTATTGTGAGATAAGCCACTTTTCGTAAAAGGCATGACTTATCTCTATTGCAACATTAATATAATATAACTTTACATGATCACTATTACAATATAAATACTAGCATACCCCCAAAGCGGGAGAAATGAAACACCAAAAAGAATTTCAACATGTTATAAAATTAGAGAGAGTTGTGTGTATGTAGACAGTATAATTTTATGTGTTTGAAAACAAATCTAGGTAAATTATAATTTTTTCATATTTTGTTGAAATGGTTTTAAAGATATCTATATTTTCATTAAAAATAAGGAGAATATAAATTATTATTTTTCTAAATGAACAATAAATTATAATAATACTAAAACTCTTAACCACACAATTTACACAAACATTAAAATATAATAATTCCCACCAATGTCAATACCTATATCCAAAACCATATACATATTGTAATATGGAAATAATTTAAAAAACATACTTAAAATAAGTTTATTTCACTTGCTTCATTCACAAGTTTCATTTTAGAATTGAATTTCATAGCTCTCCACAGGAACTAAACTATAGGGCTCGTACATATACAAGATTCTCCAACACACCTACTACAAGGATGGCCATTACATAAATAAAAAAATTATTGTTAACGTAATATTATAAGAGATTGCTTGAATATATAATACAATGTCATGTATATAAATACATGTTGGGGTGATAAGCCACTTTGGGTAAAAGGCATGACTTATCTCTATTACAACATTAATATAATATCAATTTACATTATCACTATTACAATATAAATACTAGCATACCCCCAAAGCGGGGGAAATGAAACAACGAAAAGAATTTCAATATGTTATAAAATCAGAGAAAGTTGTGTGTATGTAGACAATATAATTTTATGTGTTTGAAAACAAATCTAGCTAAATTATAATTTTTTCATATTTTGTTGAAATGGTTTTAAAGATATCTATATTTTCATTAAAAATAAGGAGAATATAAATTATTATTTTTCTAAATGAACAATAAATTATAATAATACTAAAACTCTTAACCACACAATTTACACAAACATTAAAATATAATAATTCCCACCAATGTCAATACCTATATCCAAAACCATATACATATTCTAATATGGAAATACTTTTAAAAACATACTAAAAATAAGTTTATTTCACTTCTTCATTCACAAGTTTCATAGTAGAAATGAATTTCATAGCTCCCCAAAGGAACTAAACTATAGGGCTCGTACATATACAAGATTCTCCAACACACCCACTACAAGGATGACCATTACATAAATAAAAAAATTATTGTTAACCTAATATTATAAGAGATTGCTTGAATATATAATACAATGTCATGTATATAAATACATCTATTGGGTGATAAGCCACTTTTAGTAAAAGGCACGCTTATCTTTATTACAACATTAATATAATATCAGTTTACATGATCACTATTACAATATAAATACTAGCATACCTCCAAAGCTGGGGAAATGAAACACCAAAAAGAATTTCAATATGTTATAAAATCAGAGAGAGTTGTGTGTATGTAGAGAGTATAATTTTATATGTTTGAAAACAAATCTAGCTAAATTATAATTTTTTCATATTTTGTTGAAATGGTTTTAAAGATATCTATATTTTCATTAAAAATAAGGAGAATATAAATTATTATTTTTCTAAATTAACAATAAATTATAATAATACTAAAACTCTTAACCACGCAATTTACACAAACATTAAAATAAAATAATTCCCACCAATGTCAATACCTATATCCAAAACCATATACATATTGTAATATGGAAATAATTTAAAAAACAGACTTAAAATAAGTTTATTTCACTTGCTTCATTCACAAGTTTTATTGTAGAATTGAATTTCATAGCTCCCCACAGGAACTAAACTATAGGGCTGGTACATATACAAGATTCTCCAACACACCTACTACAAGGATGGCCATTACATAAATAAAAAAATATTGTTAACGTAATATTATAAGAGATTGCTTGAATACATAATACAATGTCATGTATATAAATACATGTTGGGGTGATGAGCCACTTTTCGTAAAAGGCATGATTTATCTCTATTACAACATTAATATAATATCAGTTTACATGATCACTATTACAATATAAATACTAGCATACCCCCAAAGCGGGGGAAATGAAACACCGAAAAAGAATTTCAATATGTTATAAAATTAGAGAGAGTTGTGTGTATGTAGACAGTATAATTTTATGTGTTTGAAAACAAATCTAGCTAAATTATAATTTTTTCATATTTTGTTGAAATGGTTTTAAAGATATCTATATTTTCTTTAAAAATTTCGAGAATATAAATTATTATTTTTCTAAATTAACAATAAATTATAATAATACTAAAACTCTTAACCAAGCAATTTACACAAACATTAAAATAAAATAATTCCCACCAATGTCAATACCTATATCCAAAGCCATATACATATTGTAATATGGAAATAATTTAAAAAACAGACTTAAAATGAGTTTATTTCACTTGCTTCATTCACAAGTTTCATTGTAGAATTGAATTTGATAGCTCCCCATAGGAACTAAACTATACAGGAACTAAACTATAGGGCTCGTACATATACAAGATTCTCCAACACACCTACTATAAGGATGGCCATTACATAAATAAAAAAAATTATTGTTAACTTAATGTTATAAGAGATTGCTTGAATATATAATACAATGTCATGTATATAAATACATGTTGGGGTGATAAGCCACTTTCGGTAAAAGGCATGACTTATGTCTATTACAACATTAATATAATATCAATTTACATGATCACTATTACAATATAAATACTATCATACCCCTAAAGAATTTCAATACGTTATAAAATCAGAGAAAGTTGTGTGTATGTAGACAATATAATTTTATGTGTTTGAAAACAAATCTAGCTAAATTATAATTTTGTCATATTTTGTTGAAATGGTTGTAAAGATATCTATATTTTCATTAAAAATAAGGAGAATATAAATTATTATTTCTCTAAATTAACAATAAATTATAATAATACTAAAACTCTTAACTACACAATTTACACAAACATTAAAATAAAATAATTCCCACCAATGTCAATACCTATATCCAAAACCATATACATATTCTAATATGGAAATCCTTTTAAAAACATACTAAAAATAAGTTTATTTCACTTGCTTCACTCACAAGTTTCATAGTAGAATTGAATTCCATATCTCCCCAAAGGAACTAAACTATAGGGCTCGTACATAAACAAGATTCTCCAACACACCTACTACAAGGATGGCCATTACATAAATAAAAAAATTATTGTTAACCTAATATTATAAGAGATTGCTTGAATATATAATACAATGTCATGTATATAAATACATGTTGGGGTGATAAGCCACTTTTAGTAAAAGGCACGACTTATCTTTATTACAACATTAATATAATATCAGTTTACATGATCACTATTACAATATAAATACTAGCATACCCCCAAAGCTGGGGAAATGAAACAGCGAAAAGAATTTCAATATGTTATAAAATTAGAGAAAGTTGTGTGTATGTAGACAATATAATTTTATGTGTTTGAAACCAAATCTAGCTAAATTATAAATTTTCCATATTTTGTTGAAATGGTTTTAAAGATATCTATATTTTTATTAAAAATAAGAAGAATATAAATTATTATTTTTCTAAATTAACAATAAATTATAATAATACTAAAACTCTTAACCACACCATTTACACAAACATTAAAATAAAATAATTCCCACCAATGTCAATACCTATATCCAAAACCATATACATATTCTAATATGGAAATGATTTAAAAAACATACTAAAAATAAGTTTATTTCACTTGCTTCATTCACAAGTTTCATAGTAGAATTGAATTTCATACCTCCCCACACGAACTAAACTATAACTAAACTATAGGGCTCGTACATATACAAGATTCTCCAACACACCTACTACAAGGATGGCCATTACATAAATAAAAAAAATATTGTTAACTTAATATTATAAGAGATTGCTTGAATATATAATACAGTGTCATGTATATAAATACATGTTGGGGGTGATAAGCCGCTTTTCGTAAAAGGCATGATTTATCTCTATTACAACATTAATATAATATTAGTTTACATGATCACTATTACAATATAAATACTAGCATACCCTCAAAGCGGGCAGGGGAAATGAAACACCCAAAAGAATTTCAATATGTTACAAAATAAGATAAAGTTGTGTGTATGTAGATAGTATAATTTTATGTATTTGAAAACAAATCTAGCTAAATTATAATTTTTTCATATTTTGTTGAAATGGTTTTAAAGATATCTATATTTTCATTAAAAATAAGGAAAATATAAATTATTATTTTTCTAAATTAACAATAAATTATAATCATACTAAAACTCTTAACCACACAATTTACACAAATATTAAAATAAAATAATTCCCACCAATGTCAATACCTATATACAAAACCATATACATATTCTAATATGGAAATAATTTAAAAAACATACTAAAAATAAGTTTCTTTCACTTGCTTCATTCACAAGTTTCATAGTAGAAATGAATTTCATAGCTCCCCACGGGAACTAAACTATAGAGCTTGTATATATACAAGATTCTCCAACACACCTGCTACAAAGATTGCCATTACATAAATACAAAAATTATTGTTAACGTAATATTATAAGAGATTGCTTGAACATATAATACAATGTCATGTATATAAATACATGTTGGGGTGATAACTATTACAACATTAATATAATATCAGTTTACATGATCACTATTAAAAAGAATTTCAATATGTTATAAAATTAGAGAAAGTTGTGTGTATGTAGACAATATAATTTTATGTGTTTGAAACCAAATCTAGCTAAATTATAATTTTTTCATATTTTGTTGAAATGGTTTTAAAGATATCTATATTTTCATTAAAAATAAAGAGAATATAAACTTATTTTTCTAAATTAACAATAAATTATAATAATACTAAAACTCTTAACCACACAATTTACACAAACATTAAAATAAAATAATTCCTACCAATGTCAATACCTATATCCAAAACCATATACATATTCTAATATGGAAATAATTTAAAAAACATACTAAAAATAAGTTTATTTCACTTGCTTCATTCACAAGTTTCATAGTAGAATTGAATTTCATAGCTCCCCACAAGAACTAAACTATAGGGCTTGTACATATACAAGATTCTCCAACACACCTACTACAAGGATGGCCATTACATAAATAAAAAAATTATTGTTAACGTAATATTATAAGAGATTGCTTGAATATATACTACAATGTCATGTATATAAATACATGTTGGGGTGATAAGCCACTTTTCGTAAAAGGCATGATTTATCTCTATTACAACATTAATATAATATTAGTTTACATGATCACTATTACAATATAAATACTAGCATACCCGCAAAGCGGGGGGAATGAAACACCGAAAAGAATTTCAATATGTTATAAAATCAAAGAAAGTTGTGTGTATGTAGATAGTATAATTTTATGTGTTTGAAAACAAATCTATTAAATTATAATTTTTTCATATTTTGTTGAAATGGTTTTAAAGATATCTATATTTTCATTAAAAATAAGGAGAATATAAATTATTATTTTTCTAAATTAACAATAAATTATAATAATACTAAAACTCTTAACCACTCAATTTACACAAACATTAAAATAAAATAATTCCCATCAATGTCAATACATATATACAAAACCATATACATATTCTGTTTGGTACTTATTGCTTTAGATGATGCTTATAGGGGTGAAGAGGCAGGGTTGAAACTAGCCAAATGTATCACAATGTCAATTGTCACCTCTGGGACTTGCATCTGGTAATGCCAAGTGCAGCAACCGTATCCGATTGGACTGTTAATAGTCGAATCCGACTCTCATATTGAATAATAAATAAGAATAATATATTAGATGATGATGTCAATATTACAATTGTGGTCCCCTATTTATATGATTGGGGGTACCTATTCGAGGAGTCGTTTCCTCTTGAGTTAATTACTTAATTACTATATTTAATGATTATTTAATTGTATTATTTGCCTATTTGTGTTTGTAGCATTGCCACCCCCTTTAAGTGAAGCTTTGTCCTGAAAGTTAATTTTACTATTATCAACTTTATCCTGGATTTGCATTGAAGCGCTGACTTGGGATGTGTATTCTGGATTTGTTCCTTTCTCTGGATGTGAGCCTAGACCTTTGTGTTGCAATCCTTTCTGCTTGAGTGGTGAGTTTTTGAAACAATACAATTTGTAATTATTTGTCTTCCATATCGTCTTTTGGATTCCATGTATGAACAATTGTGGAACATTATTACTTCCACTTTTTTCACTGGATGTGGTTCCAACATTGAATGTCATAATGATGGAGGTATTTTTAAAATATGTTCTTTGATCTTGGAAATCAAGACAATAGTCATTCTTAAGCATTTGATGTTTGAAAATATCCACGTGAGCCTTCTCAATTTCCTGGAGCCATATTATTGTAGATGGATTCCATCTTACAACCTTAGTGACTGTGCACTTTAATCTTAACAATCTCAAATATGTGTGGTGATTGTCATAGAGATGATGCACATCTAAACAGACATCAACTTGATTGGAAATCTCTAGGTTTTGTACTTATTTTCTTTGAATTATAACTTCCATGGTTTCTTCAACGAGAGGAATTTTAAGAGCCTTCATTCTTGATTCCCACATGACTGTATCCAAAGCTTCAATTCGAGAGCAACATAAATGTTGTTCATATGTAGTAACTTGCTCAATAGGACTTCCTAACGACATGGATGTAATAGCTTTTATGTCATCTGGATTACCAACATTAGGCCCATTATAATATTCACCATCATTTGGAATGTAAGTGACAGTGAGAAAAGACACAACTTCTAGATAACTATCTACACTTGTGTTTGTAGAACCATCATCAATTCTTCCAACTTGTTTAAGTATACATTGACTACTTCCATGGCTTCCAACTTCATCAATTGGATCAATAGATTTATGCGATAAAACTAATTGAGAACAATGTGTATGTGTCTTTTCATGCTCCTTGTTCTCTCCAAGCATGGTATTATCATTTTTTTCAACATGATGCTCAATAAGAACAATTGCATCCGACTTGCCACTCGCTATTGTAGACCCATAATCAACAACTACATGATCCACAACTGGTGGATGTTGATCTAATGCACACACATGCTCTGTCGCTTTGTTGTCATCTTTTTCTTCAATTTCTGCAATATGTTTCCTTACTTTGTCTTCCTCATCTTCTGTGTATATGTATTCTTTTGGATATTTATCAACAATGGCTTGACTCTCATCAATGTCATCTCTACACGTGCCAATTCCATGGAAGACATAGGTTTTAAATCTTTTTTCCTCAAAACTATCACCGTCGTCACCGAGAGCGGACCAATCTTTTCGATACTTATCAGCAACACCGGTTTGACTCTCCTCGGTATTGTGAACAATGTCATATTTACTTGTTCCAATTCCACGAGAGATGATGGATTTAAGTCTCTTCTCTTCATAACTTTCATCTTCATTATTGAACCACTTCATGGTTAAAAGTTTGAGACTTAATTAATAATAGGAATTAATAGTTTCCACTAAAATTTAAATTTTATAATAATAGTTATAAAATTATTATGGAGCAATGAAGTTTTAATAAAAATAAAATATTATATAATAATATTTAATATTATTATAATAATATTTGATTAATATTATTTTGTTTTGTGTAGGGCTACGTGGATAAGAGATGGTAGGTGGCAGCTGGAAGAGGAGGAGCAATGGCAGAAGGGGTGCATAGGGTGTGAGGAGGAGGGTGCTGAGGGAAGGCGCAACAAGAGGAGGGTGCGCAGGGTGTGAAGGAGAGGGAGCCAATGTGGAGGAGTGGACACAGGTCGCGGGGGTGGTGAATAGAAGTGAATGCTGGCCGTGGGAAGGAGGTGTAGTGTGAGCGCACGTGAGGGAGCTGGGGAGGGCGTACAGTGGAGCGGAAGCTGCAACGAATATAAAGTATAAATGTAATAATAATAATAAATAATAATTAGTACTAGGTTAAGGGGCGTGTCTCCTCACACATGGCTGCCCACACCTTATATAAAGGTGGCCACCAATTGTATATTCATCATCTATCTATAATATTATCATTTTATCTCAAATATGGAAGACAGATTCACTTCATAACTATCTAACCGGATACGGTTGTAGCATTTGGTATCAGAGCTTTCGCTCCTCCCCTCAGAGCTCGGATTCGGCTCTTTGTTCTCAGCACTCGGTTCATTCCTCTCACTCCTCGACAATTTTCTTCACCGCTCATCCACTTCATCGTTTCCCATCCTCACCACCTGCACGCTTCTCTCCCCATCCACCACTACACGCCCCTCTACGCACTCCTCCATACCCCTCGCAGTACCCTCCTGCTGCATCCTCCACGATACACCCCGTCACCACCCCTTCCCCCATCCACCACTGCGCCTCCCCTCATCCTCCCATCTCCCGTGCCCAGTACATCATGCCCTCCCCCCTGTGCGCCCGCGCTCTGCCTGAGTGCCCTCACCATTCCCTCAACCACCATCCTCGCTCACCCTCCACGGCCTCCATCCATGTTTCTCCCACCATCTCTCCATTCACCCCTGCCAGTCTCCCTTCCTCTACATTTTCCCCCTCCATCCTTCCCCGGCGTCTCGCCTCTGCGTGACTCCTCATAGACCACACTCCCCCGCTACTGCGAACTCCTCCTGCGCAACACTCCAAGCCGCGCCCACCTCCTATGTACTTCTCACTCGACCTTCCCTCCTCCACTGCTCCACGGCCCTCGTTCCCTCGGCTCCACGCCATCTTCTCGATTCCCATCCATCTACCTCCATCTACCTCCCTCCCTCCATTCCATCTACCTCTCTCCCTCCTCATCACCACACCCTCGCCCCACCTCCATCTTGCTATCCTCATCCTCACCCATGCACACACCATTGTTGCGCCCTCCTACCAACTTCTACGCATATACCCATCACCCATTTCCCCCAACACCTCCACGCTCTCCCCCACACTCCCATGTGTGCCTCTTCACACAGACCACGTCCATCTGCACCACTCCATCTCCCTTGGGCCCGCGTCCACATTGCCAGCCTACCCCCATCTCCCGCTTCCTGCCACCATTGCAGTGTCGTCGTCATTCCTCCAAGTGCTCTTCCAACCGCCATCTCCACGAAACCCTAATTCCCTCCACTGGATTTCAAAAAAATATTATAATAATTTTTATTAATAATTATAATTATTATTATATTAAAAAAAAAACTATTGAAAACTATGTGTATAATAATATTATTATTTTTAAAATAATAATAATTATTATCATCTATTATTGATCTAATATTGATTCTTTCTTGAAAACTTTTACAATTAGCCATGAAGTCAATGTGGGAAGAATTGGATCACATCTCCAATCAGTTTCATAGGAAAATGGACGAAATGTTTGATCGGATGGAACAATCAGTTGTAAAAGCTGCTCAAAAAGCTATTGACGACACCTTCAATAAAATAAGCCAACAAAGCAACCCGAAGGCCACTGAAGACAAAGACTCTGAAACTAAATATAAATATGATTTTCAAATTCCGGAAGAAAAACCAGATAAAGAACATAAAAATGATAAAGAGCAAGAAGAAACTTCATTCTCAGGATTAGAAACATTGGATAAAAAATGTTATTAGAATCAATTGTGGCAAAGTTTTCCACTGATTTCAACAACCAACAACAACAAACGCAAGATGATGCGAGTACTTCTAATTATACAAACAAAGTGGTGCTCAAAATAGGCTCATCAAGTGAATCATCATACAAGGTAGTCAAGAACCCCAAAAAACCCATAAGAAGACATGCAACAGAAGAAGAGCACGAGCATAGACTTTTAGCCTTAAAAATAGTCATTTTGAAAGAAGTGAAATGTTATTTTCAAGACACCACTGATGATGGTATGATCAAAGAGTTGTCCATATCAAAAGCAATTGTGACAAGAGGTCCACAATTGCTCATAAATGGAATCCAAAAGGTGATATGGAAAACAAATAATTACAAAGTCTATTGTTTCAAAAACTCACCACTCAAACATAAAGGATTACAACATGAACGTCCAGTTTCACATCCAAAGAAAGGAACCAATCCAGAATATACATCTCATTCAGCGCTTCAACGCAGATCCAGAATCAGGTTGATATCAGTAAAATCAGCTTTGAGGACAAAGTTGCCCTTAAAGGGGGTGGCAATGCAACGAATATAAAGTATAAATGTAATAGTAACAATAAATAATAATTAGTACTAGGTTAAGGGGCACGTCTCCTCACACATGGCTGCCCACACCTTATATAAAGGTGGCCACCAATTGTATATTCATCATCTATCTATAATATTATCATTTTATCTCAAATATGGAAGATGGATTTGCTTCAAAACTATCTAACCGGATACGGTTGTAGCAGAAGCAGTGCTGGAGGAGAGCTGGGATGGGCGCGTGGAGATGGCGGTACAGGGAGAATGGGAGCCGCAGAAGTGGTGTAGTGCGGGGGTACAAGCGGAGGGATTAGCGCGTAGAGTTGGGGGACACAGCGGAGAAGGGTGTGCAATGGAAGTGGCAAGTGGAGGGAGTTAGCGCAGGAGAATTGGGATCGCGTGAAGAGTGGGGAGATCACAGGAGGGGTGGGGTACATAGTGGAGGATAACGGGGTAGTGTGGAGATGGAAGGGAGTTGGCGCGGAGATGGGAGTGATCAAGGAGCAGTGATGTGGGGAAGGGTGGACGCGAGGGTGAAGTTGGAGGATAGAGGGCTACAGAATGGTGGAAGGTGCAGGTGGTGGAGGTGGAGGTTGATGAAGGTGGGTCATGAGGGAAAAATGGGAGCAGCGTGAGGTGTTTTGAAGGAGGGGATATGGAAACAGTGTGAGGTTTGAGATAAGATGGAGTGTGTGCTGGTGTGCGATGGAGAAGAGGAGTGGGAGCATTCAGCGGAAGTGAGAGGAAGGTGCAGGGTTTATAAGAGTGGAGTGAGGAGCCGAATCCGAACTCATCCGAGGAGCAAGATCGCTCTGATACCAAATGCAGCAACCGTATCCGGTTGGACTGTTAATAGTCGAATCTAACTCTCATATTGAATAATAAATAAGAATAATATATTAGATAATGATGTCAATATTACATTTGTGGTCCCCTATTTATATGATTGGGGGTACCTATTCGAGGAGTCGTGTCCTCTTGAGTTAATTACTTAATTACTATATTTAATGATTATTTAATTGTATTATTTACTTATTTGTGTTTGTAGAACCAAGACTTCCCAGGAAGATCACACATCCTAGGATGTCTTTGTCTACATCCCAGGAATGGCATACCAATTTTGCACTTTCACTAGATTACAAATCTCAAGACACTGGTATAATTCAAGGCACATAATGCTGGGTAGATAAATAGGTCTTGTTTGTGCGTGATCTTTTTTGGGGAGTTAGAAGTACTTCAAGAAACATACCCCAAGGGCATGATCTACATAGAGCAGACTTCTTTGACCCACGTAATCATACTTGTTTGACCCAATTTCCAGGCCTAAGTTGTAATCATACTTGTATAACTCAGGTGCCAGATCTGATGGGTAATTATACTTGTTTGACGCAAGTGCCAGGTCTGAGGGGTAACTATTCTATCAATATGCTTAGTGCTTTCACTAGCCTCATCCATTTGAAATATATGATATCCCAGACTGATAAAATAATTGGAGTGCCAAAAGGAAGTTTAGTGAAATCTTATTATATTGAAATCTAAAAGTTTTTCATTACACACTTTACTGTTCCTCCTCATTAGTAAGTTACATTCATGAATGACTTGTCTCTTCTTCAGTTTCAGAGGCTTAATATGTTGGGTGCATAATCTATTTGGATGAACTAAAGCTCCAGAATTTTCAGTGGAAACTTTGCAGGTCTCTTCTCTTGAAGGTCAACAGTCGCAAGAAAGTAGCAGAAACTGATATAGTGATACTTACTGAGTTGCTTATGAGATAGCTAGTAAAACTAGAGGGTATTACAGCTGATGGAGATGGGAAATTGCGAAGAAGGTTACAGGTAATTCTCTAGTTCTAAACTTCTCTTGACTAAGTATTCTAGATTTCAGGAAAAAACTGACTTTTTTTGGTGGTTGTGAATTTTTGGGTTCATAAATCTTTGAGCTTGTAGAGCCTTGCTTGAAAGGTTTTGTAATGTTTTATATTGGTTTTGATGGGAGATTGTTGATCTCATAAAATAGTCTATAATCCAAGCTCAATGTTGTTGATGGAAGTATGAATACAGGGTAATTTTAAATGGGGTGCTAAATATCAGTGAGTCGATTTTTTGGTGGTTGTGAATCATTGGGTTCATAAATGGCCCATTTGAGCCTTGCTTGAAAGGTTTTGTAATGTTTTATACCAGTTTTCATGGGATATTGTAGATCTCATAAAATAGTCTATAATCCAAGCTCAAAGTTGTTGATGGAAGTATGAATAAAGGGTACTTTTAAAGGGGGTGCTAAATATCAGTGACTCGTTTTTAGTGACAGGGTATCATCTCAATGCAACAAGTTATTTTCATATTAAAGATAATTGATTTTCTTCATATTCTAGTTGATTTAGAACATGATTGTGCAAATGCCAAGTATTGCCTTTCCTCCATTTCTCTGTTTGAGTTCCTGCTAAATATTGGATCACTTGAATTCTATTGTGGTAGACTTTACTCCATTGCAGAAGCCCTGACGTATTGGCATCCTTTTCCCACAATTGGATATGCTTTTTATTTTTAAACACCTATCGTATCACTGGACCTTTTGAATTTGATGATGGTGGCCCTTATTTTCATGGATAACTCTACACTCTTTGCATGTAAGTGTAGCCTGCAAACTCAGTGTATTTCACATGGAATGAACTTGAAGTTTTACCTACCTGTCAAAATAATTCAAATGCAGAGGTGTACAATATCCTATCCCCTCTGGATTATACTTTCCATTAGATGTGAAATCTCATTGATTTGCTTAAATCAATTGCTTTTACCTCTTAGACTCTTCATGATTAGAGAGTGATGTGGAAGTAGCAAAACCATCGATAGTTTTTCCTAATATCTGTATTATTTTCAAATCCCTTTACATCCAAGCAGCATTAGTTTAGTGGTTTTGAATTTTTTTTTTGGTTGATAACAATGGTGTAGGTAACAACACTGGAGTCTACAATGAACAAGATTGGGCTGCAAGAGATAGAGCATGGGAAACAACTAAAGCTGCTATGAAATCTCAGCAGGCACAGCCTCAGTTCACACTTTTAGGTAGATTAGTTGAGCATCAAGTTTATCAAGATCGTTATTCAGAGCCAGTTAAGACACAGTTTTATGAGGTTCACCAACCATCTCTGCTAGCACTAGGTCATCAAACTGTTCACTTGCCCTATGTACCAGTGCCAAATATGGCTACTAATCATACTCCAAATTTGACAACTCATTATCCTATTTGATTTATCATCTTCATAGTACATACAACCAAGATGGATTTATGTCTTACAACTCGAAAGATGGAGCTGCTACTCATGAGCAAAATGCTTCAGTTAACTCTTCTCAGGGATCTATACCCACCCATTAATCCAACTTATTCACAAGAAATGGTCACAAATTATAATTCAGTTTCAGGTACACTTCTATTGACTTTGACTCTATCTGGTAATTCCTTAGGCAAAAGTTATTCCCATCCTATAAATTGTAAACATATATTGGGATTATGATCACTACTGAGATTAAGGGTCAATTTCAGAGGAGTGAGAAGTGTTTTAGCCATAAATAGTCATGGAGGTCTATTAAGTGGGTCACTTGATAGAACTTCTAATAGAATTTTTTTTGAAACAATTTGAAAACACTGATATTTTAGAACAAATCAATGTTTTGGGCCCTGGCCATTTACTTTCTAAAATAGTTCCCTATAATGTGGTCTATATGAATTCTCTTTCCAAAGTATTCCTTAAATCTTACGCAACAAAATTCTATGAATTCGACTATTTTATACACAGTCATAAATTAATTTTGTAAGGCTGAATTTGCTTATATATTAATGAGGTACATCGTACAAGCTGTCTGGCATAGATTAGTCAATCTAAAAATGACTGTTTTTTGGAGCCGTCTAGTCTAAATGACATTTGAGGGAGAAGATAAGTAGGATTTTGGGTTTTTGTAAGTTCGTTTTCTTGTAAATTCACTTATGTTTTACCTAGCCAACTTAACATCGTTGAACTTAGAATTTCCTAAAACTTGAATTTGGAAATCACATTGTCCAAGCCTAGGTTCACTTAACTCTGTCGTTCTCTAAATACTTCATTGGCATAACCTAGATGATAATTGTCTTATGGCCAACTATATATGTGAAGGTATCAAATATATTTTTTGATTCCATTCTTCTTTACAAGCTAAGCTTTGATTTGCGGGGATGGGAGAAATATGTAATACTTTGAATATAAACCTTTGTTCTCAGTTCCAAACGATTGGAAATGAATGTATTAGCAGGTCTTGAAGAGAAAGTCAATCCAAGGAAGACTTCTCATTCACCATTGTCAACACCCATGACTTTGGTACAAGATGATTAACTGTCCCAGGTACAAGTGCAATCAGCTTCAACAACTCAGATGCCATCAAAGTCTATTCAACAACCTCACTTTACATATTCTGATCGGCAAGTACCACCTTCCCATGAAGTGAACCATTAGTAAGCAGAATTTGAACATGTTGGTCAGGATTATCACTAGCTTTAGCAATCTGGTTAAGCATCCTGTACCAACAATAGCAATGGAAGTTCAGGAGTATAATGGGCCACTACCCTCAGTGGTTGGCTTTCCCCAGTTAGGTGGTCCTAGTGCACCATTTCCATCTGTTCCTCCTATCCTTCCATCTAGTCATCAAGTATTTTTTTTACTGTGTGTTTGGGGCCCTGTTATTCAATTTCTTTTAATGGAATTGGTCTCTCAACTGTTTCTCTTTCATCTATTGTTCATTTTATTCCTTCAATCATCAGTTTGATCATCCATACATGCCTCTACCACATCCAATCCCTAGGCCTCCTGCACATCTGTTTGGAAGAGTTCTTGGACCTTACCCTTGTCATGGCTTTCGTCCAAATATGCCACCCATTGGTGGACCTTTTGGTATAGGATCAGGCATCCCAGGTCTACCGCGTGGACCGGTAGGGATGGCTGGGCCTACTTTTATGGGAGATAATAATGGGGCTTTTTGTGTCCCAGAGCACCCCAAAAAGGTAACATGTTTCTTCAATATTGTTTTTGTGAAACCAAAACGATATGAGTTCCCTTTATTTTGTGAATCTCCTAATTTTCTTTTGTTTTTGTTGTAATACAAGAGCAAGTAATTTAGAGCTTACCTTATTAGTATGTCTTGTCTCAAGAGATGTTATCTATGGCTTGAAGATGTCCATGGTAGGCATATGCAAGTGTGTTTGGGAAGGGAGAGATGACTGCGATACCCATGCACTCGCTCAACACATTTTTGGAAATCTTTCCCTATTGTGCAGAAATTGCACTACATGCCACCGATGAAAACCCTAGTTTAGAAAACCGTCAAAATAGACAACGTTCGATCCATGAAGCCATCGAACAAGGGTGTCCCTAGCAGTACTCAGATGTCACAAATCCAACGGAACTGACAGTTTGTCCATCGGAGCCATGATTTTCGATTTATAGCGATTTTCATCTTGCTTCCCAAGGCCATTAATGGGACACTAGGCAAATTTCAACCGGGAGCATAAAAACCAAACCGAGTAACAGAATTGTGTTTCGTTGCATTTTGGAGGTGTGTTTGGGAAAGGGAGAGATGACTGAGATGCCCACATACTCATTGGACACATTTTTCAAAATCGTAGCCTATTGTGCAGAAATTGCACTACATGCCAATGAGCAAAACCCTACTATAGAAAATTGTCAAAATAGACAATGTTCGGTCCATAAAACCATCGGATAAGGGTGTCCCAAGCGGTACTTGGATATCACGAATCCAATGGGATTGACAATTTTTCCATCAGAGCTTCGGTTTTCGAGTTATGGAGAGTTTTATCTCGCTTCTCAAGACCATTCAGGGACACCAAAAAAATTTCAACCGGGGGCATAAAAACCAAACCGAGCAACGGAATTGAGTTCTGTTACCTCTTGCATGTGTGTTTGGGAAAGGGTGAGATTACTGCGATGCCCATGCACTCACTTGACACATTTTCAAAATCTTGGCTTATTGTGCAGAAATTGCACTACACGTCACTTAACAAAACCCTAGTTTAGAAAATCGTCAAAATATACAACGTTCAGTCCATGAAGCCACCAAACAGGGGTTTATCTAGTGGTAATCGAATGTCACAAATCCAACAGAACTGACTGTTTGTCCATCGGAGCCTCGATTTTCAAGTTATGGTGAGTTTTGTCTCTCTTACCAATGCCTTTTAGGGACACCAGGCAAATTTCAACCGGAAGCATAAAAAACCAAATCGAGCAATGGAATTGAGTTTCGTTGCCTCCAATAAGTGTGTTTGGGTAAGGGTGAGATGACTGTGATTCCCACGCACTCGGTTGGCACATTTTTCAAAATCTTAGCCTATCTTATAGAAATTGCACTTCACGTCACTTATCAAAACCCTATTTTAGAAAACCAACAAAATAGACAACTTTTGGTCCATGAAGCCATCGAACAGGGGTGTCCCTATTGGTATTCGGATGTCACGAATCCAACGGAACTGGCAGTTTGTCCATCAGAGCCTCATCTCGCTTCCCAAGGCCATTAAAGGGCACCAAACAAATTTTAATTGGGGGCATAAAAACCAAACTGAGCGACCGAATTAATTTTCGTTGCCTCCCGCAAGTGTGTTTGGGTAAGGGCGATATGACTATGATCTCCATGCACTTGATTGGCACATTTTTTAAAATCTTAACCTATCATGCAGAAATTGCATTGCACGTCATTGAGCAAAACCCTAGTTTAAAAAATATCAAAATAGACAACTTTCGGTCCATGAAACCATTGAGCAGGGGTGTTCCTAGTGGTACTCAGATGTCACAAATCTAATGGAACTGACGGTTTGTCCATCGGAGCCTCGGTTTTCAAGTTATGGCGAGTTTCATCTCGCTTCTCAAGGCCATTCAGGGACACTAGGAAAATATCAATTAGGGGCATAAAACAAAATCCTGCAATGGAATTGATTTCCGTTGCCTCCCGCAAGTGTGTTTGGGAAAGGGAGAGATGACTGCGATTCCCATCCACTTGCTCGGCACATTTTTCAAAATCTTTCCCTATTGTGCAGTAATTGCACTGCATGTCGTCGAGAAAAACCCTAGTTTAGAAAACTGTCAAAATAGACAACATTCGGTCCATGAAGCCACCAGACAGGGGTGTCCCTAGTGGTACTTGGATGTCATGAAACCAACGAAACTGACATTTTGTCCATCAAAGCCTCGATTTTCGAGTTATGGTAAGTTCTTTCTCACTTCCCAAAGTTATTTAGGGACACCAAGCAAATTTCAACCGGGAGCATAAAATCCAAACCGAGCAACAAAATTGAGTTTTGTTGCCTCCTGGAAGTGTGTTTGAGAAATAGAGACATGACTGACATGCCCACGTAGTTCTTGGGCACATTTTTCAAAATCGTAGCATATTGTGCAAAATTGCACTATACGTCAATGATCAAAACCCTAGTATAAAAATTGTCAAAATAGACAACGTTCGGTCCATGGATCCATCGGACAGGCGTGTCCCAAGTGATACTCGAATGTCATAAATCCAATGGAATTGACGGTTTGTCCATCTGAGCTTTGGTTTTTGAGTTATGGCAAGTTTTATTTTGCTTCTCAAGTCCATTCAGGGACACCAGGCAAATTTCAACTGAGGGCATAAAAACCATATTGAGAAATGGAATTGAGTTTTGTTATCTCCTACATATGTGTTTGGGCAAGGGCGAGATGACTGTGATGCCCATGCACTCGGTCGACACATTTTTCAAAATCTTGGCCTATTGTGCAGAAATTGCACTACATGTCCCTTAGCAAAACCCTAGTTTATAAAACCGTCAAAATATACAACGTTCGGTCCAAGAAGTCACCAAACAGGGGTGTCTCGAGTGGTAATCGAGTGTCACGAATCCAACAGAACTGACCGTTTGTCCATCGGAGCCTCGGTTTTCAAGTTATGGTGAGTTTCATCTTGCTTACCAATGCCATTCGGGGACACTAGGCAAATTTCAACCAGGAGCATAAAAACCAAACCAAGCAACGAAATTGAGTTTCATTGCCTCCTGCAAGTGTGTTTAGGTAAGGGCGAGGTGACTACGATGCCCACACACTTGTTGGGAACATTTTTCAAAATATTATCCTATCTTATAGAAATTGCACTGCACATCACTTAGAAAAACCCTAGCTTAGAAAACCAACAAAATAGATAACTTTCGGTTCATTAAGCTACCTGAAAAAGGTGTCCCTAGTGGTACTCGGATGTCACGAATCCAATGAAACTGACAGTTTGTCCATCAGAGCCATGGTTTTCGAGTTATAGCGAGTTTTTTTTTCGCTTATCAAGGCCATTGAGGGACACCAGACAAATTTCAACCGGGGGCATAAAATCCAAACCGAGCAATGGAATTTAGTTTCGTTTCCTCCTGCAACTGCGTTTGGGCAAGGGCGAGATGACTGTGAAGCCCATGCACTCACTCGACACATTTTCAAAATCTTAGCCTATCATGTATAAATTGCATTGCATGTCACTAAGCAAAACCCTAGTTTAAAAAACTGTCAAAATAGACAACTTTCGGTCCATGAAACCATTGAGCAGGGATGTCCCTAGCAGTACTCAGATGTCACAAATCCAACTTAACTAACGTTTTTTCCATTCAAGCCTCAGTTTTTCAGTTATTGTGAGTTTCAACTTGCTTCCGATGGCCATTCAGGGATACCAGCTGAATTCCAAGTAACAAAATTGAGTTTTCTTACTTCCTACAGGTACTTGGATAACATGACTCCAACGAAGCTTTGCGATTGTTATACCAATGATATGATTATTATGTTAAAAACTATATCTATGATAATATTCTTTTAGTCATGTTTATGAGGGGATCAAGCATGTTATATTAAATTTACTCTTAGATTACAATGTAAACAATTCATGAACTTATTGAGAGATCAAAACCATGGTTAATATGCTATTGAAGATATTGATTGAATAACATGTTATATATAGATATTTAATGATATAACAAATTTAGGCAAAATATGGTTTGAAGCGAATAATATATGTGATATCATATTTTTCTTCACTTTATATATAATCATGGGGATGTCTATTTTTCCTTGCCTCTATGTCTTCTTTTATTGTGATATGAAAATTTATGGTGTACATATGTGTGTCTGCAAGGTTGTGGATACACTTGATATGTGTGGTTACTATCTGTTGATGAGATGATGTTCATATTCATGGTTGGAAAACTCGTGAGAATGCATAAATTGTCACACTAATATTTGCAATATAACACAGAATTTGCATTATGCAATGAAATTGATACTAATGCTGTAAATTGATTATTTCTTGGTATTTGCAGAAAAATGGTGAAGATGACTATGTAGGTGATCTAATTATGTTGTCACTAATGTACCAGAGAAAGATATTGATGATAATGATACAAATGGATCAAATGAAAATGATGATGGATATGATGTTGGGATAGATAATGATGATGAGGATGAGGACGAGGATGATGATGATGGTAGCCATTAATGCTACTAATGAGATTGTGGATGTTTTTTTCTTTTTCCATGCTACTAGACACATATTGTTATTTTTGTGATTATCCAAGTTCATATTACATTTTGGGTCATTTTGATTTGTATGGTGGATTCATGTTGACATATAAACTTTGATTACTGTTGATCATTTTGACTTTTCCAGATATGGATATCAAAAACAATATTTTTTGTGATATTGGTATTTTCATTATATATATATATATATATATATATATATATTGTTCACTTGTTCTTTTAACCTTAATATGATGATCTGTATGATAGGTTATTGATGCGATGATGTTTTATAATTTCACTTCTTTTGATGAAAGATAATGCTGATGTTATTGTTATTATATTTTAAATTTATATATATTGGAAGTTGTTGATGATCTTTTCATGGAAAATTAATATATATGATGATATTACTGCTTTGGATAAATGTTGTTTGTTTTTTGTTAAATTTCTTTATAAATGCTATGCAATTAATTTCAATAATTGTATCTACAATTAATTTGAATGTTTCATTATGTTATTTCAGAACTATGAAGTAAATGATATATGAGAACTATTGAAATTAATGAATAATTATAATAATTTGATATAATAAATATATTAGCACACAATTGGATATGGTTGTAGGTGTTAAATAACAAGTCTAATGTGGTGCTAATAAGGAAGCAAAAACATGAGCTAAAACGAAATCCCACTATGTTCTAGATCTAGAAGCAACGTTGGATGCAAAACTTGGCATTAAGTTGGAAGTCAATTTTGATGCTATTTTGGACACCAAAGTAGAAGCTAAACTAGTGGCCAACAAAGGAGCAAAATTGGATGCTAAATGAGAAGCTAAATGAGGCACTCATGAGGAAGCAAAATAAGAAGAAAGCCAAGGAGTTAAAGGGGAAGCAAAATGTGGCGCTAGTGTGGGAGTAAAAATGGACGATAAATTGGGCGCTAAAGTAGTAGCAAAACATGGTGCTAATGTGGGCGTAAAGAGAGATGCGAAACTAGGCATTAAAAAGGATGCCACACGTGGCGCTAATGATGAAGCCAAACATGGTGTTGATATGGTAGCAAAATAAGATGTTACTTTGGATGCAAAACATGGTGCTACATAGGAAGCAAAATATGGTGCAACAATAGAAGAAATATTTGGCGTCATTTTGGTAGCAAAACATGATGCAAAAAAAGAAGCAAAAATTGGTGCAAATTTGGAAGCAAAAATTGACACATATTTGGAAGTAAAACATGGTGCAAAATGGGATGCTAAAGTGGTAGCACAAATGGATGCAATATTGAATGCTAATTTGGATGCAAATATGGCGTGAACACAGATGCAAACATAGATGCTAACATGGTGCTATTAAGGATGCAAATATGATGCTAACGGGGATGCCATTTAGGAAGCAAAAGCAGACGCTCTCTAGGAAGCAAAATAAGACGTTATTTAGGATGCAAACCTCGACGTTGTTTAGGAAGCAAATTTGGACGTTATTCTGGAAGCAAAAAAATAGACGCTATTTTGGACGTCATAAAGGATTCTATCTAGGAAGCAAAAAAATACGTTTTTTGAGACGCTTTAAGTTTTGTCCATGACGCGTCCCATTTAGTGTCTAGTTTGACTACTCGATGTAAAAAAGAAATACACTAAAAATGGATGCTAAATGGGATGCTAATTCCAAGATTTGTTGTAGTGAATGAAGATATGTGAGCGGACGATCTGTGGACAACTAACAAAATTCAAGACCTAGGAGTTCCCTTGAATGACACGTGTTCTAAAATTGTAATTCTCCATAACTGTAATTGCTGCCGCAATGAAAGAAAATAGTATTGTTCTACAACAGTGGCAGAATGCTTTAGATCAAATGAAAAAAATTTCCTAAGACGTTTGATGGCCTGCACTCTATATTGGACAAAGAACTATTTCAACATCTCAAATGGAGTTATGACATTCTGAATTTAGATCATTTAAAGTCTTGTTTTCTATATTTTGCAACCTATCTCGAAGACAGAGAAATCTCTTGTCAAGAAGTCATTGTTATTTGGGTGGCATAAGGTATGGTCAAATGCAATGGAGAGTCTGGGAGACAACTATTTTCCTAACACTGCTAATAGTTTTATTAACTACATAAGGAATCGTAGTTTAATTGAGGTGGTTAGAACGGATAAGGTTGGAACCCTTATTGATCTGGAGATTCACATTTCCAAGAAGGAGCACGGATATTGTTTTAAATATGACAGGGTTTGAGCCTTTTTTCCTTGGAGGAAGTTTGACAGCGATCGCTATGCAAAATTTTCATTAATGAGTAATAATCTATAGTAATAATTTTATTTTCATTTATTACAGAGTGGACTGGATCCGCATTTCTCTTCATTCATTAAGAAGTGGAAAGGTGGCTGCTCCTGATAGGATCTTGACAGACTACGAAGGCTCCATAGTGACCGCCCCCTTAAGAAACGCCTTCGGCCTAATAATACTTTTTTGTAAATATAGAACAAATTTGTGAGCTTGCTGTTAATCTAAATTTTCTAAATATTTTTTTAAAAAATAGATAAAGTTGATGTTTTTTCATAATGAGTTATTTTAAACATCTTGTTTTTCATCTTCATTTTTTTTTCTAAATTTTTTGTTAATGGTTTTTCACTAATTGAATTATTGTGATTACATGTATTTTTAAAATTTATGAATTTTTGTTATTTTTCAAGTATTCAAGAAAATGAATTTGATGTTCTTGGTTAGTGTAAATCATTTATAATTTTTTCATTATTCAAAATTTCCCATAGTTTATATGGTTTGTTTTTTGTGTGTTTTTTTAAATAAATTCAAAAGTGAATTTTTTTTTAGAATGGTTTGTTGTAGTTCTCAGACTAGTTGGCGACAAGGAATTAATCTTTGTGACGTCGTGAGATCAAACCTAGATTAGCCTTGCCTGTCGTGCATGGGAACTGATGGTATGTCTAGAGATATAGTAATAGGAGACCATAATCAATCTCGTGTTACATGAGTACAAGCCCGACCCTAGTTGTAGATTCCCCTACTTACAAAAGAAAAAATCCAAATTAGTTAATATTCATGTTAATTCTCTAGACTTTATATAATAAAATATATTATTATTATAAGAAAATTTACTATAATTTCATAACAAAAAATATTATTAATTAATTAATTATATTCTATTTTATAATATATAATATAGTATAGTATTACTTATAATTTATTGCTAAAAATAATATCATTTAATTTATTTTACAATATATTCCTTAATTTCTTACAATATTCCTTATAATCTATATGAACTATTAAGTTAAACAAATAACTATATTAATATATAACTACCATAATCTCTATACTTTTTAACTCTCAACACCTATATTACCATAGATAGCCCTATTAAACTATGAATTCCTTAACTATTAAACCTTATGGAACTTAATCACTATAGACCCTATTACATATAAACCCTACCCACCAACTTTGTAACCTCTATAAAGTTTATTAAGTGAATAACTGCTATTCACTAGGTGAAATAATACGTGCAAGTTAATATGTATATATGTTGTTTCAAAGAATAAAGATTAATTTCACCAATTTTATCCAAATCTCACTGTTGATCAAAAGGTGTTCAAGAGTATAACTATTTTCTTCTCTCTTCTAGCACACATTTGGAATGCTTTGAAATTTCTGACATATATATGTGCATATTTGAATAGTGGTGGCCAATAATACTAAACTAATACTAAATTGTTAAAACTTTGTGGGTAGTTGTTTTTGTAGAATTGTTTGCTTGTGAATCCATTATGTAAATCTTTTAGGACATTTCAAAATCCTCTATCTCTAGGAATATTAGTAACATACCATCTGATCCAAGTGGATACTATTGGGCACCCACTTATTCCACCGATGCATAATGGTTGGACAAATCTTGACAATTTTAATGTAAGTTTTTAAGTCCCAAACTTATGAAACATTTTTTAGGTATTTCCCTTGGATTTATGGCATTTGACACAAGCCACATAATATTTGATTGCATAGAATTCCAAACTAATGGAGCATGAATTAAGCTTTCTAACAGTCCAAAGAACACACTAAACAAAGATATATGCAAAAGTTGTGTACCTTAGTAAGAAGTTGATGTATCAACTAGCCTCCTCGTTATGTACTTTACTAGCAAAATATAAAATTTAGAACAAAAATAACATAATATAGCAAGAAAGGACATAATTGCCACAATAGCGTACAATTGTAGATAACAAAATATCACAAGAGCAATCCCTTTACTGAGGACATCAGTGTTCACTTGCCTCTTTGAGGGGGGAGTTTTAGAAGAGTGGATCTTTGTTACAATATATTTCACAAGACATCTTATTACATTGCTTCTACTCCTTTATATAGTTTCTAGTGAAGGAACTTTCTAACAGATGGAACCTTCTAGTAAGTCTTGTTATAAATATTGCTTTCACACTATATAATCTTTATGGGATTTGTTGACACAGTTCTGTCAACAAGGGTTCACTTCGCACTGTTGTCAACAAACACCAACCAAACACCCTTGAGCATTGGCTCGGAAAGGTTTTACCCCTTCCAGCAACACCCGAGAAGCAAGTGAGGTCTCACCCGAGATGATCAAGGGGGCTGCAGGAACCAAGTTTCCACAGCATGGAGAGAACATGCATTAGCCCTTACTTAGTTGCTACAAAAACCAGAGATCTGCCTTAACATTATATTAACACTTCGCACATTAACTTAGCATCCGGATCAACACCATATAAGCGACATTCGCATAATACATATTAATCAACAGAGCAACAAAATCTTAAACAAATTACACCATTTAGAGAATATTCACCATTCACAACACAACGACAAAAATAGAAACATAATCAAACATCTTCATGCATTAACTCATCTCAAAAGCTGTGACTTAACGCGAATTCACATACAGGGCAAAACTTGCCAAAAGCAGAAACTACACAATCACTCTGTTCTTCGATGTTATCAATCGATTCCAAAACGATGCCCTTAGGCTTACAAATGTGGATCTATTTATAGACAACTAATGCGGTTACAAAATGGTCCACATGACCAAATCTAACTAACTTTGACCAAAACTTGCGCTTTCGTCGGTTTCTTCTCCTTCGCGAATGATCCTTTCTTTTTTTGATGACCCTTTTGTCGATGTCGGCTTCCGCACTTCATGCGCTCTAACCCCGTGCCAACAGGCCCCCAATACAAACTTGTGGATTGCCCTCGAGCCACCTCAGCTGGAAACCTCTGGTACTACTCTGGTTCGTTGTTGTGTACTTCTCGAACTCATCCTCTAGTCTCTTGAAACCTTCTTCATATATCCCTTATGCGCTTGCTGTTGCGCTTTGTGCTTTCTTCTGGTTGGAGAAACGTTCATTGACGTCACCAAATTGTGAAACATGCCGAACGCTCTGGCACATCTGTTTCGCACATTTGACCGTCCTTCACTGGAGCTGGCATGCCTTTTCTCTTGGTGATTTTGTGGTCGGAGGGACCAAGGTTCTTCTAACTGCTGCAATTCGCTTAGACATATCGGGTGAGACTTCATCTTTATTCCTCCACATTGTCTACGCAAATTCATCCACCAGTTGTTCGTGAACACTCGTCGTCCTTTCCCTTAGCGCACCTTGAGTCCTTCCGCTAGAAATGAAATGCACCATCACAACCTCACTTCTTTACTTTGCAACTTCCTTTCCCTCCTATCCTCACTGCTTGACTCTGCAACATTCTTAGAGTCACACATCTGGCTCAATAACTCTTCGTTAAGCTATATCTCCATCTGCTTGGATATTTATAAACTAACTCGCTTGGTTCCTGTCCATCATCGTATCTTTGAGGAATGATTACTGAGTCATTTGTCGAATATTTCCATGATTTTCCACATTCCGCCATTAAGTGTGTCATCATCCTCCTCCACCGATGCTTACATGCTATCATTATGGTTTCATTTTACTGCCACGTGCTAACCGCCTACAAACTTCAACTTCCGTCACTTACTTCTTCTTCTCAGCTTTCATTTTTTTTGTTCTCAATTGTGCTATTTTGGTAGGGTCGTAGCCGATTCTGCTTCATCAATCCTTTACTCTATGTTGGCTTTCTTTCGCTCCTTGTATCTAGGGTTCAACCGATATAGTCATTGATTATCTGGCTTCGCATCAGGATTTAGTGGGATTTTCATCTCGCCTAGTTCCCCGGAAATGCCTTTCATTTCTGAATATTTTGTTGGGAATAGATCCTCAAATTCATGTAATAGATCTATGACTTTTGCGATGGTCGCATCATCCTAATAGTCTCCTATGCTTGCAAACTTGGCGTTTTCCCCCAACCCAATATTCACTTTCTTGAGGCACAACGGCTACTGAAACTTGTCGAAAGGTATCTCGAGTGATTCGACATTTCGACTTCCTTCTGACTCTGGGATATAAGTGGCTCGCGGATCATCCTCATCGTCCGGTCCTCCCATCACGTTATAACGTTCCAACATCATCTCCAACGTCATAGTCCACTACAATCCCATTGGCTTCTCCATTGGGACTGCTTCAAGCAGCTTCTCCCGTATCACCTGCAGTGTGCTATGGATGAATGGGTTTTCATCCGAGAAGCTGAATGTCCAACTGAAGTTGATGGTGAGCTCCTCCCACATCGTCGTTCCGTGTCGCAATTATGCTGTGACATACCAGTTCCACGGTATCTCATCCAACATATGGATGAATGCATGGACCCATTCTTTCTGCGGTCTCATTCCCCATGCACCTTGACATTCCTCCAAGTGATCCCTTGGGTCACTCCTATCGTTTTATTTCCTTCCGCGGTATCCTCAGTTTCGTCGAACCTAATCTCCATGAGTTGTCGACATAGAGGTTAGTTGGTTATTGTCGACTTGTGCGTCTCCCACCATCGCGCTTGCGTAGCCTTTAGTGCCTCCTCTAATTCCAGCAGCCTCTGTGGTTCGGCGACTCTTTCTTCAAATTTAGTGATGATCTCAGTCAGGTTGGGAATTCCTTCATATGTCGATAACTTGCAGGCCTCTTTCACCACCCATCTCAGTGACTGGGTGATGCGTGTGCATCTCCTGGATGACACTTCATGCAATCGATTATGCCAGTTCTCAAGTGCTTCATCAGAATCTAGCGATGCCGAGCTAACACTCCGCCACCCTAGTTCTCCGTCGGTGGTGGGTTTGATATAGTCTTCTAATATATTATACAAGTTGTCCCATACTTCCATGAATTCATCCCGCATCGGCTCAACATACCTCTGTCCTTCTGCTGGATCCAGAGGTGTGACTACCCTCATGTCGCGATTCTTGAATGACATTGTTCGTTTGCGGAAGTTGATCACGGCCTGGTTCTCCATTGCCCAATCTATCCCCAACAACACTAGATAGGGGCTCGTGTTATCGACTATTTCTATCACATCAAAATCGGCATATGTCTTGAGTCCCTCTATCTCAACTGGTATGTGGCATAGTCGGCCGATAGGCATCAACTTACTATGGTTCACCAATCGAAGCTGTATTGGGGACCATACCAGCTGTGGATTCCCCATCGTCTCCCACATCGTTTTTTTAGGATATTCACGTCTGAACCCAAATCCAGAATAATGGAGTCAACATCGAATGCACCAATCTGCGCATTCATCCTCATCTCCCTTCCTGTCTTCTTTTTATGCAGTCGATTCACTGTTCGGATCTCTCAACCATCCTCTTGTCGGTGTAAGAAGCTAGCTATCTCCGCTACCGCATCCTGGTCTTTCGCCAACTCCAAGCAAATTTCCAAGAAGGATTTCAAAGTGTTGATCTTCCTATGTGAATTCGTCGTGTCAAATGTCGGCGACATCTCACAAGAGGGTTCTTTTTGTCCCACTGGTGGCTACCTCATCTGTCTCATTGCGTTTTATGCTTCCAAGAAGATATTTTTTCTATTTTTACATTGAATCGGACCTTCTTTCTTACTATCAGTCGGACGCTCGACTGTGGTCTGTCTTCTCCTGTCGCAACCCCTCCTCTGGTCACTACCGCGGAATTCACTGGTCAACCTCTTATTTCTGCCAAAATATTCTGTATATTTGGAGAGGAATTTTGTCCTTGGTTCGGATTCGGTTGAGGATGAGGTGGATTTTTATTTTGCCACTTCGCAATCAGCTGGGGGAAGTCCTCAATGTTGTGATCTAGTGCGCTACAATACGTACACTTTGGAACTAGGCTCGGGCAATCTCTTTGATAGTGTCCCACTTGACCACAGTTGTAGCACACTACTGGCCCTCAACCTCGACCAGCACCTCCACCCCTGCCTCCGCGGAATCCTCCTCGTGGTTGGCCATAAGGTTGTTGGTTGTACTGCATAATCTGAAACTGTGGTTGGCCGTACTGCAGCTAGGGTTGACTGTACATCGGCTGATGCTAATTATAATTGAGCTGCGGTTGATTATATCGCTGATTGTAGAGCGACTACTGTTGATTGTACTATGGTTTTTGCTAGATGTACCGCAGTTGCTGCTGAGACGGGGGTTTCTCCTCCCCCTTCATAAAATATGTATCTGCGGTTCTTTCCTGGAGCAAGTCGTATGCCTACACTCATTCTCCTCGTGTCCGACCGATCGACAGAACCTGCAGAACAAGTTAACCAGTTTCGACACCATATTCTGCAAATACACACACTCTTCTTATCGATCTCCCCTCGTCTAACAACCCCAGAACCATGGCATTCCCCCCTGGCTAAGTGGATTCAGTGCACCGTATTGGAAATACTCGCGGAACTCTGGGCACTCGTCCTTATGGCGCCCTTCCGATTTTCAATGGGTGCACCATATATTCTCTCGCACCTCCTTTCCCTTCTTCATGTCTTGGAATTGTAGTGTCAAATTTGCTAGTTGTGCTTGAATGTGATTCATGCCTACTCCTGCTTCTCCAACTAGTGAAGCCTCCAATTTCATTGCAATCTCTAGCGCTTTTGACTAGGATGTGATTTTTTGTTGCATCAGTGGCCCATGAATGTGCGGTACAAGTCCTGCGATGAACCACTCTTTGTGTTGCACGTCGCTCATCCCAAAGCTAACTTTCACCATCAGAGTTTTATATCTCTGATCGAATTCCCACATTGATTCATTCAGAAACTGCTTAATTTCCTTCAGTTCCATGATGTACCGTGACTCAGACTTCGGTTTTTTTAATTCATCAATTAGTCCTGCCCTTATCTGCGGCATTGTTTTCTCTGGATTTCCTGCAGGCACCTGTATGAATTTCATGAACTAGTCTAATGCATGACCCCTAAAGGTTGTCACTAGCTGTCCCTTCTTGATGTCATCGTCTTGGACCTGTTTCACTATCCATACTGCTTCACACAAAAACCAATATTGTTCGGGATCCTCAGTCTCGTTACTGTGGAAAATTGGCATTTTTACGTTGTCTCCTGGCATCCTTGGTCTCCTACTATTATTTACTGATCCGCTACTTTTACCACTATTTTGACACTTCGGGAAACACTACGATGAACTTACGTCCCTTCCTCCAAAATTCGGCGTGGTGCACGGCGTTGTGGGTATGTTGTAACTTTGGATTTGTCCTTGGACTTCAAGGGTAGCCTGGTTTCTTCCTTCGTTGTAGTAGGGTCGCTTCATCCCGTGTGGTCCTGTTTCACAGTTCTTCGTTTCGGTCACCTCAAGAGACTCTCTCTCAATCTCAGTCCTCCTCTTCTTCTCTGGCCACCAGAACCTCACCCCACTTCGCAAGGTACCACAATCTTGCTCAGTTTCCCTTAAGAACTCGTCGTCATTCATGTCCATCTACCCCACATCGTTCTACCAGACCCACATTCACGTGGTACCCTCAACCTCCGCACACCGGGATTTATGCATCAACGTTCATCCTCAGTATTCCCTTTTTGCAGATGAGCATCTTAATCCACACTTTTAGTGACAATAGAAATCTTTCGCGGGGTCCCTTGGAAAATTTGCTCTCTGCGTCGCTATATGGTTTGATCATGTCGACGAAAAATTCAGTAATATATCCTTCTAGAATGCTATCCACCCAAACGTCGATAGCCCTCGATGCCTTGTTATCCACTTGTTTCAGCAGTTGAATCAATTCAGGTGTCTAGAGTTCAGGTTCACCACCTTGGCAATTTTTCTTCTGAAATGTCAATTGTGCCAACCACTCATGCAACAATATTGGGATTTCACAGAAAAATATCTCGTGGATGTCGGATTATATGTATTTCTGCAACCACTCAGTCGTCGACCATCTAGGTTGGTGATTCTCTTCTTCAACAAACTCTTGTGTTTTCTTGTCAAACCAAATCCTCGATCTTCGGTTTCGTCAGATGCCACATCATGTCCTCTCTTTTTCTCTTCACACTATGGTCCCAGAAACGGAACCATTTGTTGACACAGTTATGTTGAAAGGGGTTCAATTCGCACTGCTGTCAACAAAAACCAACCAAACACCCTTGAGCATCGGCCCAGAAAGGTTTTACCCCTTCCAGTAATAATCGCGAAGCGAGTGAGGTCTCACCCAAGATGATCAAGGGAGCTGTAGGAACCAAGTTTCCACAGTATGGAGAGAACATGCATTAACCCTTACTTAGTCGCTACAGAAACCAGAGATCTGCCTTAACATTATATTAATACTTCACACATTAACTTAGCATTCGAATCAACACCATATAAGCGACATTCACATAATACATATTAATCAATAGAGAAACAAAATATTAAACACATCGCACCATTTAGAGTATATTAACCATTCACAACACAACAACAAAAATAGAAACATAATCGAACATCTTCATGCATTAACTCATCTCAAAAGTTGCGACTTAATGCGAATTCACATACAGGGCAAAACTTGCCGAAAGCAGAAACTATACAATCACTCTGTTCTTCGATGCTATCAATCGATGCCAAAAAGATGCCCTTAGGATTACAAAGGTGGATCTATTTATAGACAACTAATGCCATTACAAAATGGTCTACATGACCAAATCTAACTAACTTTGACCAAAACTTGCGCTTTCGTCGGCTTCTTCTCCTTCGTGAATGGTCCTTTCTTCCGCTAATGACCCTTTTGTCGTTGTCGGCTTCCGCACTTCATGCACTCTAACCCCGTGCCAACAGGTGTTAGGAACCCATGTCATCCCTTCTCTTTACTTTGTTAGTATATTGTTTTTGGACGCATATGCTATGTAAGTCGTCCCGTCGTATTTGTTGATCCATAGTTTGTATTAGCCCATGGTATTGAACCATAGTATTGGACGCATATGCTTTGTAAGTCGTCCCATAGTATTATATGTCCCATGGTATTGACCCATAGTATTGGGCATAGACTTAGTATATAAGTGTGTGTTGAGGCCAATGAAGGTACCGTGAAGTTATTTGTATTGATCTTGCTCAAAGGAGGTTTCCCCCTCGAAGTGGCCTGTGATCAATAAAAGGATTCTGAGTTCAGTTATTTCGGCTATCTCATGTATTCTCATTAATTAATTGTTGCAGGTTCTTCACAATAGGACTTATTTAATATGGATGGACTTAATACATAAAAACATGTCTATCTATTTAAGGGGGCTAGGTTACGACCCTAACAGACCCCCCTTTCACCCCTCCCCCCTAGCCCCATGAAAAAGAAGAATTATCCTCAAGGATGAAAATGTTGAAATCATTGAAGTATCTATGTTGATTTCCATGTAGCATCCTCATTCTAGGTATCTTTCTACTTGGCTAGGATCTCTTGGATGGTGCACTAGGGGATATGCAATCTTGTTTGTTGAGGATGACCTTAGGATGCAACCAAATGATACCTTCTTCAAGCAATTTTGGAAGGCTAGCTTGAATATGACAGTGAGTCCTGGCCACTTAATTTCTTCAAGTAGGATACATGAAAGATTGAATGAACCTTAAAGTGACTAGGTAGATCCAATTTGTAAGCCATAGTGCTCATAATTTTAAGGACCTTATAAGGTCCATAAAACTTGGGATCAAGCTTCTATTGGTGGTTGGCCTCAAGTGAGGTCTAATTGTAGAGTTTTAGGTGGAGGAATACATAATCTTATTTTGCAAAATGAAATTTTTAACAATGTTGATCAACCTGTTGCTTCATCCTATTGTGAGCATTACCAGATTATCTTTGAGAGTGTGGAGAATGTCGACTCAATCTGTAAGTGTTTTGTCAATCTTTTGTACCTTAGAGATGTCTGGTAAGTAGGATAGAATTGAGGGGAGGATTTTGGCCATATAAAACTTAAAAGGGGGTCATTCAAGTCAAAGTATGATAAGTTGCATTAAACCATCGTTCTGCAGTAGGTAACCATTGAGTCCATTGCAATTTTGTTGTAAAGTAAAGCATCACAAATACATTTCGAAGGAATTATTGAAAGCTTCAATTTAACCATTATTTTTGGGGTGATAAGCGATGCTGAGGTTTAGTTGAGTGCCTTGAAGCCAAAACAATTCTTTCCAAAACTTACAAATGAAAGTGGGGTCAAGGTTCATGGCAATAGGTTGTAGCATACCATGTAGTTTGAATATATTATCGATGAATACTTGAGCTACAATAGACGCCTTGAAAGAGTATTATACGACACAAAAATAAGCATATGTGGAAAGGCAATATACCAAAACAATGATTATAGATTTATTATTGGATTTTGGTATAACCCAATAATGCAATCCATACCATAGGTGGAATGAGAAGTGGTTGAAGTTCACTTGGAAGTTTAACTATCCCACCTTTATGTCAATGGAAAGTGTCATTCTTCCACAAATGCATAAATTTCCTTCTTCATTCATATAACAATAGAGCCATGTAAACCCATCACATATTCCACTTCAATTTCCTCTAACCCTAAATTCTCCCAACCCGTTGACTTGTTTTCCTCTCTTCCCTTGTCTTATATCCCCCATCTTTTCATTTACTCCAAAAAGGATTCAATTATGCCTTGGTCCCTCGTGACATGTACCCATTGAAGATATTATTAATTCTATTGAATCTATTACCCACCTCCCCCCCCCTCTTGAAGTTGAAGAAGTGAGACAAAATTGCACTCGAATCCTCAAATATGCCAAACTCCCCAAACCCAACCTCTCCAAAGACTAATTCTTAGCGCTACATAATCTTAATGCCAACCCTGATATTGTCATTGTTAAAGTTGATAAATGAAATGCCACTGTAATCATGAATACCTCCAACTATGATGCTTAAATACTTGAGTAGTTATCTTCCTCTTCTTATAAACCTTTTACCAAGAATCCCATTAAAAAAATCTATAATCTTGTCACCAATGCTATTAATTCCTCTTCATTGGATCCCTTAATTAAAAAGTGTATTCTTCCCCACAACCCTCAACCTCCTAAAATTTACAGCCAACAAAAAATACATAAGAAGGATATTCCTCTTCAGCTCATTGTTAGCTCAATTGGCCCCCCCTAACCATTCCTTATCTAGATTTCCAGTGGAAAAATCACAACCTTTTGTTGGACAAATGCCATCATTCATCAAAGATTCCTCAAATTTTATCCACAAAATTCTTAATCTTCATCTGGACGTGATCTCGATGTTCAAGAGTCGATGGTTAGTTTTTATGTAGTGTCTCCTTTTACAAAAATCCATGTTTTGAAAGCCAATGATATAATTTCTAAATTAGAAGACTATGAAACCTTGAACATGACTTCCACCTTCTTCTTCTTCAAAGAAAAATTCTATGAACAAACAAAAGGCACAATCATGGGATCATCCTTAACTTTGATTATGTCCAAGATAGTTTGGAACAGTTTGAAGCCTTAGCCCCTATTAATTTTTCCCTCAAGATTAAATGCCGGTTTCAATTTGTTGATGACACCATCATATGGCCGCATGGCCATGCTTCCCTCGTCAATTTTCACAACCATCTTAATAGTTTATCTCCTCACATTCAATTTATCATGGGAATCCAGCATGACAACTCTCTACCTTTCCTTGAGGTCCTCGTCACTTGTTAGCTATATGGCTCCCTTTCTCACTAAGTGTACCACACAAATACTCACACTAATAGATACTTTCATACCTAGTCCCACCTCCACCCAACCAAAAAATCCATCGTTCTCAAAACTACCATCATCCACTCTGTTTGTATTTCTACCCCTCAACATCTTAATAAAGAGAAATCTCACCTCACAAATTCCCTCCTTAGCAATGGCTATTCTTCAACCCAAATTAAAAGATCCTTTCGTGCACAGTTCTCTATCCAAGATCCAAGCAACCTAACTCGAGCTAGGGAGCCTTAATTTTGATGCCTTAAATATATGGGATCACCGATCTCATATCCAATTTATTAACTCAAAAGAATATCAAAATGCTCTTTAAACCGCACAAAACCCTCAAACAATTATTTATAAGTATCAAAGATCAATCCAATCCCTATCTCTCTCAGGGGTTTTGTCCCATGTGGGAAATCCAAGGTTGACTAAAAGAGCACATTGTTGACACCAATTGTAGTCATCTTAACAAATATTCTATAGTCGAACATTCCCATGATTCCAAACATCACGTTTATTTTGTCCAAGCCAAAGATCTAACATCTACCTTCCATTACTTTTCACGCCTCATAAAAAAAACTCTTGAAATAGAAAAACACTCAAACACTTTTAATTGAGAGGATGGTTATAAGCTTGGGGAATCTTGGAGACTCTTTATTTATAGTCTTTATCATTAGTCCCCAGCCGCCCACCTCTTCTTATATGCCTTCACGATTCATCCTTTGTATTTACCCTTAATTAACATATACTACTCATTTCATCTTTACATCCTTTCTTCTTCCTTGCATTTATCTCGTTTTTTTTTGCCTCTTCCATTGCCTTTCATCAATTTTGTTCAGTAGGTTCCTCCTGCTATAATTATCTTGGACCCTCTCCCCAGCTTTCCAATTTCGTTGTTCAAGTTTTATCTTATTTTCTTCTTAAGTCCATCATAACCGTTAGTATTTCTTCTCCCCTTTCCTAATCATCTCCATAATTTTTGTTCATTTAGACCCAAGCTTTCTTTAATCATCTAGCCCATTAATTCTTAAGTTCTAGTGGCATAAAATGGCCATTAAAACACACTTAAATTCAAATTTTGCAAAATAAAAAATGTTGGGCTTGTTCTAACCAAATCCTTGAATTTTTAGACAACTCATTTCTTATATATATATATATATATATATATATATATATAACTTTTATTATTGATTATAATTAATTTCAATTTTTTTTAAATAAACTATTACAATTTTAACTATATTTCACTCTACTTCCCTTAATTATTATTAATTATAATTAATTTCAATTTTTTTTAAAATTAACTATTACAATTTTAACTATATTTCACTCTACTTCCCTTAATTATTATTAATTATAATTAATTTCAATTTGTTTTTAAATTAACTATTACAATTTTAACTATATTTCACTCGACTTCCCTTAACGATAAGTGGAGTGTCCACTATTGAAATGGTTCTAATGAATCATTGTTACATAATCTTTCTTTCAAATAAACATATACATTTTAACGCATTAAGGCCAACCCATATTTTCGCTTACCTGGCCTGGAAACCGCTTACCGCCATTAAAAACAATCTTTTGCAATACAGCCATTACCTGTCTACGCTTGCGGGTTCTATGTAGCTCGGTTCACCCCGTCTTGAAACTGCTGCCATCCTTGACCTCATTCTACCGTTGGAAATTGGGAGTCGGAAAAAGAAAGAAATGAGACGCTACAATTCCGTGTGCCGCAGAGCCGCTGATGGAGTCGTTGTTGTTGCAGGCAACAGCTTAGCCGTTCAAGTTTCAATGATTAGCATAGAATGTCCTGCGAGTATTTTTAGCGGAAACCACGTAATGCATCGCTGGGAACGGACATTTCTTTATCCAGTTTCTACATACAGGCTATTTGATTTGGCCTGGAAAACACGAATATTTACGGTATGTGCTACTTTCTGATTCAGAATGTAGCAGAAAAACTAAATTCAACACTTTTGGACTTTGCATTCTTTTACAGGAATTTTAAAGGAAACTATACCTTAGTTTAAACTTTAGTGCCAAGGATACTTTAGTCTAACCAAAAAAATTGAATGATCCGGCATCTTCTTGAAAACTAAATGATAAGGTAAGAAGATTGTGACGGTATACATTGCTATTATCTGTGTTTTTTTCCCTCTGCAGAATTTTAGAAATTTTAGAATTTGGAGGGAATGGGTAAATTAAAAGACTGAAAGTTAGCTGTAGTTAACTATGGCATAGGCTTTAGGCTTTATCAGAGTATCAGACAAGTGGCTAACAGAATTGTCTTTCCCAATAATTGTTTGCCACTTGCCTTTGTTTTGGACATTTAGTTGAACGTGTTGTCACGTGTTGATCAGATGAAACAATGGAATCTTGTTTCTTGCTGGGAAATAAACAAACCTGGCCATATTTAGACAAATGATCTGCTTCCTATCTAGTCGACATGATTTGAAGCAGTGATTATTTGTGCAGTCCTATATAAATCCATCCATTCAGTACTCAGTGATATCGCCGGTTGATTTCATTACAAGAGTAAGCTCTTACAGATCAATGTTCTTTGTCTATTTGCATAGTATTCTTCATAAATTGCAGAGGGAAAAAATTGCGCCGTTGCGTCAGAAAGTTTTTTGAAGACTGATTCACAGCTTAATGGAAAAATCTTTGAAGTATTTGGAAATTTCAGAGGTCAGAGAGTAGATAAATCTTCCAGAGCTCTGAAGTTCAAAAGTTTACAGGATTACTCATTTAAAATATAAAATTAACGGCCACAGGATCATTCACTTTAAGGACGAGAGTTCTGAGCGATTCAGAGCTTAGGACTATTTGTAGTTCAGAGATTACTGTCCAGTTTAGTTGCTGAGGTGTTGAGATCGAAAGTTGACGGGTCAATTTAAAGTTTCTCAAATCTGTGAGATAATTCTGTCAAAATGTGTCACATATCCTCCCGGCCGTTCACAGACGGTCCAATCCGCGCCAAAACAGGGAAACAATGGTTCAACATGAAAGTATTATGCATGAGATTGAATGCTTCTGGATTCAGTAAAGGCTTGCAGATTCCCGAATCCTTAACCCTCCATTTCTTGCCTCGCAGCAATCTGGCGGCTCTGGAGATCAACGGGCGCCGATTCCATCCTTCTTCAAGCGCATTTCTCACTCTCCAACGGAATCGAGTCGAAGAAAATTCGGAAGGTGAAATCACATTCGTCAGCACCGACACCATTCGCACGAGTGACAGTCTCTGTTTTGAAGTCTACCTGGGAGATGAGCCTCTGCTCTTTGGAACGCTGGAGAAAAAGCAGGAAATATGCGAAGATCTCACGCCGGAAAGGACATGGACCGTGGAGTGCAGCGGCCTGCTCCATTATTCATCGAAACTGTCCTTCGACATCAGGTCCATTCCGACAGTGGACATATATGTCACCGGTGGTATCTCTGGTTTCCCGATAATCCTAACTCAGACTCTCCAACTCCTTCCTAGAAGAAAACGCCTTCGTCAAGCCACTTTAGATGTTATTCGAGAGGGAAATGAAACTGCTGAAAGCTGCTCAGATTTAAGTGATACGGATCTGGAATCTGATTATTCTGAATACAGTTTCTCTGAATCGAACAGTGGCTGTGACTCTGATTTTGATTGGGAATCCAGGATGGAAGAACAGGAGCAGCAAGAGGATTCGTGGATCGAGTCAGCGTTAAGGTTTGGCATTGGAATTGGTCTTGGGATGTGTCTCGGGGTGGGACTGCTAGTGAGCACATACCAAGGAACTTCCAGGTCTCTCGGGAAACGATTTCTATGATAATGAATTTGAGTATTGCCATATGAGTTCCTGTCTGCTCATCTTCAGGGAAGCAGAATCGAAGGAAAAATTAACCCTTTTAATGTCATCCTACCTATATCTTAAAACTAACCCTTTTACGGTGATCATCCTTTCTATCTTTTGGCCTTGGTATCCATAAATAATATATAATCTGTTTGGCTTTCTTGGAAATCTTAAAAATATTAGTCCATTCCTGTCACAGGATGTGGAACAGTGGCAAACTTTATCTGCTGGATTGAAGACGTTATTAACTGTCTAGATTCGTCACAGAGATGTTGGAGTCTCCAATTTCTATTTGCTCCTATCATGAAAACAAATTTCATCTTTGGCACTCAAAATCACTTGGCTCCCTAAAACCTTCTGCTACCATTTTCCAGATTTTTCTCTTTATTTACCTCCCATTCACATTCACTGGCCCATCTTTGCGGTCACAGGCAAAAAATTAAAGGCAAAAATTAAAGAGCAGTGTTGGGTTGCAGCGCCACACATTGTATCTTTATGAACATCAATATGAATAGTGCAATCTCTAAATCTCTGATAAGTTGGCCTTGTTAGAGGTCATTTTCTTAGGTAATCAAGACCATAATGTAAGAAGGGATAGCGGATGCGCCGAAGCCCAAAACAAATGTCCCCAGGAGTAAGATGAATTTTCGTTAACCCTTGAAACATACAACATACATTTTATCTAGTGGGTTCTTTTTCGACGGCCGGAACTATTTCGGCCCGAAATGCATGCCTGAAAAACAGATCGGTTTATGCCCTGAAATTTTAAGATGGATAGCCCAAAACGATTTCGGCTGTGAGTGACATGCACAATGAGGCTTTAGTTCGCCACCCGAAATCCTCAACTTCAATGCTCATTAACTCGGGGCACTACCTCAACCACATTCACGATGACAAGGTCAAGATTAAATCTGAAGGTTGGGATATACAAAATTTACAAGGGATTAACAGTTAAGTCAACTAAAACATTTAAATCAGATTTCTGAAATGCAAAGGCAAAATTCTTACTAATATCCTAATAAACTTATCTATCCGCTGATATTCAGCAAAACCAATTCAACACTGAGAAACTATACACTTGCAACAACAATCCATGTGGCTTCTTTGGACAACAAATTCTGTATCCAGCAATTTTTCTTGTATTGTTTGGATTCATCTTGAATTTTGGTCTGCTTTTTTCATTGCGAATTCACCATCCTTAATGCTTCTGCAATTCAACTACCCCAGGACTTCTTCAAAGTACTCGTTCTGGCTTAATGACATTCTGCCATATCATCATCAATTAAATTGGTAATAGTACCTCGTTTCCTCAAGGTTCCACTTCACAAGGATTACGTTCATTGATTTTTTATCCAATTCTTCTTGCTCGAAATTACAAATATTTGGCTCAAAGATCAAAGTGTGGAGTGAGAGGATGCAAGACTACAAACTCAACAAAATTAATCCAAGTGATAATTCAAAGACCTTCATGAAAGGATATATAAATGTGCAATAAATATGGACTCTAGATAAGATTAACATTAAATATAATACAAGATTCAATTGAGAATGTATGTAATATGTCAACTTTTGTTGGTATATTTTTTCCATGGGCATGAGTAGCTTTAATGTAGCAAATGTCGTGAGGTTCAAAGTATTGATCTAACTTTAATATAGCAAATGTTGTGAGGTTATAAATATTTATCTAATCATAAAATGAAATAAATAAATAAAAATTAGTGCAAGTGATCAAATTAAGTTAATTAAGAAAGTAACATGATTAAATGAATATATGAGAAAAATGTAATAAAGTGAAATACTTCATGTATAAATGAAGTTTGAGTGCATGATCTAAGGGTTATAAATGCAATCATTTATGTTAAATGTAATTGGATTTACATTTACCACGGGAGTGGAGAAAGAGACTATGTTCCCCTCTACTTTTTCTCATTTAATCATGTGATTGAATTTTTTTTAATACATATTAGCAAAGATTGTAAATAAAATAAAGGCATATTGTCCATATTTATCTCATTTTGTGAAGAAACTGCAAAAAGTCCCATCAATTCAAGTTCCTCCAGGCTCAAAGGAAGAAGAAAATTTTACACTAAAGAGGGGCCTTGATAAGCCAATTTATGGGGCTTTGGCTGAACCCAATAATAGTATATTAAAAGCCTCAAAAGTAATGGATGCCTCTACTGAAAGGGCATATGCAATGCCATTTTTTTGGGTTGTGGCTATTGCATGCTTTTTGTTCAAATTCAAGGAAGATAACAATCATTTTTTTAGAGGAAACCTTATTTCATGGGGTCAATACATATATATCCAAACAAATGATCACTATATTTCAACCTAGAGGAAGATGTTCCAAAATGAGTTCTAGTTCAAGAGTGAAATTGCATCATCTTCCCCTTATTTTTTAGAATGGATCCTCAATGCAAGCTATCAATAATGTTCTAAGATATATAGATAAATAGGGGCCAAAACTATGCCATTTCCTTACACTAGTGTTCGTATCAAGGTAGATTTGGAGAAGGGATTTCCATAAGAAATTCAAGTCAACATGGACAATTGGACCATATTCAACCCTTGGACTATGGACAATTACCATTTAAATGTAATAAGTTCCACAAATATGACCATTTTCTTAAGGACTATAAGGTTAATTAATGATAATAAATAGTTAAGGATAGTCATGAAGAGAAATGCCCAACGTCTCAACATGGAGACAAAGGAATGAACTAAAAAAATACAAGCCTCAAGTGAGATCGATCAAGCAACAAAGCCTAGGTACAAAAACAACCTCTGTTAAACCCTATATATTGTGACATCAAATTTCTATTTTCATATTAGTATCATATTTATCAGTCAGCTAGGACCCTAATTGTAATTATGTAGGCTCTAGAATTGTAATTGTACACTTTATATCCTATACACACGCACACACACCCCACGGAGATATAGTTTGGAATCATTTCATCTCATCTCATCTTGTTTTGTATCTGAAATATATTGTAAAGGAGATTTCCCCTTCAAAGAGGATGGTTATTAATCTATTTATTTCATTCTTAAGGTATTGGAATACTATCTATTCTTGGCTTATGCTATTTTTAGGGATTTGGTGCATAACATTTGGTATCAAAGCGATTTTTGCTATAATATTTTTTCTAGGACATTTCAAAAAGCGTAACTTAGAGGGGCCATAAGTGAGTTCTTGAACTAATAGTGTTAAAATTTTAAGTTCTTGATTCATCATATGTGCAAAGTTATACCCCATGGAATTTAGGGTTTTTGACTAGTCCAAAAACTAGTCTCAAATAGGTGATATGGGAAAAATAGTTAGATACGAATCTTGAAAGATCCAAATTGAGTGAGACCTATTACATCTGAAGAAGACATACCATAGTATATATGTGGTAGCAATTTCATTATCAAATCCTAAAAATTGGACACACGGAAATCCGTACACTTTCTTTCTGCTAGAAGGGACAAAAATAACAAGTTTTGGTAAGATTACTATAACCTTTTATTGACACATCAGAATTAGGTCATACCTATGACATTGTATATAAGACATATCATGCTACTATGGAAAGAAATTCCGTACTCTAAGAGACCGAAATTGCATAGTTACCTTAGTTGGAAGGTTTGTTAGAAAAATAATCTCCAAATCAAGGTTTTAAAAGGTATGCTATTTTGATTTTTTCTAAACTTTTGATTGGAAGGTATGGAAGATAAAATATGACACAAGAGGAATGGAAAGAAGTGAGCTATGATTTTTCCATTTTTTCCAACCAATTAGGAAACCTAGACAATAAATTATGGTAAATAATGCTAAATTCCTAAAATTCAAAGAGGATATATACGCCATGTCCCCAAATTGATGTTCAATGGATTGAGTTCCTAACCCAATCAATCCCTTGGTTGACGAGAAAGTTTCATACACTAGGGATATAAGGCATTAATTAATTAGGTGTTAATTTTATTTCCTTAAGTTTGAGATGCACTTAATAGAAGTTATTTTTCATTAATAAATATTTATTTTAATGAAATAAAGTGGAAAATATTTCCCAAGGGCGCAATAGAGGATAAGATTTGACCAAGAGATAGCTTGCAAAATAAGAGTTAACCTGAAAGTAGTTAAAGCTGGGAAAGTAGGAAAAAGAAAGGAAGAGCTGGCAGAAGGCATAAAAGTAGTAAAGCTCAAGAAAAACATAATAAAGCAGAAAAGCATATAAAAGCATAAAGCAAGATAAGGCAGAAAAATAGGAAAAAGCAGGATACGACAGAAGAGCATGAAAAAATAGTCAAAAGAAAAAAAGTAGGATAGAAAAGAAAAAGCACGATAAAGCAAAGGAAGAAAGCAAAGCAAAAAGAAAAGCTTGAAAGAAAGTTATCCTTATCCACTCCATGAGGGCACATTATCCTATATGACTTGATCAACAAGACACCTCAAGTCTATAAAAGAAGGAGTGCACACCACTTGCCTATATTTTGAAAGTTTGAGAATTGAATTGAGAGTTATTTTGCCTCTTTAACTTAGGAGATGTGCCCCTAGTCCAAGTTGGGAGATGTGTCCATGATTCTTATCAGAGGATGATGACATCCAGTCTTCATCATTGAGTTTATTGTAGGCCCTGAAGTCTAATCCAATGAAAGTTCGATCTTGTTTGTAGAGATTGAGAATCCTACCATTCGAAATCCTGATGATTTCTAGTCTTTCTACGATGAAGAGTTATGTCTCTTATGTATTTATTTCCTGAGACTTCTATGAGATGTATTTAAGATTCTGATGGATTTCATTAATGTAACTTTGAACCTCTGAATTCCATTCTGCATATTGAATAAAGAGAATTCTGATTTTCATATCAATTTCTTGCACCTAGTCTAGATTGCCATGGAAAATAGCTAGTTTTCAGTGTTTGATCAATAGATGAACCTCTACAACTCCAATTTGATTTATTTGAGTTGTTTATATAAATTAAAATTCCAATCAACTCATTCCATGTCTGAAACCAAGAATTCGAATCCTTCTCCACTTGTTTGGGAAATCCTGAAGTTGAACTAGTTGTGGAGTCCCCGGAGACAATTTTGCTTGCTTGCTTTTAAAAATTCATTAAAACTTCCTCAAACTTGCTGGTGAGAACCGAAATTGATATTTGACAATCAATTAATATTTTTAAGCCTTCCTATAGCTAGTCAAGTGTTGGAGGAGCCTAGGTCGACCTACCGACTAGGTCCTCCATCCGACTAATTGTAATATATGTCAACGGCTTGTGTCGAACAGTAACATGTTGGGTCGGTCAGTTGAACCGACAGGTAGTTATGTAACTGTCTATCAATTATATAAATAGGTTGGTGAGATTGTTCATGGGCTGGTGAGACTGTTCATATAATCAGAGACTGTTCATATATTTGTATCTCTTCTACATATCTTGCTAAATAATAAAGGGCTTGTTGCTTCATCTTCCATATCTTGTTTGTTGTATCTGTATCTTTTTGATTGCTTGCATATAATATTATAAGATGTATCACTGGTAACCATGCGACCCCCACGACTACAACATTGGTTCTGTTGTCGGTGATGCATGCATAAGATGACAACGAGCATGATCAAATGATATCAGAGCAAGAAATCAAACATTGGTGGGAGAGGAAGATAACAAACCACCTACAAAACAATGCCAGAAGAAACAAGCTGACTATTGTTCAAACAAGAGAAATTTTATTTTCCAAGACGCATGAGAAATTCGTAGAGTTTGTACCGTTCACGTTGAAGAAGCTATTGGATGAAAAGATGAGCAGATGAAAAAGAGAGAAAATTAATTCAAACATTGATAAATGAAGGCCGTACAAATATATCAGAATGGTGCGAGAAAATTGTCGACGAGTTCTATGAAGAATGTGCTATTGAAGAGCGATTGTTCGTCGATAATGTGAGGAAAAGGTTTCACAATGACCTTACCGACCAGTTTCTTTGTTCTTTACCGACACTTCTATTCAAATTCCTAATCGACAAAAACACAACGCATATTGTCGAGACTCAACCCCTATTGTCGCCACCGCTCCCGAACTCGAATTGGGAAGAAAAGGAAATAAAGTGGGAAAGATTTGTGCAAGAACAAGAATGGGAATATTTCCTGAACAAATGAAGTACGTTACTTCCCTAGTAGCCTAAAGAGATTCAGGTCATCATTGGTGGGGTAGCCAAACACGTTTATGATGGAGTAAACGTATGACAAAATTCGACAAATGAAAAGATGATATGACCAGCAGTGAAAATTCCAAACAATTCGACAAAAATAGAACAATGAGCCATGAAAGCACCCCAAACATCCAAAAGATTGAATGGGAAAAGTGATGAAAGCAGCGTGAAAAATTGAGGGAGCATGCTAGTGTGCTCTAGAATCAATTAGAGAAAATTTCCATGGTGTGGATGTTGTTAAACGTATGCAAGATGGGTACTCGTTGGATGCATAATTTAATTATGCATCCAACAAGTCCTCCCGCTTGAAATTTGAGTAAACGTAGAAGGAGATAAGTTGAAAATACGATCCAAAAAGTAGTTTTTATTTTTTCCCTCCAATTTTTTTACATGCACCTTATTTGAATTTTAAAGTATTTTGATTGGCTAATATGTGATGACAGTAAATTGTACTTTAGGGTTAAAAGGCCCATTTTTGATCCAAATTTCCTATAATTGAAACAAAAGTCGGTCGTAGTGACAGATGCAAAAGGAAATCCACCAGAGTCGAGTCGAGTTCGAAAGGAAGAGGGGGTTGATGAAGATCTCCACCGATGGAGGAATATTTGTAGATCAAGTGTGGTGAATCTCTCCAAGTGAACGTACCCGAGACCATAACACCACATTCCCCGCTGCAGTTAACTTAGAGTGCTCAAGTACAAAATATTTTCGAAGAATATTTAGGACTTCATGTTGGTCAGTCGGGAATCTGGAGCCGACAAAACAACGAAGGTGATGAAGTCAAAAGATTATTGATTCATCGACTGGAAGAAGGGAACTGGGTCACTTTTCAACCCGAATTATCAAACAAATTTTTTCATCTACTCTCTTCAGATCGTGAAGAAGTGCCCCCCTTCCACTTCCAACATTAAGTGATTCGACGAGTTCTTCGGAAAATCTGAGGAGAAGTGAATTTTAGATTGAGCAAAAATTTACCTGGATTTCGACATAAGCGATTGAAGGAAGTCGACATCCGATAATCATCGAAGAACTAACCGAAGTTCCAGAAGCCATCATTGAAAGTGAAGAACAAGCTCTAACATTTGTCAATACACATTTAGAAATAGTACCTATCGAAGTTATTCAAGAAAGTAATTTTGTCACTGGGGGCAATCCACCATCACCACCAATAAATTTAGAGGTCGAAGTCATTGCAGACATGGCGCACACAACAACACACCTTACTTTTTACGTGTTGAAATATTGTAACTTCAAAGAATATTATATTTGTACTTTATTATTCCAGAGATGTTTCATTCCTCCATGAAGATCTTATTGTATATCCGGAGATGTTTATTCCTCCATCGGAATGTGGTAACTTGGGTTATTAGACTTCCCTAGTGGGGGTCGGCCTTGTATGTGTTATGTGGGTCAAAGGGTTGTTAGACCACCCTAGTGGGCCGGCCTAGTCAGTTGTAGTGGGGTGTTTAACCCAGTGGTAAAGTTGGGGCCGACCCAGTTAATATAAAGTACAAGTCGGAGATGTGTATAAATAGAAGAGGTGTGTTACTCATTATACACACACTTCCCTCACTTGAAATGTAGTGCACTTGTGAGAGAGAGGTTTGCTATGGAGGAGGAGGAGATCATGTCTTTGGTTTGCATCTTTGTATATTGCTGGTCATCTATATTGAGGAAGCTTTGCTGGGTTTTCTACCCCATGAGGGTTTCCCACGATAAATCTGTGTCTCTTGTGTTTATGTTGTGCTTGTTATTTCTTCAGTGATCTTGTATATGCCATTATTGTGAAATGGAATGTAATGCTGATATTTTCTGTCTTAGCATATTGAATCTTAACATTACGAAGGCGATGAAGATCCTAGAAGGCATTGATTTGTATGCGAATCGATATGGGAAACTAACACCCTTACCAATGAGGATCAACAGTTGGCACAATTTGTTGGCTCATTATGAAAAAGAGCTCTAACCTAGTATATGACATTCATCGACAAAACACCCAATGCAACAAAATCTCAAATTAAACAACAGTTCTTATCTTGTTTGAATGTAGCCATACGCAGTAGCAGTTGAAAGTATGAAGGTAAGTCAGGCTTCATTGGTCTCATGATGATGATCCTAGAGTAGGGATCGAAACATCGAGAGTTTCAACTTTCCAACGCATTTTTTCCTTACCTTCATACTTTCAGCTCTTATATTTATTTAAACGTAGGATGTGAAGTACTTGGCTACTGAAAAGTTGAAGACTACAATGCAGAAGCCGACATAGACTGTGAGGGAGTATGACAAGAGATTCAAAGATCTCCTAAGCCAGATCGACTATGACATTAAAGAAAAATTTTTGATCCAATGGTTCGTAGTTGGCCTAATACGGAATATCAAAGTGCACGTTCATTGGCAGAACGTTACCACATATGAAGATGCTCTGACAAAGGCTTTGCAAATAAAAATGGATGATGACTACCCCATAGTGCCTGTCGATAGAGATATTAAGGACCAATTGGAAAGCATGCAGAAATCCATCTAAGAAATCAAACTCCGAGGAATATAACTCTGGTGTACAAAATGCTCCACAGCTGGGCATACAAAAGACTACTGTCATCAGGAGAATCGACGGCAAGACGTTCAACTTGTGCATACAAAGATCTTCTGCGACATTTGTCAAGAGTACGACTCACATGCCACAAAGGACTGCCCATATAACATGAATAATAAACAAGCCCCGTGGTGTGCTATATGTGAAGTTAATTCTCATTCCATAACAGAATGTCATTTGAACTTAAAGAATAAACAAAATTATCACGCAGTATACCATACTAATATTGTTGAACAAAGAAACAAAAGAAATGGAATGAATTACAGAAATGACCGGAGTGACAGAAATGACAGATATCAAAGGAATGACGATAGACGATATGATCAGTGTTACGATAACTACAACCGACAAGGAGGATTCCCAGGTCAAGGTCGCGGAAGTCGAGACTTCCGACCTCGTCGACCCATCACATGTTTCATGTGTCATAACGAAGGACATCATTATTCAGATTTTCCTTACAAAAGATTGAACAGATCTGAAATTTTGTACAAAATGTGGAGTAGGGATCACTATTGGGAGGATTTCCCTACCATAGTTGAAAAGATTAACAATAAAAAGAATGTTAATGTCTTATCTTGTGTTCCTAAATCTAATTTAATTAGAACGAATAATCTTCAAATTGTAACAAGGCAAGGTATTAGAACTGGTCATGATAATCCACAAATTAGCAAAGTAATGAATAAAGAGGATTATATGAATCCAATAAGCAGAAACATCTATTTAAGAATGCATTTGATATATTCCATGAACTGGCATCCCAAGAATATAATGATGAAGCTCGACAAGAAGCTACTAATGAATTGGTCAATTTAATAACTAAAGAAGAAGCTGTCGCTAAATTAATAAACTTGATGTGCAATATTAAAAACAAATCTGTCGAAGCAAAGCAAGCTAAAAACATATGGTGACTAAATAAAAAAGACAATAATGATGCAGATCCTATAGTTGACCTAGAAATTAACGGATACTGTGTCCGACAGGTAGTCCTTGACTTTTGATCTCAAGTAAATATCATGACTCGTGATACTTGGGAGCAACTGGGTTGACCTCAACTACAAGAGTCAGGCATCTACTTGAAACTAGCCGACCAAGGTCTGATCGAACCAATTGGAGTATGGAGAGATGTCGAAACCTCCATCAATGGTATAATGACAAAAGTCGACTTTGAAATCATAAATCCCAAAGACGGATCCAGTTCATTCCCATCATTAGTTGGTCGACCTTGGGGAAGAAAAATGAAGGCTTCAATATCACTTGACAAAGAACGAATCAAACTCAAAGGCAATGGTCAAAAAGTCATAGGACCAATTCACCCATCGCAAGGAGAGCCTTGGACAGAGCCAATTGATTATGACAATGACATCTGACAGTTATATCAGATAAAGAATAATGAAGACTACATTGAACCTAACGCACAAGGGGAATTCTATCTCAAAAATCCCGCATCGGTCAGATACAATTTAGATGCCGAATTACATGACTGGCAGATCGAACACTATGAACTGCAAGCCAAAGAATGATGGACCATCGAAGCAATTCCCAAAAAGAAAACAAAGCAATGCTTCTCCATCTCTACAATACCAAATATATTCGAAAGAAAAATCAGATAATATCCAACATTGGTACCGGTGAAGAATGACTCGACATTCACCCCTCCATTGAGATACAAAGAACACGAATCTCCATCTGTACACGTCGAAGAAGCATCAAATAATGTTGGAGAACAAGGATTACTGCAGAGATTGGTTGATACATTCACAGTTCAAGCATCAAGATGGTGGGATACACACCAGTCAAGACTGTAGACTTGGACCATTGCATCAACATAGCTTGTTGAAAGGTTTGGAGGAAAGAAACTAACAGCTCAAGTGATAATTCCACTATTCACAAAAGGACAAGATCCTGAAGTACACATCAATAACTGTGAAAGGGAATGGAGAATATTAGGGTACAAAGATGAAAGAACATGGCCACATATTTTCCCAAACACACTCGACAATTTGCCGAAAAAATGGTACAAAATGGAAGAGGCAAGAGGAGAAACATTTATTTGGAAAGCGCTAAAAGAAAACTTCATTACAGATTTCAAATTTTCTCCAAAGGAGGAGCAATTAATTGAAGTGAGCCATCAAGTGAAAAGGTTTCTACAACCGACGAATAATAAAATGCCAACAGACAATCAGCAACCTCCTCAACAAACTGCCATCTGCAATAACATCAAGTCGACAGAACCCAGCATTCGACAAGATTACAATTGGAAACAGAGAAAACAGAGGGAAAAATATTCTAATAGAAACAATATCATACAGGTACGTCCAAGCGGGTAAGATCAACTTTCAAATTTGAAGCAGCAGAAAAAGAAGATCCTGAAGGACTAACTGAAAAAGAATTTCCACCGACATTCACGCAACTCAAAGAAGGAGAACGCCCGATCAATGAAAGAAGATAACTGGAATGGATGGATGTGAAATTTAAGACAAAAGAAATCGACATATCAAATGACAACATACTAAAAATGGAAAAATTCAGTGGCTACTAGAACGAAGAACAGACAACAGAAATCACAAGTCTCCTCAAAGAATTTCAAGATGTATTTGCTCGAGATTACAAAGATCTCAAAGGCCTAGTATAGGAAATGGAAGAGATGAAAATCGATATTAAACCAAATGCAAAGCTAGTAAAGAAAAGGTCGTACAAGCTAGCGCACAAATATAAGGAAATTGTTAAGAAAGAGATCGACAGCATGCTTGCTGCTGGAATCATCTACCCTATTGATCAATCAGAATGGGAGAGTTCAATGGTTGTCCAACCAAAGAAGCACGATCCGACTCGACTTCGAATATGTGTCGACTTTAGAGAACTAAATAAAGTAACACTTACTGACCCTTTTCCTACTCCTTTTGCTGATGAAATTATTAACAAAGTTGCAGGTCATGAATGTTACTCATTCACAGACAGATTCTCCGGATATAATCAAGTACCCATCGCCAAAGAATATCAGAAGAAGACTACATTTGTCTGTGAATTCAGATCATTTGCATACAAAGTCATTCCATTTGGACTAAAGAATGCACCGGCCGTATTTTCCAGAATTGTTGTCAAAGCATTCCAAGAGTACATATATAAAACTATGGTTGTCTACTTCGACGACTGGAAAATATATTCCATACTGAGGGATCATTGCAAATGGCTCAAACTGATGTTGAAAAGATGTCGACAAATCCAACTATCATTGAATATAAAAAAATGCATATTTGCAACTCTAATCGGAATACTGCTGGGACATGTCGTATGCAAAGAAGGCATAAAAGTCGACTATGCAAAAATCAAGATAATTCTCGACTTAAAATCGCCAGTGAACTCTAAAAAAGTGAGAATTTTGCTGGGCCATAAGGGATATTATAGGAATTTCATTCGACATTACTCCGACATGACGTATCGTTTGGAAGAAATGCTAAAGGAAAACCAAGAATACCAGTGGACCGACGAGTGCAATAAATAATTTGACATTTTAAAGCGGAAGTTAGTTGAAGCACACATACTGAGATTCCCGAACTGGTCGAAGAAATTCCACGTACATAAAGACGCTTTAGGCATAGAAGTTGGCACAATTCTAACACAACCAGAAGATGATGACATGGACTATCCCAACAAATTCAGCAGAAGGAAATTGAATAGAGCTTAAAGTAACTATTCAACGATAGAAAGAAAAGTGTTGGGTATGGTATTTGCACTACAAAAGTACCGACACCACTTATTGGATAACCCCTTTGTGTTTTTCAAAGATCATCAAGCACTCAAATACTTGGTCAATAAACTGTTACACCATGGAAGACTCTGTCGTTGGTTGTTGTTATTCCAGGAATTCGAGTTCGAAGTTATAGTTCGACCAGGTAAAGAAAATGTCGGACCCGAACACCTGTCGAGAATAGACACAAGAGAAGAACCAAAAAGAATTGAGGATGACTTGCGTGATGCTCATTTGTTCAGAACCGAAGTTGTCCCATTGGATTTAGTAGAAATTGCACAATTCTCAGAAGACGGAAAAGCACCAGAAGGAATGCCAGAGAAGAAAAATAAGATCTTAGCAATGAAGACTACGTTGTACACTATAATTAATGGGTTCCTTTATAAACTTGGACCTGACGACGTATTATGACGTTGTGATATTGACCATGAAAGACAAAGCATACTCACTGAGGCACACTATGGACCAGCGGGAGGACATTTTCAAGCCGACATAACAGCAAGAAAATCCTGCAATCTGGATTATGGTGGTCAAAAATACATCAAGATTGTCGAGAATTTGTAAGCAAATGTGACAGATTTCAGCAGATGGGCCGACCTCTGCCAAGTACAGAAATGCCCCTTGTACCATTAAACCCAATCTTAACATTCGAAATATGGGCGATAGACTTCATTGGACCATTCCCGATACTTAGAAGACAAACAAGAGTAAGATACATTATCACTGCAGTCGAATATGTTACCAAATGGGCAAAGGCAGAACCCATCGAGACCTGTTCGAGTGAAGTAGTTGCTAAGTTTATATATGAGAATATCATTACAAGATTCAGATTCCTGCACACTCTGATCAGTGACCAGGGATCACACTTTGTTTGTAAACAGTCTCCATCCTCACAAAAGAATTTCTAATTGAGCACCGGATAAGTGCATCATATCATCCGCAGTCTAATGGCGCAGTAGAAGCTTTTAACAAAACGCTTACCAGAAGTCTAACGAAGATGTGCAATATCGACAAGGATGACTGGGATGACAAGATATCTACAGTTCTATGGGATTACAGAACAGCATACAAAATATCGACAGGCTAGACCCCATTTAAGCCTGTATACGACCAAGAAGCAGTCATCCCATTGCACTTTCGAAAACAAGCTCCTACAATTGTTGAAGTACTACATATCGATGTCGAACACGCTAGAAAAGATCGATTGATCTAGTAGTCAAAGCTCGAAGAAAGCCGACAGATAGCAATATATCACCAAGAAATTCAAAAGCAACAGCAAAAATCTTGGTACGATAGAAACATCAAATGCAAGAATCTATCAGTTGGTGATTTGGCACTACTATACGTTGCCACCTTAGGCATTCGAATCCTCATGCATTGTACTACTTATTTGTCCATATTGTGATTAATTAATTAGTGTGTGTGAAGTATTTTTGCTTCTATCTGAGTTCTCCTGTATTATTATTTTGTTGGTCATTATATTGCATTGACCACTCTTCTTCTATTTTGTTGCTTAATCAATTACTTTCTTGTGAGGTATACATCATCTCTTAGATCTACTGTGAGGATTTTCACATGCACTATCTCTCCTGCTGTTGCCACCAGCAACAACTGAACCCAGTGTGGCCTCACTCCTCGATGAACGAGAGCGTTGTCGATGGCCACCTTGTTGGGCGGCGTCAAATCCTCTCCTACTCCACGGAGCACGACGAAATGGAGTTCTCTCTTGAGAACTCTCTGCATCACATTTCAATTTCAATTTCTAATTCTATTTCAAATTTCACATTTCAAATTCAAATTCAATTTTCACATTTCAAATTCAATTCAAATTCAATTTCAATTTCAATTTCAATTTCAATTTCAAGTTTCAAATTTCAATTTCAATTTTAAATTCATTTCCAAATTCAATCTCAATTTCAATTTCAAATTTCAAATTCCAAAATCAAATTTCAAATTCCAAAATCAAATTTCAAATTCAATTTCAATTTTCAATTTAATTTCAAATTTGTATTTCAAATTTCAATTTGACATCCAATTCCAATGTCAATTTCATCTTCAGTTTTCATTTTCAAATTTCAAGTTTCAATTTCGATTTCAATTCTAATACCATTTCCAATTCTCAATTTTCATTTCCATTTCCATTTCAATTTTGAATTTCAATCTCAATTTCATCTTCAGTTTTCAATTTCAAATTTCAAGTTTCAATTTCAATTTCAATTTCTATTTCAATTTCTATTTTAATTTCAATTTTCAATTTTTAATTTCAAATTCATTTCAAATTTCAAATTCAATTTCAATATCAGCTTCATTTTCAATTTTCAATTTCAATTTCATCTTTAGTTTTCAATTACAATTCAATTTGAAATTTAAATTCAATTTATATTTCAATTTCTAATTCCAATTCCAATTCCATTTCCATTTCTATTTCAATTTTCAATCTTCAAATTTCTATTACAGATTTCAAGTTCAATTCTAATTCCAGTTCCAATTCCAATTCCAATTTCAAATTCCATTTCAATTTCAATTTCAACTTTAGTTTTCAATCTCAAATTTCAAATCAATTTTGATGTCAATTTCAATTTCAAATTTGGATTTCAATTTCATATTCCAATTTCAATTTCGATTTCCAATTCTAATTCCATTTCCAATTCTCAATTTTCGTTTCTATTTCCAATTCAGTTTTCAATTTTCAATTTCAATTTCATTTCAAATTTCAAATTCCATTTCATTTTCATTTTCAGTTTCGAATTTAAATTTAAATTTAAATTTCAATTTCATCTTTAGTTTTCAATTTCAAATTAAGTTTCAATTTCAATTCAATTTGAAATTTAAAGTCAATTTCTAATTCCAATTCCATTTCCATTTCTATTTCAATTTTCAAATTTCAAATTTCTATTACAGATTCAAGTTCAATTATAATTCCAATTCCAATTCCATTTTTATTTCAATTTTCATTTTTCAATTTCAATTTCAACTTTAGTTTTCAATATCAAATTTCAAATCAATTTTAATGACAATTTCAATTTGAATTTCATATTCGGATTTCAATTTCGATTTCCAATTCTAATTCCATTTCCACTTCTCAATTTTCATTTCCATTTCCATTTTAGTTTTCAATTTTAATTTCAATTTCATTTCAAATTTCAAATTCCATTTCAATATCAATTTCAAGTTTCAAGTTTCAATTCCAATTTCAATTTTCAAATTTCAAGTTTCAATTTCAATTTCAAATTTAAGATCAATTTCTATTTCAATTTCCAATTCCAATTCCAATTCTATTTCCATTTCTATTTCCATTTCTCAATTTTCATTTTTATTTCAAATTTCTATTTCAATTCCAATTCCAATTCCAATTTCATTTTTATTTACAATTTTCTTTTCAATTTCAAATTTTTATAATGTTAATGGTTTTTGTTACATGGTTATATGACCTTATATTGGAAAAATAACCCGGAACGTGTCGGTTTTATTTTGAAATATGTATATTTTTTTTCAACCCTCACATTCTTATAGGATTGAAAAAAAATGGTTTTGATGCACATGTTTTCAATCAGTTTTCAAATGGTTTTTGGTGATTCCAAGGTTCATAGGTCTAAAAAATTAAGGTTTCAATGGTTTTTTTACACAACTTGGTTAAATTTATTGAAAAAAAACCTGCAACATTTAGGTTGCTGGTTTTATTTCCAAATGTGTAATTCGGCAACATTTCTGCTTGCCAATACACATTTAGAAATAAAACCAGCATCATAAATGTTGCTACCGGTTGATATAAATTTATACAAAAAAAACACAAGAAATTAAATTTTATTTAAAAAATAAATAGGGGGTTTATGGTCCACTTACCTGGTGGAGTGGACGACATGGCGTGGTGTGGCGTGGTATCAGCTGCTCGATCGAGCTCCTTTGTTGGGTCAATGTCGTTGAAACAGGGTTGGTTGGCTCGACCCTGTTTTTTATTTGTTTTACTGTCTCAACAACTCGATCGAGGTATTTTAAAACCCTCGATCGAGGTACTTTAAAGCCCTCAATCGAGGTATTTTAAAAGCCTCGATCGAGGTTTTAATAACTTGATTGAGTGCTTTAAAATACCTCGATTGAGGGTTTGCGGCACAAATTTTTGGCATTTCGCTTGCCAAAAATCGTGAACCACCTTCATGGATTGACCCTTTACTCATAAATTCATTTCAACATTAGCAATTGGTGAATGCCAACGACTTTGAGATACCCAAAGTCCATTTCACCTTCAAATCTAAGATCAATGGCTATGGTAACATGGTTGTTGCATTTTTAAAGCCAATTTCTATTTTTACCCTTGAATATATGCAAATAAATGTCCATGGAGTAATTGGTCCACTTACATGCTAACATTATCATTTTCTTGAGATTGTATGCTCCCCCAAAAGGCCATATGCTACCAATTTTTCTTCTTGAGAGTCATACGTTGCAAATATCTCAATCTTGAGACCACATATTGATATTCCACCTTCCCTAAGGCTATACACATTGGTGAACAATAAGCACCCTGCAACAGTTCATTTATTGATATTGTTGCGGGGATATCTATCCAACGGTTGATATCCTTGCAGTGACAATAGTAAATGCACTGCTACAAGGTGCTTATTGCTCACGTATAGGCCATTTTTCACTCTCTTGAAGGATGTACACTACTTGCTAGGCAGTGCCCATGTTAGCTTGTGTCGTTGGTTGGGTGTATGGTTGTCTTCATATGAATTGATGGGGCAATCAACAAATTGGATGAGTGAGTCCAATAAAGTTTATTTATGGACTCTCACACCAACATACAATATATATTTATTTTGATAGAGGAAAAGACTCCCTTGCGAGTGCATTTTGGCACATTGTGGTTCAATACATTTGGCATATTTTGGTTTATCTCATGCTTCCATGTACTTAGGAAGACATCCCATATATTTGTAATGACTTGTGTTAAAGTTTGAGTATATGCACATGATACTTGAAAATTAAACCATCCCAAAGTGAGTGATTGGGCATTGAATAAAATAATATTGTAGAAGGATATCATTGTGATTAAATGTTGAATGGAAATGGTTATTTCATGAGCTATTTTCATTCAAAATAAAATAAACTAAGTACATGAGTCTAGACTATTGAGTTGAGTGTTTATCCGAGAATCATAGAGCAAAACACTCTAAAGTCACAAGCTCTTATGATAGTTTATAATTATTGAGGTTATCTTAGTGTCAAAAACACTAACAAGAACATAAGGAGATTGTAAATTTCTTATAAATCTATGTCGGTGAAATGAATAGGCTATGAGCTTATTGTTTATAAATCAAGGACTTTGAAGTGACTTGCTGTGAAATTGGAACCACACACCATCTTTAAAGTGGTAGGTTACACAATTGAAACCACATAGTGACACATTATGTTTGAAATGAAAAGTTGAGTAATGGGAACTCCACATGTGCCATGTCTAAAGTAACATTTTGAATAATGAGAACCACATTATCTTAGTAGGATGCATAATTGAACCACACAATTTCTAAAGTGATAGGTTTTGCATTTGGAACTAGTGTCCAACTAGCAAGTTGGAACCATCAAGATCTCAGTGACCAATTTGTCATTTCTAAATTCCAATTAGAGTTTCACTTCAAAGTCCAATGAGAATTTCTAATGTTTAAAGTAGAAGAGTTCACACTCAGACCAATGTCTCACAACATGATTCCAAACTTTGCCCACCTACCCAACTTGTCACTTCTCCCACTACCCAACCTATCACTTCAAGAGTGGTTCCAATTGCTCAAGATTCCAATGAAAGTTTCCAAGTAGTAAATAATCTTTGCCGTAGCACCTGTCACTTGAGAATCACACAACGATATACATTTCTTTTAACTTATTTTTTATAAGATATTTTCACCACAAGTGGCACACTTGTCAAGCAGTTGTGTGGGGTGCAGGTAACGGCCTGATACAAACAAAAGCATCATTGCTCGTGTATACACTAAAGACGGATATGCATCACCCTACAGGGTGGCACGTGGCCCTCCTTGCTTTCATTACAACGTACAAAATGACGTCTTTCGTGGAAACAACCCTCTTTTTGCCATCAAATCTACATTTGTCCACAGCCACTTATACCGCATAATATTCCACCCACATAAACGAAAGAAAATGAATAAATAAACAAATTTTAATAATAGTTAAATATTACAAACTTAAGGCCAGCCGATGTTTCCGCTGCTAGGAACCGCTTACCGCTATTCAAAACAGAGTACAGCTATTTACTCGTCCATGTTGGGAGGGTTCCATGTTGCCTCGATTCTCCCCCTTTGACACGGCTGCCAGTGCCATGCTTGATGCTCCTCAGTCCATCCGGGGCAGCCACAAAAAGAAGGAAACGAAAGTCCGGATTACCGGCTGCCGGTGGTGGAATTGTGCCACGAAGAGGAGTTGCACATTTGTCGTCGCTATTGCTACAGGCAAGACCTGAATCCATAAAAGTTCAGCACAGGTGCGTGCAGACTGAGTATTTTAGTGCTCGCCAGATACTGTTGGCAATGGACAGAATTTTGTCTGGTTTTGAAAGGCTGTTTGTGGGAAAAGATGTGCGCATCTTCTGGCCGTATTGATTTGGCTTGAAGAAAACGAATTTTTACGGTATGTGCCGTCTGATTCCGAATGCACTCAGAAAAACTAAATTTAATGCTATTGCACATTGCATCATTTTATAATTACGGTATGTGCCGTCTGATTGCGAATGCACTCAGAAAAACTAAATTTAATGCTATTGCACATTGCATCATTTTATAAGAATTTTAAAGCAAGGATTTTGTAGCAAATTTAGAAGGATTAGCAGATTTTGATCTTATGTTTTGTAATAATTTAATTTTGCTGCTTTATAGTCTGAAAGATTTCAGAATTACCAGGGAATAGGTAAATTCTAGGGCTAAGAGATCCTATAGCCAGCTGTGGCATAGGCTGTAGACCGTTGTCTGACAGAATATTGTCTTCCCCTGTAATTGCTTGCCATTTGTTTGTTTTTTATTTTTCCAAGGACGGTATGGTCACGTGTTGAGCAGGATGAACCAATGGATTGGTCTGGTTTCTTGCTGTAAAACATACACACCTCGCCATATTTTGACACATTGTCTGCTTCCTATCTGGTCTGCCTGTTTTAAAGGAACGATTCTTTGTATAAATGCATCCTTTGAGTACTGTGTGATCTTGCCGGTCCATATCGATATTTGAGGAGTCCGCTCTTACGGATCATCTTCTTTGTGTATTTGCAGAGCATTTTCAAAAATTACAGAGGAAAATAAGCGCAATGTTCCGTCAAGGAAACAATCTGAAGAAAGATTCACAACATACCGGAGACATCTTTAGAAACATTCCAGACTGGGAGACTTGAGAGCAGATAAATCTTTCTGTATGCCTGGAGCGAAAAGGTTCACAGGATCAATTTAAGGGCCGCGAGATCATTCGTTTTAAGGACAAGAGTTCCGAGCGATTGAGAGCTTCGGACTAGTTGGAGTTCAGATATTACTTTCCAGTATAGTTCTCAGGTCTTGAGTTCGAAACTTGAGGGACAATTTAAAGTTTCGAAAAGCTGTTAGATAATTGTGTTAATATGTGCCAAATAACCTCCAGACCGTTCCCAGACGGTCCATTAATCCATGCCAAAACGGAGAAACAATGGCTCGACATGAAGGTTTTCTGCATGAGATTGAATGCTTCCGGAATCAGTAAAAGCTTACAGATTCCCGAATCTTTAACCCTTCATTTCTTACCTCGCAGCAATCCGACGGCTCTAGAGATCAACGGCCGCCAATTCCATCCATCTTCAAGCGCATTTCTGACGCTCCAGAGGAATCGAACCGATGAAAAATCAAAAGCCGAAATCACGTATGTCGGCACCGACACCATTCGAACGAGTGACAACCTTTGTTTTGAAGTCTACCTGAGGGACGAGCCTCTTCTCTTTGGAATGCTGGAGAAAAATCAGGAAATAAGCGAAGATCTCATGCCCGCAACGACATGGACCGTGGAGTGCAGCAGCAGGCTGGAGTATTCGTCAAAATGGTGCTTGGGCGCCATGTCTATCCCGACTGTGGACGTATACGTCGCGGGTCGGATCTCAGGTTTCCCAATAATTCTAACTCAGACTCTGCAACTCCTTCCCAGAAGGAAGCGCGTCCGCCATTGCACTTTGGATGTCATTCCAGAGGGATACGAGACTGCAGAAAGCTGCTTGGATTTAAGTGAGCCGGACTCTCATGACGAGACTGCAGAAAGCTGCTTGGATTTAAGTGAGCCGGACTCTCATGATTCTGAAAGCAGTTTCCTTGAATCGAACAGTGGCTGTGACTGTGATTGTGATAATTGGGAATCCAGCAGGATGGAAGTAGAGGAACAGGAGGATTCGTGGATTGACTCAGGGTTAAGGTTTGGCATTGGATTTGGGCTTGGGATGTGTCTTGGTGTGGGGTTGCTAATGAGCACATACCAAAGAACTTCCAGAACACTCAGGAAACGAATTTTATGATATACTACATAAATACATTTTTCCCAGTTTTGTAGGATGGTGTTATCAGAGCAGCAGGACGCCAAGACTGTGTATTTGAGTTTTTGCCATACGAGCATCGAGATATTGTAAGTAATATTGAGATGAGTTAATCAGTTCTTTCAAACTCATCCTTCATTTTTAAAAACCAATCCTTTTAATCTCATGGTCATCCCTCCTATCTTTTGACCCCAGTATCCAGTTTGTTGATAGTTGTAAGATTGAAAGACGCATAGATCCGAGAATGAGCTCTTTGAAAGCTAGGTACAGCATAGTGCTTCGAAGAGCTATATATGTTAAATTATTATCATCTACTCTGAACTGCATAGAAGAAAATCTTACATCATGGGCTTGGTTCTGGTATATTATCATTATTCGAAGAGCTATATATGTTAAATTATTATCATCTACTCTGAACTGCATAGAAGAAAATCTTACACATGGGCTTGGTTCTGTTATATTATCATTATGCTTGTCATGCCTAAATATTGGTTTCAATAGAAGAACAAGTCCATCATAAGAGGTGAAGGATAAGATGAAGTAATGAACTAAATAAGAAATTTGTGGTTTTTCATACATCAAACAGTATTAAAATTCTACTTAATAAAACAAGTTCGAAAGATTCTAGTTGAACCAGTCCACATGTAGGTTATCCCTGCCAATCAGATATTCTAATCGAGATTATTCCCTTCCAACTCAAGCACCATCCAGGTTCAAATGCTATGAACTTATTACTTATATGAGAAGAGTCGATTGTTATGAACTTATTACTTATATTTTGTTCATTTCAGGTTTAGGTTGGTGTGGACGCTCGGTGACCCAATAGGGGCTTCGGGTTAATGACTTGTTAAAGAGACTTGGATAAAAAAAAGCAAGAAGACCAGAGTCAGTCTTACCGAATGGATGATGTAATCTCAACAAGTGCGTTATACATATAAAAGATAAATCGATATTTAAAAAGATTAGACATATTTGATACAAAATATAGTTTCAAAAATTTAGATCTTCATATCTATATTTCATATATATATATAACCATATATATATATATAACCATGTCTGGGCATTTTGTTTATGGAGTCTTCGTGTGTTATGTTGGAGCATTATATTTCTGTGTTGTTGTGTTAGGTCATTTAGTGTGTAGCATTTAATGTTTTTGTGGCGGATTGTTGATAGTTGGATCAGATCCAACTTTCCACATCCTTGTTGCAACAACATTAAATGTTGCACTGTTGAGTGAATATTGATTGCCTAAGGAGAAGAGAGAACTTATTTCAATATTTACCCTATAGCTCAATATTTAATGCTAAATCCAACGATCCACATCCTCGATACAACAACATTAAATGCTGAACTACTAAATAGATATTAATTACCTATAAAGAAAAGAAAACTTATTTCAATTTACACTAATTAATATCCTTGACTTTTGATCATTGCAAAGATGGTCAAATACAGGGAGCGATGTAGCATGTTAAAAGGCAAGTTGGAACTAATCCTATGTGCCAAAGGTTTTATATTCTCTGGCAGGGAAGACAAACACGAGATATTCTAAGAAGGATTATATATTTTGTACTCTACGCGACTTATACGCGACTTACAAGGATATAGGCCTCAACATTGGCCTCAACGTTGTGGAAGTATTTCTAAAACACGTAGTCTAAACGCACAAATTTTTTTACCATTTTCAACAAATTATTCTAGTGGGATTTCGAATGAATCCGATAGAGACTACGCACAATGTTTTTTACCATTTTCAACAAATTAATTAATGGGATTGTGATTGAATCCAATAGAAATTTTTTAGATTTGCAGAATATGGATGCTTTCAAGTTTTTGAGGTTATTGAATTTATTTATATATTCAGAATCATAACTTCAATAACAAAAAATTTAGATTTTATGAAAAAAAAAACATTACTATATTTTGATAAAAACTTTTTATGAAAAAAAACAAAATTACCCTATTTTGACCAAAAACTTGAGGAAATTCAAAATGATCATACATGTAGACTTCTTTCTAAAATTCTCATTTATAGACAAGGTTATATCACCTTTTTGTTGGATTTTGGAAAGGGTAAATTATGAAAAAAAACTTGAGGAAATTCAAACTGACCAAGGTTATTACCTTATTTTGACCAAAAACTTGAGGAAATTCAAAATGATCATACATGTAGACTTCTTTCTAAAATTCTCATTTATAGACAAGGTTATATCACCTTTTTGTTGGATTTTGGAAACGGGTAAATTATGAGAGCAAACAAAAATATCTTTAATAAATATTTAAAATAGAGTAGTTTAATATTGTTGAAATCGTAATTGCATAATGGTGGAGTTGGAAGGTTATTTTAGAATATTGAACTTATTTCTGAAATTAAAAAATTAAAAAAATGCAAAATAACTATTTAACCAAATTTTTTATCTCATTGTTTAATAAAAATAATAAAAAATTTAAACAATTTCAATTTTACTAAAGAAAAATAACCCTATATATACGAGAAAACATAATGATGAACCATTATCAAAATCTATAACCCTAACACTCAAGGCTCAAGGTTATGAATAGGAACATTACGAAATGTGTCATTTATGCAGAGACCTTTTCATAAAATTGGAAAAAGAAAATAAAAAAAAGTGATTCATATTTTAATAATTAATCAACAATTAATCAACATTGTCATATTTACAACCACTTAGAAGTTGTTTCGTATATGTTATCTATGTTAGACATTGTCATATTTACGTCGTAGGCGTTTCACCACGGAGAACCATGTGCTCCACGTCAGCTAGATTCCTCGCTCATAGAGCGAATGGAATCCTGCCACGTGGATGCTCATGATTGGCTGGGTGCTCGTAGCCTCGACCTGCTGTCTCCTCCCGCCGTTGAGCTCATCCAGCTCCTGCGCCTCCACTCTATTGAGCTCCTCCGCCTGTCTTCGCAACTCTATTTCGTTGCTCAGCATAGGTTGCCAATGGCATTCACATTCATCTGTCGTTCATTGAATGAAATGAAGAGCTCCTCCGCCTGTCTTCGCAACTCTATTTCGTTGCTTGGCATAAGCTGCCAATGGCATTCACATAAAACCTGGTGAATTATATCTATAACAGACATTGATACTTGATTGCCAATTGATCTAAATCACATTTTCACTGTCTATATTTAAATCTAGTAACATGGGCAGCAAGATGCGTGAGCTTCTTTCTTCGTTTTTTCTTCCTGGTCTTTTAGTGAGTAGCTTTGGGTCTTTGCTTTTGAACTGGTTCCTTTTTTACTTTTATATTACTTGTTACATTATTATGTACTTTATCAACACCAAAGTGGCCATGAAGGAAGCTAAATATGAGTTGAAATTGAAGGTCAAGACCAGGCTGGGTCATTCTTATCTTCCAATTATCAACGGTAAAAACACACTAATTCTACGATTGCTCAAACTCGTACATCTCACATTTCAGATTTAATGTGTAGTCATTATATTTTATTTCGCTTTGTTATCCTCACTCTACATAATTGGTTATTATGATCGTGGAGACCGATTCATTCAATTTTGAAGCTTTAGCTGACATCATAGCAATTATAGCAAGAACATAATTATATTAAAAAAAACAAAGTATGAGGGGCAGGAAACTTTTGGTAAATGGTCAAGTGTAGAGTTGGAAATCTTCACGCAAATGTCAGGAGTCACTTCCCATATATTGGCAGTTTTCTGCTTCATTTCTTCTTCTTTTTTCACTTTTGCGAATTCATAAATTGAACATATTTCTTATTCTTGGTTGTCTGTCTTGTTCGATCGTATAATTATGAGGATGAGCTGCAATGGCTGTCGAGTTCTGCGAAAGGGTTGCAGCGAATCTTACGTTCTCATGCCCTGCCTCCACTGGATATGGACCGCATAGTCATAGGCGAACGCAATTGTATTCTTAGTCAAATTTTATGGATGCGCTGGGCTGACTAATCTTATAAGCAACGCCCCGGGCATTTGAGCCCTGGTAATAATACATATCTAAACTTTCGATACCGATCTAAATCATGTTATGATATTAACGTAGAAGTTGCAAAGAGTGGCGACACGCTGCTTCCATAAACAAACTGCGTCGCTGAAACTAAACCAAAAACCCCGACACAGTCGCCACATAGTTTAGAGACTGCCCATAGGAAAAAATTTGCCCGCGCCAATGGTCGAAGAGAATATCATAAATCACTTCTGACAAGTGACCACCAAAGTATATAGTCCACGATGCCATCACTTTTCTCAAAAACAAACTTGCCCGCCTGAAATAAATTAAAAAACACCGAAACAGTCGCCTCTTCAGTTTTTTGCTATCGCTACTCCCTTACCCCCTGTAGTAGCAAATGCTAAAAGCTACACAGTGCCAAGTGTCTACCTCATTGTCATTAATGGCTTCTGACTGACTTTGCAATCAGATCTACCGTTACTTTGGCAACTCTACACGGCAAAACGTTACCATATCTAGATTTTCTCTTACAAATTTTAGCATTAGTGGCTTCTGACTAACTCTGCAATCAAATCTACCGTTACTTTTGCAACTCTACACGGCAAAACGTTACCATATCTAGATTTTCTCTTACAAATTTTAGCATTCAATGACGGATTGGACATTGAACAACCTTCCACAGGGTTTCCCACATGCATATTTATTTCTTTAGGTTCAATCCATCACGTAAATATGAATTCTGGTTCAGTAGTACCGATCTGTGCCTATCTACGTCTATCTGAATTTGACGGATTGGACCTCTTGGACATTCTATCTTCTGTAGATAGGACCGTGCTTAAATGTACCCAGACACCAATGCACCGCCTTGAATCCTTACCGTTTATAAAATTCCATGGGTCGAATCCTGTATCATTATTTTGTTGTTTGCTACTAGTACTGCGACATCATCAAAGTTTTTTTCTCAAATCAATTTGATCCTCTTTTACCAAGCAACGACCCTCTTGAGGAGACAAAAGTTCTTGTTTTCTACTCAAAATCAAGGTTCTCCTCTCGAACCAAACTCATATTTCTTGTTATAACAAGCGACAAGGTTCTCTTTGTGTCAGTGGACTGTCATTTATTCACTGCTATTGCTTGCATGTTTAACCTGTAAAGTTAGTATTTGATCATGTATCTAATTTATTTACTGGTTTCTTTTCTATTTGATCAAGGTTTTTTTATTTATTTATTCGTATTGCTTCTATGTTCAACCTTCAAAGTTTGTATTTGATCATCTATTTGATTTATTTACTGGTTTCAGATGAACCTGTGCTTGATTGGTATATATCCATTTCTGTGTTTACCAATATATGTTTCCTACTAACTTGACTAAATAATTTGCACCGCAACAAATTTGGTCTCCTGTAATTTTCACCCAAATAGATTTTGTTCTCACTGCTCCTGTGCTCCTGTTAAATATTTAAACATAAAGTTGTCACAGTAAATTTACCCATGATTGTGCTACCTCTTTTTCTGTTTTTTTTAAACTAGATTTTGTTTCTCTCAATTTACAGCAGCACCCGTATCATTAGTGCCCAATTATCAAAATCACAAACAAAACAGAAGTTAGGAGATAATAAATCGCGCATTATTTCCCTTTTCAAGATGATCTGGCAATTTGGAACAAAGGGTCCAAGGAGAATTTTGCATGGTATGAAGTTGGGACTCTCACTTGTTCTCGTTTCCCTTTTACCTTTCGTGACTCCATTGTTTAATAGCTTAGGGGGTGAAGTTGTGTGGGCGATCATGATAGTGGCGGTGATCTCCGAGTTCATTGCAGGTATCCATTCGTTATATCTATATATATCCTTCAATATCCATGCGTCCATGCAAATACAATCCTATGTATTAATATGATATGTTGTACAATACTGGATTCATATTTTAAGTTAAGACAGTAAGAGAGAACGATTTGAAGGTATGGTGTGTATTGTGGCAGCAACAACCTTGTACAAGAGCATAAATAGAATGTTAGGAACGTTCTTGGGAGAACTATTGGTTGTTGCTTGTACAAGGGCATAAATAGAATGTTAGGAACGTCCTTGAGAAAACTGTTGGCTGTTGCGTTAAACTGCGTTGCAATACTAGCTGGACATGAACTTGAACCGTTTATTATTGCTTTCGGGGTGTTTTAAGTCACTGAGTACATTGAATTAGAAGGACTTAATTTTTTTAGCCAGACAAGAACTCGAACCATTTATTATTGCTTTCGGCATGCTTTTAGTCAGTGAGTACATTGAATTAGAAGGACTTAAATTTTTAATTTGAATATAGTAAGTTTATTATGGAAAAAATCTTTTCAATATTAATATATAAAATAAAAGAATATAAAGGATATATCCCATACTGAAATGAAATTGTATGTTGTTTCAATATCATAATTATAATTAGGAGTTAACGGGATCAATATCCAATACGCAGATTGATTGTTGTTAGATATTAGCAGCCTCTATAAATATAATATTGCTGACTGGATCTAAAAAAAATCTAATATATCCTGCAATATAATATATATCATGATTAGGAGTTAACATTAGCTTAATCATTTTAATAATAAATAATACTAATATATAATCTTTTTAAACATATATAATTTATTTATTTTATTTTTATTTTTTATATATGATAAATCATTTAATTTATTTTTTAATAATGAAATTTTTTCTAAATAATATTATTTATATTAAAACAAATTCTAAATAATATTATTAATATTTTAAAATATATATTGTCAATATTATTGAATGTTTGAAAAAAAGAATATTAATATTAATATTAATATTACTAAATTACGAGTGAATATAGAACATATTATTATTTTTTACATATTAAAAACATTAAATCATATTTAAGTTTTAATTAAATTTTTACCCATGGTTGTGCTACCTTTTTTGCTATTTTTTTGTTGCAACATAGATTTTGCTCTCTCAGTACATAGCAGCAAGCTCATGATTAGTGGCCAATTATCAAAATCAAAAAACAACACAGAAGTTAAAAAATAATATAAAGTCTAAATCGTTGGCTGAGCTATGGTCCAATAGTTAATTGGTCGAAATTTTCCATTACTAATCCAAATTCAATTCCCAGTAAATGGAACCCTTGTATTTTGCTACGAATCCTCAAAGTCACAAGTCCAAAGATTGATAGTCTGTTATGTACAACCTATATATTCAATACCACAATATACCAATAGAATACATTTTTTTTGCTATGGGGGTTTGGGAAGAAATTAATCGCCATTTCCAGAGAAAAAAAAGAAGTATTGCTGCAACTTTTTTGTCCTAAACACCCTCCTAGGAAAAATGCAACTATCTAACTGAACCACCAATGCGCTTGTTGGAAAATACACATTTTTAATTTTAAACCATCTTACGTCCATCTTAATCCTGTATTTGTTAATCACAAAAAAAGAGATAAGTAACCCAATTTGCAAATCTCTTAGCAGTTGACAAATTTGAGGTTCAAATGTATCTATGGTGGCTTTTTCCTTCTTCTGTTTATGCCATATTATTTCCTTATGTTTAAATATCAAATGTGACTTTGAATACCATATTAGTTTTATTGATTTACCCACATTACACCTCTTATTTCTGAAGAATTAATCTTGTTTTCTGTTCAATTATGATTTTGTATCAAATTGTAATAAAACAAGTTTGTAACTAACTCATTACATGCTTATGAATCAACAATCTTGCAATTGCAAAAGTTATTAGTGCCAAAAAGACCTAACACTCTATTACTTTGTAGAGCTCAAAAGTCCTTTACAAAATGTCTCACTTACACTACATTCTTGAATTAACACAAGCAGCTTCTTCAATGTAAGCATTTCATAAGTGGTTTAATTCAGGACTGTCCTAAGTTACTAATTATAAAATTTCCAATATATCTAAACACAGAAACGGGGTTTCAATTTCAAAATGCTCCCTTCTAGTGGTTGATACAACATTATGCCCAAAAGGGAGTAGTTCTTCCTCATGCGATTGGTGTGAATTTGGAGTATTTATTTAAAAGCCATCAGAGTACAACAAGCCTTTGGTCATGCAATACACTGCTTCCTTTGGGTTATTACCAGATGTAAAAGCTGACTTGCTACGGCATTAATGATCCCACAGTGACATTATGCCAGCCCAACACCATTTGTCTTTATAATTTACATTCTATAATAGGCAAGCCATTATCTGTATCTATTCTGCTCCTTTCCTATGCTCTTAACAAATGTTCAAATCTTGCTAATATTCACCTTCTGAAATATTTTTGATTATCAAACAAATCAAAATTGCATATACATCTTCCAGATGTTCAAATCTTGCTAATATTCACCTTCTGGAGCTTGAGCACCTGCCTTAACACAGACATTCACATTCCTCTTTTATTTTTGGTAAATTTTGCTTGTCATAAAAAGGCTATGTCTAATTATCAAGTCCATCCAAATCTATTTTACAATCACGTTCAATTTTTTTCCTAATACGAGTTGAATTAAAAATATCATATCATAAATTGCAAAGCCGTGTTTCCATACCTCCACTCCAATAAGGAAAAACATGGCACACATGAAAACATATAAGGTCACACCAATCACATATTTCACGTAGCCCATCAGATAGAAAACTCGAAAATGAAACTTACTGCACACAGAATTTGTTTTAAAAATGTTGCACACTCCATGTTTGTCACATTCATAGCTGTTAACTTGATTCGCAAACCCGTGTCCTCCCGCCTGCTGCAACACCCATTTTTCTCATATCCATCATTGTGACAGAAATTGAGAGGAGACTTGGAGATGGAAGGATCTATTCCAAATTATCTAAGGTTGAACAGTCTAAGGTGCATGGTAGAATATTCTAAGGTTTATATAACATAGATCCAAACTTTTCCCTCGATTCATTGTTCAAGTAGTTGACATTTTGTTTTTTGCCATGTCTTCCTAGAAACATATGAGATGTATCAACTGAAATTATAATCCTCTTGGTCATTTTCCTTTGTAGCATCTCATTGAATCTAATTATTGGTTGGTGCATGATCTTTTAAACCATAGGCTTTTGGTCTTGCTCCTAAATTTTGTTATCAATAAAAAGGTATTGGTTTTCACTTTATTCCTATCCAGATAGGTTAAGATCAAATAGATTTAGCTTTAAGATGAAATAGATTTGCCTTTAAAATATTAAAGATGTGAAAATTGTATTTAGTTTTATTTTAAAAGTAAAATGGATTTTATCTTTGAAATTGCAACCTTTTGTCACATTTTAACTCTTACAATCATGTACAAAAAAAATGATACTGTTTCTACATGTTTCCTTATTACTCTAATAAGAATGTTCATTGCTACAAATAAACTAATTCGAAACCCTTTATTTCTATATTGTTTCTACAAATATGGTTATGTATTTCTTCAGATATGAAATGGTCTTTTTTCATGTTCTCAAACATCTTTTATATTTACACCCAATATTAATATTGTGCCTTCTTCCACCTTTTTTTTGTAGTGCTACTATTAACACCATCACGCTATGGCCAATATCTTGACCGAAAATGTTGTCTCACTTCTAATGAATGGTGTTGTTGACCTATGCCCACTTGTACAAGTTCTTGCTCTCAATTGAGTAAGCTCTCTAAATTCAACAACTGCCTGCTTCCGAATATCTATCTCTGATGGAATTCATAGCCATGATACATTGCTTCCAACTAGCTACAATAGCATTGTGGAAAACCACCAACTCCAAACAGGTTCAATCATCAAGGTCATCAAGTGTACATGCAACACTATACACAATGCAACGTATGCTTTGCTTTCTTCATCTTATTTTTACTTGTTTTACATTGTACTCCGAATAAATGTAACAAATTTTGTACTTACACTTATTTACCTTAAATCTTCTTTCCAGGATTATTGCGTTGGACACATTCGAAATTGTCACATTGGAAACAACAATAGTTGGAGACCCATCACCTTTCAACTTTTCCCCCAGCTTTACTTCCCACGGCGGCTCATCTGTTTCGGAAACCAATGCCCTTGATCCCCAAAACCCTTCACTTGGCATACCCTGCTTGCAAAATTCAACCACAAACCTTGCTACACCTTGTATTCAATTCACATCGCTAATCCCTTCCACTAAAACTTGGACAATTCAAGGCCGAGTTACTACAAAGACAAGTATCACCACCTACACCAATCAAAAAGGCCTTGGTCAACTCTTTGGCATTGACCTTACCAGTGCTACCAAAGATGAGATTCATATCTCTTCTTTCAATGAACTAGCCACTTCATTATATGACAAAATAGAAGTTGGCATAGTCTACACTGTCTCAAATGGCACAATCAAACTGGTCAACCCAACATACAACCATTTGACAAGTTCTTTCGAGGTTTTTCTTAACCCCTCCTCAACCATTCAACCATGTTTGGAAGAGTGCCCATTAATCCATTTTCACTAATTCCACTTTAAATCTATCCATGACATCAAAACTACACCCCTCAATTCCATGGTTGACCTTATTGGAATTGTCATTTATGTTTCCCCTGCATCAACTATACGCAAAAGGGACGGATCTGAAACAATTTGGCGAACAGTTGGGTTGAGGGACATGTTTGGGTACAACATAGATGTGACACTCTGGGGGGAACACTGCACAATTGAAGGTTCCCATCTTGGTCGGATTCGAGGTTTTCCTACTCCCCCTATCCTTTTAATAAAAGGTGGGCACGGTACAGAGTTCAATGGAAAAACCATTGGGACCATCTCCAACACCAACCTCCTCATAAACCCAAAAATTGAGGAAGCTCAACTTCTCCACACATGGTTTGCTGACAATGGATTTTGTTCGGCCTCCCCATCTTTGAGCAGAAAATCCACCTCGCCTTCTTCTACCTCTTGCAAACGCATTTCCATCTCTTCTCTTCAATCTCTCCAACACTCTGAAAAAGCAACTTGGTATTCAATTATTGCTACAATCACCCGTATCAACATCGATGACTTTCATTTCCTTGCATGTCCTCTATTTGTAGATGGAATACAATGCATGAAAAAAATTTCTCACAAAGTTGGTAATGTATGGCATTGTGCAAAATGTGATGGGGAGTTTACAGAGTGTGCTTATCGATACATACAGAAACTTGACTTGATGGATGCCACTGGCCAACTCTACAATATCATAGCTTTTGATGATTCTGCACAGCAAATCATGGGGATATCTGCAAGAGATTTATGCCTTCTCTCAAATGATCCAGTATCTCTCTTGGAAATTGTTCAACATGTTTGTGCCCGAGAATACCTTCTGACTTTATCAGTAAAGACAGAGACTTTCAATTCAAATACTCGCTTGAAGGTGCTTTTGGTCATGTCAGAGGAGGTTCCAACATCAGCAGCAACTGTCAATTCCCTTGGAGAAAGCGAAGACATTGTGCTTAATAAACGTCCAGTTGCTCGCAGGCTTTGAACTCTACCTTTGAAAAAGTTAACCCATAATCATCAAGTTCCTAGCGGGCGTGCTTCTAGATTGTTACAAACTTTACTACTGTTCAATTCTATCTTTTTGTACTTTCTACCTCATACTTTTCCACTGCAAACTTTTTGTATAGCCCCTACTATCTAAGTGCTACTTGTAACTGTCAATGAGCAGTCTTTAATATTATTTGCATTAGTTTTGTTGTAACATTTTGTTAAATTACATATTCATTCCAAACTATCTTTCTACATTCCAATTGATACTTGGAATTAAGATTGATTTGTCAACGATATACTTCTTCTCTTTATAAACATTTTTAGGAACAATTATATTTCTTTTTTTCAGCACCTTAACATAATTTATACATGATGCATTCATCTTTTACTATGTACATTTTTACTCTTTCAATGATTGCATATATACTATGTTTCTCTTGCAACAAATCACTGTAAAGTTCATAACCACATAACATTTTTTTGTAGACATGTCAGCTAATGAGGACAATGATCAAATCAATGCACACAAAAGAGTTCTATATGCACAAAACAAAACAAAAAACAACAAGCGCCAACGCCTTCTATATAGAGCTGCTCGCCAACTTATTGCTATCCCTTCTCCACTTGCTGCTACCCAACATTCCCTACCAGCCTCCGCTAAATTTGCATCCACAACACCCCATGCAACAACCATTGACCTAGCTCCTGTCCAAAAAAAATTCCGTACAAGACTAGACAAATTTTCTCTATATGCATGGAGTCTTATCCTGGAATCAAAACAAAGCACTTTTCTGGTGCATTTGCGTGTTCTCGATGTATTTCAGGAAAAAAAAAAAAATGGGCACTGCTATTCAGCTGCAAACAACATGGATCTTGGGACTCAACCATCTTTGCTAGCAACCCTTACTCAAGTTAAGGAAATGCTCATTTCACGTGTCAACCCAATTTTACAAGTCATTCATGCTTGTGGGGGGGCAATATACATATTTTGGCCACACTACTAGCTTCCCACAAAACATTAATACCATTGCCACTTCTCTCCCTCGCCTACTCTCAGACATTGACATCCTTATTGTTCGAAAATCCAATTCTACAAATAAGCCTTATGAATTCTTTGTTAGTTGCTCACGTGTTCTAGCTGCTCTCCAATACAAGATTTCAAATGACCCCTATTACAAATATGTTCATGTTAACTCAATTGCATTATCTTCTTTGCCTCTTGAACCAAGCGATGTTTCCTCCCTTCTTTGTCATGTTAGAGCAAAAGAAACCCCCATTGTTGACCATGCCTCAAATGCTACCATTCAATCACCCAACTTCCTTGAAACCCATGCAGAACAATCCTCCTCCTTTATATCAACACAAACAAATTGCAGAACTGAGGTTGATGAAATCAAACGCTTTTTGCAAACAAACAATGCACCAAATCCACCTTGCATTGACTGGCCCCCAATAGATGTTTCCCCTATCAATGAGTACAACACAATAGGCGTTCTCTCAATGGCCTTCCCAACCTTGTTTCTCAATGGAGTTGCAATGCTTGAACAACCACACATTCAAGAAGTTGGTTTCGACAATTATGATTTGCATCTCGTTCGATATCAGGACAATTATGATTTGCATCTCCTTCGATATCACAACAATAGATTTGGCCAACATCCTCATTTTCGTTATTACATATATAACCTCCTGATGCGCCACCGCAACCATTCTACTGCTTCTGTCTTCGTTAAGCAGAACATTGAAGATACATTGCCTCCAACAGTCTCAGAACTTCTACAACAATTACAAGACTTGCCCAATGTGAAAATTGCTGAACAAATCATGCGATTTGGGTCCAGCCTACGTGGAACATGGTCCTACTAGAACAAAAGCAGAGGTGAACTAACTGATATGATCACCCAACATGGGACACCAACATTCTTCTTCACACTTAGCACAACTGACACAAAGTGGCCAAATTTGCATTCTTTAATGCCTGGACAAGCTCCAGGCATTCCAAATCAACAACACCAATGGAGAATTCGAAACCTTATCAGTAAACCACACATTGCATCTCAATATATGGACAATAGATTTAAAATATTCCTGGAAGAGGTTCTTCAAAAAGGGCTTTCTACAAAAGACTACTGGTGCAGGTTGGTAACATATCATATTACTATCAAATGTATTGACAACCTCTATTGTTTATTCCTAATATTTTTAGTTTCTATGTAGGTATGAATGGCAACATAGGGGATCCGTGCATATACATGGCTTTTTATGGTTGGAAAATGCACCCAATATGGACACATTAGATTGGGGAGATTCCACCAAGGTTGAAGATGCAAAACAATACTTTGACAAGTTTGTTACAGCATGGAATCCCCGAGTAAACCATCCCCACACCCCATCCTTCCAAGCATCTGCTAGCAATGATCCATGCACCATTGGATCGAATTCCATACTTGCGACCAATCAATTGGATGACTATGAAAACCTTGTTAATTCTGTCCAAAGGCACACAAAATGTTCAGAATCTTCTTGCCTTTGCAAAAAAGGATCATCTCTTCAATGTTGTTACAACTTTCCCTTTGATCTACAACCTACGTCTTCCTTATTCATTGATGCAAATGGTCGGAAAACATACAACCCTGCAAGGAACGATGCCTTGCTAAATATCCACAACCCTACCATGCTGTCAATTTGGCGAGCTAATGTTGACTTCCAACCTGTTCTCTCTAGACACGTTGTACTTAAGTATATTTCAAAATATGCAGCAAAGGCAGAGAGAAAATCAGAAAGCTACCATGCACTTCTTACTCGACTTGCACATGCAACCCCATAGGATGCCCCCATCCTTCAACCAATAAGATGCCTCTTGTCATCAACAGTTGCAGATCGGGATATTGGTGCACAAGAGACATGCCACATGCTGCAAAAGCTCCCTCTCTGTATATGCAGTCATTCCTTTGTATCCTTGAATGTTAGCCAAAGTGTTTTTAGACGATTTTGCAATGACTCACCTAACACCCCACCAACATCGTCCTTCATTGTTGCATACATGCAACACCCCCCTAGCCTCAAACATCTTACCCTTCTTGAAGCTGCACACTCTTGGTCATACTCATATCGTAGAAAGCACTCCCAATGGAAACCAATATCCCTTTCCAAAATTGTGCGTCTCTTTCCTCGCTTCACTTCCATTCCACCCTTTACTGCAAATTCCTTTGTTTCCTTTTGTTGGAGTGAGCTGCTGCTATACAAACCTTTTCGCAACCTTCATGATGACATTGGATCCAAAGAATTGGAAATAAATTCTAATTGGATTCGCATTAAAGACACATACATCCCATGGCATGTTGACCATATGCCAGAAGCCCCCAGTACACCTCCCTCTGATGACTCTACTTCTACTTACAACCAGTTTCCTTTACCCCCTACGATGGATGAGTGGGAACTCCTTTCTCAACTCCACCCTGGAAAAAACCTCTACATTAACGACCTTGACATGCTTGGCCATCGTGACTTTGATAAAGAGCACAATTGGAACGAAAAGCATATCCCTGCACAGATACATGCAACAACCATATCATTCACTGACCTCATGCGATCATCCTACCTAGTACAACAAGACACCTTTTCATCTTCATGTTCTCCTGCCTCGTTATCTCCCACACAATGCATCGCCTTCGACCTAATCCTTGCACACTCCACAAATCTTACAAGCCCCCCCCTCAAAATGGTCATTCAAGGCACCGCCGGAACAGGAAAATCTTTCTTAATTTCTTTCCTTAGATCCACACTCCAACATGCCTCTGGCGATGACCCTTCTCCCTTGCTCCTACTTGCTCTGACTGGTATTGCAGCGTTTAACATAAATGTGCTAACAATACATTCTGCCCTTTGAATACCCATTGTTGATATGCACCCACTTGAAGGTCAATCCCTTTCAACCTTCCAAGAACAATTTCACCATATCCGATACATCATCATTGATGAAATGATCTTTGTTGGCCCAAAAATGTTATGCCAAATGGATGATCGCTTACGTTAAGCCTTTCCTTCTTAATGTACAAGCCCATTTGGTGCCTGCTCCATCATTTTTCTTGGTGATTTTGGAAAACTACCCCCAGTGAAAGACATCCCCATGTATGTTGGCACATCTCGAGGGAATGCTCTTTGGCACACATTTGACACTTTCGTCACTCTCTCAACCATATTTCGGCAATAAGGCAATAGCCCTTCTCAGGTTTCCTTTCGTCAACTGTTGCATAATCTGCGCAATGGAACACCAACTCTTGAAGACTGGACGCTCCTCATGTCAAGGACAACCTCATGCCTTTCACCCGAATAAAATGATACATTTCACAATTACACTCATTTGTATGCAACTAATAGCTCTGTTGAATTGCACAACAAGCAAATGCTAAAACACCTTAACATGCCAATTGCACATTGCTTTGCAGAGCAAAAGAAACAACACGTGCAAAGCTCAGTAGATGATGAACAACTTCCATTGAAGGTTCTACTAGCAATTGGTCAACAAGTCATGTTGACAGCCAACTTGTGTGTCTCCGCAAGTCTTGTAAACGGCTCACTTGGGAAAGTTATTGCAATTATCTACAACTCCAATGATCAACCACCTGCTTTGCCATCTTATGTTGTAATTGACTTTCTCCACTACAAAGGATCCCCATGGGATCCTTCCCATCCAACATGTGTCCCCATCTCTGCTATCACAAGGGGTACACGGAGGCAAGTACCACTTCGAATGGCATGGGGTTTAACAATCCATAAAGCACAAGGGATGACTTTGCAAAATGCAACTATACATATTGGCAACATTGACTGACAAGGACTTACATTCACTGCAATATCAAGAGTTAAATATTTGTCAGGCCTTCGCATAGCTCCACCTTTTTCCTTTTGTAGGTATTCTCGAATGAAAGATAGTCCTTATGTTCAACGTAGAATACAAGAAGAGACCTTGCTTTCTTCAAAGTCTTTGTATCCACATCCTACATAAGCTTCATACTCCTTAGCAGCTCTACTTTGTCCTACATTCTCCTTTTTGCAAAATGGATTGCACATTTTGAAAGCTTGTATTCCTATTCGTACTATCATTGAATATTTCACAATACAAGAAAAAAAAAATCTATACGCCATTTGCAAATTTATATATTGATCTTTTTATTATCATGTGTTGACAAAGTATTCTCAACTCATTTCTCTAAGCTCTAAAACCAAAACCAATTTTGGATATATTTCCTTTGCAAAAATATACTAAATCATGGCATAGATGATGGTTTATATCCTTATTTCGTTATGTTCTATGTGCTATCACTAGCATTTATTTATGTATTTCCTATTTCGAATGTACAAGGTTCCAGTTAAGTTATATGAAATATTTGTAATCATAGGAATGGAAATCAATAAAAGACAATAGATACATTAGCTATCCACATTTATTGATCTATAAGATCTTTGCCTTCAACCATAGTTATGGAAAGCAATTCTAAGGATATCATGCCTTCTGAAAAGCCATGTTTTTTACTTTCTAAGTTGATATGGAAAATTATCTTCCTTGAAACACAAATTCCTTAACATTAGACCATGTTCAAAAAAATTACAACAAACAACAAGTCCAAAGTTGATCTATATTCATGCAATGTCTACATATAGTATACATTCAACTAATTATAATTAGATATTTTATGACAAAGTCTATTTTAATGTTACACTTGAAGTAATCCATATCTCTGAATTTAATACACTTACAAGTCACTTGGATTCTTTTTGTACAATGACATTGCCTTATATTTATATATAATCAATAGGCAAATTTACATTCTGAATTAAGAGCCACATTGTCAAACTCAACATTGGGATCATATGCGTCTTTGAAACATATACTCAACGGCATCATGAACATAACACCCATAATACCAAATGGATTCTTTTCGTACAATGACACTGCCTTATATTTATATATAATCAACAGTCATATTTATATTTTGAATTATTAATCACACTGTCAAACTTAGCATTCAGATCGTATATGTCTTTGAACCATGTACTCAACAACATCATGAACACCTCTAAAGATTACATGCATAGCCATTTAATTCATAAAGAAGCATTTTCAGCAGAAGGTTAAAGATATTAAAGATAGCTTTAATTCACATTAATACATTCTATTACTCATGTTAGGAGAAACATCATTGCACAAAAAAAAATAGTAAGCTCATTCAACACACAGAAATAATTCTGAACAGCAAAGAAAGATCTCACTGCAAGATATGAACGCCAGAAGAATAATCCAACAAACATCCAACACTCATTTTAGGAAAAAGACATCCTCTCCAGGCTCTTAATAGGCGAAGTTCACTTTCTTGGAGCAAGTGCAAAATAGTTCGTACAAGCTTCGAAAATTTCCTTTCCCCTCTAAAAGTCCTTTACTCTTACTTCTAATCTTCTATTTATAGTTTTTCAAAGCGCCCCTTGGGCTGACAAGTGTACCCTAATTCTAGAACCTCCTTCTTTGGCTTTCATCGTATCCTTACAAAAACTAGGAATACGTGGAAGACTTTACATATAGGACAAAAAAATAGGAGCCAGCTGTCCTTTCAAAGCATTTATACAAAAGGTAGAATTTCAGCTTCTTTGTTTAATTAAAACAAAATAAGAATGGTCTATCTATTTTGCTTGGGCTTCTGCCTGTTGACTTGAAGACTCACCTCCACCAATCGGCTTGCTTGAAATTACCGGGCCATCTATACTTTGAATATATGTGGTCCATTGGTTGATATCTTTTATGATAATCTTGCTGCGAGAAGATACTGTCGCCTTGGATGCTATTTCATGTTTGCGTAGGTCCGATTTGATCAGTGCTTTTCCCTCTGTGGCCTATTTAGCCATCGCTTCTAGGAAGTGAATATGTACTGTAGGCTGGCAAATGAACTGCTGAAATTTGTCCTGGGTCAATACTTCTATCTTCTTGATGGAAGCTAAGCTTTCATCCAGCTCGCATTGTAGCTCGAACAATCGATCTTCTTCCTTTGGGAAATCATAAATGGAGGCAGGAAGAACCAGATGGCACTTGCTATGTGATTCCCTGAGTGTGGCGTAGAACGGACAACACTTGCAGTCCGTCTTCCTGATTTCCAAACTTAGCTTGGTATCACAATCTTTGGCGAATTCAGGAATCCCTATATCCACGTCCAATTCATCCCCTGTAGCGGCGCGCAAGTGTGAAGGGAGTTGATATTTTCCCTTTTTCCACTCAGATTGTTGTTTTAGCTCCTCTACATGATTTGCAAACTTTTCTCGAGATCTTAGGGCTGTAGTTTCAATTGTTGTCATTTTCTTAATCATTTCTTTAATCCGCATATCACCTGCTTGTTTGCAAAATGTGGACAAATTTTGCTGGTCTTAAGCTGCCTCTTTGAGTTGTTTTCCCAATTGTTCCTTTTCTTGAATCAGCCCTTCATACTCATGCTGGTGAAGCTGAATTTGCTGAGCCCTGCTTGCTTCGAGTTCCTCCAATTCTGTTATTCGAGCTTTTAGATTCTTCAGTTCATCTTCAAAGATAGACAACTGCATTTCTAAGGATTTCTTCTCATTCTCAAGCTGGAGAACTCCCGAATTTAGCATTAGATGCTCTCCTACCAACTCATTGTATTTCTTCTTCAATTTGTTTGCTTCCAACACCTCCCTCTTTCTATCATCTCTGATCTTAAAGCATTGTTCCCTGTAATGTTTGATCTTATCTTTCAAAAAATCAATATTGGCTTTAGTTGCCTTAGCTGATGCTACAGTGCATTGGGCTTGGAACGTGGGGTCGGCGTCAGTTCCTTGGACCAATGTTTTCTCTATTGTCCATAATTCATATTCATCCTCCTCGGTTTCCATAATCTTTGTCCTGCCTTCCATTTTATTTACCCTCCTATCAATGATGGCCCTTTCCGCTCATTGAAATATACAGTATCCAGGTCTGCTACTTTGCGCTGCTTCCTAGGGTTATATGGGATCAACGCTAAGCTCCCTGAATAGGCACCTTCTTCCTGAGTTCCCCCTGGAGTGTATATCAATGGTGGGTCCACCTCCATATCTGTCGGAGTGGATGGCTCCGGCTCGGGAGACTTCTCTGTTTGTTCTTTCTCCGTCTCTCCTACTAACTCTTCTTGCTGTGTCTATAATCCATCTGCTTCTTCATTCAGGGGCCTCTCTTCTTCCTCATGCTGCTGCTTGGCAACTTGCTCTTGGGATACCCGATCTTCTTCTTCCTTCTGGATCATGGCAGCCTCTTCCTACTATTTCAACTGAGAGGCTTGCTCCTATTGCTTCCTTGCAATCTCCTCTTGTTGAAGCTTGGCAGCTAGCTCACCTTGAATTCTTGCTTCTTCTTGTTCCTGCTGTTGCTTGAGAGCTTGCTCGTGGAGCACTCTATCTTGCTGACTCTTCTTGCTGTGTCTGTAATCCATCTGCTTCTTCATTCAGGGGCCTCTCTTCTTCCTCATGCTGCTGCTTGGCATATTTCTCTTGGGATGCCTGATCTTCTTCTTCCTTCTGGATCCTGGCAGCCTCTTCCTGCTGTTTCAACTGAGAGGCTTGCTCCTGTTTCTTCCTTGCAATCTCCTCTTGTTGAAGCTTGGCAGCTAGCTCACCTTGAATTCTTGCTTCTTCTTGTTCCTGCTGCTGCTTGAGAGCTTGCTCTTGGAGCACTCTATCTTGCTCCAACTTGAGGGTTTGCTCTTGGAGCACTATGTCCTGCTCCAATTCTGATGGATCTCCTGATTATGAGGCCGATGCCTCCTGCTCTCCTTGGATCAAACCGACAGGTTTGGGGCTCGGATATTTCACAACTTTCTTATTGTAACGCTTTCCTAGCTCAGTTAGGTTGTGGGCGCTTCTGAAGAATTCCTCGTCTTGGTCTATAGCATGAGCATATTCAAAGGAGATCTTGAGGTCAAGACAATGCTGCCTTACCGCACCGTTGGGGTCATGCCTTCTAAAAGGGACCGAGCCAAAATGGAAAAATTCTAAGCCTTGAGCGTAATTTTCCCCGTCTCTTGCTCTCGGGAGGCTATAAGCTCTGATGGTAAATGGCATGGGAGGATACATGCCCTTCCTCCGGTCTGTTAAGAACTTACTTATTGCACCGGTGCCGAAGAGTTGTCTCACAACCTCCTTGTGAATTACAAAATCTATAACATACCGAGGGAACATAAATGGCTCATGAGTTCCTCCACTCATCCTAATGTATGTGCCTTCTAAACTGTGATAATAGTCCCCGAATTGTTCAATGATAGGCATTGCATTCTCCGACATACAATCTGGTTCTTGTACAAAAATAAGTTGGTACAATGGCATGATAAACCTCTCGCAAACCATCTTGTAGTGGTTTGCATATCTACTTGCCCATGTACACTGATAAGCCATGAAGAGAGCTGTTTCATTTGGCTTCCATGAGCAACCCAAGTCCGGGAACGTATGCTTGCTTAACAGGCATTCAATTAGGTATGAAGACATGAAGAAATATGCCTTCTTTTGGGTTGGTCCTCCTTGGGCTGCTATTAGCTGTGAGGCCAAGCTATCTGAAATTATTTCAGCCCAGTTGAAGATGGTGCCTTTTGTGGCTATATGAAACATTACCGGCACCCATCCAATCTTAAACATATTTCCATTAGGCATGCCGAAGAGCCGACTCAACATCAAGACGATGAGTCTGTAAGGGGTCTTTAGGAGGTTGCTTTCATATTCATTGTTCTGCCTCCTCCTAATCTGCTTATCATTTATCGTCATCTTATGGGAAGATTCTAGTGGGTCCATTGGATGTTTTTCTATCCAATCATCGTCTAAAAAATCCCTGGGTGAAGGCAATTTGTAGGCAGCAGTGACATGCTCAGGAGCGAAAGATGCCAGGCTCAACCCATTTTTGTCATTCATGAGCCTCGTGTCGGTCCGGATGTTAGGAATTAGCCATCCAATAATTTCAAAACAAGAGAACAGTTCTGGTCGAGTTGTGGCCTTATGCAAACATGACCTTCTGATGTTGGCATACACTAGAGCATCCTCTATGGAGGCTGTTGTACTATCTTGAGCCATGATGAATCTGTATAGATCACCCCATTGAAATTCAGGGACGGAGCTCCTAGGGGAAACACTAGTGGTAGCTTGTGTGTCAGCAAACATCGTCACGAGAGAAGTATCTAATAGGATTTCAACCTCTGAGTCTGAGGTTATTTTCTGCGCTTCCTTCTTCTTTGCTGACTTACTATGCATGGTAAGCCTGTGGTGAGCAAGGCAATGTCAATAAAGACTTTACTTAGGCAACTTCTTCAAGCATTAGCAACACTCTATGGCAAAGCCAAAATATAAAATTTTCACAATATAGAGGTTGTCCTAAAAATCATAATTATCCTTATTTCAAGTTTAAGCTCAATTCAACAATGCCATTCCATGCTAAAAGTAAAGACAAGACATCAGGACAACGAGCAAGATCATCTTTGAATCTGCGCCATTCACTTTCAATGTACAGGCATCCCTTGAATAGTCAAACAAACTTGCACGAGTATGATGAAGATTTCTGTGGTAGAGCCTAAATAGAGCTTTGCGCTGTGCTTGGGATCCTGTGCGCGCTAATATCAGTAGTCTAATATGCGCCGGGTTACAAGCGGGATTTTATATGTCAAAGTTAGAGAAAGAAATAAACTCGAGAGACAAAGGAAAAAAAACTTGCAACAAAAGCTTTGAAAGGAGGGGCCCCAAATATCTTCAAAATTTTGGGGAGGGGTGTTGTATCAACAACAAGTCTTCTTGGGTTTCAAGATGAAGAAATGATATTTACAAATTTTACAGATTCCAATTTTACGTCTGTGCATGAATATATTAAGTTCTGGAACAATTGAGTGTAGTTGTAGTTTCTTGTTTTCTTGAAAGATAATTAAAACTGCTTAGACATCTCTATTTTTTGAAGTTTTTTGGGTTTTGTGAAATGCTTTCTCTAATGAATAGAAATTATGACATTTTCAAAAAAATATATTTTGCAATAAATGAAGAAACCTTCTTGAATAGCCCACTGGGCCCAATATAATCTCCAACAAATGATATTTACTTACATTAAAATGAACAATATGTAAGCCATGAAAGAACCCATCGGATTTAGTAACAAGTCATATTCACATAATATATAATGGTCATGCTCAATAATATTATCAAGGGATTTATGCATTTATATTATCTTATTCATGTTTTTAGAAATTGCATTTACAGAGGAAGAAGACATTACTTTACGAATTGCATTTACAGAGGAAGAAGACACTACTTTAGGAACTGCATTTATAGAGGAAGAAGACATTATAGGAAATGAATGGCATTAAATCTTGTCTTTTATTCAAAAGATAACAAAGAGCTACATTGGTGGAAGTTTCCCTGAGGCTAACACCATTTTCAAACTGAAATATTCTGCCTAATCTATAGGATGAAAGTCAGCAATAGTAAACCGCCTACTACCTACTTTTCTGTTGTTCCTTTCGTGAATTCTTCTTCCTCTTCTTGGAAATTGCCCTTACATAATGTATTAACTTATTAATCCCTAATTTACTTTTGCAAATTAGTGAAAAACGTAATAAAGATATCATGGGCACATCATAACTAGTAGTGCAGTTAATCTTCATAGACAAACACAATGGCTCTCATAGCTCTTATGCAAGGTTCCATTATAGAGGTAACATCATCACAGAATATACATATTTCGAACCAACAACCATTTCTTAGTGAGCCAAACACACCAGAATCTAGGGCGCTTCGTTTTATTATTCCCAGTCAAAACTTGCAATTCACTGGACCATCATGCTTGAGAAAAGTGCGTGATCTTTCTAACTTTCTTCTATCATAATTCCAAATAGAGGTCAATGTTACAACAGTGAATCTATAAGCATGGATCGCAAAGGTTGGCTGGTCAGAAGCATTTCTTCTCACCTATGCTCGAACTTGTCAGTCACACACTATTGCACAACAAGTAGTGCTCAATTATCATTGGTGAGTTTATTTTCTATAGAGAGGGCATCTAGATATTCTTGACCTACTCGTATGAGGAGGAATAGAGAAAATATTGTTACTTCTGCCACATTGGATCAGTATATGGGTCTTCGACCATTTTGGGATTACTTTTGTGGTTCAGCGTCGAGCTATTCTCCTCTTACAATCTTTTGAGCGTAATTAGTGTTACTTTAACGTCATCTTATTCGTATCATGTCATCACAATACTCGATTATTTCGAAGTAAAGGAACTGCGCCGTTGGCGCCATTTCTATCATTACGATTTGCGCTGAGAGAAATGCGCCAACCTTAACTTTTCTAGGAAGGCGAAGCGCAGCTCCAAAGACAACAGAGTTAAAGGTAGGACTTGCGCGTTTGGCGCAGGTGTTATTCTTAAATGATGCGCTTGAACGCGATCCGCGCCAAGGAGTCGTTTAAAAAGGCTTAAGAGGAAATTTCGTCGAAGCTCAATAAAAGAGTAATTCTTGCTGACAGCGACCAACAAATGGTGGGAAAGTTATGGTTAAAGTATGCGCCAGCGGCAGACTTACAATCGGGAGATGCGCTAAAAAGCGAAAAACTTAAAGTTAGAAACTGCGCCAAGCGCAGGTTTCAGCCTTAATTTGATCACTTTTGGGTTAAAGTATGCGCAAGCGACAGACTTACAATCGGGAGATGCGCTAAAGAGCAGAAAAATTAAAGTTAGAAACTGCGCCAAGCGCAGGTTTCGGCCTTAATTTGATCACTTTTGGGTTAAAGTATGCGCCAGCAGTAGACTTACAATCGGGAGATGTGCTAAAGAGCGGAAAACTTAAAGTTAGAAACTGCGCCAAGCGCAGGTTTCATCCTTAATTTGATCACTTTTGGGTTAAAGTATGCGCCAACGACAGACTTACAATCGAGAGATGCGCTAAACAGCGGAAAATTTAAAGTTAGAAATTGTGCCAAGCGCAGGTTTCAGCCTTAATTTGATCACTTTTGGGTTAAAGTATGTGCCAGCGGCAGACTTACAATCGGGAGATGCGCTAAAGAGCGAAAGCTTAAAGTTAGAAACTGCGCCAAGCGCAGGTTTCAGCCTTAATTTGATCACTTTTGGGCGTACTTTCTAATGCTAACTGGAAATGCACACTGTTGCTTCAGCTTTGACCATGTGATAAATTAATACATACAAACAAGTTAGAAGCCTCTGTAAAATATACTCCATAATACTTCTAGCCCAAGGAAGAAAGAATTTGTTAAAATTATACTCATAGTAACTACCATATTGTCTCTTTTAATTAAAAGAAAGCAAAATCACCCTTGCCTATGTCGACATTTTAGTTGGTATTTGAAATTACTTCTACAAGCATTGTATACCATGAATCAAATTGGCTTTGCAATGGCGACCTTAAAATTCTTAAAGGGGTCTCAGAATTATCAATACAGGTTGCCTCTTCACATAGACACAATGAAAAATCGAATAGAGAAAGAATGGGTGCAACAACGTTAATAATGCATTAACTCATACCAGTAGCCGACGAATGATATTTAACCGTAACTCATACGTATACTTTTTGCAATTTTCAAACACTCATTTTTCCCCCAGTATGATTATTGAAAATGCATTTTTTTTTCAAAGTTTACCCCAGTTTGCCCATAAAACTATCATGCACAAATTCAAATTCTCAAATATCAATTCTAGAAAAAGAAATTTTCACAACATGTTCAAAATTCTACGCGGATGGTTGAAATACACATAGTGTAAGCTATTCCACAAATCAGTAAAACACCTATTCAATTTACAAAACCAAATATCTATTCCGACAAACGCCAAGATTTTTATAACGTTAAAAGAGTTTTTTTTGCAGCAATGACTTTAAACAAGTTTCACTAACGAGTTCAAAGGACAATTTTCAAAAGTAATACCACTAGAACAATGCGTACCCGTCACCAGTAGAAAGGAATGCCGCTACTGTGCACTCCACTGGAATGTTGCACTGCACTGGAATGGCCACTGGACTTCAAGCTGCAAGTTGCAAAATCAACGAACCCGTTGGATACATATAGAAAGGGAGAAATTTAATTCCCGCGGATGAGCATTAACTTTTCACAAAGCTCGATGTGAAAGCCCATTAATTTCAACACCGTGTAATTTAATTCTTCATGCTTCCCAAAACACCACTAATTCGAGGCTCCACCGTCGTTCGACGATTTTAACTTGATGTCAGTGCAACAGTCGCCATAAAATCATTGGTTCACCGTCAATCATCATGTTTAACTTACTGTCAACGCAACAGTCGCATGAATTACAATAGTCACATTAATGCGCAACGGTAGGTTACGTCACCTTAATTACTGCGACTACTGCACAAAACGAAACCACGATTCGCCGAGAATAGATTGAAAAAACCACTCGTCGCCGAGAATAGATTACAAATTGAGACATAGTCCAACTGAAAAATTACATTGCTCAATCTCTCGCAAAAGACAACATTCATCGCTGAAAAAACACACAAAATCTGTGAAACGGTCGCCGTGAAAATCATAAGTTCTAAGGAAAAAATTGGTTTTAGCTATTGGCGTTCCTTTTGCCCCTCCAGGGGCAAATGCTAGTTATAATCACTTAGAATTTGTTCTTTCTTGTCCCAGAGAAAAATGAATATTTAAAAAGAATTTATAAGAGGTTTGTGGAGATATATATTGGTTATAAATATTAAGGGATAATAAAATATAAAATAGAGTTAGAAGGATAACAAAAGAGCAATAGTTAATGGAGATGGAATAATGAGAAAAACATATAAGCAACAATCAAAGAAGAATAGTTAAGGAGTTATAAAGAAAAATAATGACGAAATTAGATTTTAAATTGATGCAACTCAAAAGGATCTCAATCAAAGTATAAGTTAGAGATTGAGAGATGAGAAGTCATGAAATGAATTATTGAGAGACAATGGAAGATAAATTTTTAGAACAAGATCTCGATATATTATTTACAAAATGAAAATATTGTCATTTAAATGTTTTTTTCATAAAAAATAAAATAAAATTAGAGAAACCTTATTTTAAGAAATTAAAATCTTAGATATTGATTTAGTTAACTAAAGAAAAAAAATCTTGAAACCAGTGGTATATATCCACTCACAAATTGCACTGTGGAGCATTAGGTGGGTTGGCCATTTTCCATGCCTATATGAATTCTTGGTGAATGAAGGAGGTAAAGGTTGCATCCCAATTGAGGTAAAGGTTCACCTTCACCTATTCTTGGCTCAATTGACCTCACTACCACATGTCCAACTCTTCAACTTTATGACCTCATTACCACATGTCCAACTCTTCAACTTTATGTGTTCAACCTTTTAAATTCTTCAACACCTTCCTTAATTTGTCTTTTGATGTGTAGTCTTCTCTACACCAACACTTTTATCTACCTAATGAGTTCTGGTCCATGCCTTCTTGTGTGCTCACTTCACTGTGAATCTCTACATAAATCCGAACAAGTATTATTTAGGATACTCCTACATTAGTTTGGAAAAGGATTTTCACAAAGAATTAAACTCCTTGCAATTGTAGAAGCTAAAAATACGACAAAAATCTAGGGATATCCCATCCATTCCTTGGCCCTTCATATTCCCACCTAATCCCATTGGAAGCTATCTACATAACATGCCATTATTTCAAGCAAATATATATATATAATGTGTCTATTTGACACTCCCAAAGTTTGTTAACTCTATTTTACCAAAACTACGAGAAAAAACCACTAACATCTAATTCAATCTAGAGAATGACATTACATTCTTTCAAAATCCTTGGCTCAAATTGTTTCTAAACTAGGTTATTTGGCCTCTAGTGCATACTTGACCCACATCTCTTGATGCTTATCCTCAAGTGCAGCCTCTTTCTGCTTTTAAAGCAGGTTTTATTAGCTAAGAGCACCCATCTTGTTTTTGCCTAGCTTTTCTGAGATAAAGCCATCTTTGTTCTACTTTTCAGATGGATAAGGATGAGTAAGTGTGCTATGGATGGTTTTGGCAAGTTTGTATGCTTTTGCCTCATCACCTTCCTTCCTTTTCTCCTCAAAAGCCTCTAGCTTGCTGCCTTTTGGTCACTCATGGTGTACCTAAGCTTTATTAGCCAATTTGTGACCTCTTGCCTTGATTTGGAATTTGCTTTTGCCTAAATGGGAGATTTTTTGCTATTCTAAGCCTACCACATGTGAGCCACTCAAATTGCCTCCAAGGCACTTGAATTCTCTCTAAGAGATGTGTTATATATTGTAATCTTATTGATGAATAATATAGTGTGAGTTTCCTCTAGTTGTCTTCCATATTCTTCTTCTCATATTTCCTTGCTATCTCTTGAAAATATTCTAACTGAAGTTGTCTAATTGAATCTAGATCTAGGCAATCTAAATTCTCATAATTCTTCAAGTAGATATTACTTGCAATTACAAGGATATCTTCTTCAAATTTTCTAATTTGTATCATTTTTCCAGCTAGTGCAATCCATGCATTGAGTATTCCTTCACATATGGTGTGTTGTAACTATCAATTTATCATCAAAAGGCCCATGGATCATGGGCAAGCAAATTATAGGTGTATGGGACCTAGATCAATCTCCTTTATGGTGTCTTTGTTAATAACCCATAATTGTGTGTCGCCTTCCAATAGCTGAAGCCTCAGTTTTGAAAGCTAATTTGCATGGTCATTTCGCTCTCTATATGTGTGATGGAAGTTGAGATCATCAAAAGATTCTAGCATTTTGCAGATTTCAACATATGTAGGCATGAGATATATATGTTTAGGAGGTCTTCTAAAGGATAGCCAATCCATAACTAGTAGTGAATTCCCATAAAATTGTAGAGAATTCACTCCTTGGTATGTAGCCACCTTCAGAACCTTCATGACTGCAATCAGTTCCACCCTGTTATTGGTTTCCAATCCAATACCTGAAGTGAATTTAAACCAATGACTGTCATAGAGGTACAATAGAGCACCAACACCCCCTTTGCTAGGATTGCCTTGTGGAACACCATCAAAGAAGCACCAAGGCTTGGATTTATCACACTACTCAACAACGTTCCTTTATCTATGGATAACCTTTTTGGTCTGGGGAAAATGATCAAGTATGGTGAGACTCTTTGCTGCATATGTTCGAGTACACAGGGTACTACCAAAGGACCGAACACCAAGAGCAACCACTTCACACAAACAGATCACAGATCAACACACCGATGTTTTGACGTGGTTTAAACCCTCTTGAGGGAAACACTCCACGGCCCCGGCCAAATAGCTTCTACGGGACAATTTATTATGCAAAGAAAGAAAGTTACAAATGAGCTTCTCATAATCGATCAACTAAACAATGACCCTCCATGCTCTTTAAATAGAGATCATGGACCAATCGGGTGTTAAGCCACGGATCAAGGTTAGGTTTGATCTAAGAGAAGTTGAGCCGTCGGATCACTCTATGTCGGAAACATATCGTGACCGTCGGATTAAGTATTTACAAATGCATACTAATGCATACTAAAGAAACACACTATCCCTAACGGATATATTACACAAGTTGATCTTAACTAACTCCTAAGTGTCTAAATATCCTAACATCCCCCCTTAAGAACAACTTGGGATAGGATTGAAGGATTTACAAAAGTGACACTATTAGGAGAAGGAAGGAGGCATTAGAGCCTATCCCCCCTTAATGACAAGTTCCTGAACTCCTAACATAGATCGAAGTTTAGAAAACTTCGCTTCTGTAAGAGACTTGGTGAACATGTCTGCAACTTGATCATCTGTAGGGCAAAAGAGCACTTCAAGAACACGATCATGAACAAGATTTCTGATGAAGTGCATGTGTAGCTCAATGTGTTTGCTGCGTTGATGTAGCACTGGATCTTTGGCAAGCTTGATGGCACTTTGATTGTCGCACCAAAGTCGAGTAGGCCGCTGCTGCTCGAATCCAAACTCTGAAAGGATCTGTCGAAGCCATAAAGCTTCCTGACTGGCATTAACTGCTGCTCGATATTCTGCCTCTGCTGAAGAAAGAGCAAGAGCTTGTTGTTTCTTACAAGCCCAAGTAATAGGTCCAGAGCCTAGACTGAAAACATAACCTGCAGTAGACTTTCGATCATCAGGATCGCCGGCCCAATCTGAATCAGTGAAACCAACCAATAAAGGTTTCCCCCCTGTACTGTAATGAATCCCAAACTGAACTGTACCTCGAATATATCGAAGTATTCTTTTAGCTGCTTTCCAGTGACTTTCATGAGGTGTCTGCATATAACGGGAAACTCTACCAACGGCAAAGGAAAGGTCAGGACGGGAATGAGTCAAGTATAAGAGACAACCAACAAGCTGACGATACAAGGTGGCATCGACTTCAGGTGAAGTACAAGTGGAAGAAAGTTTGACTCCAGACTGGAAGGGAGAAGGGGCTGGTGTACAATCTTCCATGTGAAAGCGACGAAGAAGGTCACAAGCATACTTAGACTGAGAAAGAAAGATTCCTTCTTTGGTTTGTAGGACTTGGAGACCAAGAAAATAATGCAAATGTCCTAAGTCTGACATTTCAAAATTTTGTTTAAGACTGGATTTCACATGGGTTATAAGCTTAGGGTCACTACCAGTAAGAATAAGGTCATCAACATATAGAACAAGTATGATGAGATGGTTTCCTACTTTCTTGGTATAGACATTGGGGTCAGAATGGCATCTAGAAAAACCAGTGTCAAGGAGAAAGTTATCCATTTTGGCATACCAAGCTCTAGGAGCTTGCTTAAGGCCATATAAGGATTTCTTAAGGCGACAGACAAGGCTAGAGTTATTCTGAACATAACCAGGAGGTTGTTCCATGTAAATTTCCTCCTGTAAATCACCATGTAAGAAGGCAGACTTGACATCCATTTGATGGAATTCCCAGTTGTGTAAGGCTGCAAGGGAAAGAACAAGGCGGATGGAGTTCATTTTTGCGACGGGAGCAAAGGTTTCATTGTAGTCAATCCCTTCAACTTGGGAAAAACCTTTGGCAACTAACCTTGCCTTAAGTCTTTCAACACTTCTATCTGATGCATACTTAGTTCTGTAGACCCATTTACATCTGACAAGTTTTCTTCCTTTTGGAAGAGGTACAAGATCCCAAGTATCGTTCGCCATTAAGGAACGATATTCTTCATCCATGGCTGCATCCCAATCTGGATTCCCTGAAGCTTCTGCAAAAGTTTCTGGATCATGATTCTCGGAAACTTGAGCCAAAAGAGAAGAGGCTCGCTGAAACTGAGAACGTGTTCGACGTTGATCTCTAGGATCACCGGCAAGATCACCAGCTGCTTCACATGTTGAACGGACCCATCGAGGAAGCACTTGTGCTGGTGCAACTGGAGGAACATGTGCAGGCGGAGGTGGATTTTCATCCTCACTGTCATCATCAGAAACTAGAGTTGGAAACCTGTCAAGGAAGTTGGAAGAAGAAGAAGAAGGCACAAACGCCGAATCAGGCTCGCAGGCCAAAGATGGCACAATCGCCGATTTAGGCTCGCAGGCCAAGAGATTTTCATCAAATTTAACATCTCTTCTAATGATTATAGCATGAGAATGTGGTTGAAGAAGTCTATAACCTTTTACATCTTCAGAATATCCAACAAATATGCACTTTTCACTTTTAGGCTGCAATGCTTTCCGTTTTTCATCCGGAATGTGAGCCCATGCTTCACTACCAAACACACGGAAGTGACTTACATCAGGTTTAGTTTTACTCCATGCTTCTTCCGGTGTTATACCTTGTAATGCTTTAGTGGGGGTGCGATTAACTATGTAATTTGCACAATTAATGGCTTCAGCCCAAAATTGAAGACTTAGTCCCTTAGATTGGATCATACAATTAGCCATTTCTTTTAAAGTGCGGTTCTTCCGCTCAGCTACACCATTTTGTTGTGGTGTGTATGGAACAGTGTGCTGTTGTTGGATGCCTTGTTCAGTGCAGAAAGTAGTGAACTGTTTGTTAACATATTCTCCTCCATTGTCAGATCTTAACTTAATAATTTGATGACCAGATTGTTTTTCAACAAGGGCCTTGTAGGCCAAGAACATGTTAAATACTTCGCTCTTAAGTTTTAGGAAATAAACCCAAGTGCGTCTGGTGTAATCATCAATGAAAGTTAAGAAATATTTGAAACCAGAAAAGGAAGCAGATGGAAGAGGACCACACAAGTCACTATGCACAAGCTCCAAGGGAATCGAGGCGTGCCAAGAGGCACGTTTGTCAAAACTGTCCCGATGATGTTTTCCGAGTACACAACCGGAGCAAACACCATCTCTGCAAGATACCATCGGAAGACCTGTCACCATATTTTCTTTACATAGTTGTTGCAATGAGCGATAATTTAAGTGACCAAATCGCTCATGCCAAAGTTTGCTCAAGTTATCACTATGAGCAACAAAAACTGAAGGGAAAGGTGATGACCCAAAGTTGTTAAACTTGTACAACCTGGTAATATCATCAACAATTCCGGTAGCTAACACCTGTTGAGGATCTTTAAAATCCTTGATTACAACTTGGTGAGGTGTAAAGGTCACAGTTTTACCTTCACCAGAATGAGTGATCTGATAGACTGATAACAAATTGCAGGAAATTTTTGGAACACATAGTACATCACTAAAATGACCATTATCTACTGGAACTGTTCCAGCTCCTACAACACTTAGAGATCTATCATCACCAACAAATATTTGTTTGGTGTTACATTCATGCATAGTAGAAAAGATGGCTTGATCCTTAGCCATATGATAAGATGCTCCAGAATCAATGAGCCATTCATTTGAAGTAGAAGAAGAAGATGCATTATAAGAATAACCAGAAGCACAAAGTGCATGTCCATGAGAGGTAGATTCTGAAGACGAATCTAGGTTGATGTGGTGCTTCTTCATTGCTGCTTCTAAGGCTGCCATCTTCTTGAAACACTTAGATTCATCATGATTATTTTTCCCGCAATAGTTGCAATGACGCTCAGTTTTCTTTCCTTTTGGCTTGGATCCTTTGTCATTTTTTAAAGAAGGAGCTGACTGAGAGGGTTTTGGACCCTTGTTTGACTTATTATTGCGAAAATTTTGTTTCTTGGGAGGCTTGGAATTTTCTTTCTGTTGGGACAATAAGGCTTTCCCAGATGTATCTGCATTGTTGATTATTCCAAGATGAATGAGTTTATCTTGTTCCCTAATCAAGGAATCACAAAAGGATTCAAGACTAGGCTCTTGATAGCTAGCTGCATTCAATGATGCTTTCATGGAGTAAAATGTAGATACAAAAACAGAATAGGCAGGTCCAAATTTGGAAAGAATATGATAAATGCACTGTTTGTCTTCCCTCTCAATCTTACATTCTGCACATAAGAGCTTAAGAGTTTTGTACTTAGATAAATAATCTTGAATGCATGAAAAGTCACTTGGATTTAAAGAAATCAACTCATTTTCGAGTTGGTGACCTCGAATTTCATTGTGTTTACCAAACACAGTTTTCAACTTGTCCCAAGCAGTATTAGGTTCATCAATTCCAGATATGTGGAATCGCAAATCAGTAGAGATTGACATCCCAATCAATCCACGAGCTTCATCACATCTATTTGCCCATTTTATTTTCTTATCATCATCAGTGGGTTCTTTTTCTTTCCCTGTGGTAATTCTGAAAAGTCTCCTACTTCGTAGAACATCCTCCATACGAGATTTCCATGAGAAATAGTTGGAACTGTTAAGTAGAATATCACAATGGGCGGCCATATTTGTAAATTAATGGCTGTAAAAGCAGAAACCAATAGTCTGGATGTGAAGAGCTCGAAAAATAGGCGATTTCAAAAAAAACGGCACTGAAAACTGACTCTGTATGATGAAGTTATGCTTGAACAAAGAAACTGTTGAAGATGTCCCCAATAGTGACGTGGCAGCTAGAAAATGTCCAGCAAAAAAAAAAGAACCCCCCTCTTCCCAAGATGAACCTTTTGACAATTACTTTACAAAAAAGTTGCTTTAAGTGAATCACTTTTGTAAAATAAGTGATTTCACTTTTACAATGATTTACTTTTAAATAGTGCAACAATAAAAAAAAACTTAAGTGACTCATTTGTATTTTTTTTTTTTTTTATTATTTAAGTGAGATGCACTTTTACAATAAATGAACTTGAAAATAGAAATTGTATGCACTTTTCTTTTTAAAAGTAACTTCCTAAGACTTGAACTCAAGACCTATTAAGGAATAAAACAACTTTGAACCAAGTGAGCTAGATTAAAATGTATGTAAAATATGGGAATGAGTAAGGGGTTTTTTTTTTTTTTTTTTTTACTCTTCTTGCTCGGTTTGCGTGCTTGCCATTTTTCCTGCAAAACAAACCACAAAACGAAACAAAAAAAAAACTTTTCCACACTCGTGGAGTTAGATCTTGTTAGCTTGCCCGGAAAGTTTACGTTTTCTCTCTGTTTCTGATTTGCCGAGATCGCGCAAGGTGCACGGCAAAGAGCATACGCAGCCGAGAAAAACCCTTTCCCTTTCTGTTTTTGATTTGCCGAGATCGCTCAAGGTGCACGGCAAAGAGCATACGCAGATGGGAAAGCAACAATCCGAACAAAAAAAAATCTAACAGTAAAAAAAAATGAAATATGAGATTTTTTCTTTTCAAAAAACGAAATAAAAAAAATACGCCACTGTAACATTATACCTTCAGATCTGATGAAAAACGCGTTTCTGGAGCAACCGGGAACCGTTTTCGATCAAACGAAAACTATTTTCCAATGGAACCGACGCTCCGGACGCAATGGAACACCTCCCACAGCCCAGAAATGCACAGAAATACCAGAATTAGAAACCCTTAGGAGTTTCGGCAACAACAGTTCAAGATCTAGATCATAACCGGAAGCGGCACTTCATAAAAGCTCTGATACCATGTTCGAGTACACAGGGTACTACCAAAGGACCGAACACCAAGAGCAACCACTTCACACAAACAGATCACAGATCAACACACCGATGTTTTGACGTGGTTTAAACCCTCTTGAGGGAAACACTCCACGGCCCCGGCCAAATAGCTTCTACGGGACAATTTATTATGCAAAGAAAGAAAGTTACAAATGAGCTTCTCATAATCGATCAACTAAACAATGACCCTCCATGCTCTTTAAATAGAGATCATGGACCAATCGGGTGTTAAGCCACGGATCAAGGTTAGGTTTGATCTAAGAGAAGTTGAGCCGTCGGATCACTCTATGTCGGAAACATATCGTGACTGTCGGATTAAGTATTTACAAATGCATACTAATGCATACTAAAGAAACACACTATCCCTAACGGATATATTACACAAGTTGATCTTAACTAACTCCTAAGTGTCTAAATATCCTAACAACATATATATATGAGGAGGAATAAAAGAGTGATGGAACATCATTTTATTGCGAGCGAGCCAAGCCCCCATATCAAAATGACGGGAAGAGCTCTATAGGCCTTGATAGAATCTTCTTCCAACCTACAAAGAGAGCATCAGCTTTGACCATTTCCAAAAAACCTCCTTAGGTGATCCCATATAGGTATTTTAGTCATATTTTCATCATAATCATTTTTACAATTCTAAAAAAATTTATTCTCGATACATTTAAATTAGTTATATATAGTCATATTTATTTTTCTATATTGGGCTCCATTTTTATGATCATTACTCATATTTTAATTACATAAAATCCCAGATGCTTAGATTTTGATGTGCCTAGTCTTCATCTTAAACAAGTAGCCCACTAGTGCTTATTGGATGAGGGACCAGCCCTAGTTATCATTAAATAAAATTGGAAGCCTTTTAAGTTATAACTATTTGTTTGTTTGTCACTAGAGTGTTTTATTGGCATTGGATAATTTTTTTTTTATAAATTTGAATTTTAAATACATAAATAAATTTCACGTCTTCAAATACCTAAATACCCATGACACCTAAGTTAAACAAGTACACCTAGGTATATAAGTTTAAATACTATCTTTTGAGATTTAAAAAATTTAAGATTCGGTTCAAACTGTGCTAAAAAATGCTGTCAAGAAAAATGAAATTGTGGAATGTTGCTAAGCTTATCGAATAAAATTGGAAACTTCATAAGTTATAATATAATTTTATAATAGGTTAGAGTAGCCAAAATCTACTCAGTGATATATTCTTCTTCTTTTTTCAGCTAAAAAAAGCATACTATTTATATTCAAAAGAGAATTAAAACAGAACAATGATAGATCGGTCATATGTTATGACTCTGATCCTGTTTGATCCTGTTCGACTTCTAGTCTGTTCCATCACAATATTACATATCTTTTGTCCAAAAAATTCTTACCTATCTTTTTCAGCAAAAAAATAAACATAACTATCAACCACTTCAGAAAGTATTTATGTATCTGGCTTAGATATCTAATCTAAGAAATATAAGAATCCATGATCCTGAATTGCCTCCTCAAAATATTCTTCCCATAGAAATATAGCCATCATCGCCTATAAGAGCTTGCTTGGACATTTTATCTGCCATCTAATTGCGTTCTCTATAGATATGCTAAAAAACTATATTCCTGATTTATTTTGTCTCATCTCTAATCCTGTTACACCAGTATGTTGTTACACCAGTATGTTGTTAAAACAGTAATGTTCAACTTATATTCGCCCTTATATATTCTTCTTTATTATTTCAAAATAGCGTGGTTTCTTAAAATAATAGTGATTAGCATGCACCAAGTGGAAGTCCAGCTGTGTGGTGGATTTGTACAGTAAAGATGATGTGCAATGTGCATTATCTAGAAGGTGGCCTCTTGTGTACATTAAATACACCGTACAGATTTACGTGCTGCTTAGAAATAGGTCTATATACGCCCGCAAATCAATTTACACGTGTCCATACGGCACAATGAACCCACCAACGGCTCAGAGTAATCCACCCACGTGAACGACAAAACAAAATAAAATAAAAAACAAATTATGATAATATACAAAACATTATGGCCAAGTTGCCAACAGATATTTCCGTTTCCCGACTTCGAAACCGCTTACCGCCATTCAAAACAAGAATACTCTGTATTACAGCCCATTTACCTGTCCACGTTTGCAGGTCCCATGTAGCCTCGGTTCTCTGCTCTCCCTTCCTTAGACATGGCTGCCATCCTCATTCCACCACTGGACGCCGCAAAACGAGATACCGCCCGTCGGTGATGGAATATGCTGAGGTTTTCTATTTTTGTTTTTGCTGCAGGTAACATCTTAGCCCTTTGAGTCGTCCGAGAATTTTTAATTTTTAGTGGACAGGAAAGGCTGTTTGTTGGGAAAGGTGTGCGGATTTCTTTCCACTGGCTCCTTAAAAAACACTGGTATTCACGGTATGTGCTGTCCTAATTCCAAGCTTTCCCAGATAATCCAAATTCAACGATTTTTAAATTATGTTTTTTTTCTGTTTTAATGCAAAAGAATTGAAGCTTTAGTATCTTTATTGCAAAGTTTGAAAGATGAGCCGATTTTGACGGTATATATATTGTAATCATTTAATTTTACGTTCTAAGAGTGGAAAGGTTTCAGAATTCATTGGTAAAAGATAAAATATTAAATTTAAATGCAAAAAAATTGAAGCTTTAGTATCTTTATTGCAAAGTTTGAAAGATGAGCCGATTTTGATGATATATACTGTTATCATTTAATTTTACTGTTTTACTGTTCTCAGAGTGGAAAGATTTCAGAATTCAGCGGTAAAAGATAAATTAAGCCGCTGAAAGTTTCTAACACTGAACTATACAGTATAGACAGATGGCATAGGTTTTATTATTATATTATCAGCTCGGTACCTTCCAGAATTTTGTCTCCCCCGGTTTTGCTCAGCTCGGTACTTACAGAAATTTTGTCTACCCCGGTTTTGCTCAGCTCGGTACCTTACAGAATTTTGTCTACCCCGGTTTTGCTCAGCTCGGTACCTTACAGAATTTTGTCTCCCCCGGTTTTGCTTGCCACTTGCTTTGTATTTTGGACTTTTCTATGGACGGCTCACGGTATAGTCTTCTTGTTTCTGGCTAGATAATATATGAACTTCGCTCTATTTTGAGAAATAAGAGAAATTCCTGCACTCGTATATAAACGCCGTGACGATTTGTGTACTCGTATATAAATGCAGCCTCGATCTCTCCCGTTCATATTCGAGGAGTCCGCTCTTACGGATAGTGTTCGTTGTGTATTTGCAGAGTATTCTTCATAAACTGCAGAGGAAGATGAGTTCATTGTGCCGTCAGAGAAACTCTCTGTAGTGAGATTCACAGCACACAGGAGAAATCTTTAGAGATATTCAAAACTTGGGAGGCTCGAGATATATCGTACAGAGGTATGGAATTAAAAGGCTCATTTACAAGATCAATTTAAGGGCCGCTAGATCATTCGATTTAAGGACAAGACTTGTGAGCGATTAAGAGCTTCGGACGATTTGAAGCTGAGAGATTAGTTTCAAGTTCAATTTCTCAGGCCTCAAGTTCGAACTTGACGGGTTTGTTTAAAGTTTTTCAAAGCTGTGATATATTTGTGTTAAAATGTGTCACACAGGCTTCCGACCGTTCTCAGATGGTCCAATTCACGCCAAAACAGAGAAACAATGGCTCGACATGAAAGTATTCTGCATAAGATTGAATGCTTCGGGATTCAGCAAAAGCGTACCGATTCCCGAATCTTTAACCCTCCATTTCTTACCTCGCAGCAATCCGACTGCTTTGGAGATCAACGGGCGCCGATTCCATCCGTCTTCAAGCGCATTCCTCACGCTCCAACGGAATCGAGTCGAAGAAAGATCAGAAGGCGAAATCACATACATCAGCGCCGATACCATTCGGATAAGTGACAACCTCTGTTTTGAAGTCTACTTGAGGGACGAGCCTCTTATCTTTGGAACGCTGGAAAAAAAGCAGGAAATAAGCGAAGATATCTTCCCCGAAACGGCATGGACGGTGGAGTGCAGCAGTCGGCTGGAGTATTCATCGAAATGGGCCTTCGACGCCATGTCCATCCCGACTGTGGACGTATACGTCGCGGGTCGGATCTCGCGTTTTCCGATAATTCTATCTCAGACTCTGCAACTCCTTCGCAGAAGAAAACGCGTCCGCCATTGCTCTCTGGATGTTATTCCGGAGGGAAACGAGACTGCAGAAACCTGTTCCGATTTAAGTGATACGGACCAGGAATCCTATGATTCTGAAAGCAGTTTCCTTGAATCGAACAGTGGCCGTGACTGTGACTGCGATTGGGTGGATGTAGAGGAACACGGGGATTCGTGGATCGAGTCAGGGTTAAGTTTTGGTATTGGAATTAGTCTTGGGATGTGTCTTGGGGTGGGACTGCTAGTGCGCACCTACCAAGGTACTTTCAAGCCTATCAGGAAATGAATCTTATGACAATGAATGTAAATCAGTTTTGCACAGTTCTGTAGGATGGCGTTATCAGTGAAGCAGGACGCCAAGAATTGGCCTTTGTAAATTTGAGTTTTTCCATCTGAGCGTCCGGATATTGTATGTAATATTGAGCTGAGTTTATCAATTCTTTAAAACTCATCCTTCATAATGTTTTAAAGACTAATCCTTTAATCTCATGATTATCCTTCCAATCTCTTGGCATTAGTATCCAGTTCGTTGATAGCTGTAAATTGATATACGCATATAACCAAGAAACGAGCTCTTTGAAAGCTAGGGACATCATAGCCCTTTCCTGTTATTGGAAGCGCAATATATGTTCTATTACTATCATCCCCTCCCTGAACTGCATGGAAGAAAATCTTAAACATGACCATGGTTTGGTATATTATGACTATGCTTGATATGCATAATGGTATACTGTTATGTATCTATTCCACCTTGCAAGCTGTTTTGGGGAGCAATCAGGTGGGTTGGCCACTTTACCGAACCCATCCGAAGTCAGGTTGAATGGAGGGTTAAGGGTTGCCTCGCAGTTGAAAACTTGAAATAGCTATATCTTTTCTTGCCTTCACTTCTTATAAATGTGTATGCACCTGCAGAAACGAATGGGAAACCTTTTTTTGAAATCGCTTGAAATATCAAGAATAGAATGGTCTCCATGTCATTGGATATTTTGAGGCACTTCAACTCCATTCTTAATCTGGGAGAGAAGAAAGGAGGGCAGAGAAACCTAGATCTTGTCAATAGAGCCTCGAGAGTCTACAAATTTCATGGAATTACAGAACCTAATGAACATACTTCCAAAGGATTGTCATTTTGAAACAGAGTTAGGGAAAAAACATTTTGTAGCAGAAAGATTGGACTAGTTTGTATTAGGATGGCCCCCATTGGTATGGCGGTCACTACACCGCCAGGGGCACCCAACACGGACCAGTAGACAACTGCCCGACAACTTAAGGACACGCCCCCAAAACCCTCCATTCTGATTTGGAAACACGCGGCTGAAATATCCACAGTTGAAAGAGAATGAATATGGGTGGAGAGGGGAATCCAAAAAAATGGAACAAATATGTTTTTGCTGGACAAAGAGCTAAGATTTTTCAAGACAAAATAAAGGGTAGAAACATAGAGGTTCCTGGAAATTGTTTGGAATAGAAGGAAGAGCTAGAGAATAAGCTCAAGGATTACAAAAGGAAACTGAAGAGGAATAATAGTTAAGTTGCCTGCCACGAGAAAGAAATCCTTCTAATATAGGACTCCAGAAATGATTTAAAATAAAGATCTCGAAGTTGTTTGAAATAGGTAGTACATTTCAAAAAAATCAAAGCATGTTAGTTTTAAAGGTGATTAACCTTGCAAAGGTTAATTATGTAGCCTTCGTTTTCAGCATTCCCAAAAAGCAAGTGTCACAAAGGGAAATTTGAATCCGAGTGGAGAGGACAATAATATTCCTCCCAACCACCCGATCTACACTCAATAGATAGTTTTTATAGCTAATTACAACAATGACCATACATCTCCTTTTTAAATAAATAGAAAATTGTAGAAAAATTCCCCATTTCCTTGAATTTCCTTGCTTTGAATCCAAAACTAAAAACTATTTTTGGGTTCAGAAATCGAAGCCTCTTCATGTTGTAGAGCTCATTCAAAGCTTTCCAATACATTCCAATTCGTGATTGCATGGTAATACATGGCCTTTTCAGTAGCAGCCTCAATGTTTGTATTTCCTTCCAATTCAAATTCGTGATTGCATGGTAATACATGGCCTTTTCAGTAGCAGCCTCAATGTTTGTATTTCCTTCCAATTCATCTAAATGTAATCTATTTCACTATATCCTCCTAAAATCTGAGTAAGTGTCGTTCAGCCCGGAATTGTTTATTATTGAAATATTTATCATCATCCATAACATAATTGGATACCTGATCTAAGAAAGCTGATTCGTCTCTCCAATTTCCCATTCCAATAAACTTAAAAACCATTGCTCAATCAACAAAGAGTCTTTGTTTCAAGAAACAATTTTTGGTGAAGACCATTATTGTTTTAGGAAGAAATGGCTCCTTGAATTGTTCTAAGAAAAGAGGCATGCTCATCAAACATGTGCGAGAACATTGATACGGCAAATTAGAGTTTTCCCAATTAGAAAAGAACCCTTCACGTCTTTAAGTTTCCCCCCAAAATTGATAGTATACTCGTATTTTTTTGGTTTTTATTGGTTCCTCTTGGGTTTTCAACTCCGCAGGGGTTAGTGCCTCAGATATGTTAACCACTGGATAATCAAGGGTGGCCAAATTATATAATTCACTCAATCATTATATAGGAGCCAAGAACATCATATCACTTACAAGAATTGAACCTAAGTGGAGAGAGTAACAATTATAATAAGTAAGATGTATAAAAATAATTTTAATAAAATAAAATTCAATATAATAAAAAAAATTTAAAAACATTAAATAATATAATATAGTTAATTTAAATAAGCAATTAAGTAAAATATATAAAAACAGTTTTAATCATAAAAACAAATTAAATATATATATATATACATATTTAAACATTAAATAATATAATATAGTTGATTTTGATAAGCATTGAGCAATTAAAAATGTGAAGGATTTTTGTTTTATAGGTATTACTATTTAAAATAAAGGTTATATTAATCAAATTTAAAAAGATCAACTACAGAAAGGATTTTTGTTTTATAGGTATCACGATTCAAATTTTAGGTTATGTTAATCAAATTCAAAAAGATCACCTAATCTAATTTAGTGTATAACAAAAACACTTTGGAGGAAGTGACTTCATACAAATATCTTGAAATCTATCTTCATCACAAGCTTAAGTGGTATTATAGCATTGAGAAAATGATATATGGAGAATGAAAAGCTTATTATGCACTTGAAAACAATTGTATTTAGAGAGACCTTTGGATCTTTGATGAGAATAAACTGCTCTTTGAGATTTTCATTGCTGTTGTTATTTTATGTGGGAGATCGCAAGAGGTTGCTTCCCTTTTTCATTGCAACAAGAATGTGCACTTGTTCTTAAATTAATAATATGTGAGCACTTTAAAGAATGCATGCGTTTTTTTTCAAATATATTTGCGTCCCCAAAACCTCCATGTAGCCATATGCCACATTCATCATAAATTCCACTTCATTTTTAAAATTAAAAGAACGTGCATGTGTTGGGATCGCATGTGTGTTCTTGAAAGCATGCACATGCTTTTAAGTGTGCTTGCACTAGGAACACATGCACGTTCCTCTATGCATAAACAAACAAAAAGATAGGGTCGATTACTATTTTTTTCTCCGACCCTTCCCATCTAACTACAACTTTTGTGCTATAAGGTAACATGAGCATGTTTTAGGAGGATCTATAGTGATCTAAGGAGTTATTGTCAAGAAGAGGAGGTCAATTATGTTGTGAAAGGACATAGGGGATAGAGTTGAATCAAGAGTACAAGGGTGGGCTAGAAAGGGTAGGTTTGGATGTGTGGTAGGAATGGAGGGTGGGGAGGGGTAATGATGGAGATAAGATAGGTTTTGAGGGTGGAATAAAGTGGGGTAGGGATGGAGAGGAGGTAATACTGAGTGGGAGGAGATGGGTGAATGAACAAACCCTAGACACAATGACTTGAACCCTCAATAGGGGGTATTTTCCCTAAGTTGGATATGGGTACCACTAAGATGTTTCATGCATCGTAGATGGATCACAAGGCCTTAACCATAATTGTGATAGGGTAAGGACACCCTTGTGCTCTTGACATTGGTTGGGGGAGGGAAACATTGTCCTTAATCCCTAGACCTTAAGTCCTAAAAAAGTCTTCTCAAGATCAAGCATCATTTATGAGTCCTCGGTCCTCCACAATTGACCTGTATTGTTAATAATCACCTCCAAGGGTGTTATGCGTGTAATCAATAGGTTAGTTGGGCATCGAGAATGTGTTTAGGGGTTTATTCAATGTCATAAGAGGACATTAATGTGACTTATGCCCTAAATGCCACTCCTCGGGATTAATTACCATGAACAACATCTACAAGCCACAACAAAATCCCTCTCTCGGGGATCTTTGTCATCAAGGTTGGATATGGATGCCATTGGGAGCTTTTGCACGCTAGGGATTGATTGCAAGGCCATGAACATGGTCGAGGAAGGAAAACATGTGCTCAGGATATGGTTCAATCTTCTCAAGCGAAAGACCCTTGAATTTGTTATGGACCAAATACTTAAGATAACATAATATACGAGAGTATACAACATGTACAATAAATGTAAACATGTGGCACAACTCCAAAGTAGATAAGGGAGATGAATTATACAATAACTCTTTAGGAATAGAAGAACCTCCTCCAAATACTCCAATACATTCATATATCAAATTCACATGTTCCTCTCAATAATGGATACATGCTTGAACGATATATACATATTCCAACTCATTGTACATGGGCCCCTTTATTAAGTCAATCCCGTTACATATACATTGCATTCATTTACCTCCATATATGCCCCTCTTGGGGTCATATTATGTACATTTACTCCAATATTTTCCCCATCGGGTCATATCAAAATGATTCCTCGTATCATCACATTAGTCTATTGTAGGGATTCTATGTAGGCCTTTGAGTGGGTATAAGTGTACTGATTAGGTTTTGTGCATTGGAAATAGGTCTAGACTATGCTAGATGGTTAAGAGGGTAAACGAGGGTTTTAATTTCTAATTGAACCTTATCGAGATCAAGTGCCATGAACAAATCCTAGACACAACAACATGAACCCTCAATAGGGGGTTTTTTCCCTATGAGTTAGATATAGGTGCCATTAAGATGTTTCATGCACTGTGGATGGGTCTCAAGGCCTTACGTATTGTCGTAGGGGAACGACATCCTCTTTCCCTTGAAATTGGTTGGGGAAGGAAAGCATTACCCTCAAGCACTAAACAAAGTTTCAAATCTCCACACCTGACCACTATTTTGGTTAACAATTTCCTCCAACAGTGCTATGCATGCCATCAATAGGTTATTTTTGCACTAGAAATGAGTTTGGAGATCTATCCGTTACACGGAAATTTTGTACTCATCATGATTATGAACCATGTACACTTTATCCTTGCCTAAATCCCTGAAGTACTTGACCAAAATCCTTGGAAGATGAGTCATGAGGGTTTTTCCTTTAAAAAACCCTGTTTAGGAGGTCGACGCACCTTGCCTTCTAGCAAAGTGGGTCTTTCCTGATAGATGCACCTTGCTCCATTACAAAGTGTGTCACTGACGCATGTTACTTGCCTCCCATATAGGGTGGATCTTACTCCCCTCCCTTATCCCTTCCATATAGGGTGGATATTACTCGCCTCCCAGCTTAGTAGGATCCCACATCCTCCTTCTCCCTAATCCTCTCCTCTCCTCCTCATCTCTTTTGTCCTATAAATGAAGCTCCTATTCATGGGATAGGGAGGTTCAATTGGGGGCAGCCAAATGCTGGAGAAATTAAGCCAGGAATCCATTCTTCCATGATTGGAAAATTGAGGCAAGGTTCCATTGGAAAGGATATTCAACACCAAGGCTTCATTGGTTGTAATTCTTTCCTCTATTTTCATTAATACATCAATGTCTTCCTTTCCCATAAATGATGTGTAATTTGATTTATAGTAGTTCTCCTTGGTCAATTGCTTAGATGTATCATGTTATCTTGTAGTCTCTTGTCTTTGTCCTTTTGACTCTTTTGCAGGTAATCTCTCCATCAACAAACTAGATTGCGAAAGCTTCAAGCTACGAGGACGACCTTCATAAATAAGGTATAGACTTGAATCTTTGTATTCAAGTAATTTGATAGATCTAGGGAAAGGTTTTCATTCTTGTTTTTCTTTTTTCTAGATCTGAGCCATTTGGACTAGGGATATCGGTTGGTGTCCGCACCGACAGATTTATCTGTTAACATAATTGGTGACCATACTGGGGAACAGATTATTTAAGTTGTAGATTTCCTTGCTTTCCTGATTTTTTATTAGATCTGGCTTAATTTTCAATTGCTAGATCACATCCAATTGGCAGATCTGACTGTCTATATGCCACTATATAATTCCCTTTAGGTCTCACACCCTAAAGTCTGTTGATTGGCTTGAAAATCTTTCTTTTTACAAATTTTTGGGTCGCCCGACGCACTTTACCTTCATGTACAGTGCGTCACTATCAGTTTGACGTGATTTTCCTTTGGACAGAGTGCGTCATCACTGCGCTTTTCTCTTTAGAAGACTGCGTCGATCCCCCCACAAACGCTCTGGTGTATACTTGTAGCTCGTGTCGACCAGTTGATTTTTGGATTGATTTTATGCCCAGACCTTTCAGTGCCCTGTTGCTTGGTTTGTGTCTGGGTTGGTACAGTGTTTTCTGCTTTCTACAGTTGAAGAGAAGAAAATATTTTGTTCCATCTTAGTTTAAGGAAAGAAATTTATTTTCGCTTTCTTGCTTAGATTTGAAATATTTATGAAAATCCAAAAAGAGTTATGCTTTTAGCTAGTCTTGTTTTGGTTTAGATTTGAGTTTTACAAAAGAAAAAGAAACTACTTTTAGCTTTTGGATAGTTAGGGGTTATAAATGTTCTTTCTTGTTTGGAAACAACGATTAGTTCCTTTCTTCTTTTAATTAAAGATCTGCTTTCTCATTATTTGTTAAAGCGAAAGGATTTGTTTCTTTTTTGGGGTCTTCTTGAGATTCAGAGCCATGTTTGGCCCCTTTAGTCAAAACTAGTAATTTGCTTGCAATTTTAAGCGAAATGAATTGCATTTTTGAATCGTGTATGAATGGGGGGGCCATGAATCGTGTATCCTATAGTCTTTTTGACTCATATTAGGTTTTGAAATAATTTTTGCTTTGGTGTGGATTTGCTTATTTCTACCATATTTGAAAACGTTAAAATGGCATTTGCATAGGGTTGTTCGCTTGGGAAAAATAACCACTTACTCTCTCTTTAAGTAGGACTTCATAAAAAAATGGGAAGATTTTCATTTCATTTAGATTATTGGTGCATCTTGTTTACTTTATAAGTCTACACTTCATGCATCCACTTAACCGCATAAGATAAAATCAAGCGCTAGTTAAGTTAAAATGTTTAGCAACTTAAATGATAAGTTAGAGACGTGTTCCAACGTCTTAAAGCATAGGAGCTGTCGTTATTTTCTTTCACTGCATTCTGGGGTCTGTGTGGTTCTTCCACGTACTTGTTGGTATATTGAATGACCTTTCACGTACCTTCAGGTATATAGAAATGTACTTCACGTACTTGCCAGTATATAGGAAGGCCCCTTTCGTACAGTTGTGCATTAGACATCACTACTACGGATTTGAGCTCCCATGCACCTTGCATATATCAGGAGACCCCTTTAGCATCTTGGAACTATCCAAGTAAACTTATTGGCCGTCTTATTGTTGTAATACACCAAGAACAACACTCAGGGAGATTACTATGCACGTACTGTTAGGTAGTCGGGTTATACGGTCAGAGGTACGGTCCTAATCCTCCTTGGTTAGTGCTCTGAAATATTGGGTTGAGTATAACTGTTGGACCCTACGGTTTATCGCGAGTTGCGATAATTTGATAATCCTATGAGAGTCTGGCTTATTTATCCATCCTTTTCACATATTGCTTGTTGCTTTTAGATTTGAGTAGTGTTTGATTTGTGTGGTAATTTAGAGGTTCTTAGAGAGTTTAGATATGGAAAAATATTCTGGGACTACCAACCAAGAGACCTCTTTTCAGGGTATGTCTTTTGTTTCTCCTCCATTTGAAAGTGTTGGTTCTCCCTTCATGGCCACATTGAGCCTTCCTGGATTGACTATAGGATTACCAGTATGGTTATTCTCCAATCCGGTTATCCCAAGTACATCGATTGTGTCAAATCACAGTCCTCCCCCACAAGAGCATGAACCTCATGTTGATCCTTCGCCTTCTTCATCAAATGTTGATTCTGCTTCCCTTTCTTCCTCTTCGCCTACTGAAAACTGTGAGGTTAGTAAGCAGGTGGATAAGAAGAAGAAGAAAAGGAAGCCCAATAAGAAGAACACTAAGCAGAAGGTCAAAGATCAAACCTCCTCCCATCATGTTGGAAACCCACCAGTTGTTTCTCATCATGCTAGGAGTATTGATGTACCTGTTCCGAATCTTCGTAAACCTAAGTTTCCTTGCAGGCTTTGCGAGGGGACGCACTTTCTTAAGGATTTCCCTGGTATTCCCACGGTCTTATAAGTATGGTCACAAGATTCAGAACGACTTGTATCATCAACGTCTGGACATCATACCGTTGATACCTTGTCAACCAATGACTCTTTGCTTAAGAGTGAGAAAAGTAAAGTCAAGAACCCTTACTTATTATGTAGGGACATGCACCGTACTTACCTTTGTCCTCGCATGGACAAAGCTTCCCAATTATTGTAGGGTATTTTTGTGTCACAATCACAACCTCCAACGAGTTCTAGTAAACTTCCTCTTGACTTGCTATCAGTTGATCAAGTGGTCGATCTAGTTTCATCCTCGGTCAATCCCACTCCTCCCTTGAAGAGTGAAACCCAAGTGGTCGATCTAGTTTCATCCTCGGTCGATCCCACTCCTACCTTGAAGAGTGAAACTCAAGTGGTCGATCTAGTTTCATCCTCGGTCGATCCCACTCCTCCCTTGAAGAGTGAAACCCAAGTGGTCGATCTAGTTTCATCCTCGGTCGGTCCCGATCTTCCCTTGAAGAGTGGAACCCAAGTGGTCGATCTAGTTTCATCCTAGGTCGATCCCACTCTCTCATTAGAGAGTTAATCTAATACCGCTTAGGTTCTTCTTGTTAATACAAATTCTCCCATGCAAGGGGGCATTAATACTTCTATGCAAGGGGGAATTAATACTTGTATTACAGGACCTTCCTTCCTATCTACCTTTTGAAATCATTATGCAGGTTGGTCATATAAATGTATCTCATACTATAGTCGATGAAGGTGTTGCACTTAGCATTTTGTCCTCAAATGCTTGGCAGGCTATGGGTTCCTCACAACTTGTGCCTATTAGTCAAAATTTGTTATCTTTTAATAGAGGAATCAGTCAGCCTCTCGGGGTTGTTCCTCAGTTTCCTATTTCATTAGGTGGAAAAACGGTCTTTATTGATGTTTTGGTAGTTTTGAGTCCTTTGTATTTTAATTTACTCCTCGGATGAAATTATGTTTTCGTGATGAAATCACTTTTGTCCACACTCTTCCGAGTGTTGTCTTTCCCTCATGACGGATGCATTGTGACTATTGACCAAGTTTCGTTTGTTGACTCTTGTTCGACTACCAATCATCCAATGCATTCCCACGCGGTATCTTACCCGCTGCATGTAAATTATGTGGCATTATATCCCATGCTTCCAACTTCCACGAAACACGGGCTTCTCTTTGATTGCTCATCTTATTTAACCTTGGATTTGAGAGTTAACTTGGTTTATCTTCCTTCCAATGAGGACCTCTTAGAAGCCATGATTGAGGCTTATCCTTCGACATGTATTCCTTCTGGAGAGTTGTCCTCTTGGAAGCGATGAAGGTGTCATTGAGCATGGTTCCCGTTCTGTGTCAATCTCATTAAAAAATGAAACAAACTTTGAGCATGGTTCCCGTTTTGTGTCAAGCTTGTTAAAAAATGAAACAAAATTCAAGCATAATTATTTTATGTTTCAAGATTGCATAAAAATGAAATAGGTTCTCCCAAGCATAGTTTACCTTTGGTTTCAAGCTTCCATAAAAATGAAACCAGCCCCACGAGCATGGTTTTTTTTCTGTGTTAAGCTCGATAAAAAATGAAACATAAGAAAATGAGCATGGTTCCCGTTTTGTGTCAAGCTCGTTAAAAAATGAAACAAACTTCAAGCATAGTTATTTTCTGTTTCAAGCTTGCATACAAATGAAACAGGTCCTCCCAAGCATAGTTTACCTTTGGTTTCAAGCTTGCATAAAAATGAAACCAGCCCCACGAGCATGGTTCTTTTGTTGTGTCAAGATCGGTAAAAAATGAAACAGAAGAAAACGCGCAGAGTTCTATTCCTGTGTCAAGCTCATTAAAAAATGAAACAGATGACCATGAGCATAGTTCTATTCATGTGTTGAGCTCATTAAAAAATGAAACAGATGACCACGACCATAGTTCTATTCCTGTGTCAAGCTCGTTAAAAAATGAAATAGTACCCCATGAGCTTGTGTAAAGATGAAACCATTCCCAAGCATAGTTTACCTTTGGTTTCAAGCTTGCACAAAAATGAAACCAGCTTCACGAGCATGGTTAGTTTCCTATGCCAAGCTCGTTAAAAAATGAAATAGATCCCCTCCCTTTGAATCGAGTCTTTCATCAGATTTAATATCTGAACCTTCATTTCATTCGCCTATGCTATTTAATCCTCTTTCTTCTTCCTCCCCTGGTGAATATATTCATATTAGTAACCATGAACTTGATTAGATGAAGAAAAAGAGTAGGGGAACGAAACGAAGCTTGGGGGGCATGTCTCCAGCCTCTGGACATCATATTGGAGTTAAGTCATCAGCTTCTTATGCTGGGGGAAAAATTCTAACCTATGGATATCATATGTCTCCAGCCTCTGGACATCATACTGGAGTTAAGCCGTTAGCTTTTTATGCTGGGGGAAAATTTCCAACCTCTGGATATCATGTTGGGAAGAAACCTGCCAATGGGCATTATACCAAGCATAGTTTATTTTTTGTTACAAGCTTGTTAAAAAATGAAGCAGACATCATGAGCATTCTTTTCACCTATCTTCGAGCTCATTAAAAACAGTAAGATGGTACTGAGCTTACTTTTCACATTTTTCGTGCTCTAGTTGAAACATGAAAAGTGGTTTGAGCTTACTTTTTACTTTTTTGTGCTCTGGTTCAAATATGAAAAATATTCCGAGTGTTTTTTATGCCATTTTCGCGCTCGTTAAAAATTGAGTAAAAAGGTGTGTCTAACGATTATACGTTTATCACTTTATCTAGCCTTTCTAGACTACTTACGGAAAAGGAAATGTGCGGAGTTTACTTTTTCCTTTGTCGTACTCAGTCACTAATCATGACAAAGTTGTACATGGAGTCCTCTTTAAAGCTTTTTTCAGACTCCCAAAATAGGAAAAGATTGCCGAGTGAACTTGTTTCTTTTACGCTCGTAAAAGGATTTGAAAGGATGTCTATCCGGTGATAGTTTATCCCTTTTTTGGACCGTTTAGACTATTTACGAAAAAGGAATACTCTAGTCAATCATGCTTAGAATAGTTCTCTCTCATGTTTCATCCTTTTTCGGGTGAAGAGACTAACTTTTACGAAAAAGAACCATTAGGAGTCTTCTTTTGATCGTTTCAGACTCTCTAAATGTGAAATGTCACCAAGTTTACCTTCTTTGAACTTGTAAAATTATACATGGAAGGACCCTTCTTTTTGGGACTGAACCCCTCCTTTCTCAAGTTCGTAAAACATGTGAGATTGGACTCATCATATGATGAGCTACATCGAGCGTTTGTTTCCCTCTTCCAACTCGTTAAAAATCAAAGAGGCACTCATCCATCATGATGGGGAAATTAAGGGAATAGGAAGATGTATTTGAATCTGTATTAATGGCATCTTAAAGTCACCTTTAAACATCTTGTCATACAGTTGGGTAATCTGCTTGCCTCTGAGTCATATGAATTTCATGAGTCATCCCGCTCCTTCAAAGTCATTTGAAGAATTCCTCAGTCATTGTTGCGTTATATTTTGGTCTCTGCCTCGTTGAATCAATGTTGCCAAGTCATTTGTCGTGCCGTTAAATGTTCGAAGGAAGTCTTTGGCCGGAATCAAACTTCGCAGTCATTAATCCTTCCATTATGTTGGTCATCCATGTTTACCATTACACCTTTGTGTCAGTTCACACTCATTTGATCTACCATCTTATATCACTTCCTGTGTTAGTTTCGTGTTGATGATGTGGGATACATCATGGCCCTCCTCCGGTGAGTCTATTCCTGTCGACATCATCTCATCATCCAGGAATTAGAATTAGAAACTAGTCGGTACCTTGGAGCCTGCATGCCTCAATGGAAAATTTCCTCACTTTCGATAGTAGGTTTACATCATTGACCTTTGATTGAATGATTCCACGAATTTTCGACTCCAACTCATTTATTCATATTTGTTGGGATGTACTAGTGATACCTTGGGAAACATTGTCATCATTGGTGATTTTCCTCGCACTTGTTAACGGTTCACATCATTAACTAGTAATCAAGTGGTGTCTACCATGTTCGACTTAAACACATTGTAATCACATTGTTAGATTCGTATCATTTAGGGAACAGGTAGAAGACCCTGGGTTTTTCTGATGTCTTATCATTACACCCAGGATGCGATGGATATTTTTAGTAGGTTCCCACACAATGTTATGGTGGAGACCTCATTGATGTACTATCACACAGATCCACTCTTGCATTGGTCGTGGCTGTGTTATTATATCGTCATGGATCTACGCTTATATTTTAGTAGCCATGATTTTGTTTATTCATTCAGATATGGATTCACGTTGTATTTTTGTGGCCATATCATCAATCGGTATCAACATGGATCTGCAATGTATTGGTCGGCAGCTATGTTGTGAGTCGTTGGGATGATAAAATTATTGTACTGCAAAAGATCCTTGGTTATTGTTGACAGATTTCCAACTGATGGTTCCTTGCCTCGATCCTTTATACTTTATCCATCAAAGTATTTCACCTATCCTGTTACTCTAGCTTCATACTTTGGGGGGCATTCTGTTACACAGAAATTTTGTACTCATCGTGATTACGAACCATGTACACTTTATCCTTGCCTAAATCCCTGAAGTACTTGACCAAAATCCTTGGAAGATGAGTCATGAGGGTTTTTCCTTAAAAAACCCTATTTGGAGAGGCCGACGCACCTTGCCTTCTAGCAAAGCGCATCTTTCCTGATAGACACACCTTACTCCATTAAAAAGTACGTCATTGATGCATGTTGCTAGTGTCTAGGGTGCATTGATACCCTTACAGAGGGGAAAAAGAGAAGTATCAAGAAGTCTCTTGAAGGAGACCCTCGTGGAGGCTTATCCCTTCCATATAGGGTGGATCTTACTCGCCTCCCAGCTTAGTAGGATCCCACCTCCTCCTTCTCTCTAATACTTTCCTCTCCTCCTCATCTCTTTTGGCCTATAAATGAAGCTCCTCTTCATGGGATAGGTAGGTTCAATTGGGGGCAGCCAAATGCTGGAGAAATTAAGCCAGGAATCCATTCTTCCATGATTGGAAAATTGAGGCAAGGTTCCATTGGAAAGAATCTTCAACACCAAGGCTTCATTGGTTGTAATTCTTTTCTCTATTTTCATTAATACGTCAATGTTGTCCTTTCCCATAAATGATGTGTAATTTCATTTATAGTAGTTGTCCTTGGTCAATTGCTTAGATGTATAATGTTATCTTGTAGTCTCTTGTCTTTGTCCTTTTGACTCTTTTGTAGGTAATCTCTCCAACAACAAACTGGATTGCGAAATATTCAAGCTACGAGGATGACCTTCATAAATAAGGCATGGACTTGACTCTTTGTATTCAAGTATTTTGATAGATCTCTGGAAAATTTTTCATTCTTATTTTGCTTTGTTCTAGATCCGAACCATTTGGACTACGTAGATCGGTTGGTGTCCGCACCGACGTATTTATCCGTTAACACTATCCAATGTCATAATAGGAGACTAATATGCATCACACTCTAAACACCACGTGAACACCACTTCCCCAGATTAATCACTATGAACAACATCTACAAAGCACAATAAAATCCCTCTCTCAAATATCTTTGGAATCAAGGTCATGTATGGATGACATTAAGAGATTTCACACACTGAGTATGGGTTGTAGGGCCTTGAACTTGGTTGAGGAAGGAAAATAAGTACCTCGGGATATTTTTGAATCTTCTTAGACTCAAGATCCTTGAATGAGTCATTGTACCAACACAAGTCCTTTATAGGGGTTTTTTGAAGGCTTTCGAGTGAGATACACGTGTTATGGGTAGGTTTTGTGCTCTAAAAATTGGTATGGACAATGTCACATGGTCAAGGGTGTAAGCAAAGGTGTTAAGCCCTAATTGAATTTTCCTAAGGTAAAGTGCCATAAAAAAACCTTAGACACAATGACATAAATCCTCACTTAGGGGTCTTTTCCCTAAGAGTTGGATATGAGTGCCATTAATATCTTTCGTGCATAGTGGATGGGTTCCTTAAACCACATTCGTGGTAGGGGAACAACATCCTTGTTCCCTTAACATTGGTTGGGGGAGGGAAGCATTATCCTCAAGCCCTAAACAAAGCGTCTCAAGCTCAAGTATCATTGACGAGTCCTCAAACCTCTACATTTTACCTATGTTGGTTAAATAATGCCTCTAAGTGTGTTACATGTGACATCAATAGGTTCGTTTTGCACCAAGAATGTATCCATAGGTATATATGATCTCATAAGAGTAGACTAATGGGCCCTATTCCCTCAATTCCACTTCTTGAGCTCAATTACCATGAACCACAACTATAAACAACAATGAAAACCATTTCTTGGGGATCTTTTGCATCAAGATTGGATATGGATTCTAATAAGAGATTTTACACATCGAGAATGGGTCAAGGGCCTTGAACATGGATGAGGAAGGAAAACAAGTGCATTGGGATATTGTTGAATATTTTCATACTCAAGAGCCTTGAATGAGTCCTTATGCTAGCACATGAGTCCTTTGTAGGGATTCTATGTAAGCCTTCGAGTAGGATATAAGTGTCTTGGGTAGGTTTTGTGCTCTAAAAAAATGGGTATGGTCCAGATCACATGGTCAAGGGGGTAAACAAGGGACTTAAGACCTAATTGAACCTTATCGAGCTCAAGAGTTGATCCGGATCTTGGGGGCTGAGACCAAGAAGGATTGAATGCCGAGAGAGGAGGAGTTTAAACCTACAAATTGTTATCAATTGATCCAGAACAACAACTCAAATGGATTAACCAAGAAGAACTCACAATATTAACACACAATAATAAGACCCAATGTAGCATGTCAGGAGTAATAGATCGCTTTATTAAGAATGCATAAATCATTTATATTATATTATTATAATGTTCCTTGGGGCTATACCATGGGCCAAAACCATGGTCTACCAAATACCATCGATGGGTGTATTCTAAACTGTGGGCTTCTAGAATCATCTGGAAGAGTTCAAAACCATGGATGATAGAGGATGGTCTCTCCATTTAAGGATTTTATGATGAATGGGAGAGGGTGGCCTCTCCATTTAATGACTTATACATCCTAATTTAGACCATGTTCCCCCTAAAATTCGGATAATTTCTCACCCCTTAGAAAATGATGGTCCCCATCATTTCACCCATGCTAAAAAGAGACCCATGATTACAATGTGCCAATTTCCAATGAAGAGAAGGTTTTGCGTGGTCGACCCATAACCATGGGTTTTGCGTGGTTGAACCATAAACATGGTGGCAATGGAAAGCTTGTTGTTGATACATGGTATGAGAAAAGAGCAAACAAAATTACAACAGGATTTAATAAATCCCCAAATTAGAAAAATCACAATTTTGGGGGAAATTGTTGTCTTGCCGCAAATCCATTCATAACTTCTATTGCGGGTAATGAAATTCGATTCTTTCGAAGAATGGTTTGAGATCTCAAAGAGGCCTTTCCATACATATAACATACTTGCTCTGTGATGGCCCAGGGAGTGAGAAAATGTTTTTTTAAGCTCAGGGGACACACACGCACTATTTTGTAGACATGTTTCTTCAATCAACAATATCTCTCAAACCAGGAACCAAAGTGAAATTCCATGAGATACCCATTTGAGATAACAGAACAAAATTTCAAATGAGATATGGTAGACGCTATGAAACGTTTATGGAGTCCTTGGAGCCTGTTTAAATTTGGATGTACATGCGATTGCATTGTGTACAAACATGTGCTACTTCAAACAAGCATATCTCACAAACTAGGAAACAAAAAAATTTCGTGAAATATACATTTCAGCTGATAGAAAAACCATTCAAATGAGATATGGTAGAACCTCTGAAACATACTGTAGAGTCCAGTACAAAATACCTCTAAAGCTTTTTGAATGTGAGAGTATCGAGTGTAGAGGGTTAAGGGTTTGTAGAGAAGCATGGGTTGTTGTAAAGGTTATGGAACCTCTGTTGGAAGCATGGACACCTTGCAAAATAGTTGAAAATGTTGCAGACCAATGGATGTAGTGGATCCATGTATGGTTCTCCATGTAATGGTGAATGAATATCCGAGGGTAAGAAAGCCTTGTAGTTCCTGTGTACCAACTATGATGCTTACAGTGTATGGCCTAGAAAATGGATTTCGATGATACCAAAAGGAGGTTGGTGATTGATGCAAATATTTGAACCTGCAGCAAGCTTTTAACCCTTGTTTTTATGGAGAGATTACCTTCTCTGATACCACTGATCCAGATCTTGGGGGATGAGACCTGGAAGGATTGAATGCCGAGAGAGGAGGAAATCAAACCTACAAATTGTTATCGATTGATCCATGATCAAGATCAAAGGTGACGCTCAGAGAGCCTCACCTCTCATAACAACAACTCAAAAGGATTAACCAAGAAGAACTCACAATATTAACACACAATAATAAGACCCAATGTAGGATGCCATAAATAATAGACCGCTTTATAGTAAGGCATAAATCCTTTATATAACATTATCACAATGTGCCTTAGGACCATACCATGGGCCACCAAATACCATGGATGGGTGTATTCTAAATTGCGGGCTTCTAGAATTGCCTGGAAGATTCCAAAACCATGGATGGGAGAGGATGGTATCTCCATTTAAGGATTTTATGATGAATGAGAGAGGGTGGCCTCTCCCTTTAATGAATTATACATCCGATTTAGACCATATTCCACCTAAAATTCGGATCAAGTGCCATGAACAAACCCTAGACACAACGACACGAGCCCTCTATAGTGGTCCTTTGTCCTATGAGTTGGATATGGGTGTCAATAAGATGTTTGGAGGCGATGCGTCTTGATGCATTGACTATAGTCGTGGTAGGTAAACAACATTCTCATGCCCTTGACATTGATTGGGGGAGGGAAACATTATTCTCAATCCCTAAACAAAGTTTCTTAGGATAAAGTACCATTGACGACTATTCAAACCTCTATGTTGGTTAACAATCGCCTCCAAGGGTGCTATGCATGCCATTAATAGGTTAGTTTTGCACCAGGAATGTGTCTAGAAGTATATCCTCAAACTTTAAAACTTCTTGGCTACATAAAGCACCAAAAAATGATTGTTTTGGTTGATGAAAACATCTCTCATATTTTTATTCATAGGCACGTGGTTGAAGAATCCCTTTGTTCTATTAGCCTTATGGCTTACATTAGCAATCACATAAGTTAAATGTCACATTATTGTATCCATTATTTGGGATAATAGTCATTTATCCTAGATAAGTCTCTAAAAGATATGGAGAATATTTCCTAGCCTAGTCACCATGCAAGGTGTTAGGATTGAGAGAATATCTCTCACTGAGGTGGCATTCTTCTTTGTACTATATAATGGTACTATTTGTGTGAATATAATTGATTAAGGACTTTTCCTTTACTGTCATATTTTTGCCACCCTTCATTCTTTGTGTCCATCAATCTTTGTAAAAACACATTTTGGGGTGCAGGATCTATTGTGCACAACACCCTAAAATTGGCCTATAATCAAGTGAGTGTGAAATAAATTCAAGCGAATGTGACAAATGGGTAAAGGAAGAAAGCAATCAATCAACACTCAAACATTCAAGTTGTTGATCATCATCAACTTTCATCAAGCTATTTCTCAAGGCAATCAAGCAATGTCAGAGAAGCAAGTGAATAATTCAAGCTTTTGTTCAAAATAGGAATATTTTCAAGGATTAAAAAACATCCATAACAAATTTCAAAATTTGAAGATCAAAGTTCAAGTTCACATCTACAAATAGTTCTTCGTGTAAGTTTATTTGTTATTTTTGAAATCAAGTCAACTTGAATTTGTAATTGAGTGCATTTTCGGTTGAAACCGACGCTCTTGAAATCTTTAAAATCATATTTTGGGTGCATTTTCGGTTGAACCCGACACCCTAAAATTGTCATAAAATCTCAAGAGAATGTGACATATATGAAACTGTGAAAGTGTCAAGTACAAGCGAGCGTGAAAACAAATCAATTCAAGCGAACAAGTTCAAGCAAGCGTGAAGCTCAAGTGTTTTTCAAATGGAGCGAAGTCGAGAATTGTTAGAGTTATTGAATGCTCTAATAATCACTGCTGAAGACAATACAATGATACTCAACAAATCAATTCTTCAATCAGTGGTAACTTGTTTGCAAGTGTCACAAGCAAAAGTTCAACTTCTTCAAGCATAATCACAACTACTCAATGATGAAATATGCAATCTCAAAAATGACGAGTCAGTAAAGCAATCTGAACAAGTCCTTCTTCATCACAACCCTCTATTTGATGAAGATGATGATTGTGATCAAAATTCAATGAAGAATAAATTCAGTGAGTCAACTTCAGAGAAAAATGAAGATGAAGATGAAGGTATTCATGAACCTACAGTTTATGCATTTTCTTTTGAGTCCAATGAAGAAAACATTTCAAAGATTCAACAACATGCTGAAAATCAACCTCAATTGATGTCAAAGCAACAACTTCTAAATGATCTTTCCAAGCCCATCATCAGACCTTGGGAAGAAATTAGATACAACAGGCAAAGAAAAGGAATTGGATATGAAAAATATGTGACTTTTCATATTCCAGACTACTCCAAACCAATTCAGTTTGTGAGTGCAGGATTCATAAATGAAGAATCCAATCAAAAAGTTCATGAAGAAGCTAATCAAATAGTTGATGAAAATCACATGGAAGAAATTCCTGAATGCCAACATTGTCATCGAGTTGGTCATTTGGAGACAAATTTTTTTGATCTCCATCCTTGTCAACATTGTGGCAAGAAGAATCATGCATCAGAAAAATGTTCCAAGAGAAACAAGTCTACAAGATTAAAGATTCACTATGGATGGATCAATCCTTGGCAATGGACATCAACAACCAATAAATTATATCAGTCTTACCGAAGATTACAATCTCGAGTAAAGACTCATCTTGTAGCACATAGTATTTTTTTGTACATGATAGAATATAACTCCAGTGGTCCCCTTATGGCGTAGCTTTTGAGCATGGCCCTCACGGGATGAGATAACATGTGGATGTTTCCACATGCCCACTTTGAGTTGAAATCTAAATGGTACTCTCTTGCATCTTAAAGGGGGGGGGTACATTTACAAAATACTCTTTCTTTTTAAAGGGGGAGTAGATATGGTACAACGATGAAATGGTTAAGGGTAAACCACATGAAAACCCATAGCTTCTCACCTTTTAGCCGAAAAAGGGGGGAATATTGATGATGGTTATCAGACTTCAAGTTTGAACAACAAAACAAAAGTCTGTAGATGGCAGACTCCAAATATCAAAATGGGAAAAAACAATAGTCTGTAGATGGAAAACTCCAAATGTCAAAATGGAAACAATAGTTTGCAGGTGGCAAACTCCAAAATTGCAGATGAAGAACTATAGTTTGCAGATGGCAAACCCAAAATAGTTTGTAGACGGCAGACTAATGAAAACAACAGTCTATGGATTGTAGACTCAAATACATGATGCATTTAGATGTTAATCAATGCATAACAATGTTGATGACTCATTTTAGAGAGCACTTCATTGATTGTAGCATGGTGATATTCACCAATTAGCAGAAGACGCCAGCCTCTTCTAGCTAAATCACTTGGCAAATGATGAAATTGTCAAGCAGACAAGGATTGTTCAGACATGGAAGCTGTTCACTCCAGGATTTTAGTTCATTTCAAATGAACCATTTAGATTGACAGTTTTACAGGCATATTTTTCATTAGAGCACAAAGGAAGGCTTTTGAAAAATCCATCATATCAACTTTGGCATTAGTATTTATTGCTTAGTTGATATAGATACATAAACTTGTGATTGAGAGGGGGATTGTTAGCCTTATGGCTTACATTAGCAATCACATAAGTTAAATGTCACATTATTGTATTCATTATTTGGGATAATAGTCATTTATCCTAGATAAGTCTCTAAAAGATATCGAGAATATTTCCTATCCTAGTCACCATGCAAGGTGTTAGGATCTAGAGAATATCTCTCACTGAGGTGGCATTCTTCTTTGTACTATATAGTGGTACTATTTGTGTGAATATAATTGATTAAGGATTTTTCCTTTACTGTCATATTTTTGCCATACTTTCTTCATGTTCTGTCCATTTGGTGCAAAAATTTCAAATTATGATAGTTAATGAAGCTATGATGAAATGTGTAGTGGATGTGAAAATGTGAAAGTCTAGTTGGGGGATTATCACCTCAAAATTCATATGTTTGTGATAGATATAGGTGGTTGTGAATAGATTTGGGGGTAGAATGGCTATGCACATTAGATCCAGTCACCATGGATTTCAAAGAATTATACTTGATATTTACTACAAAGGATCATATACACATCTTGAAAAGGTTTCAATTAGGATCCTTTGAAATCATGAGATTTCACTGTATGGAGAAGTTATTAAAAAATTCAACTATGGAATTATTGTGCAATTCAATGAAATAAAAATTATGGAAAGTCTCACACAAGAAATCCACCATGACTTGAAACAAGTTTTGAACAAACATCATCAAGTATTTGAGACATCGACTGGTTTACCTCCATCACAAGGATACATGTGTAATCCATCCTTGCAATAGCCCTTATTCATCACCAATGGTCATGGCCCTGAAAGAAGAAGGTGTGTGGCACATGTTCCTAGAGTTGTGCTCTCAACAAGTTGACAATAAATGAAAAATTTCCAATTCAAGTAATTGCTAACCCATTGAATCAAATTCATGGTTCCGTCGCCTTCATCAGGATTGAACTTCACTCTGGATACCACCAAATTAGAATGAAGTAAAAATTACCAATATATTTCAAAGACATGAAGTCCATTATGAGTTTCCAGTGATTCCCTTCAGAATTTGTAATGCCCCATCTACCTTCTAGAGGCTCAAGAGCAAGATATTTAGATCCTTCCTACGCCGCTTTGTGCTTATATTCATTGATGATATATTTGTTTGACTAAGATAGGATATTTATAGAAGATTGAACACCTTCAAAAACCTCTCACATGAGCATATCATATTTTGTGTTAGTCAAACATGTTATTAGAGCTCTTATGAAGTTCTGCTTCCATTATTGGTCAAGTTATTGAATTTGTGTTATCATATGCATAAAAGGATTTCTAGTTTTTGATACTTTTGTGCATTTATGGGCTAAGGGAGATTTTCTATTGCATCCGGAGTGCTACTTTCAGTAGGAAACACTTTTTGTTTCACCTGAAAAAATTTCATTTGCCCAAGTTATGACCATTTTATCATATCCAGAGGTATATTGTTTATAGTTATGGATTTTTTTAGTTTAAAATTATTATATTCTTTTATATTACTAGTTGATATGTCTTTGGTCTTTGTATGCTCTTTTCCATGCAATTTGTGCAAACTCGGCAAATAAAAAACAGAGCGGAAAGGGGTTTCTTTAACAGTGTTTGGTAAACATAATAAGATTTGAGGTCACCAGCTTGAAAATGTGTTGGTTGCTTTAAATCCAAGTGATTTTTCTTACATTTAAGACTATCTATGTAAATTCCAAACCCTTAGAACCTTAATTGAAGAATTCAAAATACCTAAGCTAGAAAAGTAATGTATTTATGCTATTCTCTCCAATAACTTTGCCTTGTCTATTCTATTTTTGTATCTAGATTTTACTCCATCAAAGAATCTTTGGGGATTAACTCTATAGACACCACTCTTGAATCTTTTTGTGATGCATTGATTAGAGGGAAAGATAAGCTCATACATTTTGGAGTAATCAACAATGTTGATACATCTAGAAAATCCTTAGTAGCATGATAGAAGAATAAAACCAAAAATCCCAAGAAGCAACATCCTTGCAACGATAAGAAAACAAGGGTCTCAAACCCTATCATCTAGCTCATCCTTCCAATGATGATAAAGGGGCCAAATCAAAATGTAAGAACATTGAGCATCATTCAAATTTTTGTGGGAAAGATGGTAATGTGGAATTCAAGTGTTTGAATAAAATGGTAGCCTTGGAAAGGAGCAAAAATGATACTTTGGTATATCCATGGTACAGTTTAGTTTGGGATTCATTACAATTCAAGGGGGACTCCTTTGTTGGTTGGTTTCACTTATTTAGGTTGGGTTGGAAACTCTGATGGTCGGAATTCTAATGCAGGTTATGTTTTTAGTCTTGGTTCCAAACCTATTACTCGGGCTTGTAAGAAACAACAAATTCTTGGTATTTCTTCAACATAATCAAAGTATTGAGCCATAGTTAATGCAGGTCATGAAGCCTTGTAGCTTTGACAAATTCTTTCAGATTTTCGATTTGAGCAACAACATCCGACTACCCTTTGGTGTAACAATCATAGTGCCATAAAGCTTGCCAAAGATCCAATTCAATATCAGTGCAACAAACACATTGATCTACATATGCACTTCATCGGAAAGCTTGTTCAGGATCACGTTCTCGAAGTGTTCTTTTTCCCTACAGATGATCAAGTTGTAGACATATTCACAAAGTCTCTTACAGAAGCAAATTTTTATAAGCTTCGATCTATGTTAGGAGTTCATGACTTTTTCATTAAGGGGGAATAGGATCTAATGCATCCTTCATTCTCCTATTGTGTCACTTTTGTAAATCCTTCAATCCTATCCCAAGTTATTCTTAAGAGGGGATGTTAGGATATTTAGACACTTAGGGGTTAGTTAAGATCAACTTGGTATAATGTGTCTTTAGGTAAAGTATGTTTCTTTAGTATGCATTAGTATGCATTTGTAATTATGTAATATGACGGTCACTATATGTTCTAGAAATAGAGTGATATGATAGTTCATTTTCACCTTGATCTAAAACAACTATTGATTTGTGGCTTACCACTCAATTGATCCATGGCCTCTATTTAAATAACATGGAGGGTCATTTGCTCTATGATTGATTGTGATAAATTCATATGTATTTTTTTTTCCTTTGCATAATATATTGTCTCAAGTAGCTATTTGGATGGGACCATGGACTGTATCCCTTTTTGAGGGTTTTAACCACATAAAACATCAATGTGTTAATATGCGATTTTTTTAGTTGGAAACACTACGATACTATGTTCGATTAACACACGATATCATCGAACAAAAAACCTTCCATGTTTTTTAAATAGATATCATGGACCAATCGAGTGTTAAGCCATGGATCAATAACCTTTAAGATTGAGGGGAAGATGAACTATCATGGCACTCTATTGACAGAACATACTATGCTGTGGATTACATAAATACAAATGCATACTAAAAAACACACTTTACCTAAAGACACATTATACCAAGTTGATCTTAACTAACTCCTAAAGTCTAAATATCCTAATAATTTTGATCCATAGTGCAAATTTGTAGGTACATGTGGAACATGTTGAGAGAGTACTAAAACTACTCAAGGAAAATGAATTATTTCTCAAGAGGTCCAATTGTGATTTTGGTGCTTACGAGGTCAAATATTTGGTTCATATTATTTATTGACATGGAGTTTGAGTGGCTCCTAAGAAAATTGAGGTTATCCAAGATTGGCCACAACAAAAAACACAAAAAGCAGGGAAAATTTTAAGGATCCATAATATTCTTGTAGTGTAGAAACCTTGACAAATCTTACTAATTCTTAAATTTCCAACCATAAAATATTCTAGATATTTTTCTAAAAATATTCAAATTTCTAGGGATTTTATATAGTTTCTAGGCAATTTTGGCGATATTTAGAGTAAAACAAATTAATCTCGTGAAAGTTGGGCAAATAATTTATAAAAGAGTGGAAATTAACAAATTGTTTTTTGGAAAGGGGTTGAAAATTATCCCATGGTCTAAATTTTGTTCCTAAATTTTTCCATGACGAAGAGGCTTATGTGGCTTCCTTGGGCTCGTTTGTGTACAATCATGGGAAAATAAATACCCCATTAACAACCCCACTAAAAAAGAATATATTTGTTTGAACCAAGGTTGCAAAGAAATCCTTTTTAGTTTTGGAAGAAGCTATGTGTACCATGCTGGTCTTGGCCTTACACAATTTCACAAAGACTTTGCACTCGAATGTGACATATCAGGCCATGGTTTGGGAGTTGTATTCATACAAGAAGGGCATCTCTTGGTCTTGAATAGTACGGAATTGTGCAACTTGAAATGTCTAAATCCACTTATGAAAAGGAAATGATGGTCATCCTTCATGCAGTTGAAACTTGACGCCCCTATCTCATTGTAAGGCACTTTTAGATCAAAACATATCATCATAATTTGAAGTATTATTTGGAATAGATGTTGTCATCTCTATATCAGCACAAGTGGGTCACAGAGGTACTAGGGTATTATTATGAGGTCATCTATAAAAGGGCAAAGACATGTGGTGCCTTTCCTAGAAAATATGAGAAGGATATATCTCTATTTTAATTATCCTCACCAATACTAGAATGGTTAGTAGAAGCATGACATGAGTGGTTGACATATGATGATGTGTCTCAACTCTATTGAATACCCTTTGAAGACTAGTACACAAGACTTCATACATTTGGGGGCCTTCCAATCTCCCCATCCACATCGAGCAGTCTTCTGCCCAGTTGCATGTCCTTTTGCACTTCCTTTGTCATGGTCAAAGGAAGTTGTTTGTAAAATTTTGACATCAATTACATGTGTAAAAGGGCTAGTTTGAATGAGTCACTCATGTTATGACAACTTTGGAGTGTTTTTTTTACCTAATTGAACTTGGATCCTAGTGATCAGAGTTCATGGTATTTTTATTCATACCTCCAAATCCAACGTATGTTATAACATAGGTGCCTGAAGTTGGTGTATAAGTCTATATGGTCCTGAAGGAGATTGCAATATCCTCTCCTCGCCTCAATCCTTCCACCTTGATATGAAAAAGAGTATCAATCTGCCACTATCTCTACCACTGTCACTGTCATCGTCACTGTCACTGTCACTATCACTGTCACTATCACTATCACTGTCACTGTCACAAATTTGTCCTCTAAATCTACAATAAAACCTTCAAGAAGATGCCCTTCAAGTCTGTAATCAAACCCTAGAAAAAGTCATCAATAGACTTCATTTGTTTTCTTGTTCAACCTATTAACATCATTATCATCTTCAAATTCTATGTCATTCCAAGAGAGGAACCCTAAATCATGCCATTAACATCACCATAATCCATACCACTAACATAACCATGCTCTAGGCCAATAACACCATAATTTATGCTAATGACATCACCAATATCACTATAATTTATGCCATTAATATCACCATAATGTACTAACCAATGATATCACCATGATATCATAATTTACGCCAAAACATCATCATGGAGAAACCTTAATCCATGCATTTGATAACACAAACCTTAATGTATGAGAGATGCGCTTGGACAAGTTATCCCATAGTCATAAAAGGAACATACAACAACACTTCTTCACCTTGAGAGGTGCGCTTCCATAAGTGAGACCATGGTCATAAAAGGGACATACACCAACAATTCTTCACTTTATTCACCTTGAGAGATGAGCTTGCATAAGTGAGACCATGGTCATTAAAATACATATACCAAAACTTCTTTTCTTTATTCACCTTGAGAGATGCACTTCCCTAAGTGAGACCATGGTCATAAAAAGACAAAACTTCTTTACTTTATTTACCTCACGAACTTCACTTAGCCCTTATTATCCTCTCACAAGAGATCATAAGAAAGATGGATTGTTATATTTTAAAGTGAGAAGATCCAACTTGTATTTATAATACTCCAAGCATTAGCCTTTTTCACTAGGGCCGACATGCCATAAAAAAAAAATGATTTTCTTATAAACGGTTTACTTGGGGGTCGACTTATCACATTCCTTTGGGGAAATCATTAAGTAGGGCCAACGTTTATTTAGTTTGACCAAATGTTTTTAGGGGTGTCTATACCCTTTTTTAGGGCATTATTCCATGCATCTTAAGGGTATTTTAAATCTTATTCCGTGCATCATTGAGATTTTTATAGGTTTCTTCTTCAAGAAACTATTTGCGTATAATTTAAAATGGGCATGTGGATACAATCACATGTTATTTCATTATGTGAAGTCCATGCTTAATAACTACATTATAAGGAGAACACCTTGGAGTTATATACACTTATGCTTGGATTTTGATATCAATGACAATCTTATTCTCCACTTTGGAGTTATATACACTTATGCTTAGATTTTGACATCAATGACAACCTTATTCAACAGGATGAAATAATTCCTCATCTTTGTGACACGAAGATGGTTGAAGATGAAAATCATGTTCTCATAGAATGTTTTGCAGACACCCACATTAGAACACAATTTCAAAATAATTACTACAAAACTAACCTTCTTAACCTTTTAATTCCTCACAATTATGGTAATTTATGAATTTTTTCCTTAAATATGTTTGAGCATATAAATAAAATTATGAAGAAAACCATGTGACTTCTTACATTTTTAAGGTTTGATGGAGTATCTACACGTTGCCTTGTTTACTCGATGACATAAATAGATGATATAAAATGATAGATAAAAATTTCCATAGGTGAATAAAATAGAGAATCACATAAATATGTGCTTGGTATCCCTTCATAGAAGGTTATGAATTTTCATTTATTTAATTAATTAATTATTTGATTACTTCTTTATTTCCTTATTTATTAATTTTCCTTTTTCTTTTTCTTTTATTTTATGTATTACTCATTCTGTATAAGTTATGCATATAACATTGCCCTCCTCTTTTTTAGATGCTTTGTCCTCAAAGCAAGGGTAATGAAGGATATTGTTGTCAAAAAAATTCAGTCTCCCTTGATGCATCTTCTTTTGGAAGATTCTTCCATTTAATAAGATATTCCTTAATTGTTTGAGAACATAGCTTGTTTTCTCTGGTAGCGACGATAGCCTATGGATCTAAAATAATTTATCCTTCATCATCCAATGTAGGGAGTTTTGTTTGTGCTGATTGATGTTGTCCTAACATTTTCTTGAGACATGACACATGAAAAATGTTGTGGATATAACTCTTATCTGATAAGTCTAATCCATTTACTACTTCGTTGATCTTCTTGTTAACCTGATATGGCTCATAAAATTTGGGAGCCAACTTGATTTCCCCTTGTTATTTAAGAGATAATTGTTTTTATGGTTGGAGTTTTATGAATATCCAATCTCCAACCTCTCTCTCTCTCTCTCTCTCTCTCTCTCTTCCCTGTGATGGTTTGATTGCTGCTTCATGCAATTTTGTGCAGTTGTTAAGTTGTGCTTGAGTAATTTGATGTATTTTGAGTATGATCTAATTGGTTTTTCATGGTTGGAACATTGGTGCCACTTAGAGAAAACTCCTTCCATTTGGGAGGTTCATAACCATACAAATCTTGAAAAGGAGCAATTTTTGCCAAGGTATGGTATGTAGAATTGTACCACCATTCTGCAAAGTGCAACCATTGGAACCATTTACTATGTTTATCGGTTACAAAACAATGAATGTAGGATTCCAAACATTTATTTATAAATTCTGTCTTCCCATCTATTTGGGAATGATATGTTGAACTCATGTTAATTGTCATCCCAATTTGTTTACAAAATTCCTTCCATAATTTACCTTTAAACCTGACATCCTTGTCACTAACAACGACCATTGGAAAACTGTGTAATTTGTATATGTTTTTGCATAATACTTTATCGTTTTCTTAGTTGAATATGTTCTCTTAACACCCATGAAATGTGCGTACTTGGTTAATTGGTCAACTATGACAAAAAAATTGTCCTATCCATCTGATATGGGAAATCCATCAATGAAGTCCATGTATACTTCTTCCCACTTTTGGTTTGGGATGTGTAGAGGGTGAAGTAACCCTGGATTCATAATGTTTTCACTTTTATTCATTTGTCATATGTCACATTCCACGACATATTTTTGAATTTCCTTATGCATTCCTTTCCAAAAGAATGACCGTTGTGCATTATATTAAGTTTTGAAAAATCCTACATGCCCTGCAATTGATGAGTGATGGGACTCTTTAAGAACCCTAGACTTAAGTTTCGATGTTGGGTTTAAATCAATTCTTCCTTTATACCAGATCATGTCATTCTTCCATTTGCAATTTGGATTTTGACATGACTTGCCGATTATGGAACCTATTTTATGATCCTTGGAATAATCATTTCGGATTTCATCCAACCATTCGGGAATCACGGCTAAAACCACATATGACATTATTTCTTCATCCTTTTGTGAAAGGGAATCATCAACCACATTATTTCCCTTTTTATGAAGTATTTCCATATCGAAGAAGGAAATATTTTATATCTACTTATGTTGTTATGTTAACTTTGTCTTTTGTTTAATAAGATAGTGAAGACTATTGTGATAAGTTTGTATAAAAAATTTGCTTCCCAAAGGGTATTGCTACCATTTTACCAGTGCATGTATAATGGAAAGCATCTCCTTATCATAGGTATAAAACTTTCTCATTTATTGAGTTTCCAACTTTGAAATGCTATTGAATGTCCTTCTTGCATTAATACCCCTATCCCAAATCTCGAGGAATCACATTCTATTACACATGGTTTTGTAATGTCTGGAGTAGCTAATACCGATGTCAAGGACATACTTTTTTTCAATTCTGCAAACCACTTTTCTGCTTCATCACTCCATTGAAATGGATTTTTATTTAAGATATTTGTCAAGGGAGCATTCACCCAAGCATAATTTCTGATAAATCTTTGGTAATATTATGTTAAGCCTAAAAGTCCCCTTATCTTGGATATGTTATGTTGCTTGGGCCATTCCATGATTTCTTTGATATTATTTGGATCTATCTTGAACACTTCATTTGATATCACATGATTTAGATAATATACTTCTTCCTTGCCAAGAGCATTTTAACATTTTTGCATAGAATGTATTTTCTTCCAAAAGGGAAAGTACTTGTCCCAAATGCTTGAGTTGTTGTTTTCACATTTTATTGTGTATGAGAATGTCATCAAATAATACTAATACAAACTTCCTTAGATAGGGTTGGAATAGTTATTTCATTTTGTTTGAAGAGTGGTTGGAGCATTGGTTAACCCAAAAGGAATTACCTTGAACTCATAGTGCCCTTCATGAGTTTGGAAAGTAATTTTTCCACGTCTTCCAATCTTACTATGATTTGATAGTACCATGATCTAAAATCTAACTTCAGAAAGTACTTATCTCCATGAATTTCATCTAACATTTCATCTACAAACTTAATCATCTATAAAATGAATAGGAAATTTGTTCTTAATTGTTATCTAATTCAACTCTCTATAATATGTACACAATCTAAAAGATCCATGTTTTTTTCAAACTAGCACCATTGAAGTTGCATATGGACTTCTACTTTTCGTAATAAAACCACACTTCAATAAGTATTGGAACAATATTTTCTTTTTATATGATGATGTCGGTACTTATAAGGCTTAACATTGGTAGGACTTGAGCCCAGTTTTACTTCAATTTTATACTCAATTTTATTCTCAATCTTCTTTTTGCTACTTTTGCTTTACGTATGGTTGTTTCCATGTCAGGGATATCATGTAGTTTAGTTTGTTTTGTATGTGTGGACTTATTCCGGTTAAATATGATTTGATTAGAGGTTATTTTGATATTCTAGGTACGCCCATAGCTTAAAAATCCCCAATCACGTGTAAATTCATCCACATTTCCCTTTTGTTAGAGTTGAGTGAATTCTACAAAAACTTCATCCTCTTTGATTCCGTGGAATCTTTTAAAGATTTTTTTTAAAATTTGTTCCATCTTGGCACATAAATCGAATTCTTCCACCACATGTACCAATTGTATGTTTCTCCTTCGAGTTGCATAGAAGCATACTTGATTTTTTCATCATCATTATCAATGTTGTAAATTGCAAAATATTATCCTTCATTGTTGAACCATGCTACCCCTTGTTTTTCGTTCCCATAATATTTAGACAACTCTAATTTCATCCTCACTGTATATGCAAAAACTGGCTGATTTTGGTAGGGGGGAATGGGAAGGTATGGTCAAATTGCCAGTGCCCATGTTTGATTATGGTGTTGGTGTACTCAGAGAAATTGGTAGTGTGCAAGGGGTGCATGGGGAAACTGGTTGGGGAATAGGGATACCATGTGAATCAATGATTGTGAGATTGGCTATGAGATTCTTGAGTTCAACATGATTTTCATCAACTAATTTTTTGAAATCCATTTTCTCCTATTGCAACTCACTATGGTTCTTAGTAATCTTTTCCTCTAGCTCATGTTTTTTGAGAAATTCATTCCTTAAATGATCATACTTCAGAGTGTTTAATTTTTTTTTGTTCTTCTAGTTTATCTAATCTCGAATTAAACATGGTTCTATTCCACGGGGGATTCACTCAGTGAACTTGTTACATAGCACGATCGTTCGCATGATATTAAAGAATATCCCTAATTTCACTAAATATTGGAAATTTACTCCTAAAATTTAATTGTTGAACCCCCTTCCCAATATGCCTTTCCAATTAAGAAAACCCCTAGTTTCACCAGATATTGTATGTATCCATTTTTATCAAGCCATTTTTAATACCCCCTTTATATCATATTATGTAACATACCCTTTAAGCTGGAAAAAAATTTGTGTTAAGAAACCTTATGATAACTTTTATTGTAAAGTTTATTTTGTACAGGTGTCCAAGGATTCACTGTAATTTGCACAATATATTATTATTTAATAAATAAAATAGGAGACAAACACCTAAGAGGACTGTTGAAAGAGTGGTTACTGATCCATTAGGTGGAATGGAATCTGGGGTAGAAGGCAATGTACAAGTGGCAGCATCATGATGCAACTAACTAGCTGTTGGTATGGGACAACTCCCTTGAAATGTGGTCTTAGTGCCCTGAAAGATGGGACTAGAGCTTGAGGCTCATTTATTCCAAACTGACCACTAAAAGACCTAGGTAGTCTATATAATAGCCATCAAATATTGAACTGAGGTTCATCACTTTTCCTGACGAGGAAATTTACCTTGGGGTTTTGTTGTGTTTGCATCCAAGAGATTTGATAAGGGGATATGCTGTTGTTGATCATGTTGTGAGTCTTCCAAATTCTTATTGAGTTCAGGAGGTTGATGCTGAGTGGAGAAGGCATTTTTATTTCAGGAGGTTGATACCGAGTGGAGAAGGTATTTTTGAGTGCCTTGCTTCTACACAGATTCCACCCACTTACTGGATCAGTAATCAGGCTCGGGGGTTCATTAGAAGTCAACAATTGAGCTGCTTCTTCTTAAGCAGGTTGGGAGGAACAGGCCTCCTTGGGTGTTTGTCGGCCCTATCGTCATCTATGGGTTCTAATTATTTATCTGTTGTTAAAATAGTTAATTCTGTATTATTTATCAGTATTTAATTTATAGAATGTATTCTGATTTATATACCTCTACATTAGTTTCTAATTTAAGTTAAAAGTATGAATAGAAATTATGGATGAAATAAATGATCTCTGCATTTTCCCCATGCAAAAAGGAACAACATCGTACTCTAGTACAGAGACAAATCAAGATAGATAGTTATGATAGGCAATTTGCCAGGATTGATGAGAAGAAAATAATTTCTGTTTATTTTTCTTAAAAGTTTTCCTACTGTAAATAGTCATATGGATTAGTATATTTAGATAAGAAATCACCTCTGTTTCATATTTTATCAAACAAATTTCATAATAATGCAGTACAGTTCTAAATTCTATATTTCAAACTGAAAATCAAAAGTTCTTGCCTTCTATATATTTCACATTCAAGCTCATAGAAAGTTTACTGTTTTCACTGAAAAATTATTGCAAAAACAAATACATTTTGTTTATCTACTTCTGCTATTTTTTATTATTATTTATTATCGTACCAAAAACCCTAAAACTTTATTTTCACCATTTCATAAAACCCTTGTATCGACACATCTAGCAAATGATTATTTTCTGTTACAATACATAAAACTATAGCATACTGATCGTTTTGGTCCAACGACCAAGGGAGATACCCCCCATCCATAAAAATATATCGAGTTATCTGAGTACTTCACTCTTTTTCTATTTCATCTACTTATATCAAAACATACGCATTTTACTATAAATTTGTTATAAGATTGCATAGTTAAATTTTCTTTACAAACGAAAATGATAACAGAGATAGTCCCACAATTACTTTTATACATAGGATTTTAACTATTTTAGTTACATACTTTAACCTGGGTCGAACCCATCAAAAACAAACATCAACCATTGTATTACAAAACTAGTTTTGCTCTTTTCAAAACCCGATCGAGGATTGAACTCTCGTCAGTTAACCTACATTGCCCAGAACGATTCTAGAACGGAAAAACCAAAGCGAACATAAACATTGTTTTGAAAATCGAACAGTAGTATTTATTTGTCAAAACTCAACTGAGAATCGAAACCTCGACGGATCTACATTGCTAGTTCAAAGACAGAACTAAAACAGAATCTCAAACATTCAAACTTAAACGTTAACCCAGGTAGCCGAAGGCAACTTTTTACAGACTCAAAGTCTAGACACAAGTCTATTAAAGACCAACGATAGTAAGAAATTGACATCGGTTACAACTCCACTATTGTCTGCATTTTCCAGAGGTTCTACAAAAGGGTTTGCCACCGGGGCTTACCGGTTAATACTCGATATCTGTCGACATTTCCTTAAAACTCCCACGGCGCTGAAGTTTACCTGCCTAGATATTTTAATAAGAAAGACAAGGGTTTAAGTTTGCCAAGCGAAATGTATTCGAAGGTGAACAACCAAGTTTTATTACAATAAGAAAACACGTTTAAGAGAGTTTACCTTCAGGGAACGATAGCGTTGCCACAGTAGTAAACAAATTTGATCCCTGGTGCGAAGTAGAGGGTCTTCCTCACAACGTAATGAACACCCACTCAGAGCTCCAATACGGTCAACGATTCAATTCTTGTAAACCTCACAATGCAGAGTTCATCACCGTCCACGCTCGAACCAGGAAACTTTCACAAGAACTCAAGGTTCATTATCCTCCACGCTTAAATCAAACAACTATCAACACAGAGAAGTATCACCTTCCAACAACGGACCTGGCTACACCGACCACCAGTTTCATGCCATTAAAACGAAAGTGCCGAAGCACAGAGATACTAGAAAACAGTTACAGGCTCAAACCTTCAATTCAGCGGCCTGTCGGCCCCTCTCCCCAGAGAAATAGGTTCCATTTGAGCAAAATACGAAATACAAGCGAAAGTGTAATCAAACCCTTAGGGTTAGCTATCATCAATGTAATGTCCCTTATTAGGAATTTTATTAAAATTGCAATTTTCCACTTTTTTTCCCTAGTTCGACGTTTGACTAGTTTTGATCTCTAGGTCCCAAATTTGCCCCAAATGATCCCAAATATTCTGAGAAGGTATATGAATGATATTAGAACATAAATATGTGTTTCAGGGATGCCTTTGGACCTTTACAATACTTCTGCAAATCCTCTTTCAATTCTGATCAATGTAGGTAACTTTACTAGTGATTTTCCTTTGACTAGTATTGGCCTCTAGGTCTCAAATTGACTCCAAATGCCTTCAAATATTCAAGGAAGGTGTATGAATGATATTAGAACTTGAATATGATGTTTATGGATGACATATTTCCACCAAAATATCTCTGCAAACTCTCTTAATATTCTGGACCAATTATGCAATTTTACTAGTGATTTGGGGTTCAAATCCCCCTGGAGTAAGTACTGAAAATGGCTTCCCAAATGCCTCCAAACCCACTCAAATTTATGAACAGAGGTATGTAATGTGTTAATTATTTTATTAAAGTCTCATATGCACCATTAATGGATTATTACAACTGTTCTCACCCTCTCCCATGCAACTGCAAAAATCCCCAATTCAACCCTTGGGGAAATGGCACTATTTCACCTCCCAATACAACTAAACTGAGTAAAAATGCTTCAAATGCTCAAGTACAGTACATGAAAATTGTATAAGACATCCATGGAAGTATATTGATCACAAATATATTATAGAATCATCCATTCATTCGAAATCATCATCAATACATTGGTTCACAACAAGGTAGTGGGGAAATGGCATTGTTCTTCCATTAAAAATGAGATTTATACATTTCTACTTGGAATTTCGACCTGAAACTTTTTGGAGATGAATAAAAGAGCATTTAATTCATATTACAAAATAAATGGGGAATTAAAATCTTCCCCAAAGAGTACAATAGCTCACCAAAAACGCCCTCCCTCAAGGATCAATAATATGCCATCAAAACTGGAAATGGTTGAAGGAGTGAGCTGCAATAGAATAAACCATGAGATGCCCTGTAGCTTACACCTGAAAATAAAGACTCCATTAAAGCTCCAAATGAAAGGTCTGAATCGCCTTTCCAATTACCAACTTGGATGGGAATCTTTCACCCTCGAAATTGGCTAAGGCAAGAAACTAGTCATCCACTAGCTCTCCCTCTTCACAAATGCAATTGCAAATTCTACAAATGATCAAAAGTTGGTTTCATTATTTTTTATTGACATTTATAAACTTCTAATGTCCTCCATGGGTCGAATTCCTTCCAAGAGACTCATGCCAACTCAAGTTGGGAAGAGATTCCAAAGAACGCCACTTGTACAACAATTCCTAGTTTCCCACTTCCACCAAATCACATGTGGAAGCATCTTAGCTGCCCTAACACCCTTGAGCGCCCTCTTGGAGTCTATTTTTAGCCCTGACATGTCATATATGTCATATTTCAGCCTTCAGGTCTGATTTGTGTCATAGGTGTCATAGCATCTTCATCATTGTTGTCATAGAGCTAGGGAATCTAGCCCAAGTGTCTCACTAACTCCAAATTGCCTCTTCCTCTTCCATGAAAGTTACTCTTCCTCTATATTTCGACGTTGGATGAGTCATGCCATGAATAATACCTTTTGGACTCCCCCAAGTATGTTACCATTCACCTTGAATTCGAATTGGTGAGAGAATGATGCCAAGTGTAGTGGGGAAATCTAGCCATATGTGGGTCCCACTTCCTCCATGTGTCTTCATGATCAAATGCCACTTTGATTTTCACTTGTATATATTTATTTAGATCCTTTATTAAATATTTATGCCACTCTAATGTTCAAACATCATTTATTATCCCCATTATTCCAAATCCCAAAGCTTCCACCCCAAACCTAGGAAACTAGTAATTTTCCTCCTTGGCAATTATTTGACCTTTAACATCAATTTTACAAACTCTAATGAATATGGCCAATGTGATTAGGCCATTGTGACCCAATTCCAAATTTGGGACATGACAATCAACCAGATCGACGGAGGGGATGGTGCCAACACATTAATGCAATTATCAAAGCTGGGGTTACGTTCAATCGCAATATTAATTGCATTTCCAACCACTATTACAGTTGGAAGCCACATCGACTAAGAACAAGCTATAGCTCGGCAGGAGCATACCAATCCCTCCAATGACCATCACGTGGAGTGAATTCCGGACAAGCCAACACATCAAGCCACGAGATGGTGCAGTTAGATATTAATGTTGATAGATCTCATATCACTTCGTCGGACGACGCCTGCAGGAGTATTAAAACGATGTCAGCATCGCATTTATTAACTCCATCCAACCCTTAAATGTTACATTCACACATTACATTTCCATATTGTATGCCTAGGGCTATTGCAACATTACATAGTATATTCACATTAAGCATTATTTGCGTTTTATTGTAATGTTCTGACATAGTAACATAAATTAGCATTTAAATAGAATGTGTTATATTCCACGGTCTCATAATAGCTATGTTCATGACAAGGTGTTAATTATTTCATAATTTCCAAGTCATCATCGAGGCAACGTTAAATGTTATATGTATTTGCATATCATAATGTTTTAACCCAATGTTTAGTATATTATTATGATTCCGGATGGATTGTGAACTATTTCATATTCACCAAAGTCCCAAACCTTAGCGCTTAAGTAGCTAGGCGTTTATTTGACGTGACATTATACAAGATTTCTTGTCATAATATATGTTTAATATATTATATGATTTCGTGTTTATAGTAACATATGAAATATATGTTTATTATATTAAATGACTTTTGTTTATATAAGATTTCTATTTTACATGCTCATTATAATACATGATTTTGTTTATATGGAAATTCAAAAGGTTGGATAATACTTTTATATAGTAGATAGGTTACATATTTATAAATAATATGTATTTACATTTTAGTAAATAATATAGTGCAAAATGAATGTTTATCATAACGTTAAAATTACATTTTCATACTCAGGTAATAATACATCCTTTAAGTAGGGTATAGTAATTGCACACTTTTGTAAGTTATTATAGGAATTTTCCTTTATGTCCTTTTGGCAACGTTTTGATGTTTAGTCTATACAGGTGTAAGTAATAGTTTCCATAAATGCAAAGTTAGTAGTATTTAGGTACATGTGATAATTGTCACGTAGTTATAGAAGGCCATCACGTTGCATTGTTGACCTATTATAGTACTAAGAGGAAATTAAGCTTTATGATATAGTTACATGTTGTGATAGTTATCAGATGTGAATTGAAATGTTACAATATTATAAGGACGGTAATATCATCTTAATGGTATTGTCATTTCTTAACAGGATGAGTTGTCCTAAATGTTTGAGAATTTATTTGTATCAGTAGTCACTAACTTGTGCAGGTCGGGAGGATCTCATATTTTCTTAATCATTTAAATTCACTATTTGGTAGAGTTAGTAGTATTTTTACCTTTTCAATTCATTTACAAATAAGGGTTAGTACTAAGTAAGGGTTAGTACTAAGTATCTTCATCCCCATTTCATACAGCATAATATAAATAGATGAGTGTTAAAAACAAAACTTTAAGTTCTTACCAGCATCACCTTCATGCATGGCAGTACGTAATCATTTCTATTTATAAAGACGACTAGCTGAATCACACAGAGTGCTTGAATGACTGGAAATATCTTAACTTTTACCTGCATATCTGCGAAAGAAAGAAACAATCCCAATGCTTTAGTTGTCAAGCTAAGTAAACCCAAGGGCACCCGGTAGGAACTCCTTCAGAAAACAAACAACAAAATCATCAGCATTTAGTTAATAGACCCTTAACACATGAGAAAGTATTTATCTTTTATCTATGTTATTTTATAAATTTGCAGACGTCATATGTTTAAGTTTACATTTAATTTTAGGTGTAGTACTGCATAAGAAGTTTTGTTAAAGTTCGTTAATTCCGCAAGTAGCATTTAAGCATTTAATGTTGTTTTTAAAAGTTTTAAATTTTAGTGATTTTTGGGTTGTTACATATTATCAAGTTGTAACAAACAAGAGCCCTAACTCCCACCAAGATTGTAAGGGTGGTTGATCAATTTGTAGTGTTGGATAGTGGAAGACCTAAAGAATAAGTACTGGGAAGGAAAGTGCGTAAAAGGAAACCCAATCAAGAAATAAACATTACAAAGACTGTAAAAGGATGATAGTCCAATAGTTAGTACAATGCTTAGAAAAGATGAGAATTGCAGATGTTTCACACCATAATTTGCCAATCTACCAATTTTATATCATGTAAATATACGTATAGTCATAGAGAGAACGTGTTTTCTCTAATATTAATAAATTAAACTCCATAAAAATTAAAAAATGAAACATTTTCGTGGATGGACTCCCCTACATTCCTATAATAAAAAAACATCATTGATGTTTGAACCCAAATGAACATAGCAAAATTTCTCTTACTTTCCAATAACACCATACGATCATGTGCATAGCTTGGATTTGGCTCACTCACAAGATGCAATGAATTTCCTCCACTTCCTCTACATTTATTCTTGCAATCAAGGGAATTAAGAACATTTAGTTACCTTTTCTTGGGTTATAACTAGTTTTTTTTTTAATCTTTATTGGAGGGGGAAAAATCTCCATTGTTAGGTTTCAAGCATGGAATAGTTATAAAGATACACAGATGGTGAAACTTATATGATACCATTTCATGGTAATGATAACACATAGGGTATGTAAATAAGGATTAATATTTTCACCTATGTTCATGTCAGTTTCAATACAATATTAAGACAGATGACTTGCATATAAGAATTGAAATTACAATTATGAATGTGCCAAATACAACTCAATCTAACAACTATTCCTAACTGACAATGCGAAAATGTTAAAGAAGAATACAAAACGTTGAAAGAAATAATTGGTCAAGAAAGATTGATCTAACTTTTCTTGGTTCCAATGAGCCAAGAAAGATTGATCTCACTTTTATGGGTTTTCATGGAGCAAGGTTTGATTGAATATCAATACCCACCTAAACCCCAATCTAAAAAATTAAGAGTTAGATCTTTTACTCGAATGCCTACAGAAAATACAATACAATTGTTCAACTCTGGAACTCCCAATTAGCTACATCTCTTAACTTAAAGATGAAAAACAAAATAACATCAATTCAAACCAAGCCTAAATAAGCTATTAAATGAGTATGGATCAAGGCTAGTAATCCGAAGAGACTTCCATCGATATTATCATTGGTACATTATTATCATATTTATGCAAAACTTAGGATCATAAGCAATATCAAATAAAAATGGAGGGTCTTTAAGTTTTAGATAAGTATAAATTGAGCCCATGATTTGGAGGTATGAATCCATCCCATGATTCGGAGGTTATTCCTCAGCCCACCCAAATAAAATAACCCCCAATATTTATATTACTATGTCAAATTAAAAACCCCCCTTGACCCCTTAATACGGGGCAATATATTTTTGAGGTTTTTAAGAGTATTCAAACCCCCAATATGAATGGACGTGATATGATATTGCCTCTCTAGTGAACCCCCCGTGTTCTATTCCCCATTTTTTAAGTTACAGGAAGATAAATTCTTTGATTAATATTGAAATTAACCACTAGATGTGATTCTGGTACGAATTACTACAATCTTTGCATAAATTCATATACAAACAACAATAATTAATCTATACAAACATTGCAATTAATTCGTGTACATTCTAGAATTAACTCCTGTACAGAATCATACAAACATTTTCTACATGGAAGATTGGCACTACCACTTAATTGTTGTACGCTAGTTTGAGATGGTTCAATTAATTGTTAGATATTGTACATATTGTTTTGCATTGATGCATTATACGTACGTACGGATGGTGGTGCATAGTACATATTAGTCATTGGATGGTATAAATGACAGTTCCGCAAGAATACACTGGCTTGTATAGCTAGAAATAGTGGCTTGTATGACTGGAGACGACTGCTTATACGACTTGTATAGCTAGCGAGTGACTGCTTGTGCCAACTCGGCTCTGATACCGATTGGAGTCGACACGTTGACTTGTTTACTCGATGAAATAAATAGATGATAAAAAACAATAGATAAAAAATGCTTGAGATGAATATAATAGAGAAGCACATAAATATGTGCTTGGTATCCCTTCATAGAAGGTTATGATTTTTCATTTAATTAGTTAATTTATTGATTATTTATTTTTATTTTATTTTTTATATTAATGATTCTTTATTAATTATGCATATAACATCTGATAGACAAAATTTGGTCTTAGTGGATGTTAATAACTATTATCATCATCATTATATATCAACATTAAGAAATATGGAAAAATAGTGATGCACAATAACCAATTGTTATCTACAACTATATATTTTTTTTTCTTTTAAAACTTTAATAGTTTGATACTAAACTAACATCTTTATGTAAACATATATGCATTATATTTTCGAGAAAAAATAACATAGCAATGTTAGAAGAACATGAATTTCATTGAGTTATATTAATTTTCCATAAATAAAAGTTATATACTCGTGTAGCTTATTCAATTTTATATTTTTCATCTTTTTACAACATATTATTACAGGTTGTGCATGTACTTTTAATAAATACTCCTAGTCAACATATTATTGTGTTTCCCAATTTCCATTTTAACTAATGTGTCATGAGAGGGAAACATCAACTAGTTGAGCACACACTTATATTGAGAGGGGGGGGGGGGTGTTAAATCAATATAAGACAATTTTTTACTTTTTCTAACATTCATCGACCATAAGAAAATTATCACATATGTAGAACATGGAACACAATATTTATGTGGAACCCTTTGGGGAGAAAACCACAAAACTTCTCTTTATAAATCTTTGTAGGAACCAACCTACTGTTACAAATATTTATAGGAACCAATCTACTGGAGACACCAATCCCCACTGGTACAAACCTTGATGGGCACCCACCTATTGTTACAAATATTTATAGGCACCAACCTACTGAGACACCAATCCCCACTGGTACAAACATTGGTAGGCAACATCCCACTCTTACAGATCTTTGTAGACATCAATCTACTGGAAACACCAATCTCCATCGGTACAAACCTACTCTTATAGATCTTTGTAGACACCAATCTACTGGAGACACCAGACCCAACTTCTGAGAACCAACTTAGTAAGAGACACCAATCTCTTTGTTTGAGTGGCACTGACCTTCAAGTTCCAATTTGTTCTTTAGTACATACAACTTATTCAAAGATGATAACATTCATATACCTTCACTGAGTTTGACTGCTACTTTTTCTTCATCAGATCTGACAAAAATTTGAATTTCCAAATGGTAACTTTCCTAAAGCTTGCAATTTTGGCCTCTTCCCAAGAATGAACTTGTACAACATGCCAAGTATCCAATTTTAAAATTTGGATTCATAAATCTTGACCTAAGGTAGTTTTGTATGTCTTCTCAGGCTCTTGAAATTTTAACAATTTGAAAACTCCCAGAGAAGAAGTTATAGAGAAAATTCCAAGCTGACATGTTTGAAACGGATTTAAGTACCATTCATAGTCCCTAACTTCCACAGTCCGTACTATGGAAAGTATATCGAACCAAATTCTGAAAAGTTTACCTAAGGTACTTCTGTATGTCTTCTAAGATTCCTGAAAGTTTCACATTTTGAATATGTCCAATCAAGAATTTATAGAGAAAATTTCAAGCTGAATTGATTGAAAATCATTTCAGGACCATTCATAAGTCCTAACTTCCATAATGGATTTATCAGAAAGTATAGTGAATCAATTTTTGAAACATTTACCTAAGGTACTTCTATATTTCTTCTATGATTCCCATAAGTTTAATATTATGGAAATTCCCAAATAAGAAGTTATAGCAAATATGCCAAATTGACATGTTTAAGAACCATTCCAAAACCCTAACTTCCATAGAGAATATCTCCGAAAGTATAGCAAAAAACAATATGAAATTTTTACACGTACTTTGATATTGTGCCTTAGTCTCCTAAAATTTTCATGGTCTGAAACGTCATAGAAATAAAATTATAGGGAGAATGCCAAGATGACCTGAAACTAATTGCAAGCTCATCCACTTCTTCAAATGCTAATATATTTTTGTGCACACACACTTTTTCTCAATACTTTCTCTTTTTATATGTTTTTCATAACCCTTCATGAAGGGACATGTTTATTCAAAAAGACACAGAATCCATTAATTAAATTTTTTTATTTTTTTTACTTTTCCAAATATCATGGGCAAATACCATGAGCTTCCAACTCTTTCCAAATATCATGGGCTTTCCCCCTTTTTATTAATTCACTTTTCCAAGTACCTTGGGTAAATACCATCTTCCAACCCTTTCCAAATATCACGGGTTTCCAAATCCATGGATTTGAAACCACCATTTCACATTTTACTTTTTCATGTGCACCATTTTTTTAATATACTTGCAAACCTATATACAAATCAATTTGGAGATGTTTCCCCTTTTTTGCAAATTCCTTAGCATAACATTAATAACAACATGTTCAACGTAATGTTTTAATATGACATCAATGACAACATTAATCCTTTGACTTCAGTAACAATAATTCCAACAGTCTCTCCCTTGTCATTGATGGAAATCCTGCAATGAAACATATAGTCCACTAGACATAGAAAGAATTCCCCCCTGTCTACAACTCTCCCCCTTTGAAATTAATGGCAAAGGGATTATCCCCCCAAGCTTGTGCTTCTCTTGACATCAACACTGACTTCCCAATTCACATCTATATATGCTATTAGAGTCAAATCTTCACCTCTTGAGTACCACAAGTTGAAGTCTATAGTTCCCCGTTTATATATTGGAATATTATTTTAACTACTTAGACATTAGTTTCCTTTGGTGCAGGGTGAAACTGTGGAACCAATCCTACTGCTTTCATAGTGTTCGACCTTGATGTTTTCACATATACTAGGTTGTTAATCATTGACCTATACAATGTTTGATTTTCTTTTGGAGATTCATCATTTTTGCTCAATTTATAGCTTATGACCATTGGTGTGCTGACTAGGGCACAATTTTCCATTATGAACTTCTTCAACATTTCCTTGACATACTTGGTTTTTGAAATGAGAGAATGAAAATTCACCAAGCATAATCATCTCAAATTCCTTTTGCATTTCTATTGCAAACTCTTGGCACATTTTATTCATGCTATAATCTACATAAATCACAATAATCATCTGATTTTCTTTTATTGTCTTTATGTAGAGAGTATTGTCACCAACAACCCAAGTGTTGACCATAGTTTTTGTCAACGACACTTAATTGGCAAAGCATTTCCAGGATTTCCCCCATGATACAAAATCAAAACTAGTAAGAACAAATTTTCAATTGTGCCTATTGTCAATTCTTTGTCAAAGTTTTTGATCCTAACCTAAGTCTTTAGCTAGTTCAACACCGTATCAACACCAAATAAAAATTAAGCAATTATAACAAATTCTGACATATTATATATGCTCTCGATGAAGCAGCCGCAACAGTGGACCTGCAAAGAATTCAATTGTACGTGTGTCATGAAAAATATCCAGTGAAACATTTTGAAGAGACATAGAAGCATGTTGTGTAGTCAACCGAAGCAATCATCACGATGGTTGTAGTGCAAGAGGTTTCAAAGGATTTGGTTCAAGTTAATGAGAATCCTCATAAGTAGGAATTTGAGAGTTTACAGGAAAATCATTTGGATGAAGTGCGATTTCTAGGCAATGATAATGAACACACGACAGCCAATTCTCCACAGATTTTAGAGAAGTCTCAAACTACAGACGAATTTTTCAAAAGAAAATATCTAACCAAATTCCATATGCTGCCAATGATTAAACTCGGGCCTCTAATTTTTCCTTCGCCGAGTTAGGTAGCTCTTGTTTCTATGGATGGATCATTTATATTTGTTTTTCACTATTCTGATAACAACGATGAAGTGGTTCCAAGATGGTTCTGAGGATGATGTCCATATATTTTCTTGAACTTTGGGATGAGTTTTCTGCTTTAGATTGGCAAGTTGGCAAAATATTAAAATACAAATGAGCTCTCTCCCTCATATTCCTAGGATTAATGGAGACATCAAAACGTGAAGAAGTTTCACATCTTATGAATAACAATTACAAATCATTTGGTTTTCTTTCCATACTCATTTGATTTAGAATGAATTAAACCCATAAGAAAAAATCAAAGGCTTTAGGTTGTACATGAATGCAAAGGATGTTGAAATAGAATTTGTGGTTGTACATGAATGCAAAGGACGTTGAAATGGAATTTGTGATTGGCTAAATTATAATTGATGATGACTTGTGTTCAAATCTGATTATGAAAAGGAAAGCATGCATAGAAATAGCCCCAAAATAATCTTCCTCATTATTAGTAGGAGACAACGAAGTTGAATGTAAAGTATGTGGACAAACAATGCAAAATTATCAGAATTTGTTTTATTGTTTGTTGTTTAATCAAATAATTCTCTTAGATTTTTCTTAATTGTATGAAGCTTTATGATAATAAAAATCTATTCGTTGGTTCCACCTGCTGGTTAATCATTTTCATATTATTTTTTAAAATTATTTATCTTTGGTATTATTTAATAACATTTTTTTATATTTTTAGATACTTGTTGATTTTGATGTATTATATTAGTTTAGACAATTTCTATAAAGATTTTATTTAATTCTTTATTTGTTTTATATTTAAATGTATTTAAATTATACTTGTTGATTTTGATGTATTATATTAGTTTAGACAATTTCTATAAAGATTTTATTTAATTCTTTATTTGTTTTATATTTAAATGTATTTAAATTATACTTTTAATTAGCATTTTTTTCTTCTTTATAGGTTAATTAACACTTTACTTTAAATATAGTTTAAATTATTTTAAGCATTTTAAATTCCAAAAAACAATAAAAATTTGGAAAATTTTAACAATCCATATTTTTCTCAAAGTGTAGAAACCATGGTGAATCTTACTAATTCTTAATTTTGCAATACAACATTTTTTTGTTAAATATTCAAATATTCAAATTTCTAAGTGCTTTATATAATTTTTGAACAATTTTGGTGATTTTTATACTAAAAAACATATCCCATGGAATTTAGGCAAATCATCTTTTAAAAAATGACAAATTGGGCAATCATATTTTGGAAAAAATATCGAAAAATAGCCCACAGCCTAAATTCCCCCGTAAATTTTTTCTTAATAAAAGTTTATAACATGAAAATAATAAAAAAAACATTTATTCTTTAGTTTTTTTTTAAATCTTAGATATTTCATGTTTTGTTTAGATTTTAAATGCTTTATATTTTGTCCTTTCAAATTATTAAAAATCAACAACAAAGGGAAGATTAATAAATTGACCATTTATTCTGGTTACATGATTAGTTTAATATTTAGTTTAATTCATTTAGTTCTAATTTTAATTTAAGCATTCCTATTTTAAACCAAAATAAATATAAAAATTAAATAATGAGATAATGAGTTAAACTCGTCTAGGCTATAGGCTATAAACTGGGCTTTTACTCCATTCTTCCGATTTAGCTTTGACAATTGATGATATTATCTAAGGTTTTAGTACTCTTCTCAAACTTCAAGCTTTTATTCAACTTACTAGTTGTTGGCTCTACTTCTTTTCTTAAGGAAACAATTTCAGATTCTAGCTCTTCGCAGTTTTCTTCCTTGTCCTTCAGTTGGATCCTCACTTCTTCTATCCTCCTTAATTCTTCTAATTGAACCTTTAGGTTCATGATAATACTTTCAGTTTCTTCAAGGTTTTTTGACATTTTGGATTTTGAAGCATAGTCATTTTCTTCATATTTTTGCAACTACTCCTTTTGTTTCAAATTCTTTTTCCTAAGATTATTTGTTTCATTTAAGGCACACTTGAGTTCTTCTTCAAGATCCATTTCCTAATTTGTTTCGACACTTTCCTCTTCTTTTGAATCCATAATTTATTTATCTTTGTCTTCATTAATCTTGGTTTTGATTGCCATAAAGAGAGTTTCTTCTCTGTCATTATCAACACTACTTTCACCACTCTCTTCAGGCAAGTTACTAACCCCTTTTGAGTATAGACTCGTTTTCTTCTTATAAGAGTTCTTCTTCTTTTCATCTGTGTCTTGTTTGTGGTTATTTTGATGATGTTTTCTCTCTTTCTTTACATTATGGTTTTCTTCATCATTACTACTTTCATTTTTCACATATGGACACTTAGCAGCAAAATGTCCTACTTTTCACAATTAAAATATTTAAAGGGTAGCTTACCTTTGTATTTTCCAGATACCTTTTTGAGTTTTCTCACAAAATGTGCTTCATGTGGGTCTGACTCACAGATGGAACAATCGCTTGACTTGTGTTCTTTGTTCTTCGTTATGTATGAGACTTTGAAAGTTGCTTCTTTCTGTGATGGATTTTACTTTTAAGTTCTTATTTCATATGTAGTGAGAATCCCATGCAATTCATACATTGTTATTTTATCAAGGTCCTTCATTTCTTCAATCGTGGAAAATTTTGCATCAAATTTTAAGGGAAGTGACATTAATACCTTTTGTACAATCATCTACTCTTTAACTTTTTCATCAAGCCCTCTGATGGTGTTGACAATTTCATCCACATGGGGAGATAAGATGCAACATTCTCTTCATATTTCATTTTTAGACCCTCAAATTGTTTCCTTCTTAACCTTGTCATCACTTTCATAGATATTTTGAAGCTTGTCCCAAATTTATTTTACTAGATAACAATGCATCACTTTGACAAACTCATATTCTGATAGATCACATAAAATGGAATTCATAGCTTTTACATTATGTTCACTAATATTTTTCCCAGTTTCATCTGTTGGTGTTGGTGTTGGAGTTGTATAACCATTCACTACTAATTTCCAAATATCAATCCCAAGAGCCATTAGTTATGTTCACATCCTTATGCTCCAGAATGCATAGTTTGTTCCATCAAACAATGGAGCCTAGTTTTTGGAGAAACCTTCTTGGCTGTCCATGTGTCCTCCCGAGATATACCTTTCAGAAATTATCTTGTTTCCAAAGGAACTCACTCTTATACCAATTTTTGAGCACACATTTATATTGAGAGGGGGTTGATGAATTAGTATAAGGAAATATTTTACTTTTTCAAACATTCATCAAACATAAGAAAACAATCACATATGTAGAACATGGAATACAAGATTTACGTGGAAACGCTTTCTGGAGAAACCACAAAAATTCTCTTTGCAATTCTTTGTAGGAACCAACCTACTGGAGACACCCATCCACTAGTATAAACCTTGGTAGGAATCAACCTATTGTTACAAATATTTGAAGGCATGGCCAACCTAATGGAGTTACCAACCCCCATTGGTACAAACCTTGGTAGGCACCAACCTACTCTTACATATCTTTATAGACCCCAATCTATTTGAGACACCAATCCCCATCAGTGCAAATCCTAGTAGGGACCAACCTACTCTTATAGATCTTTGCAGACACCAATCTACCATAGACACCAATCCCCACTGCTAAGCACCAACTTAACAAGAGACATCAATATCTTTGTTTGAGTGACACCAATCTTCAAGTTCTAATTAGTTATTTATTACAAATAAATTAAAGCTGACAGAAAGGGGCTCGTTGTTAAGGAAAAGCAGATTAAAAAACTGGGAAAACTAAAAAGACAGTAGCCAGCAGCTAACAACCACGCAGCAAACCCTAGAAACAAAGAAGCAATTAAAAAAAAAGTAGTAAATCTATCTGATCATATGTTGAGCAGTGAAGAGTTGAGTGTGCTGTAGAAAAGAATGGGGTTCAGCATAGCCCCAAAATCAATTCCAACAGAAGAGATAATCCAGGTGCGATGGAATCTACATCATCAAAACGCTAGGTGATACAGATAAAGAATCTATCAAACAGGAGTGTGTGGAAATCCTTAAGAAAGCCAAACCTTCCTAAACCAACAAAGACAAGAACGAATTAATTGCACTGAGGAATCTAAGGGATAATGAAAATCTTATTATCCTTAAGGTAGACAAAGGAGGGGGAACGATATTAATGAACAAACAAGATTATGAAGATAATATGTTAGAACATCTCAATTCAAGTGGGAGTTATAAGAAGCTAAACAAGAACCCCATTATGAAAATAATAAAAGAATTAAGAAAGGTCATCAACCAATCGAACTTGGATGATAGAACCAAAAAGAGACTCTACCTAGTTAGGGAGGTTACCCCAATAATTTATGGTTTACCTAAGATCAACAAGGACGGGGCTCCCTTACGACCAATTTTCAATACAATTGGCTCACCCACTTATGAGCTTGCCAAATATGTAGCTAAGCTCTTAAGCCCTCTTGTTGGGAATACCGACTCCTACATAAAAGACTCCAATGAATTTGTCAAAATCATAAAAGAAGATAAGTTGGACAAAGAGGACTGTCTTATTAGTTTTGATGTTGTCTCACTTTTCACAAAGATTCCTCTTGATGAAGCAATCCAAATCATCAACGATTTTGCAGATCCTCAGACAACTAGGCTAGCAGAAGTATGCCTTAGGTCAACCTTCTTCGGTTTTAGGGGGGAATTTTATGAGCAAGATAGTGGTGTAGCAATGGGATCCCCTCATTACCCCATAGTTGCAAACCTCTTTATGGAAAATTTTGAGAGGAAATCCCTTGACTCATATCATTTAAATCCAACTAGATGGAAAATATTTGTAGATGACACTAATGTAACATGGCCACATGGCATGGATGAACTTAACAAATTCTTTGAACATCTTAACAACCAGTCCAGTGAGATCAAGTTCACAATGGAGATGGAGGATAATGGTAGTATTCCTTTTCTTGACGTTCTCATTTCCATAAATAATGACGGGACTCTTAGACATCAAGTCTACAGGAAGAAAACCCATACAGAAAGTTATCTCCATGCAATCTCACATCATCCCCCCTCTGAAAAGATAGGTGTACTCAACACTTTAGCAATTAGGGCTATAAGAATCCCGACAAAGAGCATGTTGAGCAAGAAAAAGACCACCTCTCCAAAGTTTTTCAAAACATTGGTTATAGGAAGAAAGACATTAGAAGGGCTATAGTTAAGGTGGAACACACATCTATACCCCATAATCAACCAGACACCTTAAAATCCTACCTCCCTTACATCGAAAGAGTCACGGACAAGATTAAAAGAGTTCTAAAGAAAAAGAATATTTCAACCTCATTTAAACCAACCATGACCATCATAAATAGAATTAGATCTGTTAAGGATCCCATAGACCAACATCAATGTCAAGGAGTTTATAAGGTTCCATGTTCCTGTGGAGATTGCTATATTGGTGAGACAGGGCGCTCCTTTCAGGTTAGAATTAAAGAACACGAGGCATACATCTGAAATAAGAGAGCCCACACCTCTGCCTTAGCTGAACACTCCATCAACACTAAACACCACATCTACCTAGAAAACACATAAATTCTTGCTAAAGAAAGTCATTACTTCAAACGTAAAATTAGAGAAGCCTTAGAGATAGCTAAGCATCCTAGCAACCTAAATAGAGATGGTGGTCTTGAGATCAACAATGCATGGCTTCCCGTCATCAAGAAAGATTATGCCTCATAATATTGGTTTGTGCAAATATTTCCCCTATAGGTTAGTTATGTTACTTTAGCCTTCTTTCTAGGTTCTTCATTCTTAAAAATTTCAAATAAATAAAAAAATATTAATAAGCAATTTTGTTATTTGTCAAATTAAATTATTTATAGTTTTTAAAAGTTTTAAAAATTTTGAAAATTATAAAAAAAAAATTCATAATTTCTTAATTTTTTTTAAAGATGTAAATAATTTTAATAGATTGATATTTAGTAAATTAATTATTAATAGGTTATAACAACAACTTATTATTATAATATCATATATTATATTACGATATAACATATGTTATTATATGCTCTTAATAAATTAAACATAATAATTTTTTTTAGGTGATTGTATAACAATTAAAAAAAATAATAATAAAACAACTTATTATTATAATATCATATATGATATTACAATATAACATATGATATTATATGTTCTTAACAAATTAAACATAAAAAATTTAGGTTAATGTATAACAAATAAATAAAATAAATTAATAAATTAAAATTAAAATTTAATTCTAAAACATGAGACTACATAAAAAATTACATTTGGGGTTAGGGTTTTAGTTGATGTTTTGGGTTCATAGTTCTCTCAAACAAACTGGATATTAATAGGTTCTAGAAATGGTATTCCTCACCTTGACTCATTGTCTTGATGATGAACCGTGATTAAGGTTCGAAATGTCGACTTTGAAACATGGGTACTGCATTCATCCCGAGCACATCACCAAAAATTCATATTACCTTCAATGAGTCTCCTTTCTACTTCTACCTTCATTAGATCTGACCAAAATTTGAATTTCCAAATGGTAACTTCCAAAGCTTGTAGTTTTTCCCTCTTCCCAAGAACAAATTTGTACATCATTCCAAGTATCCAATTTTGCAAATCTTATTCTGAAATATTTACTCTAGGTACTTTTGTATGTCTTCTTATATCCTTGAAAGTTTCACAGTTTAAAAAGTATCGGAGAATAAGTTCTAGAAAAAATGCCAAGCTGGCTTGTTTAAAATTGATTTTAGGACTATTTAGAAGCCCTAACTTCCACATCACATATATTGAAAAGTATAGCGAACCAAAATATGAAATTTTGTCTAAAGTACTTTTCTATGTCTTATAATATCCTTGAAAGTTTCATAATATCAATATTCTGAGAGAAGAATTTATAGAGAAAATAACAAGCTGACCTATTTGAAACTGATTTCAGGACCATTCAAAATCCCTAAATTCCATAGCTCATATCCCATAAATTATAGTGAACCAAATTATGAATTTTTTAATTGAGGTACTTTTGTATGTATTATAATATCTCTACAAGTTTCACAGTCTAAAAATTCCCAGAGAAGAAGTTATAGAGAAAATGCCAAGATGGCCTATTTGAAATTGATTTTAGGACTCAGAATCCCTAATTTCCACAGTACATATCTAGGAAAGTATAGTGAACCAAATTTTGAAACTGTTACTTGAGGTAATTTTATATGTATTCTAATATCCTTGCAAGTTTCACAATCTTAAAAGTCTAAGAGAAGAATTTATAGCAAATATGTCAAACTGACATGTTTCAGGACCTTTCAGAAACCCTAACTTCCATAAGGAATATTTCTGAATGTATAGGGAGCCATAGTCAAGAAGTTTTACCACATATACTTCGATATCTCACATTAATCTCCTAAAATTTGCACGATCTGAAACGTCCAAAAAAACATTACAGCGAAAATTCCAAGATGACATGAAACTAATTTTGCAAGCTCATCCACTTCTTCAAATGCTACTACATTTTTGTGTGAAAATCAATTCACAGGAATATCTTGCAAAGTAAATATTATCCTCACAAAATGGTTAAGCAAAAACTTGCATAGATCATTGAAAAATGGCATTGAATTGATGCACACAATAGAATTTTATTGAATGATGGTACATCAGCCAAACTTTGGGCAATGTAATGGCTTTCTAAATATATAATTACATCAAAGATTTGAAATCCAAAGAAGGCATTTGGAATCCTCACAAAATAAGGCTTGCTAAATATGCAAAAAAAACCCAAGGTGGAAAAATCACTTTCCAAATTAGTCAAGGACCTCACGAATTAGAAAAATAAGTTACAGAAGCTAATGAGTGATGGGAAAGAAATAAGATCATGGATTTTGGAGAGAAAAAAGATGGAGGGGGAGTTGGACAAAAAGAAGCTAGCTTTCCAAGTCAATGACAGTGCCTATATTTATCCTTATCCACTGAAAAGCAGAAAAAGCAAGATAAAATGTAATGTAAAAACAAGAATGCCCTCTTACTAATCTTGGATTGTGATAAAAAGCAGACAGAATCAAAGCATAATCAATATGGGGGTGTACTTATGGATAATGATTCCGAGTGTGATCCCAACAAAGCAATATGTGGCCAACTACCTAGTCAAACACCTAGGAAAGTATAAAACATGATTTACTTTGTATCCTAAGTCTAAAGTGGGTTTTTAATATTCTAACACCCCCCCCCCCAATCCTGACTTAGAGTGAGTAAAATATGATCAGGGCCTAGGAAACTATGGCCTTTGATCACCCTTTACAAAAAAAATTTAGTCCATGTAGGTGAGGAAAGAAGGAAACAACTTGGGAGGAAAATTCCCCCCCAAAATCAACATGGAATACACCATAATAAATCCAAATAAATCTCTCCAAACTCCAAGCAGGTGAGAACTTGGTCAAATGTCTGGAGGAATATTCTTCTTGGGAAGAAGTGGAATGTTCTCAGTAGACTTGAACTTCTTGAGATCAGGTCTAAATGAGTCTTGATGATGTTCTCCATCTTATGTGCAACTCTGATAGTAGGTTCCAATCATAATCATGCAGTGGATCAGAAGCATGACAGTAAGAGTGAATCCAACCACTCCAAATTCTAATTCTGCCTCTATAACATCCAATGGAACACCAAAATTCGAACCAAGGAGAGGTTTTGAGTGTGTATGATCTGTAACAACTAGCTGATGATATTTAGAATTTGAATTCGAAGACATATGAGAGAACAAAGAGGTGTCTCCAACTTCTTGAGGAATCGTGCTAAAAACCATGTAGGAACTAACAAGAGCATAGACAGTGGAAGTGAGAGCACAACTAACAACCTCACATTGCATACTAGACTTCCAAATAACCACTATATCACCTTCTTTCACACCAATTATTGGCATGGATATGACAAGATATCTAATGAACGAAAAAAAGATAAACTACATGGAAGACATGAGGCTTCCTAAGATTGCTTTGAACTCCATTCAAAACCACATCTAAATTGTGATGCAACAAAGAATTAAAGGATAAGAGAACATTAATATATTATAAGGATGTGACCAACCATAATCTAAAAAATAAAATGTATTTCTCTATTTTCACCAATGTAACTTGAAGAAAATCAATATTACTAAAATAAGAAGAAACTCTCATGAGCTCCATAGTGAAACAAGACATTGGACAATTCCTAAAACATCACGGGTCAAAAGAATTTGTCATCTTTGTGATACTAAGGGGGTTGAAGATGGAAAAAAACTCCTCTTAGAATGTCCTTCATACACCCAGATTAGATCACAATTTTGAAATATTTGTTATAATACTGACCTTCCTAACCTTTTAACTCATCATAACTACGGTGATTTAGAAACACTTTAGGATGAAAGCTATTAGAGAATAAAAATTAATCTATATTGTTACGTCCTAGTTTTTCACTCAAAACTAAAATTCCCAACCATGCATGTGAGACCCAAAGGATGATTTTAGATAAGCTACCTCCTAGGTTGTCACTCAAATGTAAAATTCCCAACCATATATGTGAGACTCCAATAATAATTTTAGATAAGCTACTGATTGTGACCTTGGTAGCCTTATCTCTTTAGACTAGCTCTCTTCTAGCTCAAGGGGGGAAACCCTATGAAAATATAATTCCAACAAATTATTATTGAAAAAAGTGCTTAATGGAATTAGGGTAAATCTGGTTTCACGGTTTAGCTGTAGAACTTTAGTTTCTAGATTTAAACATGCAAAAATTGAACTAACATAAATATGATAAAATAACATTTTTATTAGGCTAAAAGACAAATTTGATGTCAAACAATAAGCTGTAAATTCTTAAATTATAGATTTGCAAAATATAAAATGAAGTTCTATTTTAAGATGGATAAATTAGTTAAGGCAATATGCAATTTGAAATTAAGATCTTTTGTTGGTACTTTTCAATTGTGAAAACAAATTTAAAAATGATTTATTTATGGTGGTTGAAAGAGGGAAACAAGTGCCTAATTTCCAAATTAGGTAAATGGGTTAAATTAGGTAATTGGAGTCAAATTATCAACTAATTTGAATTGATAATGAAAATCTATTTGTAAGGAATATTTTGGTTACATAGTGTAGTCCTATTTAGTTGGATTGTTTCCAACTAATAGATTTTATAATTCTATTTAGTTGGGATTCTTTCCAAGTAATGTGAAAGTAAATTATATTTTCTCTCTTAGATTCTATTTTCACTCCAAGTAGTTGTGGAGTTTGTTGTATTAGTCTCTCTATATGTAAAATGATAAGACTTAGTGTGTTGTGGAAGGAGAAGAAGAAGAAAAAGAAGGAGAGAGTTTGAGTTATAATTGAAGATTGAAAATAATGTATTGAAGACATTTGTGATGGCAATAAAATTCTCTATATGGTATTTCTATTATTATTTGTTTTTAGTTTAATGTAATTTATTTTATCTTAATATAATTTGTTAAGTAAAGAGGTCACAGAGATATCCTTCATATGCATCAAGGAAGGCCCCCCTTGTATGCATAAGAAGGAGAGATCCATGACTTATTAGAGTAGGAGTAGAGTAGATGTATTTCAATTCTTTTTAAAGTTACTGTATGCATGTTTATTTAATTGTGCAAGTGTGATTTGGTTTTTTGTTTCGAAGTGCGGTGTATTTTCTTTTTTCATTAGCATTTTCAATTCATATATTAGTCTTTATCAGAGCTTGTCAACAACATGAGGAGTTACGACCTATGGAAAAAGGAAGTGCCTAAGTCATGCAAAGACATGTCCTAATGGAAGCAGGGTTCCCATTAGCATGATTGGTGTTCAAGTACATAGATCATCAAGCCAAGAGTGATTGTAGCTATATTTTGATTTACAAAGTGTGGTTTTCCATTATGTGATTTTATTTCTTAGATAGTGATACAATTTCCTTTCCATAGAAGCATATAAAAAAACCAGTGAAAGTAATATTGAACTTGAAGCCTGCATATATAGTGCACAACATCTTGCAATAATTTGGACCTTGGGTTGATAAATTAATGCACAAACTCTTTCATTACTCTTGATACATAATAGAGATGCTAATTAAGTATCCCATCTATTAACACCAAAAATTTGTCCACTTTGCTTATCCACTAGCCACACCATATCATACATTATGTCCACTTTCCATTTCTACCACTTTGACCTTCACATGTCAAAAATATCATAAATGGCCCATTATTATTATTTACTCTTTCCACAAAATAGGGAAATTGGCACATTCCTAAAAAATGGGAAAAAGGGAAAATCCTCCAAAAATAGCAAATTCCCAGAAACGAAAAAAATTCCATAAAAAAGGAAAAAAGAAGTTGGATCTAACCCCCTCATAATGTTTATCCAAATACATTTGCCAATCCCATGGGCCACCAAATACCATGGGATACAAAACCATGGGTCACAATATCGATATATACATGTGAAGGTCCCCTATTTCACAAACGAAAGATATTATCCACCTCATTTATGTCATTACTCTGCCAAAATTCCATTGAGTCCTTTTTACCCATATGTTGAATTTGGTTACCTTTTGTGACGTGTAGCTAGATATTGTGGAGCTCCTAGGAGACCAATAACCTATAACTACTTTGGAAGGCTTCAAGGGACCACATTTCCAAGTATTTGTTATGGTCCTAGATTGTGCTATTTTAAAACCATTTTAAATTGATGTTAGATTAATGTATGCTTAGTGTAGATCTAGTTTATTTTTCATTATTTGCATTACCATTTGAACTATTACTAAGACTTCCATAAGTCTTAGCAGTTGCTTTTTAGCAAACTAGCGTGAAAACACTAACTACACCATCATTTTGGTAAAGGTGACAATCATATTGGAATAGACACGTTCATAAAACATATAAAAAACCCAAATCACACTTTAGGGGAAAAAGGTTATTTATCATATTCTTGTGGCATGTTGGCTTAATGAATTTATTTGGGGAAGTAATATTTTGAAGGAGCATATGAAAATATTTTTAAAACCTATTTCTATGTGAAACATCCCTTTAAATATAGTTTCTAACCCAATTTGAGTCATTCAATTTGGACAACGAATGAAAAAGATATAACCAAAACATTTATTGAATGTAAAGCAACAATTTCAAGAACATAGTTGGAATAATCAATTTTGGGGAGAATAAATGGATAGATATTTCAAACATGTTTCTAGGGTATATTCTCCTATGAATATATTTTATAACTCAAATTGAATTAGTTCCTTTTGAAATTGTGCGAAAAATTTATGCCCTAAATACTAATTGGCTATCCTAAATCTATAGATTGTTAAACCTGTGTTTCTTCGGATGTTCATAGGTACATTTGACCCATCAATTTTTTAAGTTTACAAAACTTGTTTATATTTGAAATTACTACATAGATATATTTCCATCTCCAATTGGAATCAAGTCAATATATCATCAAACTAAAAATGTGTGCTCAAAATAATGATTGTTTGTCTAGATTGGAAATAAAAAAAACTTTGTTATGCAAGTTGTTCGCCAATAGATTTGGTGTAATGACCCTTTTCTAAAAATTTGTGAAAATGCCCAATTTTCCAATTTTTTCCCAATTTCGACCTTTGACTAGTTTTGTTGTTTTGGCCTCCAAATTAACCCAAATGCTCCCAAATCTTCTGTAAGGGTATATGAATGATATTTAGACTTGAATATTAGGTTCAGGTATTATTTATAACCCTAAAAATACTTCTACAAATTTGATTTATATTCTGGTCAATGCATGGTATTTTAACTAGCAATTTATGCATCAAATCCCCCTTGGGTAAACACTGAAATGCCCCCCCAAATGCTTCCAAAACCCATCGAATTTCTGAACAGAGGTAGGGGATGTATTAAGGATGTTATTAAGGTCTCATGTGCATCATTAATTTATTATTATATTTGTTCCAACCCTCTCCCATTCAGCTGCAAAAATCATCAATTCGACCCTTTGGGAAATGGCACTATTTCTTCTCCCAATGCAATTAAACTGAGTAAAAATACTTCAAATGCTCAAGTACAGTACATGAAACTTGTAAAACACATCCATGGAAGTCTATTAATCATAAATTTATCATAGAATCATCCATTCATTCGAAATCATTAGCATTATCATGCTATACATCAATGTAGTGGGGAAATGGACATTGTTTGCTCATTAATCAACATTTTTGCATACAATCAGTGGGTATTTCAACCCGAGACTTTTTGAAAATGAAGAACAGAGGATATGAAGCTATTACAATCAGAAATACATTATATGAATCTCTCCCAATGAATACAAGTGCTCACCCAAAGCGCAAACCCTCAAGGAGCATGAATATGCCTTCAAAACTGGAAATGGTGGAGAGAAAGTGTTGCACTAAACCAAACCATGAAAATTCCTGTAGCTGCTACATACAAATACAAAATCCATTAAAGAACCATGAAAGACCTGAGTGGCCTCTCCAAACACCAACTTGGATGGGAATCTTTCACCCTCAAAATTGACTATGGCAAGAAACTAGTCATCCACTAGCTCTCTCTTCACAAATGCAGTTTTTCTCAAATCATCAAAATCCCTTCTCATACTTTATTTCTACATTTTATAACCAAAATTAGCCTTCTAAGGGTCTAAATCCTCTCATTATCTTCTAGAGATTTCCACTTAGGAAATATTCCACACTTGTCACTTGTCTCCTAGTTTCCAACCCTCATCTTCTCCCAAATTTGAGTAGGAGTCTCTTTAGCTTCCCCCAACTCCATGAGCACCTTCTTGAGCCTATTTTTTGGGCTGACATGTCATAATGGTCAGGTGTAAGAATTCATATCTGAATTTTGTCATAGATGTCATAGATGCTTCATCATTGTTGTCATATGACTAGGGAATCTAGCCCAAGTGTACACTAGTCTCCAATTTGACTCTTCCTCTTCCATGAAGGTTACTATTCCATCACATTTAGACCTAATATTCTCCATGCCATGTGTATGCCTTACCAACTCACCCAATAATGTTTTCCTTCCCATGGATTCGAAATGCCAAGTGAGATTTGCCATGTGGCAGTGAGAAACCAAGCTAGTGGGGGTCCCACATCCTCTAAATGTCGTCAAAACCATTTGCCACCTATAATTCCTATTGGATTCATTTATTCAACTTATTTATCAAATACTTGGACTATTCTAATGTGTAAACATTATTCCTTTTCTCCCTTATTACAATTCCCAATATAACCATTCAACCTAGGGAACTTGGTAGGATTGATGGGGATTGTCTGCTATACAATTATCTAAATGGGGACATTACAACCCTACCCACCCAAGATTGCTTGTCCTAAAGCAATTGCAAATTAGGATGCTGCAAAATATTTTCCTCTTCCCATGTGGCATCTTCATTTGGTAGGTCCTTCCATTGTACTAAAAATTCTTTGATAATTCTACTCCTCAACCTCCTTTCCCGTGTCTTCAAAATCTTTTTTGGAACAAGTGTGGGCTGACTTTCATCATCCAAGGGAGGAAGTATTTCTGAAGTGATGATTTGCTGACCAAGGGATTTCTTGAGACAAGAAACATGGAATACATTATGGATTTTACTCCCTTCTGGAAGTTCTAGTTCATATGCTACTTCTCCAATCTTCCGTACTACCTTATATGGACCATAGTACCTTGGTTTTAATTTTTCTGCTCCATTCTTTTTTAGAGATGTTTGCTTATATGGTTTCAACCTTAAATATACTAAATCATTGACCTGAAAGGTTCTTTCTTCCCTATGTCTATCAGCATATTGTTTTTGCTAATTTTGAGCAACCTGCAAATTGTCTTTCAAGAGCTTTAAAATGTCTTGGCTCTCTTCCACTCAATCTTTAGCCTTTGGGGCTCTACTATCACCAAATATGATTTCATCAAATGTAAGTGCATCATAACCATATAATTCTTTGAAAGGAGACATCCATATGGACATATGATAAGTGGTGTTGCAGCAAAACTCACCCAAGTGTAGCCATTTTGCCCATGCTTTTTGTTGCTCTCCCACACAGTTTCTTAGGTACACTTCCAACCATTGATTCACCCTCTATGTTTTTCCATCAGTTTGTGGACGATAGCCAGTACTTGGATTCAATTGAGTGCCTACCAATCTAAAAATTTCTTTCCAAAAGGAACCCATGAATCTACTATCTCTGTCACTAACAATGCTCTTGGGGAGCCCATGCAATCTGAAGATTTATTTGAAAAAAATATCAGCCACTTGTGCAAAACTAAAATATGATGTAACAACAAAGAAATGAGAAAATTTTGTCAACCTATCCACTACCACATAGATGCAATCCTTACCCAAATATTTAGGCAAACCGGTGATGAAATCCATGGAGATACTGTCCCATTTTTGCTCTGGAATGGGCAATGTTTCTAATAGCCTAGCTGGACATGTGAGTTCTGATTTGTTTTGTTGACATACTTTACATTCATTCACATATTTTTGAACATCTTCTTTCAACCCTTTCCAAAAAAAACTTTTCCTCAACTGTCTATAAGTTTTGAAGATCCCCGGATGGCCCTCCAGTGGAGAATCATGTGCTTCTTGCAAAATTCAGTACTTGAGCTTTGAGTTCTGAACTAAATAAATTCTGCCCTTATAATATATCAGCCCATTCAAAATCCTATAGTTATCATCCCCTTTGATTCCATCCAACACATCACAAGCAAATTTGTCTTTAGCATATTCAACTAGTAGCATGTTTTTCCAATCCTTGGCAATGTCCATGAGAGAAAAAGAAGGTCTTCTTGAAAAAGCATATGCTACTATATTATTCTTTCCCTTGACATATTGAATATCAAAATCATAAGCTTGGATTTTTCTTACCCACTTTTGTTGCCTTTCATTTAGATCTTTTTGGGTGAGAAAGTGTCTTAGACTATTGTGGTCAGTTTTCACCACAAACTTGCTGCCCACCAAGTATTGTATGAATTTGGCCAATGCATGCATAATGGATAGCATTTATTTATCATAGATGGAGTAAATTTTTTCATGAGGCTGCAACTTTATTCTTTCAAAGGCTATGGGGTGTTGGCCTTGCTTTAGGGCAACCCCTATTCCTCCACTTGAAGCATCACATTCCACAACAAAAGGTTTAGTAAAATCAGGAAGTGCAAGTATGGGACAACTACTCATTATCTCTTTCATTTTTTGGAAATCCTTTTCAGCCTCTTCATCTCACTTGAAAGCACCCTTCTTAGTCAAATCAGTGAGTGGAGAAGTCAACTTGGAGAATCCCTTCACAAATTTTCTGTAGTATGTGCATATGCCAATAAAACCCCTCAATTCGGTGATGTTTTTTGGTGATGGCCATTCTAAGACAACCCTGATTTTTTCCATGTGTACCTTCACTCCTTTCCCAATAATGTGCCCAAGATACAATAATTCTTTCATCCCAAATTCACACTTTGACAACTTAGCAAATAAGGACTCTTCTTGCAAAACCTTCAACACAATCTTTAACTGCTGCAAATGTTCTTCCCATGTTTTACTGTAAATGAGAATGTCATCAAAGAAAACCAAAAAAAACCTTCTTAGTTTCTTGCAAAAGATCCTATTCATTCATGCTTGAAATGTGGCTGGAGCATTAGTTAACCCAAAAGGCATGACAAGAAATTCAAAGTGACCATAATGACATCGAAACACAGTCTTTTGCACATCTTCATCTTTCATTTGAATTTGATGATACCCTGATCGAAGGTCAATTTTGGAGAATTATTTGGCCCCATGTAGCTCATCCATGAGCTCATCAATCCTATGGATAGTATACCTATTCTTGATAGTCTTTTTTTTCAAAGCTCTTAAATCTATGCACATTCTCAATGTTCCATCTTTTTTCTTCACTAGCACTACTGGAGAAGCATAAGGCCTAGAGATTGATCTAATGAGTCCCAACTCTAGGAGTTCTTGGATAGCTTTTTCAATCTCATCTATGAAATTTTTAGGATTTCTATAAGGTGTTATATGAATGGGTGAAGTACCCTCCTCCAAAATAATGCTATGCTCAACCCCCCTATCCGGTGGTCTACCATGTGGAAGGTCTCTAAAACCTTTTTCATATTTTTGAAAAAGTCTCTCTATCTCCTTTGGGTGTTCAACAACATTTATATTTTCCTTGGGAGATGTAATAGGAAATTCAACAACCCATTCTATGTCCCCATGCCTCAGTATAGATCTCATACTATTGCAAGTCACTACTTGATTTGGATAAGTGTGCTTCCCTCTCACAACTCTTTGTACTCCTTTTGAATCTTGGAATTTCATTTCGGGAATTTGATAATTTATTGTATTCTCTCCTATTGAATACAGCCATTGCACTCCCAAAACCACATTAGTATCAGCAACATCAACCACATAAAAACTATCAACAAAAGTATAGTTACCTATGGTGACTTGCAGCTTTGGAACCCATGTTTTGCATTGCATTGTGTTGTGACCGGGAATGACAACCTTGAAGCCATCAAATGGTTCAATAGGTATCTTTCTTTTCTCCACCATATCTGAATCAATGAAGTTCTGGGTGGCTCCTCCATCTACCAAAACTGAAGTTCTTTGTCCTTGTACCACACCCTTGCATCGGATAGTATGATAGCGAGGTACTCTTAAAAGTACTGCCATTCTTGCTTTGTCCGGTGAAGGCTGATTTTCTTCTTGTCTTTCCTCTTCTACTGCTGTCTCATATGCCTCTTCTTGATCTAAAATATGTCCATATTCATCCATGCCCCCATCATACCCCTCATTATCAGAAAATACTTCTATGTATTGAGCCTTTCCTTTAGTACATTTGTGCCCCGGTGTCCATGGTTAGAAGCATGTGAAGCACAATTTTTTTTTTCGAAGTTCATCCCTGTTTAGTCCTTCTTCTTATTTCTTTCAAATGACTCTCTTTGCCAAGGTTTCTTATCGTATCCATCATTTCGCCAAGGTTTCTTTTCAAATTTGTAGTTAGGCTTGGGAGGAAATCTCGTTCCAGGAAGCACATTTGGAGATCCCTAGTCAAGCTCATTGCATCTTTTAATGTAGTTGGCTTGTGGGATTTGGCCAAACCTTTTAAGGGTTCATCCAAACCTTCAGTGAACAGCAATACCAACCTTCCCATAGAGACATCAACCACCTTAACTAATATTTTTTGAAATTCCAACATATATTCAGGAGGGGTCCCAGTTTGCTTCAATTGAGCTAGTTCTTTGAAAGGAAATTTTGGATATTTTTGTTCAAATCTATCTAGTACCCTGTCAACAAATTCTCCATATGTTTTAACCTGATTATGACCCAAGGTTTTCATCCCATGAAACCACCATTCATTGGCATCTCCTTCTAAATGAAAAATGGCCATTTTTAATGCATCCTCTTCCAACATAAGATTCAGCTGAAAATACACATCCAATTTTTGCACCCAAGTGTTAGCCGAATTTTGAGAAGAACCATCAAAAGTAGGAAGTAACATTTTACCAATAGCACTATTTAATTCTTTGTTTTGGAATTTGTTATCTCCTCAAATAAATTTTTCAAATTTATTTAAAATTTATTTCATTAAGTGATAGGAAATTCATTAGATCAGACATTTTTAAATGTTTGAGAGTTTTTTTTAAGAGCTCTAAAGTTGTAAAAGTTTTCTTCAATTGTTAAAAATGAGAAAGAATAGCTTTCGATAGCTAAGCACACTGGAAAATGGCCTCTAAGCTACCGAAAACGCTCGCTTTCAGCAGCTAAGACGACAAATTTTGGGGCACTCTAAGCCACCGAAATCAGAGAGCAGGATAAATAATTGGCATGAAGTACAAGTGTTATGGTGCCAAATCACGAGTCAAAGTCACGTAAGCCCAGAACACAAAACCTAAATCCAAATGACCGATTTCCAGGTAAATGACAGCATGTGCAGATGTCTAATGGTGAACACAGGTTGTCTAATGAAATGTTTTGATAAGTCAAAGACATCTAGCCACGAGTCAAACTTTAACTTGAAGCCATGAATTATGCCATGAAGCCAGGCCATGAGTCAAGTTATGTGCCTCATTCGTATGTCAGCTATGAGTCAAGCAAATCGGTCGACACATCATATCAAACCAAGCGCCGAGCTTCAGAATTCCATTTTCCTCTGTCAAGTACCCGAGATCGCTGGTGTCTTGCACTAAGCTAAATCGATGATACAGGTGTCAAAGATGGCACAGCTATTCAATGGTGAATGCAGTATTAGTTGTTCAAGGATTGACATGTTGAAAGTATCTAGCCATGAACAGGGATAATGTGCAGGTGCCCTAAAAAAAAGCTAAGGTTATGAACATTTGACAGCAATATGACAGGAGCAGATGATAGAGCGTCGAGCAGTGTTATCAAAATATCGCATCAGGCCACTGTACTTGCCACAGATGCAATCGCAGCCAAGTCCATGAAGGCCGATGGGATTCTCTCCCGACAAACCTTTGCTTCTATTTTTACTTGCTATGCAATGGCAGATAAGGCAAACGAGGCGATCATGATTTTTGATGTGATGGACCATTACGGTTTCCCGTAGGATGTTGGCGCTTTCAATTGCCTTCTCTGTGCCCTGTGTAGGTACAAGCAAGGCCTTGGAGTTTTGCAAGAAGATGGGTGATAAATTTCCTCCTGATGCCGATACCTATGCAATTCTGTTGGAGGGTATTTATTCAGCTTATTTATTAAATACTTGGACTATTCTAATGTGTAAACATTATTCCTTTGCTCCCTTATTACAATTACCAATATACCCATTCAACCTAGGGAACTTGGTAGGATTTATGGGGATTGTCTGCTATACAATTATCTGAATGGGGACATTACATTTGGCATATCATTTCATTGCATTTTCAAAACTCTTTTCTTATCAAAATTCCTACATGAATATTCTTTCATCGCCAATTGGAATCAATTAAACCTGTCATCAAATGAAAAAGGTGTACCCAAAATATGGTGAATGTTGGTCTAGGTTGGAAATAAAAAACACTAATTCATGTAAGTTGTACCTTAACAAATTTGACATATCATTTCATTGAATTTTAAAAACATGTTTCAATTTGATATGCTTACATGAATATACTTTCATATCCAATTAAAATCAAGTTAATTTGTCATCGAACAAAAATAAGTGCCCAAAATTGTAACTACTGGTTTAGGCTAGACATAAAAACAACTTTGTGACACAGGTTCTTCCTCAACATGTTTGACACTTAATTTTAAATAACTTTTAAAACCTAATGGTAATGGAGTTAACCCTATAAATATACTTTATTAAGGCTTTGGACAGTCCAATTGGTTTTCAAACAAATTTTTTATCATCAAAACACTTTCGAGTAGTCTAAGTTAATCACCACTCCTCAGTAGGTAAAAAAATGAATATTTATTTATTTTATGTATCATTTTAAAATCTATTTTATATGAATTACTTGCAATAATTCTTTATGTTTGTTGGTATAAGGAATTCCAGACACATCTCTTCTTTCATGATCTAACCTTTAATTGCAAACAAGTGCTATTTGTTTGCAAGTAATAGTTCTAAGGATAAAGGAGGTAAATCCATGAACGAGTGATTTTCAAACACCAATTATGATGAAAAGGGCATGTCACCAAGACATCCAAAAAAACACAGTGCAATACTATATCGTGTAATGATGAGTCCTTGAACAAGCCATGTTATAATTTCAAGTCCGTAGGGTCTTGTTATAGAAGTGTTCCAATTGTTGACCAACAACACCAAGACCTTCCATAGAAGTTGAAGAATTAATGTGAATATTAAGTCAAGAAAGTGCTACAAGAAGTCAGAAAAAAGTTATTCCCAAGAAAGAGCACAATGATCCTTCCATAGAAATTGAAGAATTAATGTGAATATTAAGTCAAGAAAGTGCTACAAGAAGTCAAAAAAAAGTTATTCCCAAGAAAGAGCACAATGATCCATTATTTTCAGCGTTATCCATTATTCACATTCATCAAATGCATAATTGTTGCACAATAAACCTTCAAGAAGACCTAATATTCCGAACTATTGAAGAGCTTTGGTATGCCAATGCATTTTATTCTCCCCATATCAAAGATAATTAAAAGAAAAGTGCATGTTGAAGTCAATAAAGTTTCCTTAACTTATGGGGTTGACATTTAAGATAAAGTTTTCCTCAAGGATTCATAAGAATATCATTCATATAACTGATACTATCAAATCAAAACTTCATCCCACTTCTTTCCTCCACATTGTCTCCATGTCATTCACTTCCCTTTTATATATAATATGCTATGTAATTTCTAATAGTTAATGAAATGTCCCCAATTACCTAACTTTTTTTTATTTTTTTAATCACGAATTGTCTAAAGTATATGAATTGTTGTCCTTCTTGATAAAAATGTTATCTTATATACAACTTTGGTCATAGATTGTAACTTGAGATTTTCAAGTCTTTGTTTATTAAACATAGTATTTCTGTGATAAAATCTTTCAACTTGTTAAGCTAGGAGAGGATTTAAACTTGGATTAGGGAGCATGGTTTACTTAGCTCGATGGCTAACTCTGCCTCCTACTTTACTCACGAAGATTATATAATGTCTTGAAAGGACTTGTTCCGTGAGCGAATGTCAGGGACTTATGTTCATGGTACGTAACCATTATTCATATAGTCCTTTTTAATATTGTCTTCATTAAAGGTTCATTTTACAATCAATTCTCCTCTTGAGTATAAAGAGTGATCTTTTCAAGTTTTTTCTAATCTTCATTGTTCTGATGATTGCTTAGAGGCTTAGAGAGTATCATTTTCTACTTCAAAGGAGATCCATTGGAAAGGCTTAATTTTACACCTCAAGCACCTTATTGCATAGTTTATAAAAATAGTGGTTCATAACCTTACTCTTATTAGGTTAAGGGGTTTGGTCTCAATTCCAAAGTAATTCTATATTGAATGACTATAAAGTATTTGGATACCATACATTAAACTGTCTATTTTCTAATTTGTTTGTAAACTTGATTATGAGGGTGTTAGCTCTCCAGGAGTCTTTCCCTGACTGTAAAGGGAATGAGCCTGGTAACTTAAATAGATCAATAATGTATGGGAAATAGGATCAAGTTGGATGACTTAATCAAACCTTACTCGCTCAAAACATGCATTAACACACTCAGATGGACAAGGCTTTCAACCACTGTTGTTCAGAGAGTTTATAAAAATTGAATGTATGGAGAAAACCTATTATATCAGCAAGAACATACACACAAAGTATATATGAATGGCCAATTACAATAGGAAAGGAATACTTGCAATTCTAACTTATTGATACAATGATAAGATAAGATGACAGTTATCAGGCATAAGACAAGCATGAACAACATGAACATAATATTCAAATGCAAGTACAAAAGAGGAAGTCTGAACATCAATGGCAAAAGAAGCTTATAATACTGATATGTAATGGGAAGTCTGAGATTACAAATATGAGAAGTCTCCAAAATCGACCCTTGTTTTTCCAGAAGTCACAGGCTTTATAGCCTTTACAAAACAATTTCAAGATCCTATAAAACTGGATCTCAAATGCCAAAAATAGGAAGTCAAAACAGTTTTCATAAAACTAGGAAAAGATCCCATTTAAGGGGGCAACCTCCATCTTAGTGGTCTCTATATCTTCGACAGCTGCAGCAGGCTTCTTGGACGATGATGAACACTTCTAGAACCCAAACTGACATCTAGATGTTGTTCTATTTCTTCTTCAACTGAATAAGAGTTTTGTTTAAGATGAGCAATTCCAATTTCATAACACTTCGATGCCATAGCTCCACGAGGCACCTTCTTACTGGTTCAACACTCCGAGAATGTGTAGAACTGATATCTTCTTCTGTCTCTGACAAAGTTTTTTGGAATGTCTCGTTTGCAAAAAACTGAACCAACTAAGAACCGTCTCTCTTGTCAAAGAAGAACTTGCTACCCACCTTCTGAACTACAATGTCCTATGAAAAGACTAACCATAGAGTGCAGATCAAATGTAGCTCTTATCTGGAAAGCAGCTTTGGCTCCTCATGATATGCAGAGACTTCAAAGCCTCATCCACTTGGCCTAACTTGTAGAGAGTTCCCAAGAAGGCATTATAAGAAGCCATGTTGAGAGGATCCCACCCGAGCTGCCCGATAATCTCATCGAAAGTCTTCTTAGCTTTTATTGCATTGCCTTCCTTCTCCCAACCCTCCAACAGAATTGCATAGGTATCGGCATCAGGAGGAAATTTATAACCCATCTTCTTGCAAAACTCCAAGGCCTTGCTTGTACCTACACAGGGCATAGAGAAGGCAATTGAAAGCGCCAACATCTTGTGGGAAACCGTAATGGTCCATCACATCAAAAATCATGATCGCCTCATTCGCCTTATCTGCCATTTCATAGCAAGTAAAAATAGAAGCAAAGGTCTGTCGGGAGAGAATCCCATCGGCATTCATGGACTTGGCTAGGATTGCATCTGTGGCAAGTACAGTGGCCTGATGCGATATTTTGATAACACTGCTCAGCGCTCTATCATCTGCTCCTGTCATATTGTTGTCAAATGTTCATAACCTTAGCTTTTTTTCAGGGCACCTGCACATTATCCCTGTTCGTGGCTAGATACTTTCAACATGTCAATCCTTGAACAACTAATACTGCATTCACCATTGAACAGCTGTACCATCTTTGACACCTGTATCATCGATTTAGCTTAGCGCAAGACACGAGCGATCTCGGGTACTTGATGGAGGCAAATGGAATTCTGAAGCTCGGCGCTTGGTTTGATATGATGTGTCGACCGGTTTGCTTGACTCATAGCTGGCATACGAATGGGGCACATAACTTGACTCATGGCCTGGATTCATGGCATAATTCATGGCTTTGAAGTTAAAGTTTGACCTGTGGCTAGATTTGTGGCGAGATGTCTTTGACTTATCAAAACATTTCATTAGACAACCTGTGTTCACCATTAGACATCTGCACATGCTGTCATTTACCTAGAAATCTGTCATTTGGCTTTAGGTTTTGTGTGCTGGGCTTACGTGACTTTGACTCGTGACTTGGAACCATAACACTTGTACTTCATGCCGATTATTTAGCCTGCTCTGTGATTTTAGTGGCTTAGAGTGCCCCAAAATTTGTGGTCTTAGCTGCTGAAAGCGAGTGTTTTCAGTGGCTTAGAGGCCTTTTTCCAATGCGCTTAGCCACCGAAAGCTGTTCTTTCTCATTTTTAACAATTGAAGAAAACTTTACAACTTTAGAGCTCTTAAAAAAAATTCTCAAACATTTAAAAATGTCTGATCTAATGAATTTACTATCACTTAATGAAATAAATTTTAAATAAATTTGAAAAATTTATTTGAGGAGATAACAGAGGGCCATTACATGTACCTTGTATTGGGAAAATTCTTCAACACAATGCTGCCACATTGATTATCTATGTCAGGACAATTAATTTTCACTTGGAATAAGCTTCAAGAGCTATGTCCAATATAGTGAATTTAGGGTTTTTAAATTCATTGTAGCATTTCTTTGAGCTAAGAGATCTCTGCTCGAGCTCATCTCGGCTCTCTTTCCTGAACATACCCTAGCCATGGCCGAGCTTCCAGGGTAGTCTTTACCTCCAGCATGGAGCAAATTTGTTGTATTTGTGTTTTTAGTGAGTTTCTATCATATGAAGGACTCGATCATTGCTTAACTCGGTGCAAGGTTTACTCCAAAAATACATAGGTAAGCCATATTTGTTATTCAATCTCCTGTCTTACTATTTTTACTTTGATTATCAACATTTCCTCGTCATTTAACTTCTGGTCACATGTGTTGCAAGTGTTGAAGCATCTTCAAACCCTAAGTTTGAACATTGGTGTTTCCTTTAGGGATTTCTCGATAAGTGGTGTTCCTCTGCTTGGTTTAGATTCTCTCTGATTCTAATGAGTCGATTCTTGACGTCTAGTGAGGAGGTCATGTGTTCTTTTTTTGCTATCGTTACTCGATTTTCTATGGTGATTTTTCTTTCTCTTAATTACTCCTCTTATTCGAGACGATTCTTGTATTAACCACCTCTCTACCAATACTCAAGCCGTTTCTTAAAGGTCTTGTTGTTTACAACAACCCTTAGGGTTATATGCAAATTTCACAGTTTTAAATTCTGTAATGTATAATAGAGACCTCTTGACTGTACCTTTAGAGTTCTAGAGCTCTTAGAGAAATGAATGTATTTCTTTTTAAAATAAACAAAGTTTGTATTTCCTATCGAGATTCTGTCTATAAGGTCTGACTTACTTTATTTATTTTTGCTAGGCTAATGATGTACTAGGTGTGTTGATTTTTATTAGCCAATCCCTTATGGGTCTTGCTTTGTTTATTCCTGTGTACATGTAGTTCTATTCTGGCTAATTTAAAGTGATATTCAATAGGAAAGAATATAGGTCTGAAATCTTAGTGGAAGGAATTTGTGTTTCAAGTATTTCTCTTAATCCTTACTTTAGCCTGCAATGAAATTTTCTTGTTTCAACCCTAATTACTTCTACCCAAATGCAAAGTGCTAGGATATATCATCATTCACTTATGTACTTTGCATGCATGCATGCATCTGCATGCTACCTAGTCATCAATATGGTACCTCCAGCACCTAGTCCCTAGTCTCCCAGTACTCGGGAGCTACTTTCCACTCAGATTCAGCCCTCCTAGCCTTTCATGCGCCCAATTCTCACCTTCCACTGAAGAAGGGTGCCTTTTTCACCTACCAGTCCAGTTACACTTCACTTATCACTCCAATTTACCTCCGATTGACCCATAAGTGATGTTATCACTCCGATTAACCTCCGATGAGACATGACTGACAGTTCTGAGTGTAGTTAATCCCTCATGCGCCCTCCACTGAGCCTCCATTCCTAGATTAGTGCCACTTACCATCAGTTACACTTATTACACTCAAATAGACTCAGTTTGACAGTGACTTGTGCATTGATGACCACCAATGATTGATGATGAGGACTCCTAGTTGGAGCCAAGCTATGCCATTCAGTTAATTCGAATGACCTCCTTGGTTAATTCGAATTTCTCACTCATTGTGACAGTATTGTATTGTATTTTCACCCTTGTTGGGATTATAGAGCACTGATGCATGCTTTTGCACAGTTTACAACATATTTTCTGAGTTTCATCTATTGTGATTGATTTACTTGTTCATTAGATATGTTGTGAATAATTTTACATGGTATCAGAGCCATTGCAGGGACAAGATCTCTTTTCTACAGGTGTTCTACAAGACAATTTGAGTGAATTTGCTCAAAATTACTAAAGTTTTGGCATGAAAGATCTCATGTGCATTCGCTCATGTGCATGCAAAGCAGAAAAATACACTCCAATCCACTCCATAAGCTTGAGTTTTCCACATAATTCTTGGATTTGATACATTGGACCCATTCAACTTGCTTGATCTCCAATCCCAGGTGTGATGCAACTCTAAAAGGGTGGATTGTTCGACCTTACTGTTCTTGTTTTGATTGTGATTTGTAGGTTAATCATCTCCATCAATTGCATTCGCTCTCTTGTGTTTGACAAGTTCTTCTACATCAAGTGCACTCGCTATTTGAGATGGAATACTCTTCTTCCAAGCCAGTTCTTACTCCTTTCAATTATTTTGAATGGAAATATGATATGTAGGTTATATTGCGCTCAAAAGGGTTATATAGAGTCACTATTGGCCTCGAATTGGAGCCAAGCACATTGTTGGAAAGAACCAAACACTACAATAAGCTTGATGAAGCTTATGGTCTCCTTTTCCTCTCCATTTCCAAGGATCTTCACTTCCATCTCAACAGATTGAAGACTCCAAAAGCAATATGGGAGCAACTTGAAAATCTCTTTGGCAAGCAGGTCGAGCTTAGGGCCTTTCAATTGGAAAATGAATTGATTGCCCTTAGTCCTGAGAATTTCGAGACCATCAATGAGTTTTTCACAAGATTCAAGCACTTGTCATTGCAGTTGAAGAACAGAGGTGTTGTGAAAGAGGATAAGCAATTGATCCTCTCCATTCTCACAAAGCTTGGGAAAGATTACTCGGTAGTTGTCTCTACTTTCAATTCCGGTCAGCTAACTACCCCAAATTGGAAGATGCCCACCTTGAATGCCTTCATTGAGTCTGTCACAAAAGAGCATGATAAGTTTATTCAAATGGGGTCCATAAACTCCAAAGATTCAGCCCTCTTTTCTCAAGGACCCAAGAAATCGAATGGTAAAGGAAAGCAAAGGAAAGAGAAGCCCAAATTCGAGCCTACCAAGCAAAGAGATAAAGGCAAGCAATCGGAAGCACCATCTGGTTCGAGGAACAAGCATAAGGGTAAAGAGGGCAAGGAAAAATCTAAATGTTCATATTGCAACCGTGGCTTTTATCCTAAAAGTTCATGCATGAAGAAAAAAATAGATCAAATGGCCCTCCTTTTGGAAAAGAACAACATATGTCTTCCCGACGGTGCACGGAAGAAGGATAGGAATGATGATCATGAAAGAGGTCAAACACTCATGGCAACTGTTTCGAAACCCACCACTCTATTGATAGATTCTGGTGCCTCGAATCATATGGCTGCAAACATTGACTCCTTCTCTTCATTTGATCCAAGCAGCTCCATCCCATCCATTTGGGAGATGACTCAAAAATTTCTTCGAAGGGCAAAGGTACCATCCATGTAGAGCATGGAAGCTTTCAGAATGTTCTCTATGTGTCTTCCTTGGATTCTAATCTAATTTTTGTGTATCAAATGACACACACTGGTGAACCAAAGCAAGTTACATTTGGCCCTAACAATGTCAAAATTTCTGATATCAAAAGTGGAATACTTATTGCAGTCGGAAAGGCAAACCACACTGCAAAATACTATGCGTTTTCTCACTTTGTGCCGGTTGAAAATCCCACTGCTCTCCTCACTCATGGCAACGAGGTTAGTAGGATTTGGTATGAAAGGTTTGGACACCTTAATTACAAGTATTTTCTGCTGCTACAACATAAATCCATGGTAGATGGTCTTCCGCAACTCCATTCCTCGAAGGGAATTTGCCCCAGTTGCATTGTTGGGAAGCACCCTGAGCACAGGTTCGACCGCGGCAAAGCTAGCAGAGCTTCCACCATTTTGGGCCTCATGCATTCTGATATCAGTGGTCCGCTGCCAAATATGTCCATGAATGGTTCAAGGTATGTTTTGACATTCATCGACGACTTCTCCTTCTTTACTTGGGTATTTTTTCTCAAAAACAAGTCAGAAGTGCTTGGAAAATTCAAGGATTTTAAGGCTTCTGTTAAGACCGCCACTGAGAGCAAGATCAAAGCTCTTAGATCTGATAATGGCAGAGAATATATCAGACTGAGTTTCTGCAACTTTGTGCTGAAAGAGGAATTCAGATCCAACATATAGTTCCCTACACACCCCAGCAGAACGGTGTAGCGGAAAGGAAGAATCGGTCACTGAAAGAGATGGCTACTTGCATGCTTGAGTCAAAAGGTTTGGCTGCAAATATTTGGGCTGAAGCCATTAATGTTGCTACATATATTCAAACCGAGTTCCACATTCATCCGTTAAAGTTAAAACTCCTTTCGAAGCATTCTTTGGTCACAAATCGGATGTATCCAATTTGAGGGTTTTTGGCTCCATTGCATAGGCTAGAATTCCTTCTGATAAGAGAAAGTCTTGGGATCCAAAAAGTATTGAATGTATCCTGATAGGATATGGGGAAGAATCAAAAGCATATAAACTCATGAATATCAGATCGAAAAAGGTATTCATAGAGCGAAGTGTGAAGTTTGAAGAATCGCTGCCATATCTGAAACTAGTTGAGGAAAACATTGTCGATCTGCACCCTCCACAAGAAGAAGATTCGAGTGATTATGAAGAAAACATTGGATCTGATATTATATCAGAATTTGATGGCCATGACATATCAGGTTCGGAATCATACCATAATGATCCTCCTCAATTACCAAAGTGGGACCAAAACACTCTACAATCTGCTGCTCCAAACATTGGAAATCCTGTTGATCCAAGGAGAACAAGAGCAGACTATCAAAGAGCAGGTATGGCTCTTTCTTTTTATGATCCATTATTATTTGAGAAATTTTATTTGATGATTGGTTCAAATCCCAAATCATACTATCATGCCCACTGATATCCACGATGGAAAACCGCCATGGATGAAGAGTACAGTTCTCTTCAAAAGAACAATACATGGGAGCTAGTTTCTCTTCCACCTGGAAGAAAATTAGTTCAATGCAAGTGGATCTACCACAAGAAGGTTGCTGCTGATGGCTCTATCAGCAAATACAAATCTCGGTTGGTGGCAAAATGTTTCTCCCAAGTCCAAGGTGTGGACTACACTGAGACTTTTTCATCGGTTGCAAAGATGGAATCTATCCGCCTAGTTTTGGCCATTTCCGCATCCAAGCACTAGGAAGTGAACCACATGGATGTGAAGAGTACTTTTCTACATGGAGACCTTGATGAGGAGGTATATATGAAACAAACTGAAGGATACATATCAGATCCATAATTAGTTTGCATATTGAAGAAATGTATGGATTGAAACAGGCCCCAAGAGCTTGGTATGCAAAGATGGACTCCTTCCTTCTTTCTCAGAATTTCAAAAGATGCAAATCTGATCCTAATGTGTACCTACAGCAAGTTAAAGGTAATTTGTTTATTTTGGTTTTATATGTTGATGATCTTCTCATTACTGGCAACACTCTCCTTACAATTAACAAGCTGAAAACCGCTTTAAATCTAGCTTTTGATATGAGCAATTTGGGCTTGCTTAAGCAATTTTTGGGCTTGGAGATAGCTCAAAATTTTGATGGGATAACATTATCTCAGAAAAAATTATGCTAAATCCTGCTATTAAAGTTTAATATTGCAGAATGTAAGGCTGCTCCATTCCCATTCCTCTCAGGAATCAGTCTTGAAGAGGGAAATACTACACCACTTGCAGATTGCACTATGTATCGACAGTTGATTGGTTCACTACTCTACTTGACACACTCAAGGCCTGATATGTTATGCCGTGAGTGTTGTATCAAGGTATATGAAGCAGCCCCATGAGATTCATTGGTGGGAATCCAAGCGGATCTTGCAGTATGTGCAAGGTACGAAACCTTTTGGCATAGATTATGCTGTAGATTCTGAGCTAGATTTGATTGGTTTTACTTATTCAGATTGGGCAGGTGATAGCATAGATTATAAGTCCACTTCCAGATATTTTTTCATGATTGGACATGGGCCTATTTTCTGGTCAAGCAAAAAGCAGGCAGCCATTGCACTTTCTTCAGTAGAGGCAGAGTATCGAGGGGCAGTCAATGCCTGCATTCAAGCAGTTTGGTTGCGGGGTATTCTTTCCGAGTTTGATTTTGGTAGCACTACTTTGACTATCCTATTTTGTGACAATCAAAGTGCTATTAAGATATCTACCTCCTTTTGCAACCTCTCAGCTTCTTCTCTCTGAATCCTTTCATCCTCTTCCTTCTGGATTCTTTCGGCTTCTTCCTTCCAAACCATTTTGTCCTATTCCAATAGCTTCCTCTTAGCTTTTTATACCTATTGCCTTATGGCTTCATCCATTTGTCGCCTTTCTTCCTCCTCTTTTCGCTTCCTCTCTGCTTCCTTGAGAGTTTTAGCCTTAGAAATGGAACCAGCTCCTCCTTTGCGACGAAAACACTTGTTCAGCTCCATCATGTTTCTTGCGTTCCGATACACTTCTTCATCCTTCAAGAAATGATGTGCGTATTCAAAGTTAATTCTACAAGAGGCGCAATGCTCAGTGACCTTATCTAGGATATCGTTCCTTCTAAAAATATTTATCCCAAATTGAAAGGCCTCTAAATCGTTGATAAAATCCTCAACCCGTTTTTCCTTGGGGAATTTGTATGCATCGATAGTGAATGGCAGTGGTGGGTAGGAGGCCTTCTTCTTCTCATGAATAAATATCCCAACCCCATTGATGAAAAATTTCCTTATGACCTCTTTGTGCACAAAAGAATCAGTAGCATACTGAGGCAATAGAAAAGGGGGTTGGGTTCCCCCATACATCCTGATATATGTGCCTTTTGCAAAGAAGTAATAATCTCCATTTTCCTCGATAACTGACAAAGCGTTGTCGAACATACAATTTGGTTCTTCTTTGAAGACTAGCCAGTATAGTGGCATGATTAATCCCTCACAAATCACTTTGTAGTGACTTGCGCATTTGTGATCCCATGTCATCTGATAGGATACATGGAGGGGAGATTAATCTGGATTCCAAACACATCCCAAAACAGAGAAAGAGTGTCTAACTAATATGTAATCCAAGAGATAAGAGGACATGAAGAAGTCATCTTTTTTCTGTGTCAGTCCTCCTTGCGTTGTGGCAGTGTGTGACACCATACTCTCAGAAATGATATCAACCCAGTTGAAACTTGTACTATGTGTGGAAATATGGTAAATCACTGGTACCCAACTGAGTCTATATATATTTCCGTTTTCCAAGCCAAAAATATGGCTTAACACTAGAACAATGATCATATATGGGGTCCTCAAGTTTTGACTATCGTATTCTCCGCTGGACCTCGGTCTCAACTGATTTTCAGGGATCGTCATCTTCTTAGGATATCTCATCATTCACTTATGTACTTTGCATGCATGCATACATTCTGCATGCACCGCATGCTGCCCAGTCATCAGTATGGTACCTCCAGCACCTAGTCCTTAGTCTCCCAACACTCGGGAGATACTTTCCACTCAGTTTAAGCCCTCCTAGCCTGTCATGTGCCTAGTTCTCACCTTCCACTGAAGAAGGGTGCCTTTCTCACCTACCAGTCCAGTTACACTTCACTTATCACTCCGATTTACCTCCGATTGACCCATAACTGATGTTATCACTCCGATTGACCTCTAATGAGACATGACTGACAGTTCTGAGTGCAATTAACTCCTCATGCTCCCTCCACTGAGCCTCCATTCCTAGATTAGTGCCACTTACCATCAGTTACACTTATTACACTCAGTTAGACTCAATTTGACACTTGTTTGACAGTGACTTGTGCATTGATGACCACCACTGATTGATGATGAGGACTCCTAGTTGGAGCCAAGCTATGCCATTCAGTTAATTTGAATGACCTCCTTGGTTAATTCGAATTGCTCACTCATTATGATAGTATTGTATTGTATTTTCACCCTTATTGGGATTATAGAGCACTGATGCATGCTTTTGCACAGTTTACACCATATTTTCTGAGTTTCATCTATTGTGATTGATTTACTTGTTCAGTAGATCTGTTGTGACTATTTACACAAATATTGTATCTTGGGTATGGTAATTTCCTTATTTCGAGATACAAGCAGTATTTTCTGTTTACTTGTTATCAGTCGACAGACTGAATGCATTTATTTTGGGATTACAGTCTCGTTGTCTATAGTTTAATTAGTTATTGGATTTTATATATGTAAATTGAGTTTACAATTTAAGTTAACATATATCACTGTTGCCAAGGCCTTGAATATTTTGTTTTATATTCATGAGGTGGTTACAGTTATAACTGTTGAATGGTCTGTAGGTTGTAAGAGTAAAAACATTGATTTACTTTTCCTGTTAAGTATTATTAATTTATGGTTTTGTAATTGGCATCAAGCCTTGGGTATTGATAATAATAATTTTGTTTAATATGGATTTGATAATATGCTTTTATCATTGTTTAAAATAACAAGTTGAATAGATAGTATCTATGGGAATTTTATTACAGATCAAATTGTTGTCTCACTTTCTTTACCTTTTATTTATATGTGTGTGTGTGTGTGTGTGTGTGTGTGTGTGTGTTTACCAAGCTATGGACTAAGAATCCTCGCGTTCGAGGAACTGACAGGTTCCTTCCTCCATAGTTGGATTAGATGGAAGTTTTATTCATAGGGTATAATAACCCTAATAATTATACTTAAATAACCTATCTAGAATTAATCCATGAATAGTATTATGTTTCATTAAGTTATATTCAACAAAATATCCAGACTTAGAAAGAATACAATAAAATGAAATAGTACTTCAACTGTTTTTCATCTTTTTTTTGTAACATTGCATATTTATATCACTACAAACCGGAATCCATTTGCGTAGAAAGATAATTTAGATAAATACAATAGATGAATAAAGAAACTGTAATAAATATACTTTCTCTTTTTCTTTACCTCTCAAAAAAAATTACAGAGAAAGAAACTAATTTGATTTCATAACTTCCCTCTGTGATCAAAATTATCAGTCCTATTGTAAGGAAGAATCTAAGATAAGAATCTCAAATAATTTTATAAAAACTTAGAAGTACTTTCCCAAGGTAATAAAATGAATTTAACATAAAGTAGAGGTAAGAATAACTTATGAATCTTAGTAGGACAACTGAGCTAGGGACTTCCACGTTCCTCCCTGACATAGATTTTATGAGAAACTTAGAGTAGTTAACCCAGTAAATCACCCCCGAGCCAGACCAAGCACATCAAGGAAGTATAATTAGGGTATCTTGTTCTCAATATCTTGATTATCTAATGCAGAGTACGCATAAGGTATTTTACCAACTGTTAGAACTGGAATTGTACCCCTTATTTTATGTGAAGCACCTGCAACAATTAATTAATAAGAATATGCGAAATAGTAGAAATGACAGAACTCATAATCACTTTTATATTGATCACAGGACACTTCGAGGGGGCAACCTCCTATGAGCAAGCTCAATACAAATAACTTCACGGTGCCTTCATAGGTCTCAACACACACTTATATACTAAGTCTAGGCGCCAATACTATGGGTCAAAACCATGGGCCACTACAAACTATGGATCAACAATACGACGGGCGACTTACAAAGCATATGCACCAACAACAATAACACAAACTATTGATCAACAAATACTATGGGATGACTTACAAAGCATATGCGTCCAACAACTATATACTAACAAAGTAAAGACATGGGTTCCTAACATCCCCTCCCCCTTAAAAAAATATTTGTCCTCAAAGCTTTAGATGTGGAAATTGTTGTTGAATCTGAAGGAGTGGTTCCCATGTAGCATCCTCTGGTTGCATACCATGCCACTGAATTAAGACCTCTGTGATAGAGAGAGAGAGAAGCTGACGAGTGCGCCGATTGAGGATGGCCTCCGGCTCCAAAAGGATGGATCCTTCATTATCCAGTTCGGGTAAAATCATTTGTCCACTGATGTTGGTGCCAAGAACTTTCTTCAGACAAGAGACATGAAAGACTGGATGAATGCGGGAAGAAGGAGGAAGTTCCAATTTATAAGCAACGGACTCAATCTTCTGAAGAATCCGATATGGTCCATATAACTTTGGAGCGAGCTTATGATTTCCTTTGAGTTTCAGGGAGGATTTCTTGTATGGCTGGAGACAAAGAAAAACCATATCGCCTACTGTTAACACCCAAAAAGTGCTCACTAGCTCATTTCCTTATTCACATGACCCATTTGTCCACTTTTTCACCATTTGAGCCTCTAAAGCCATCAAAAGGTCACCAAAAGACCTTAATACACCACTTTTTCCACTCAAAATGAATATTTTTCCTCAAAAAGCATAAAAAACCCTCAAAAAGGGTTCAAAATTCCCAAAAATATTAAAAAGGGAATAAAAATATTCAAAATATTCAAAAAAGGAAAAAGGAGGGAAAAGGTACCTAAACCATGTTGGTCAATACCATTGGTTTCCTCAAAACCATAATGGTATTCCCCACCACCAAAAACTATAAAAAGGTGGTAGGGGCTCCTCACTTTCCATCCATCCATCATCCTATCCTCATGCTGTCAAAATCTCTCATGAGTTCTTGACCATTGTAGCAATATTGGAGAAGAGACCATTGGAGCTTGGAGCTACCTACCTTGGAAGTTGCTCAACAATCTTCACTACTTGGAGGTATCACCATTGCAAGCACTTACTTGCCCCTATTCTTAATACAAAAACATTTTTTACATATTGTCAATTGTTTTGCTTTCGATAATATTTTCATTGTTTGCTTATTTATTTCACATAGATCCATGATTAATGTAGTTTAAAGTAGTTTGTTATTTATTTCTATTGAGACTGCTGCTACTAGTTAGCAGGTGCACCATTGCACTAAGCTTGGTTGCAAAGACAAGCCCACAGTTTTTGGCGACTCTGCTGGCTTCGAATTCTTAGATCTCAGTTTTTTGCTTTAGATCTTAGTTTTTGTTAGTTTTAATCAGTTTAATTCATAGATCTGCCATCCTAGACAGTAGATCCATTGCTGTTCTAGATCTTGGCCCCTAGATCTTGGCCCCTTCTATTGCCATTAACAGCCCGAAATTTCCATTTTCGGGTTCATTTTTCGGCGTCCGTTTTCGGCTTTCGCCTCGCGGTTTTTTGCCCGACAGTCACGCGGCTCATTGCGACCTCGGGGCCTTTTTCCGCGTGGTGCGCCGCGGCTTCGCGGCCATTTGTCGCGCTGCACATCGCGACTATTTGCCGCGCTGCACATCGCGACTGTGTGATGAAAACCCGCGCTGCACATCACGGCTTTGCGGACGAAACACGCATTTCCCATCGCAACTGTGTGACTGGTTTCCGCGCTGCACATCGCGGCTTCGCGGCCGAAACCCGCACGGCCCATCGCGGCTGTTTTCCCGAAACCCGCGATCCAAATTTTTTCAATTCGGCCAATTTTTTGAAAATTATTTTTTGCTGTATTTTCTGCCCATTTAGCATATTTTACAGTATTAAAATTCCTGCATTTTTACAGCCATATAAATCTTTTACTATTTAGAATGCTCCTTTAAAAAGTATTTTTACAAAATTTTCAGAAATTGAAAGAGAGAATTTTTCTGCATTCTAGCTAGATCAAGGTTTTACTGTTTATTTGCTCGATACTTTGCCCAAGCAATTTTTAAGAGATCCATTTATTTCTTCAAGTATTCATGTTATTTGCTTTCCTTCAAATTATTTCAAAGATCCATTATTTTTGAATAGTTTTTTCAAGCATTTACATTTCAAAAACGCCTTTATTTTTTGCAAAATTGGAAGCATCTTTTCTTTCATTTGTAAAATCGCCCAAGCGAGGCAAATCAATTTCAGTTTAAATACCACACTTTCATCCACTCTGCCACATAATTTAAACTGAGCCTTAAAATTTACCTTAAACTCAACCAACTTTTAACCCCACTTGGGGAGCACTTAAAAGAATTTTGTAGTTAGGTAGAATTGAGGGGATAGGTGTTCCAATAACACCCCTTAGTTATTACATTTGAGACATAGCAGTTGTTCTCTACGGTACCAAAATCCCTTATAATTTTGACACGGTTATCAACCAATTTATTGGGAAGGCCTCTCCCTTAGGAGGGTTGAAGTAGCTAGACTGGTTCCAGAAGTTCGAGTGGAATACCACAATCCATTCAGTAACTAAATGATACCTTTCGAAGTTCTCGGTGTACACCCCCCTGGTGTACAGCGGCGATAGAACCAAACTACAGATTCACCCAACCGAACGTGTCATGAACGGGGTATCCTAGGTGCCACTCTTTAGGATTGTCTACCCGGTGTCCCTCCCGGTAGGGGGATATCTAGCCGTTGATTCGACACTCTATATTGTCTGACTTGGATTTCATCACCTTGCAGGATATCGTTTGTTGACTCACAATACTTCTAGTTAGGTGTTTGCATGATACATTACCCACCTTTGGTCTAATAGCACCTCTTTTTTCTAGAAACTGTTTGACTGTTGGTATTCTGACCAATTTTGTTGCATCCCTCCACTTATTATAGTACAACTGTTATAATAAGTGCTTTTTGAGGTTGATTTTTGTCCTAAGAGCCTTTATTTTCACTCCCCTTTTTGCACTCATTGTTGCATTAGGGTTTCGAGTTTTTTACATCACCACCTTACACTGAAATTTTTTAAAAACATACTTCTCACCATTGAGAATTTAAGATGATCTCGTCGTCTTCAGGGTGAACCCCCTCAGTTCAGTCTACGTGGCTCTCCACATCACCGACGTAGAGCCTTATCCCTTGACTCGACACGTCATTGGCCATGTTTGTGCCAGAAATTGTTTCTAAGGCCAGAGAAACAAGCCAACACAATCTCAAGAGTAAAACTCAATAAATAAAACAAAGTTTAGGGTTTTTGGTATGATTTAAATGGTTGTAAACTTTGGGAACAGTCAGGGAATACGTTCAAAAGAAAAGTAATAACTAAATCATAAACAGAAACTGATAAAGATGCATAACATATCACATAAGATCCAACAGAAAGATTATGCTGAGGTTCATACATAAAGGATAAGCATTACCAGAAAATACACATCAACTAGCAATGAATTTATCATTTAAGAAGCTAAACAAGCTCAATAACAAATCCAACACAGACAAACTGAAGGGGAAAAAGTCATATATCTCATTGTTTCATCAGCAAATGCTTATAAGAGTCACAGTACTTATCTCTAAACAAGTCTGAAGATACAACACAGTCTGCAGACCTCCTGATGCTCCCAAAAATCCGAACCTCTCTTCAGTCCCTCTATCCCTCTTTTTCATTTACAAAGAAGTGGTTCTATTTCCCTTTCATTAGGTCGAAATTGAAACTACCCAGCAGTTACATTAACTAACTAACTCAACTAATTGACTAAAAATAGCAAATCGGATTCCTGGCAAATATGGTGAATTTATGGAAAATAGGTGTCAAAGAAGCTTCCATATCTCTCAATTGGTGACACCTGTGTAAAAATTGAGAGAGGTTTTTGTAGATGGGTCCGTGATGGACAAAAATATCTCGTGGTTTTAAAAAATTCATCTCCAATCGATCAGAATATGCCCTGCAAAATGAACACTAAAACAGGAAAATATTAAATATTTAAAAAACCCTGAAAAATAGGCTGCAAAGATTAAATTGGATCTTTCAAACCTTGACAACTGTTGCAAAAATGAGAGAGGTTTTTGTAGATGGGTATCTTAGGAACAAAAACATCCTTTGGTTTTCAAAAATTCCTCTCCATCATCTTGTGGTATGCATTTGACTTCAATCACTCAAAACAAGAAAAAATAGAGCGTGCCAAATACCCTGTTGAAAAGCATTTTTCTCTTTCTCCAAGTATCAGCTGATAAAGTGTTGTGTAAGCTGTATCTTTGCAATTCTGGTGACTTGCAAGCATGCCAGTAATCTATCAAGTATTTTATCAAATCCACGTGCCAGAGATCTCTGCTGCCCTAGGGCTGCTGAAATTCTCATAATAACATTCCTGGATAAAACAACAGAAGCAATTCCAAAGTCTGTAGTATGAGCCTTTAAGTTCAATCTCCCATGGTAAAATAGTAGACTTTGCCATTCCTATCAAAGGAAACTGTAACCCACTGTGACACCATATCTTAGTGAAACCATGGGGCGTTGAGCTCATCCATACACAGAGCAGCTTCATCCATGTCTCTCACACTGTAGCATTCCTTTATTGCCATATCAGACTTCTCCTGCAGCCATTTCTCATCGTTGACAGCCATCACAAAGAACCATAAACTTGAAACTCTTTCCCCTTAGAATGATCTGAAAATTGCAGCTACTCTAGATAAAGAATAGATGCATATGCATATAATGAATATAAATGACGGTAAGAAATATGTGACTGAATCAATTCATTTTGTGAAATCGTGGATCTGCCTGGCTTAAGTCCACCTCACAATCTTATATCCTCCTTATCTGTGTCAAGATCCAGCTCCAGGATGCCATCATCAATAAGCCAAAAGTTGTAAGCAATAACTTTTGTTCCATGAGGACCAATGTCCTCAAACTGTTTCAGAAGCTCTGTTTCTGTAACATAGGGAGACCAACGCTTGATAGTGTTCATGATGACCATGATTCCCTCACAATGTAGAAGCACCTGTTTTTATGATAATTCTTTAACCAACACGCAGTAAACACTTCACAATAAATGATTAGTCATTCAAGATTTAAGAAAATGCCGAATTTTTGCTTAAAAATCGAAAGAAGTGAAGGCCACGATATTCTTGTAGCGCGCCCCTTGTAATTTTTCGCTCCAGCGCTACAAGAATATCTTTAGTGCTATTTTTTCGCTACTTTTCAGCTTTTTGACATTTTGTAGGAAAATGAAAAGTTGCTTGAGGGGTGATCATGCCTTGGTATGTTCATAATAAACATTTGTGAATTAATTCTTTGATAAAATGACTTTTTCTTTAACCCCATTAAAATGCAAAGGATCAAAAATTAAAACAAAAATATAAAAACCAAGTTCAAAAAAATTACCTAACAACCAAAATTTTCCTGAAGGAAGCAAATACTGAGACTTAAAACAAAAAGCTACTTCAAATGAAATAAAAATCAACCCAAAATTGGAGAAGTCAAACCAAAATTGAAGAAACAATTTACTGACTTAACAGGCCAAACATACAGTCATCCGATTTTGACACGCCTCACTTCACATCTGATTCTGAGGATGAATCCAAAAACCCTATTGAATTATCACCAACCAACCTCATGGCTGGAACACAATACGACCCACTTTTTACCAATACCATTGGAGATACATCCACAAACCCTTCCACTACTATGCCATCCATGGTAACAACAAGCCCTCTAGGCATGCCTAATATGGGGGACACTCCACCTTTAGGTATACCCAATACATGACTACCTCCTATTATGGGTATGCCAAACATAGGAATCACACCACCTGCCATTACCACAACCCAGATCCTAGGAATTCATGGCACTATTCCTAACCCCAGTGTAACCCATGTTGCACTCGGAAACACTGTCCCATACCAAACCACAGCAGTTGGAGGACACATACCTTCAATACCTAGCATACCCTTAGGGGCTACTGGACCACTACATAATGCCACCATGAATAGTTATGTCCCAGTCACTACGCCACACCCATCTGCTAGTTTACCTTACATGGCTAGTCTGAACTTACCAGACTTAGCCCGACTAACCAACGATCCTATCAGGCACAACCCCACATGGCCACCCATGCCTACAAATCTCCCCTCGGACATACCCAAGTTTGAAGGAAAACCTGGGGAGGACCCTCAAAACCACATAATGTCTTTTCACCTATGGTGTTCATCTAACTCCATAGTGGATGACTCCATTCGTCTAAGACTATTGCAACGAACGTTCACTGGCTCTGCAGCCAAGTGGTACATCGAAAAACCACATGGGACCCACCATACATTTACGTCTCTCGCCTCCACTTTCCTTCAATTTTTTCAGCTACCTGTACGTTACGATGCAGGAGTTGAAATACTGTTGTCTTGCAGACAAAACACAGCTACCCACATCACCGACCACATCCATGAGTGGCGCAAGCGTCGTAGCCTCTGTAAGATTAAACTGGATGACCGTATATTTTTGGATTGGTTTCTTAAATCACTCCTACCCCTTATAGCAAAAGACATCAATTCCGAATGACCCCAATCAGAGGAAGAAGCTATCCTAAAAGCTCAGCAATTCGACCTAATCTATGCCCAATCAGGCTATCTCTACACCATCATACCAGATGCCCCACGAGGTGATTCTTCACGCGGTGACGCGCCGGGGGAATCACATGCCGCTGATGGTATTATTGGCCAAATCACACCGCAAATTAAACCTTTTAGCATGGTGAGCAGCATAAATTCCCCAGACCTCTCTAGGGCTACATCTGATTCTGGAGCGACAACTTCGTACGCTCCAACGAATCAGACTCATCACACGCATGAACCCTCTTGTCCACAACATTGCTATGGGAAAACGCCACCGACATATGTACCACCCACATACTATAACCAACCAGCCACCCAGAACCCGATTCAGTTCTCGCCACAAAAAATGTATTACCCACAGCAAGCTACAACAGCTAACCCAACACCTCCAATAGCTCAAGGTTACCAACAACCCCAGCAGGTAACTGGACCACCTCCAGCCCCACCAGCTTATTATCCACCGCAACCTACTCCCGCACCTGTGGAAAACCAAAATCCTCCCGCTGCTCACGGGCAAGTGTACACACAACACAATCAGCCCCAACATCAAAACAACCAACGCAACCAGGGTGGACAACAAAACCGTGGAAGAGGATGTAACCGCGGCAACAACCAACAACATAATCAACGTCCACCACCTCCCAATCCTCCAAATAATAACAATGCTGCTCCTCCCAACCAGAATCTGGATCGTCATCCCAAGCAGCCCAAAAACAATAACCTAAGAATAAACCACCCATGTTCTATATGCGGGGTCTATGGCCACTACACACATGCTTGCCCACATTTGGAGCGAGCTCGACAACTCTGGACTGATGATGCCCATCGCCAAGGGCACACGGCTCCTCAGGCGCCACCCAACCCCCCACCCCCTCAGCAACAACCTTTGGTGCTACAAAACCCCTTACCAACCCAAGGCATAGTGAACACTCAGCCATTGGCTCCCCCTCAATGCAATGCGCCACCACAACAACAGATCACTTATGCCGCTCCTGATCAACCCATGTTCGATTCAGGTACCCACCACTTGTTAATGATGTCATCCGCTGATGTCAACCTCCAAACCTGTCGAAACCAATATGGATCCACCCCTGAAGACCCTCCCGCCGACAAAAACACTAACGCTCATCCCACTGATCAGATGTTACATATACCTCCGGATCCACTCGATGGCGCCTCTAAAGCACCTCGCTTCCCACTTCGTCGCATCAACAATAATCCCAATGCTCGCGCTGTGTCAAATTACAGCATTGTAGATGACTTAGCCCAGTCTCCCGCAGCCATGTCTGCTTTAGAAGTCTTAAAAAACTATCCTTCACAGCGCAAGACTTTGCTCTTTTCCATTGGTGCTATTGACCCCAATGATTCACAACTGATGGCATTCGATTCGGACCAGTCCGAACCACGCCTGCCTTCCACTTTAGCATTCCAAGTTTCTGTTTCCATTCGGAATCTTGTCATCCATCGGTGCATTATCGATGAAGATGCCTCTACATGCATTATGTTCACATTCATTTGGTAGAAGTTGGGATCCCCTACTCTCCAGCAGTCCACCACTGCGTTGCGATCCTACGACGGCCGTTCGGCTCAACCCCAAGGTCTCTTAGCTAATGTCCCCATCCAGCTGGCTGGTAAAACCGTGCTCATTGACATAGAGGTCATCAATGCCCAACTTGATTATAACCTCTTACTTGGTTGCAGCTACATGTATGCCATGCGGGCAGTTGCCTCATCCGTTTTTCATACCATGATGTTTCCCCATGACGGACGCGTGGTCAAGGTCGACCAACTCACCTATTACGATCCTAAGGCAGCGGAAAATGTTCTCCCCATGGTTAAACAACCTGTTTGTGGTGCAAATACCTTATTTGTATCCTCTTTGGGACCCGGAATTTACTCCGACACACCGATGACTTCTACATTCCAATCCATTCCACCCCCATCACCCGCGACCCACGTCTTTGACCTTTGTACTCTTTCCCACAATACACAAACACCCAACAATCAACTGCCCTTGTTACCCAAACCACCATTGCTACCTAGTCACATTGGTGTTACACCCACCCACACAATCTCCTTCCTATTCCCTCCCTCGGGAGTAGTAAATGCCCCAGTTATGGCTACCCTCAGCCTCCCCGCTTAACCTTAGGCTTATCCATGTGGTATATTTCGCCTCCCACTCCCCCACCGAAACCAAATGTCATCCTACAACCGGTGCAACCCATTGTCACTACTAGTCAACCACCTCCCGGTGTCACTACCCCTTCATCATCTACAAATCCCCCTCATCTTATCAATCCCACTGGGAGCAGAGGTCCACAACCATACACTGCTGTACCCCCTCCCAAGACATTTAAACCCCCCCCGTGTTTCGTGCTCCCCCCAAATGCTCGTTGTGTGATGAGTTAGGTCATCCGACTCATCAATGTCCACAATTACCTGCATTACAGGAACACATGCAAATGCTTGACGACAACCCCAACATCCCGGTTGTCGAACTAGATCCAACCCCTAAGCCTCGTGATAAATCACTACATACCAACCACCCTTGTGCAATATGCGGTATTTATGGCCATTACTCACATCACTGTCCTGATCTCCCAGACTACAGAGCAGCTCTCTATGAGATGAATAATTTCGACCTTGAGACGGCACCCACCACAATGGAGGACCCTCCCGTATCACCCCCATCCGGAGAGATTAACACCATTTATATGATCTCTTCGACTACTACTCCCTCATCAAACGATTTGACCACTCAAAGTTTCCGCAATGATGAGGAGATTCTAAAGGCTCTTACTGCCCCTGATTACCCCTGGGAAGACATACACCATTGTTCCTACTTCCTCCCTGAACAGTCCTCCTCCACCACAGCCACCCAATTTGCCATCAAGTCCAAAGATTTCCTCCCCACAAAAGTCGACTGGTTTAAGGATCTTATTCCTACTCCTGATGCCTTTGAGGAAGGGAACATGTCAAACATTTCCCTTATTATCCAAATCGACATTTCCACCACACCTGGAAAACCTGAGCTCATCTCGCTAGGTGCATCATGCACTCAAGCGGAAACTCAAGCATATAAGAAACTCTTCCAAGAGTTTTGTGATGTCTTCGCCTGGTCTTACACAAAGATGCCTGGCCTCGATCCCAAAATTGTGGAACATCACATCGACACTTGGCCCAATGTGTCTCCTGTCCGACAAAAACAACGACCCATTCACCCGTCCAAGCTCCCAGTTGTTAAAGCTGAGATTGAAAAACTCCAAAAAGCAGTATTCATATATCCTATTGCCTACACCACCTGGGTTTCAAACCCAGTACCAGTGAACAAAAAAGTGGGAACCATACGCATTTGCACTGATTTCCGAGACCTTAACCTCACATGCCCCAAAGACAACTTCCCCACACCTTTCATTGACCAACTAATCGATGAATGTGCAGGACATGAGGTCCTTTCTTTTATGGATGGTTTCTCTGGATACAACCAAATAAAAATCCGTAAAGAAGATAAATATAAGAAAGGTTTCACCACCCCATGGGGCACCTTCGCCTATCGCGTCATGCCTTTTGGCCTCAAGAATGCTGGAGCCACCTTCCAACGCGCCATGACTTATTGCTTCCACGATCTCCACAAGATCATAAAAGTTTATCTAGACAACCTCATAGCTCGATCCAAAAAGCGATCTGACCATTTAGACGACCTTCAACAAGTTTTCATGCGTTGTTGGAAATACAACATCCGCTTGAACCCTCTAAAGTGTGTCTTTTGCGTTACATCAGGTCGCCTGCTAGGATTTGTTATCTCAGAAAAAGGCATCACTGTAGACCCCTTAAAAGTCCAAGCCATTCTAGAGTTACCGTCACCCCACACGTTAAGACAACTTCAAATCCTTCAAGGGAGGTCCAACTTCCTTCTCCGTTTTGTCCCTGACTATGCCACAACGGTCCACGGTTTCCTACGACTACTACGTCTGCATACCCGTTTCATATGGGACCAACAAGCAGAGACAACTTTCACCGACTTAAAGAAAGCACTCACAAATGCCCCGTTGATTTCTCCTCCAGATTTCACAAGAGATTTCACCCTCTATGTTTCAGCATCTGATCATGCCGTATCTAGAGTTCTTGTACAAGAAGATACTGCTCGCCAAGAGCATGTCATCTACTATGTAAGCCAAACCTTGTCCGGCCCACCCCTCCGATAACCGCATGAAGAAAAGATGGCCGTTGCCGTCGTTTTTTCAGTACAAAAGCTGCGACATTATATTATCCTAAGCCACACCACAGTCGTAGCTAATTCCAATCCTATGGTAAACCTTTTGACACGTCGCCTTCTTCAAGGCCGCGTAGCTAAATGGGTGATTATACTACAAGAGTATGACCTTAATTTCAAGACCCCAAAGAGCACTAAGGCCCTAGCACTAGCTCAACTCATCACAGATCTCCCATCCTCTTCGTCATCACCCACTATCCAAATGGATCTCATTGACGATCACATTTTCATCATTTCGTCTGACGACCCATGGTACGGCGACATCTTAATCTACCTCTGCACACAAAAATTTCGACCCCACATCGATTGTGACGGACGCCATCGTATACGACATCACGCCCCTAGATACCTCTTGTTAGGCGATGTACTTTATCGACGCGGCGTTGACACCATCTTACGACGCTACCTATCTCATAGCAAGGCAGAACAAGTCCTTAATGATTGCCATAGTGGTGCCTACGGAGGCCACTTCTCTGGCATGGCCACCGCCCAAAAGATCATTCACGCAGGTTACTTTTGGCCTTCATTATTTATTGATTGCATCACCGCAGTCAAACATTGTCAAAACTGCCAACTTTTTGCCCCCAAAGCAAGAACCCCACCCACCCCTCTTCATCCAGATGTCACTGCCGGACCATTCTGCAAATGGGCCATCGAATTCCTCGATTGCAATCCCACCTCAGCTGGTGGTCACAAACACATTATTTTGGCTGTATATTATTTCACCAAGTGGGTGGAGGCAATGCCGACTTACAATTGCAAGGCCGACACCGCAGCACGGTTTTTTCTCAACCATGTTATCACTCGTTTTGGAGTGCCAAAGCAACTAGTCTCAGACCACGGCTCTCACTTCGAAGACGCCGTCTGGAGAGAACTATCAACCTTACTGAAATTTGAACACCATTTCTCCTCCACCTACTACCCCCAAGGAAACAGCCAAGTCGAAGCGATCAACAAAATTTTGAAAACCATCCTCCAGCGCACTGTAGACAAACACAAATCAAATTGGCACCACATGCTCTTCCTGGCACTATGGGCATACTGCACGTCAACCAAAACCGCCACCGGTTTTACCCCTTTCCACTTAGTTAACGGTGTCGAATCCGTCCTACCCATCGAGTGCCAGATTCCAACCCTACATATGGCCATTGAACTCCTACCGGACACTGTCCCAATTGAGAAACGCTTACTACTCCTGGAGCAGGCCGATGAAGATTGGTGCAAAGCCCTTCAAACTATGGAAGCAGCCAAGAACCGATCCAAACTGAGTTATGATAAACATGTCCACCCAAGAAATTTTACTGAAGGGGACCTTGTCCTCACCTATGATCAGGCTCATGACAAAACCGGGAAAGGAAAGTTTGTGTCCATGTGGCAAGGCCCATATGTTATACACACTTGCCTCGGACAGGGGGCATACATTCTGACCGATTCAGAAGGCAACCCCCTTCGCAACCCACGCAACGGGTTGTACCTCAAGTGATTTTACCCATAGTAAATTTGATGGACACCACCATCCATTATTGTACAGTATTATTTTGTTTTTTCACAAAAAATTCAAAAACCCTAAAATATTTGTTTTCTCTGCTTGACCACAGATGGATCCTGTTCCACACTGCTACGTCGGTTTTGCTGATGGTGCAAGCCGTTGGTCCCCCAATCTGGCCTCAGCAGCTTGGGTAATATACTCCCCTTCACATGAGTTGATCCACATCGACGGAGTGTGTTTAGGTGCTGCCACCAACAACCAAGCTGAATACGATGCCGTGACCGGTCTCCTGGCCGCAGCTCTCCAAATGAGCATACGTCACCTTAACGTTTTCTTGGACTCACAACTCCTTGTTTCCCAGCTCAACAATGATTACCAGGTACGCGATCCCTATCTCTTCAGAAAATTCTTGCGCACTAAACAACTGGTTCGACAGTTTGAATCCATTTCATTTACACATGTCCCAAGAAATCTCAATAGTGTAGCAGACCATATGGCCAACAACATTCTTGACTAGCACACCAATCAAATCATTTCATAAACAAAAATGCATCCACATGCATAACATGTGCCTCCATGGGCATATATATAAATATGACAAAAAATCATCCACATGCATAACACATGCCTCCACGGGCATATACAAAAAAAAAATCAAAATGTTACATCCACGTGCATAACATGTGCCTCCATGGGCATATAGAAAATCAAACATGCCTCCACAAGCGACCAAAAAAAACAATGAATGCATCCATGTGCATATACGACTATATACCACAATCATATATATATATATCATCATAATATAGTCAAAACATGTCATAGGTGCCCTCAGCACCCAATATACAAAAATACATCAGCCGTACAAAAAGTGCTTCCCCATATGCTCATCAGCATTTGGGGGCAGAACAATATCATCTAATCATCACGGTCCCTAGGCTCCTCTGGCGCCTCCTCCGCTGGCCCCTCCGGATCATGTCGAGCCCGAACTCTCCTCTCTGCTAGCCCCGCTGGATCATCTCGTCACCGAATCCTCCCCTCCACCGGCCCTGCCTGATCCTGCCGAACCCCATCCCTCCACTCAGCCGCCAACAACGCTGCTCTCAGCAGGATCGAGCGCCACTCACGAGGCACATCGAAACATCGCTCGACGATGTACCGATCTAAATCCCTCCACCCATCCTCTGGGAATCCTGCTAGAATCATATCTAGTGTCTCTTGGACACCCTCCACAACATCATCTCGAGGGCCAGCTCCTCGACCGCGAGCCCCAAATCCCCGACCATGCGGAGGCGGTACCGCTACAGGAGGTGGAGCAACCACCATCGCTTGTCCCCTACGAGCCACATAGTCGGTTGGTGGTACAGGACCAACATCTGCATAACCACGCAAGTAACCATCATATAAATATCTAACTATAGTCATAACAAACACATCTAAAAAATGATATAGTAGAGAACAAAACACAAAACATACCATCTAAACCCCAAGCCTGTCCCTGGGCTCGAGGCATCTCCGGATCTCCTCGATAATCCATACCAGCATATGGATTGTCCTCAATCAGCAGGGGGATCTGCTCCCATTGCTCATACATATCTTGTGAAAAGAACCCACGAATACCACCACCACCACGGGGCATCATCTGCCCCTACCGCACCATGCGCAGCTCGCTCACCAGACCGTCTCGAACCAGTACCCGTGGCCGCAAAGTCGACACCCGCTCAAAGAAAAAACAACAGAAAAAGGAGGCATAGCAGAACTCTCCCCCCTCCCTACTGACCTTGTCCAGATCTCTCCGGACACCAGCCAAGAACATCTGACCCCATGCATAGTAGGTCCCCCTTAGCACAGAATCCACCATCATCGTTTGTCCCCCTGACAAACGATGTGGCACTGCGGCACCCAACACCCGCAGAACACAAGCCCCAACAGCCCGCATGTCCCACTCCCGCAATGATATCAAACTCAGAGCGTTGTTCGGCACAATCACCCCAGGAACACAGAAGGTCTCCAGGAGATCCTCCATGTCCACACCTGTTGGAATCCTCGGCAGAAGATCCCCCACCTCCCCTAAGCGAGGTAACCCGGTAAGAAAATATACATCAGTAAGGGTGATCTCCAACCTCTCACCCCCAACAATAAAGGCACCCTCTGCACGAACCCACCAACTCACCAATTTGTTCAGTAGCGGTCCTACTGAACGCATTGGTGGAATCTGAGCGAACTTCAGGAGTCCACTCACCGCCAGAGCCTGCCGGACCCCCTGATCAGTCCAAATCCGAACCATCAAATCCTCCTCCATCTCTCGCTCTCTCCATGACACCAATGGTCTCCTCAGCATCCTGCCCAAAAACAAAGAAACTTTTAGCACCAGAGAAAAATTTTCAAAAATACCATCGCGGCTTTTCCATCAAAAGCCGCGATGATCATCGCGGCTTCCATACAAGAACCCGCGATGAACATCGCGGGTATTGGCCAGATAGTCACGATGAACATCGCGACTGTCTCCCCCATACTCGCGATGAACATCACAACTTTCAACCCAACATTCGCGATGAACATCGCGACTGTCAGCCTCAAACCCACAATGTCCATCGCGGCAAAAGACACGAAACCCGCGATATTCCACATTGGAAGGCCAACATGGAATTTTGCGACCTTCGGGGGCCCGCCGCTAACTAAAAAAGACATAATTGAAAAGGCTAAGGCGAATAGGGTTACCTGAAACTCGCGGAATAAAAAACCAACGGTCAAATCTCCCAGAAATCAAGAAAAAGCTCTGATTGCTCTGCCAAACTCACACGTAACAATGACACATCATATGGGCCCCCATGCCCTATTTATAGAAATTCCACCATTTTTCAAACCATTCCGGTGTCATACAGCGTCCGTTCCTCAAACCGTTGGTACCATTGGAATCAGCACAGCGAGAACTTCATGACAGTTCTTTCCTTTTCCTGTTTTCACCAGGTCCATTTTTTGACCTTTTTTTGGATGCCCTCGTCGCCTCGGTTTGCGTGCCACATCGGCCGTCGTCCATTTTTTATGAGTGTTATATCGTCGGATTCAGTTTTCCGCGCTCGTGATGACGCTTGAGATCATTTCTCTCTCTCACTCCCAAATTTTTTCGGCATTTTTCCCATGCCCCCTCATTGCCTCGGTTTGCATGCCACATCGGTCGTTCTTCGTTTTTAACAAGTCTTATCTCACTCGATTTAGTTTTCCGCGCTCGTGATGATGCTTGAGATCATTTCTCGCTCTCACCTCCAGATTTTTTGGGCATTTTTTATCGTGCCCCCTTGTCGCCTCGGTTTGCGTGCCTCATCGGCCGTCGTCCGTTTTTGACAGGTTTGATATCGTCGGATTCAATTTTCCGCACTCGTGACGATGCTTGAGATCATTTCTCACTCTCAACCCCCCTCATTTTTGAGCATTTTTTCAAAATGCCACTCATCACCTCGATTTGCGTGCCACATTGGCCGTTTCCCCTTTTTGACAATCTTTATGTCATCGGATCCAGTATTCCACACTCATGATGGTGCTTGAGAACATTTCTCGCTCTCATCAATCCCTTTTTTGTTCGGTATAACTTTACCCCTTTTTCAGGTCGAGCAATCCCTTTTATGAAAAAGGCACTTAGGGAGTTTCTGTTAAGCTCTTTTCTGACTCCTACAACAATGAAAATATCGCCGAGCAACCTTGCTTCCTTTCATGCTCGCTAAACGTATCTGAAAGGGCGTCTACCTGGTATAAGTTTACCCCTTTTCCGGACCTTGTAGACTAATTACGAAAAATGAATACTCTAGTCACATCGGCTAGAAGAGTTCTCCATTTGCATCATTTTATGCTTTTTCGGGCCTTGGAGACTAACTTACGAAAAAGAACACCAATGGAGTCCACTTACTGCTTTCAGACTCTCTAAACATGAAAGCGACCATGAGCAATCACCATCCTGGGCTCATAAAACCCACAAGATGGTACTCACAACCACTGCAGAGTCTTCTTATCATTTCCAGACTCCTTAAAAATGAAAGCACCAATGAGCGCAAACAGTCCTAGGCTCACAAAATCCACAGGACAGTACCATTTCAGAGCACACTTTTATCCCTTCTTCGAGCTCATTAAAACTACAAAAAAGGACCCAATGGTGCTTCTCGACGCCAGAACAGATCACATCTACTCATATGGAAGCTTCCCCATTTTGGTCGCCTTTGTTCAGAGTATTCTGCAGTATGTCACCCTAAGAATCCCTCGACAGCACCCATCAGCTCATCCCCCCCCAGAGTTAATACATACCCTTCAGTCCTTAAAAGCTATGATCCCCACACCTACAAGTCAGTTCCCTACGCTGCCAGGTCAACCATGTCATCATGCTCTGAAAAAAGGAAGTTTGAGTCTACCCACTTTATGACCCTAGTTACTTCAAATCCCCACAAGTATGTCAGTCCTACCATCGGTACTACCACACTTCAGTTCTACACCTCGCGCTCCTATCAAGGAAACATCATTGCCTTGTTAGTTGTTGGTCTCCCTCTGTCGACGACAACCAAATTTATTCCAGAGGATAGACCTAGAGGTCCCTGTGTCTTGGACTCATCACCATTTATGATGAGTGCCTACGAACCATTTCGAGAAGAGTCCTCGGTGCCTCTCCAAATGGTTGTTTCTCACATGCTCGACTTCAACACCTTGATCGCATCGTTGAGACTCGCATAGGGTATTGGTCCGTTCAATTATTTGTTCAAGACCCCGGATACCACCTGACTCTTCCACATTTGAGAGTCTACCTATGGATACAACCAGTTACATTTTTTTCTATAGATATCCAGGTTATGCATGGCGACAGTATTTCGATGTACCCCAGTTTTATACTCCCTTGAGTATACAGTTACATGTACTTCTCAGAGATGACTCACAGTAATTGAGTCCCTACAGATGTTGGACACCTTCAGTTTCAGCAGTTCATCAACCCTTCTGAGACCTTATTCAGAACGGTTGTCACTTTATTCCAGTGTATCAGCTATTGAGATCAGTCATATCATGATCATGAGTACATCCCAAAATAGTGTCTCCTTTGGACCATTATGATGTACCAGCAGATTTTTTAAGTCTTATTCAGGTCCCCCCTTCTTGGGACTAATTGTTATGTATATGTCTTGATATGAGCATGGGTATGCCCGCCTCGTCCATTATCAGAGATTATTCCTCATTCATATTGAGGCCATGTAATATTGTTTATTTTGTAGCTTCCGAGGGCCGTGGATCCAGTCTCCAACCGGTCTCTTCTCTTCCCCAAACCCCAGAAAAAGACAAAAGAACTATGATGTCTATCGGCCATACGATGAGCTCCTGTCCTCACACATCAGGGGGCAATCTGATAACACCCAAAAAGTGCTCACCAGCTCATTTCCTTATTCACATGACCCATTTGTCCACTTTTTCACCATTTGAGCCTTTAAAGCTATCAAAAGGTCACCAAAAGACCTTAATACACCCCTTTTTCCACTCAAAATGAATATTTTTCCTCAAAAAGCATAAAAAACCCTCAAAAAGGGTCCAAAATTTCCAAAAATATTAAAAAGGGAATAAAAATATTCAAAATATTCAAAAAAGGAAAAAGGAGGGAAAAGGTACCTAAACCATGTTGGTCAATACCATTGGTTTCCTCAAAACCATAATGGTATTCCCCACCACCAAAAACTATAAAAAAGTGGTAGGGGCTCCTCACTTTCCATCCATCCATCATCCTATCCTCATGCTGTCAAAATCTCTCATGAGTTCTTGACCATTGTAGCAATCTTGGAGAAGAGACCATTGGAGCTTGGAGCTACTCACCTTGGAAGTTGCTCAACAATCTTCACCACTTGGAGGTATCACCATTGCAAGCACTTGCTTTCCCCTATTCTTAATACAAAAACATGTTTTACATATTGTCAATTGTTTTGCTTTCGATAATATTTCCATTGTTTGCTTATCTATTTCACATAGATCCATGATTAATGTAGTTTAAAGTAGTTTGTTATTTATTTCTATTGAGACTACTGCTACTAGTTAGTAGGTGCACCATTGCACTAAGCTTGGTTGCAAAACCAAGCCCACACCTACTTGAAAAGTGCGCTCAGAACGGTGCTGATCAGCTTGTTGCTTCATGCGATTTCTTGCCATGTGAAGATTGTCTCACAAAATGCGAAGAATCTGATCGCGGTTTCGAAGGACCGTGTCAACTTCCTGAACTGGTGAATTGTTGGGGATGTATGGAAGAAGAACTGGAGGTGCCTAACCATAGACTGCTTCATATGGGGTCATTTTAGAGGCAGTGTGGTAAGAGGTATTGTACCACCGTTCAACGAGAGGGAGCCACTTTGCCCACTGATGTTGTTGTTAAGAGGTGAAGCAACGAAGATAAGTTTGTAAGCAGTTATTGATCATTTCAGTCTGACCATCTATTTGTGGGTGATACCCTAAACTCATCTTCAGTTTGGTGCTAGTGTGGTGAAATAGTTCTGTCCAAAAATGACTGGTGAAAGTCTCATCACGATCTGAGACAATGGAAGAAGGGATGCCATGAAGACAAAAGATCTGGTCCAGGAAACTTTGAGCGACTGAGGAGGCTGTATAGGGATGGTTGAGAGCACAAAATGACTATATTTGGAGAGGCGATCAACCACAACGAGAATCACTGTCTTCCCGCCATATTTAGGGAGCCCTTCAATGAAATCCATAGAAATATATATCCAAATCCGTGTATTTATGGGAAAGGGTTCGAGCAATTCTGGAAGGAGTGTTGTTTCACCCTTATTGCGCTGGTAGGTATCACATTCAGCCACCATCTGTTGAATTGTCCGTTTCATGCCCTGCCAAATGAAGTTATGTTGTTCCCGTTCATACGTTTTGAGGAACCCAGAGTGCCCTGCCGATGGAGAAGCATGGAGTTCATAGAAAACAGCCTGTTGAAGATTTGTGCTCTGGGGAAGCACCAGACGACCCTTGTATCTCAGAGAAGCACCATCCCAAGAGTAATGTGGTACAACAGAATGGTTGTTGGTCAAGCGTTGGATGATTTGAGATAAGGAAGAGTCATTGACATAACCCTATTGAACAGATTGCAACCAATTTGGAACAGGAATAGAAATAGCTGAAAGAGAACCTTGGGCATCAAATGTGCGAGAAAGAGCATCTGCCACAATATTGTCTTTACCCTTCTTGTAAGTGATCTCATAGTCATAACCCATGAGTTTTCCAACCCATTTCTGTTGTGCTGGGGAGGAGACACGTTGTTCCAAGAAATATTTCAGACTCTGGTGATCAGTCTTGATGCAGAAATGATTCCCTAATAGGTATGGTTGCCACTTCTGTACTGCATGCAAAATAGCCATCATTTCCTTCTCATATGTAGAGACATCTAAATTCTTACCTGAAAGGGCTTTGCTGGTGAACGCAATGGGGTGTTCATCTCGAAGGAAAACAACACCAAGTCCATTGCCGCAAGCATCACTCTCAATAGTGAAGGGCTTGGAAAAATCGGGCATAGCTAGAACAGGTGTAGTACACATAGCTTGTTTTAGTTTGTCAAATGCACACTGAGCAGCATATGTCCATGTAAAAACATCATTTTTCAATAGAGCAGTTAATGGAGCTTCAATCTTCTCATAATCCTTGACAAACTTGCAGTAGTAGCCAGTCAACCCCAAAAAACCATGAAGGATCTTGATTGTCTGAGGATGCGACCAATTGTTCATGGCATCGATTTTGGCAGGATCCACGTTAACCCCTTGTGCTGAGATAATGTGCCCGAGATACTCAACTTCCTTCTGTCCAAAAATACATTTAGAATGCTTGGCGTGGAGATGATGGTCAGAGAAAAGTTGCATGACAAGATCCAGATGCTGGAGATGTTCATCCCATGTTTTACTGTAGATGAGGATATCATCAAAGAATACCAGAATGAATTTCCGCAAGTAGGGTCGAAATATTTTATTCATTAAGGCCTGGAATGTGGAAGGAGCATTAGTGAGGCCAAAGGGCATGACCAAAAACTCATAATGGCCATCATGTGTGCGGAAAGCTATTTAGGGATATCATCCTCATGAACCCGAATTTGATGATACCCAGAATGAAGATCCAACTTGGAGAAAAATTGAGCCCCTTGAAGCTCATCAAAAACAGGAATTGGAAACTTATCCTTGATGGTGAAGTGATTAAGTACTCGGAAGTCAATGCAGAGGCTCCATGACCCATCTTTTTTGTGGACAAGAAGAAAAGGAACTAGTGCTTGGGAAAATAATACCTTGCTTCAATAAGTCCCGAACAAGCATTTCAATTTTCGTTTTTTGGTGAAATGGGTAGCGATAGGGCCTGATGTTGGGAGGAACGCTGCCAGGAAGGAGATGAATACGATGGTGTTCTAGCCTTGAAGGTGGTAATCCCACTGGTTCAGCAAAGACACCTGTATATCGATCCAGAATTTGTTGTAGATCCAAAGGAGTAATGGAGACCGCTGATGGTTGCATCTAAATGGAATGGATCTGAGCAATGACACCATGTGAATTCTTCTTGAGGATTTTTTCCATGCGATGTGAACTGATGATGCTGAGAGACCCTGGTTATAATCCTGTCATTGTGTGTTTTTTTCCATTGAGGGAAAACTGCATCCAAAGTTTAGCAAAATCCCATAAGATAGGGCCAAGTGTGTGTAGCCATTGAGTGCCCAAAACCACATCACATCCTCCTAAGGTCAAGGCAAACATGTCAGAGAACAAGGTGTAATCTCCCATAGAGATACGCACAGTTCAACACTTCCCTTTGCAAGGTAAGGTGCCCCCATTGGCAACCATGACTTCAAAGTTGGAGCAAGGATGGATAAAACAATCAGCTTGTTTGGCGATCCGAGGGTCAATGAAATTATGAGTGCTACCAGAATCAATGAGTATTGTAAGAGGAAGATTCTTGAAGTAATCCATGACCTGCATTGTTTGGGGGGTGGTGATTCTAGCTAAAGCATGGAGAGATATCTCTCGCTGGTCATCCTGAGATGGAGGGTCAATAGGTAGTTCCTGAATGTCGAGTTGAGCATCCATTGTTTCTGGATCTTCGTCACCAATTTCAGAGGCAGGTGGAGAATCCACATCCAAGAGATAGAGCTTTTGCTGAACACATCTATGTCCCCGAGTGAATTTCTCATCACAATTATAGCAAAGCCCCTTTTCTCTGCGTGCTTTCATCTCTGTTTCAGACAAACGCTTGATAGGAGTTGGTCGAGGAGCCTGCGGTATAGGTGGTCGTTGAGAACCCATATTTCGAAAGGGAATAAAAGTGGGCTTGGAGCATTGTTGGGCTGCAATCTTGTCTTCTTCCAACTTAGCCAACCCTAGGGATTCCATCATTGTGTTGGGACAGAACATTGTGACCTCAGAGTAGATGGCATCCTTTAGACCATTGATAAAACAACTCCAGTAAAATTCATCAGACAATCCTTCAGTGTGGTTGGCTAGTTTCTCAAATTCGGTTTGATACTCTCTCACAGTGCCAATTTGGGGAAGTTTAGTGAGGGCTCCTGTGAAGTCATCAAAAGCACTAGGACCAAATCGTTGCAAAAGGAGCTGGCAAAAGTCTGTCTATTTTGGCTCTTCATGAGCCTTGATGTACCAACAGTACCATTGAAGAGCTTCCCGTTCCAAATGAAAGGATGCAAGCGAAACTTTGTTGACATCAAAAGTATTATGCAGACTGAAATACTGTTCTGCACGATAGATCCATCTAGTTGGATCAGTACCATTGAAGCGAGGAAAATCAAGCTTCAAACCACGGAAATTGCTGGAGGAAGAGAACCCATTGTCTGATGAAGACTCGGACTGCCGTTTGTTGTTCATAGCTGAATGTTGAAGATGGAGGCCGAGAAATTTTTCATCCAGATCCTGGAGTTTGGCTTGGATGGCTGCAAGTGCTTCTTCCATGGTTTTTGCTCCTGCACGGGAGACAACCATAACCAGGAGTTTTTTTATTTTTATTGGTTGACTAGGTAGGAAAACAAAAACAGAAACTGCTTCAGTAAAGGAAAATATGGATTTGGGGAAAAATCTGAAGGATAATTGGGGTTTGACTAGGTTTTGGACACTGTCGAATAGACAGGGAAGCAAAAAATGAGGATTTCAGAAACGACGTGAAAGAATGGGAAAATTTGGCAGAGGGGGACAAAGAAGCAGAATTCAGAAAGGAACTCTGTGGTAAAATTTGAAGGTGATTGGGTGAAATATGAGGAAGTTATGGCAAACCCTAAAAATAGACAAATGTGGGATTTCAGGCTTTGGGAAGTGGAATTGGGGATAGGGTCCTTAGGAATGAAATATGCAGAATGGGATGACAGGGGTTCTCCAAAAATTTCAAGGAAAACAAAGTGAAAACAAGGGAGATATGGAGAAAAACCTGAATTTTATACTCTTTTTTTTTTTTTTCCAGACTGGAGATGCTACGGCTCGGAAGGGATCTGAAACAGATTGATCTGCAACAGCCCAGAAGTAAGCGGAAATAGAGGGATTTGAAACGATGCCGAATGGATCGAAAACGATTGGATCTGGAACGAGTTTCAGAATAGATCTCAACGGCTAGATCTGAAACGTCGCAACAGTGATCGACAACAGTTCAGCTGAAAATAGATATGGACCCCAGGTATGTGCGGCTTCCTAACATTTTAGGGGTTTCACTCGGCCACCAATGTTGTCTGACGGCTTGCGTATTGGGGAAATACCCCTCACTCCACGGCTCAGGTAAAACTGATAACCACTTTGCCACAAACGACAGCTCTTGGTTTACCTCAGGGGTGGGAACTAGTCAATCAGGTAGGGGTCATTGCCCTTTTCGCTGGCAGGTCCTCTCAATGGGATAGCTACTTCAGGGTTCCTGTGGTACTCCTCACAATGGGTTTTAGGGCTTATGCCCAAGTAATTCCCACAGTTAAGTGGATAAGGATTATTCCCAAATCCGAACCTACAACAAATGCGAAAAAAAATTGGCATAAATTTCACCCAACGAGCCCAAGAAAGTGCTCTGATACCAGATGTGAAGCACCTGCAACAATTAATTAATAAGAATATGCGAAATAGCAGAAATGACAGAACTCAGAATCACTTTTATATTGATCACAAGCCACTTCGATGGGGCAACCTCCTTTGAGCAAGCTCAATACAAATAACTTCACGGTGCCTTCATAGGTCTCAACACACACTTATCTACTAAGTCTAGGCACCAATACTATGGGTCAAAACCATGGGCCACTACAAACTATGGATCAACAATACTACGGGCGACTTACAAAGCATATGCGCCAACAACAATAACACAAACTATTGATCAACAAATACTACGTGACGACTTACAAAGCATATGCGTCCAACAACAATATACTAACAAAGTAAAGACATGGGTTACTAACATTTTATCTTTTATTAATTGTTTTCTTACTATTTTTGTTTACTTTTTCTCTTTGTGAGTTGCCCATACTATTTAGACCCTTTGTTTTAAATCTATTTCTTTACTCATTTTCACTTAATAAACTTAAACATTGGCTTATAATTATTAAATATTCCTTCTTAGTCTCCAAATGTATGCTTTAATATTATTTCTAACCTTTTGTTTAAATGTTTCTATATGTTTTGTTGGTTGGTGCGACTTGATGTATTCCGACAATGTTATCAACGAAGCTTACACATACTGGCGTTGTCGGAATGCTGAATCATTGAAGTTGGTGGTCGGCACCTACCTAATTTCATACATGAATTTTAATGAAAGATCTGCCCGATATTTGATTCAAAAATGATGGTACATCTGTCAAGATCGTAATTCAATACCATATGTTTTAAAATCAAAGTTCAGTGGTTTTCCGTAGTTCCACAATTTCGTTGGCATAGAAGGATTGAGACATCTGTTCATCGGCTGATAAGAGTTCATTTCAGAAGATTCAGAATTAGCAGGTGTCCAACAACAAACAACATGAAGAAGAGTGCTAAGCTATGCAGATTCGAACCGGTCAACACAGAATGGGCAAAAGAATTCCCTAAATGTGTAGAGATTTTCAAAAACGCCAGTTGGTTTTCTTTCTTTGAAAAAATCAAAGATTATAACATTGAAGTTACTCGGTTGTTTGCAAAAAATTATTCAGATTCCTTCATTCAGTTCCAAACCTTGAAATTTGAATTGACCGAGGACCTAATCGCTGAAGCAACAGAATTGATTGTTGCAGGAGAACGCTGGTTTAAGAAACTCCCATTTGAAGTTGATTTGAATCTATTTTTGTTACCTTGTTTTGAATCCTTAGACTAGAATAAGGGTATTCATCTAAGCAATGTTAAGCAGGAATGGAGAGAAGTTTTGGGGATAGTACAACGTTATACTACCTGTGAAGGAAGATTTGCTACGGTGTACAAATATCATTTCAGGTCCCTCTTGCATATAAATGGACAGTTGAAAATGAATTTTCCCTTCTACTTGTTGAAGAGCCTTATCAAAATGGAAACCAGAGTGAAAAGTCACATTGATCATACAAGTCAATCCATTTTCCATCACAGGTTAGTCTAATTACTGGTATCCACAGAACTCAAAAATAAGAATCGTGCTTGGCAACATTTCCTCTTTTGGTCGAGTTTTGAACCTGAGAAGATTGAAAATCAAGAAGAAACATAAACCTCTGTTAGCAAACAGAAGAACTCTAAAGAAAAACGTCGAATTTAGAAAGAATCGGGCATTTAAAAAAGACTAAAGAGAAAGATGGGTGAAGAAGTAAGCTCGGTAGAAAATTTTGACTTAAAAGAAGAACCAGTTCAAGAGCATCCACAAGAAGAAAGGCCCCTAGTTTCACGAAATGAAGACATTGCATCTACTCCAAACACTCCTAATGTTACCAAGGAAAGGATAATGGATGAAGGTATGGCTCCATCTTCTAATATTGAAGCTTCTGTCAAGTCTTTCTCAGAACCTGAAATTTCAAGGTGGAGGCCTAAAACCATAGCCACAAATAAATTAAGGATGAATATGAGAAGGATATTTTCTTAGGAAAAATATGTCTCTTTTATTTCTTCATTCCTTTTTATATCTTTTTTTATTATGAAAAGTAGTTAGGGTACTTTTCCTATTTATTTTAATTATTAATTATTCTTTTTCTAAATTCTTCTTTATTGTCTTCTTTAGTATTCTTATTTCATTATTGATAGGATTATCCCTTCCCTAATGTGCTTGGTCCCTCTTGAGTGGTTATCCCTAACTCAGTCGGAATTGCTAAGTAAATAAAATAACATAAAATTTATTAATCCTTGATACTCTAGAGTCTTTCAGACTCGACATCAAGTTCAAACAAAAATAGTTTAAGTTTAGATGCTTGATGCTCCAGAGCCTTCAAGCTCAAAATCAAGTGTATCAATGTATTCAATGCTTTAGAGCCTTCTAGCTCAACATTTCACTTAAGAAAACAAAAAGCACTTAAGTCTTTACATATTTTTCAAGGGGTTCCAAAACCTAGGATATTACAATTAACTCCAAATTCATAACCAAAAGTATTATGGATGTAATGGTGATATTACGAGGAGTTCTATAACATATATGGTATTTTATGCCGAAGCATAAAAATTCTCTATCAAACTAAATTTTAATGATGGAAGAGACAAGAAACTATTTAGAGCACGAGTTGATAGAAAATGTTTCATAGTAACATATTTCCCTAAATCCCAGGTTCCAATATCAATTTTTAAAACAAAGGCATAATTTATATTGCATACATAAACCAATTACTATTTTGTTTAGGTGAAGAGATCTTTCACACAATCATAAATATACTCAAAAAAATGATTCCTACCAGTTTTCAAATTTTTTGATACCCAACATCAATATTTGACTAACAACCATCAATTTACTCAAACAAATAGCCAAAATCAACATAAGATTGCAATAAATCTACTTCAAAATGAAGATAGCAATCTTTTTATGTTGAATATATGGTTGCTAATGAGTTACTTGTGAGAGGAGAGGTTGGATCTGAGAAATCTCATGTGGAAGAGAGGGTTTCCATTTCCATTGATCATCGATGGAGATGAGAAACCCAATGAAGAATGTTAGATTTTGTAGCTCGGAGGTACTTCTGCACTTAATTGTAGGGACCCCTTCCTAGGTCCCGAGTTTGTTTTAATCTCTCAATAAAAATCTATTTTTATTTACTGTTTACATTATGGTTCATGTTATGTTTTCTAGTTTCTGTTGGATCTACACGCTGTAAAAACAATATTTACATTCTTGAAATATATATATTTTCTAGTTATTGTTCTAACATCAATAGCAAGTTTTCATTTTCAGCAGCATACATATGAGCAGGTAATTTACCATAATATTTTCTAAAGTTATATCTTTCATAAGTAAAATATACAGAGTTAAAAGCCATTATACTTGAATGAGAAATACCTGGTAGATAGCTTGATGTCCCTTTGAACTTGTTTCCTTTGCTTTGTTGTTCTTGCTTGCTGTATGTACTGAAGTAGTCCTGCAACCAAAACCTTTCCCCAAATCTTATGAAACTCAATCAGCCCAAACAAGTATGTCACCCTGCCAACTGGAAAGGTATTGCCGGCCACCCAGCTCCAAAGGTACCCCTTTGGACCCCCGAGCCCAAACCAAGTACAAGCCAACCTATTATATCCCTTTAGAAAAATCTCCAACAAAAACCCCATTTCAACTCTGCTCTGAAAAATTCTCCCTTCTCTATCTAAAATTCTCCCAAAACTATCATAAGGTAAAAGATCATCCCTTCCTCCTCACTTCTCCACCTTATCCCCCCATGTTTTGCCGACTCTTCTCCTCCACCATTAATACCCCTATCCTCATCATAAATATTTTTTCCCCAAATTCAGTCCTCCTCGAGCCCCCAACATTTCACTCATAACCAAAGATTGTATTTTTTTATTATTTAATTAAATTTTGGGTTGGTTCATCTTCCAACCTTAAGTGCTTCCCACTCAACCGAAAACCTCTCTGAAATATTCTAACATTCTTTCCTTTTTCCAAAATTATAATTAATAATTAATAAAATGTTATATTATAAAATTAAAGTTTTACACCAATCATAAGTGTTTTGCACTTACACGTTTTACCCCAATAATTACTAGTCATCTCTGGTGACCTTATAATTAAATGTTTCATAATTAATTTATAATTAATTCATCATTTTTATTAAACAACTACAAATGTATATTCCATCACTTGTTTATCAATTCATAGTATATCTAATTATAAACTACCTTATGTTCTAATTAACTTAAGCATGATCATAAAAAAACTAATGGTTTATAAATTGATCCTTATCCATACATTGTCATTAATTAACAAACCCTGTAATTAATATTAAGTTATCAAATTAATACTACTTAAATTAACATTACAATAATCATTTAACATTTTATTCCTTAGTCTTGACTATTTAATTTTATTAACAAGCAATCAAGCATTGCTAATCAATTACATTAGTTACTACTTAGGTTAACCATAGTCCGTTTATTAATCAACATTACTAACATTAATCAACAATAATTAACATTAATCAATAATATTAATATTAATGACAATAATTAACATTAATCCATATTTTTTTTTTGACAAGAACGGTTAGGTTGCATTAATCAGCATTCTGGCTAGCCAGAATGAAAGAGTTACAGATCTAAAGAAGGTTGGTGACCTCTAACAGTGCTGCCAACCTTCTTGTGGAAGTCTTGGGAGACAAATCCCATCTGTTTCTTGAGCTAATTCGAGAAAATGACGAAAGGAGCTTACAAGAATAAATTCTCACAAACTGTGAGCAAAGTAGAAGACAAAAGCAAAACATTTAAACTTATGAGGATGAAATTTGCCCCTTAAAGTAGGGATCCAGCTTTTTTTGAGATCCTAAAGAGATGTTGGAAGCCGTCTCCTTTTCTCTACGCGCCTTGTTTGTCCTTCGCCCTCTGGTAAGGGGTGGAGACGGGGCTGAGATGTCTTTAGGTTCAATAGTTTCCACAGAGCCGCTGGAGGGGACTGAAACAGCCGGTCCTGCAGAGGCAGGGGGTTCAGGATATGAAGCCCTGGCTTCCTTCGCATCTACTGAGCCAGGTAGGGCGGGGTCCAGAAGTCTTTCGTCTACCGGAGGATCTTCCTTAGCTGTTGTTGCTTCAGGGTCTAGGGCATCTTCTTCTTGCAGTGCATCAAAGCTGTTTTTAGTTTCAAGAGTTGCCTCCGCTGAAGGGATGGCCTTCGGAGCCTGGGCTAGTGTTTCCTTTCGCCTTGGCTGCCTTCACCGGTTAGTTACTGGATGAAAGTCATCTCCTTTAACTGGTTCCGCAACCTCAGTGGCTTTGGGGCAGCATTTTGCGAAATGACCGTAAGCATGGCACCGAAGGCACTTAAAAGGAATCTGCTCGTAGTCCAACTCTTGGATATGGCGCCATTCCCCCAGGGAGAGCTGAATGGCTTCCGGGAGTCCTTTCTCGAGATTAACCTCAACACAAACACGAGCACAGGTAAATTGATCCCCTTTCGGCTCCACACTGTCCAGAAAACGCCCAAGCTTATTACCAATGTCCTCCAGAGAACTTTTCCCCCATAGATGCAAGGGGAGATGAGGCAGCCTAACCCAAACAGGGGCTGCGGTGATCTCAGCTCCTGGATTAAAATCAAGAGTCCAGGGGGCTAAAAACAGCCCCCTCGGCCCCATGAAATAGGGACCCGATCTGAAAACTAAATCACGGTCCTCTTTGCTCGAGAAGCTGAAAACAAAAAAGCCCCTGCCTACTGCACACAGAGAAACGTTTCCATGCATCAGCGATTTCCAGCGTTCTTCCATCCAAGCCTCCACCGTTTTGGGGCTGGGCCATAACCCCGTGAACTTTCTGATGAGGGATTTTTCTGCTAGAAGGAGGGCAAGACTGCATGGCTCTTCTGGAGATAGCTCCAGAGAAGGGATCTCCTCCATCTTCTTAACAAACTTAGACGAGAGAGAAGGCTTAGCTTTAGGTCCTGCCGAACGGACTAATGCTTTGAAAGCTTCCAAAGTGTCTTTTTCCATCTCAGCAATCGGATCAGGGGCCATCGAAGCAGCGGCGACCACCAGCAATAGCCTAGAAACAGCTGAAAACCACCGACTACTGTTCCAGAACACGAGAAAAAACGCAGGAGAAAACTTGGTTGATCCGCGGCCCTGCAAGCAAAGCGAGAGACAGTCCCTGAGCGGAGGTCGCGTCCCTGCAAACGAAAATCTAAAGCGGAGGCGGCTAGGGTTTGTGCCCTAGCCGCAGAGAAAGTCCGCCTCGCTGAACAGAAGCCGCCATTTGATCGAAAAGAGAAAGGTCAACATTAATCCATATTATTAACATTAATCGTCAGTAATTAACATTAAGCAATATTATTAATGTTAATCAACCATGACTAACATTAATCGACAATATTTAACATTACTCAACATTATTAACATTAATCAACCATGACTAACATTAATCAATATTATTAACATTAATTGACAATAATTAACATTATTACTTAATCGTCTTTAATTGCCACCTAACTCACTCTATTAACCCATTCAGTTATTAAACCAAAATTATTAACTCGAAGTATCAATTTAACCTCCTAGTTAGATAAGTAGTAATAATGTAATTAAATATGCCTAAACATTTATAGTTCATTTTTATTTCACGCAAATTTATAAATATGTAGGCGAGTTATGTAAGCGTATATATTGGTTACATACCTCACGTAAGTACACTAACAATAATAAATCACACATGGTAATCATAAACACACAACTTATTGTTTACTGAACAATTTTAAACATAATTTGTATGGTACAATCCTTTAACTAACTGCAATCTTATTAGGTTATGTCAATTCATACAGTACTGAGTTACGACACTTAATCAATCAAAGGTTTTCTAACAAACACAGTTGGATCACGTTTTCTTCCCGACTTCAATCTACACCTATCTACCTACATCATCTACCCAATCACAACTAAATTCCACATCCTATCCTTTACTCTGCTGGACTACCCTGAAGTGTCAAGCTATGATTGGCTCCAGCTAGAACCCGTAAGCGGAAGTGTCGACTACATCAACTAATCTTCCCCAGAAGGCAACCACCAGTTGTCATCACACACCTTGGGGAGTGCATCGTAGCACAACCCTCCCATGAGTCTAGGTTTTGGGGATAAACGGTGGGTAAAGCCTCCACCCCCCTAATGGAACAAGGGACTATGTCTACCCGACATAATAACAACGTTTCACTTGTACTCGGTTTGTCATCGTATAACCAATCTGGGCGGTTGAGTTTCCTGAAACCCTACCCCACCCATGCCATAATATACATCATAATAATAATCAGGCGAAAGTAAATAATGCATCACTCGCATACCATTTATCTTTCGAATTCCATGTCCCCGAGGCTCTCCCACCTCGTAGGATCCAGCTATCACTTAGCCGTTTTAACCTGTAAGTCATTCCTCGACATACAATATAGAATATCGTGTTTAAATCCTAAACATGTACACATACATTTCATCATAACATAACAACAATAAACTCGTTTATTCGCCATGCATCTGGCATACCATTCATTTATTCAACATATAACTATAACAGTATCCACGTACCCATCATTCAGTAATTTGCATATATGAGACATAATTAACACATGATACATATCTAAACATGACTACCGATCATAATACTAACACCACACACACACATATATATATCGGCAAAATATTAGAACCATATGTCCACAGTGTCGTCAAATCGATGAAGTCTCACAATCAAACAAATACAACATATAATAGTAGTTCAGGAAGTAATGTCAAAACGGGGCGATACAGTAATAATGTGACTAGGTGCAAGGGTCTGAGCAAGGTGTCTCACGTAAGTGATATAAAGTGAATTTATAAAGTTAAGTTGAGTTGTACTTTATAAACTCAAGTTGTCATTTTATTATTTTGGGGTTGAGTGGCTTTTCGAGAGAAAAGTGATTTTAATATAGTTTCATGACTTAAGTGACTTAAGTCATGTGAACTTGATGTTAAATCACAACCATCGACCTTGTGGGCCAAGATCCAATCTTGACTATAGAAGACAAAAGTTAGGGAAATTACCCTAAAATGGAAAATAAAAGAAGCTTGAGGGAGACTCATTAGCACACACTCCAAGAGAGCTTCAAGAGAGTTTGTTGAGTTGAGTTAGAAAAGGAGCAGTATTAATAGGGGGTGCATCCCAAGGCAAGTGGAAATGCATCCCAAGACATCCTACAACCATTAATGAGAATGCTATACAACTGATATTGAAGGCCATATTATACGAATTACAGGGGATGTATTGCTATTTGAGACTGCATGAAAAATGAGGCAAAGTTAGCATAGTTTTGGAGGTAATCTAATAGCATTTATTGTTGGAGATTTTGTATAATAGAGAGAGATTGTACAATAGAAGTTATGGGTGCATAAATCGAGGTAGTTTTTTTTCTATGTGACTGTATCGGGCCATACAAATTGTACAACTAGTTGGGTACATTTTACAAGGCAACGAAAGGCATAGTTTTCGAGGTGACTTTTGGCTCAGATTTCTAGGAAAATTATGTGCTTCATTGATGTATTTAATGTTGTTAGTGATTTCTACTATAAAATCTAATATTTGAATGTAAGCTTAATAAGAAAGAACTCTCTTTGACTAGTTTCCCCCCTACGGGGGTTTTCTAAGGTATTTGGACCAAATGTCACTGTGTGAAAATATTTTTCAGAGTATTGTTCTATATTTATTTCCACTATTTTAAATATTTTTAGATTGCTTAGCATTGTGTTCCTGCTCTTAAAGTACAATTAGAAATTGTTTGGAATGAATGCATGACCGTTGAAGTTTAATGGAGGTATAAATTAGAGTCTACTAAGTGTTTGAGGAAATCTGTAGTTGAGCTTAGTGGACAAATTTTGAGATTTTTAACATGGCATTAGAGCTTGGGCTTTGAGTGGTTTTGTTGACAATAGTTTGCAGTTATTTGCAAGTGAATTTTTGTTTAGTACAACTAAATTGTGATTTTTGGCACTTAGTTAGTAGAGTTTGCTTGGTATTTTGCTTGGAAAAAGAGTAGAGAAGGGGGGAAGATGACATCCAGTATCCAGTATGAAGATCGATTGTAGGGGATCTCCAACTACTTACAATGGAAGGCCCACATTGGTGCTATTCTCAAGGAGAAAAAGATATGGTAGTTTGTCAGTGCCAATGTGGTACCACCTACAACTGATCCCATTACACTTGACTTGCATGACATGATGGAGGCTAGAAATAAGAGGATACTCCTGAATGGAGTAAATGATCACCTCATCCCACATCTGGCTAAGAAACAAACAACCAAGGAAATTTGCGATAGGTTGAAGAGCTTGTCTGAAAACAAGAATGAAATCTATAAGATGGCTTTGAAAGACAAGCTCCATAGCACAAGGATTGCCAAACGTGAAAATATGGCCTCATATTTCACTAGGCTCAGATAAGTGAAGGATGAGCTAAGTGCGGTTTGTGAGATCATTCTTGATTATGAGTTGGTGCGGATAGCCCTGAAGGGCTTCACCAAGAATTGTGATGTGTTTGTGAAATGTGTGGTTGGAAGGGAGAAATTTCCCTCTTGGTAAATATTATGGGATGCATTCACGCAGGAAGATATCCAAGAGGGGTCCCAATAGAAGATAGAGCATGGTCCCGATGAGAAGGATGTGACCCTTTTAGCAAAGGGAAAGAAGAAGAAGGGCTCGAGCAGTGGAGCATCATCAGAGAAAGACATGAGCAAGGTGAAATGATTTTCTTGTTAGAGATTTGGCCACTATTCATGCCATTGTCCCAACAAGAATAAGGGAAAGAAGAAAGAAGAGACAAAGGAAACCACTTCAGTAGAAGTGGAAGAATACATCAAAAAGTTTGAGAAGGAGTTCTAATTGGTATCGGTTCTTTCGAGAAGCAGTTTGGCAGAGAGTGTGGACACCATAGCATGGCATGTGGACAGTGGGGAAACACGCCACATGATAGGAACATGAGATATGTTCTTGTAGTTGACAGATATTGACAGAGTGATGCTTACTAAGGATGGGTTTGACATCATCCATGCATTATATAGAGTTGGAAGGTTCATATTCCATCTTGAGTCAGAGGGATATATTGAGGTTGACTGGGTGTTGTTTGTACTAGATAAAAGAAAGAAATTACTCTCTATATCAACTCTAGAGGATGATGAATATGTAGTCCTATTTGTAAATGGGCATGTTTTTATATATCTGGTGAGGGAGAGATTGGATTCTGGGCGAGTGTTGGGAATCAGAGATGACAGGACATACTTGGTGTTGGGTCATCTTGTTGATGGTGAATTTGGATGGATATCGGACTCAGTGAAAGTACCATAGGTAGTCTGTGGAGAGGCTTCTTCCATCTCAGTGAGGAGACCGAGCTTGCAAGAGATGAATATAGAGGATGAACATGAGAGTGAGGTGAACTCTCAATTTATAGTTGTTTGGCGTAGGTCTTCAAGGCATGATCCAGAGTAGGTAGCAAAGAGATATTCTATTTTAGAGCAAGTAGCTTCATCATTTGGAGTCAAGGGGTTGGATATGGGTCCGGGTCGAGCTGCTAACAGTACGTCCCTTGCTAAGAGGGATTTTTAGATTTTGTAGCTCGGAGGTACTTCTGCACTTATGTGCTTAGGTGTAGGTGATTGAGCAAGGTGTCTCACTTAAGTGATATAATGTGACTTTATGATATGTTTTTATAAAGTGAATTTATAAAGTTAAGTTGAGTTTTTCTTTATAAATTCAAGTTGTAATTTTTATTATTTTGGGGTTAAGTGACTTTTTGAGAGAAAAGTGATTTTTATATAGTTTCATGACTTAAGTGACTTAAGTTATGTGATCTTGAGATTAAATCACAACCATCGATCTTGTGAGACAAGATCTAATCTTGACCGTAGAAGATGAAAATTTAGGGTAGTTACCCTAAAATAGAAAATAAAGAAGCTTGAGTGAGACTCATTGGCACACATTCCAAGAGATATTCAAGAGATTTTGTTGAGTTGAGTGAGAAGAGGAGCAGTAGTAAGAGGGGGAACAAATCCCAAGTAAAGTGGGCATGCATCCCAATACAAGTTGCAACCATTAATGAGCAGGCCATACAGCTGATATTGAAGGCAATATTGTACATATTAGAGGGGTCGTACTGTTGTTTGAGATTGCACACACAATGAGGCAAAGATGGCACAGTTTTTTAGGCAGTCTAATAGCATTTATTGTTGGAGATTTTGTACAATAGAGAGAGTTCATACAATAGAATGTTTGGGTGCATAAATTGAGGTAGGCTGTTTTGATGTGTGACTATACTGGGTCATACAAGATGTACAACCAATTGGGTACATTTTCCAAGGCAACAAACGGAACAATTTTTTAGTTGGCTTTTGGCTTAGATTTCTAGGAAAATTCTATGTTGTCCTGATGTATTTAATGTTGTTAATTATTTTTGTTGTAAACTTTGAGATTTGACTGTAAGCTCAATAAGAAATAACTCTCTTGGACCGGTTTCTCCCCTAGGGAGTTTTTATAGGGTCTTTGGACCAAATATCAATGTGTCAAAATCATTTTTAGTATGTTGTTTTGTATTTATTTCCGCTGTTATAAATATTTTCAAATTGCTTAACATTGTGTTTCTTCCCTTAAAGTACAGTTAGAATGTGTTTGGGATGAATGCATGACTGTTGAAGTTTAATGGAGGAAGAAATTAGAGTCTACTAAGTGTTTGATGAAATCTGTAGCTAAGTTTAGTGGACATATTTCGATATTTTTAACAAAGAATTGTTGTTTTCCATTATCTTATCAGAGTTCATCTAAAATAATGTGTATTTCACTTTGTATATTTATATGAGAGATAATTCAACAAGCAAGGATAACAAAGATATTTTTCGAATATGTAGAACATCAAGAGACTCGGAGAATCCTCTATATTGCCCCAGTTCCTACAGTAGAAGCATCATATATGTTCATACAGATTGAATTTAGTGTCTTAATCATAGTGATGTGCAACAATACTTTTCCTTTTAAAGTGAACAAGGAGTTTTTATTTGAAATCTTAATTATTTAATAAAATTTTCTCTCACCATAAATATTCTTGAACTAAAAAATATTTCTATTTGACTGTTTGTAGATATTTCCCTTCTGTGGATAGATGGGATCTCCCTTGGATCTCTTTGCCTTGATCCAATATAGATGGAGGGTAGAACAATGTTGTCTCCACTCTAGATCCAATGTTGATAGCATATTACATAGAAAGAGAAGGTAGGAATGCAACTCACCTTACCACTACTGATGTCAATTGATGTAGAATCTCATTTGTTGGTCTAGATCTAGTGGACTCTAATATAGATCCTTTACATCTGCTTCCTACACACAATAAAACAACAATACACATCTCAAACCTCTAAAGAATTAGTACAATCAAGATATAAAGTAGATCTAATATGATATTCTCAAGGGAAGATTTGATCCTCTACATATGATAGAGCTAATCATAAGCACAATACAAATGATAAACCAGACAGGAAATGGAGGGGGGGATGCATATATCTATATATGATTTATGAGAAATATTCATCATTCACATACCTTGAGTCACATGTTGGTTTAGCCAACAATACTGAGAAGGAGGGGGGATGAATCAATATTTCCTTCTTTTACCTTTTTAAAACAATTAGTATTAAAAACAAGATAATGAATCAAAAAAGTAAGGACACATAATTTTATCGTGAAAACCTCACAGAAAAAACCACAAAATCAAACTCATTAATAAGATGATTTCTACAACAAAAAAAATCTGGTCTCTTTCTCTCTCGATGCTTGTATGATCTCCTCTTTTGAGACCCACCTCATCCCCTTCAAATACATGTTTATATAACACCATGTATCTTACCTTTTTATTTACAGTTGCATCTCTTCATGCTGAAACTCATGTCTTTTCACAATCGTGTCTTTCCAAACGAATTAGATCTTTGTTTATTAATTAATGAATAATGTATTTTGTTTATTATATCTCTTGCGGGCATGTACAAGGGTCTGCGGGCACATATTAAGTCCTGCGGGCATATGATTGCTCTTCCCGCGGGCATATGTTCCTCGTGGGCATATATTTATTCCTTTATGTTGGCATAACCTTCTGTGAGCATAGGCCCCTTGTGGGCATAACCGTAAACCTTTATGCGGGAAATCCCCTTGTACGCATAACCATAAGCCTCTTGTTGGCATGTATATAAGACTGTGGTCATATCTATGAGCCCTGCAGGCATATCTATGAGCCTGCGGTCATATCATATGAACCTGCTGGCATATATATGAGCCCTACAGGCATATCCTCAAGCCCTGCGGGAATATCTTTAGCCTTGCGAGCATATCCTTAGCCCTGCGGGCATATCCTTTCCCTGCGGGCCCTCTTTCTTTCGGGCATCCTCTTCCTTGCGAGCCCTCTTACTTGTGGGCATATTGTAAGCCCTTTTGTGGGCATCCTCTTCCTTGCGGGCATATCTTTGTGCCTTTATGTGGGAATATCCTTATGCCTTTATGCAGGCATATTGTAATCCATCTTGCGACCCTATTTGTGGGCACCTTCTTCTTGTTGACATCATCTTCTTTTTTGAAATCAATTCCAACACATTATTCAACATTCTCCCCCTTTGGAATTGATGGCAACACCAAAAATATTCTCCCCCTTTGACAGCAATGACAAAGGGGCTCCTTTTGATAGCTCCCCTTTTCAACATGTCTCCCCTTGACAAAATGTCTTTTCTCCTTTTTATCTACTGTAGGGAGATTACTTTTAGTGACCCCTCTTCTGGATCCTTGCTGCTTCAAGTAGTTGTCAAGTCTTGAGAACCATGCCCTTGGAGCTTGTTTGAGACCATAGAGTGCCCTTTTTTAGTTTGCCAACATAATCTATGTTTTCTGATAAGAGAAAACCTTCAGGTTTTTCCACATAAACTTCTTCTTCAAGATTTCCATTCAGAAATATAGATTTAATATCCATTTGATATACTTTGAAGTTTTTGTAGCATGCAAAAGCCAAGAACATCCTGATTGCTTCAAGTCTTGCTACAGGGGAAAACGTTTCTTCAAAGTCAATACCTTCCACTTGGACATATCCCTTGCATACCAGTCTGGCCTTGTTTCTTATTACTTCACCATCTTCATTTAAATTATTCTTGAAGATTCATTTGGTCCCAATAACATTCTTTCCTTTAAGTCTTGGGACAAGTTCCCAGGTTTGGTTCTTCTCTATTTGGTTCAGCTCATAATTCATAGCTTTGATCCAATCATCACTTTTGCTAGCTTCTGCAAATTTTGTAGGCTCTACTAATGAAAGTAGTGCTTGTTCTTGATCATATAATAATCTTCTTTTTGTTTTAATTCCAGTACTTATGTCACCAATAAATTGACTTTTAGGATGATCTCTTTGAACTTTTCTTGATGGTGCATTTGTATCAGATCTTGGAGAATCTTCTTTGTCACTTTCTTGAGATTCCTCATCTTCCTTTTCTTCCTTTTCAATTTCTTCATTTTCTAGGATGTATACATTGCTTGAATTCCGTATAGCAGTCCCAACAAGTTTTCCTGAGTTTTTCTTTCTGATTTCACATTTATTGGAATCAAATATGCAAATGTGCCCTTGATCACAAGTTTGACTCACACTGAGGAGATTAGGTTTTAAATCTTCTACTAACAACACATTTTCAGCTCTATTTTGTTATTTCTGATGGCCACTATACCTTTTCCAATTATCTTGGAATACATATTATCTCCAAAAGTGATTTTTCCCTTTTGATCTCTTATTAGGCTTAGGAACTTGTTTGAGTCCCATGTTATTTGTTTTGAACATCCACTATCAACATGCCATATATTTTTCTTTTATGTCGCACATAGAGCTATCATGGATTCTATCCTCTCCACAATTTCCCTTTTCTTACAGATCTTTCTCTGTTCTTTGTCTTGATACTTTATTGCAGTATTTTTTTTATTTTTTATTTTTTTGTAGGAGTCATCAGTTTACATTCTCTAGCTATATGTCCATGGTTATTGCATTTGTAACATTCTATATCATAGCTTTGTAGAGGTGCAAAGGAGTTATGGTTTCCTTTTATTTCTTTTGGATAGTTACTAGATGTATTTTTCTTATGGAAATGAACCTCTCCATATGCTTTGAAATTTAGGGCTTTATGTCTAAAAATATTACATGAGTAGCACTGACCAAAAAAATCTACGGATGCTTGCTTGTCATTGATCTTTTAGGCACCATATTTCTATGCAAGTGAGGAGTAGATTTTTGACTATCCTCCTTTTCAATTGGACTCATAAGTGCAGCAACATAACTCCTTTTGTTATATACTAACCCAGTTTTGTCACTTGATGATCTGTGGTTACTTAGGATGTCATCTAGAGTCTTTGAGTTATTCTCAAACTTTGTTTTAATAGATTTTTCATAAAGTTTCTTTTTAAGCTGAATAATTTCTGCTTCAAGTCTTTCAAAGTCTTGTATTCTTTCTTTGAGCTGCAATTTGAGGTCCTCTTCATTCTTCTTATCCTCTTGAAGCTGGATCTTAAGTTCAACAATGATTTGGCTTGACTCCTTATCTCTTTTCTTTTGTCCTTTTTCATAATCTAGTTGTGTTCTTAAATGTTTAATATTCCTTTTACTTCTTCTCAATTCTTCAAGAGCACTTATGATTTCGGCCTTTAGGTCCACCTCTCCTTCCATATCTGTGTTAGGAACCCATCTCTTTACTTTGTTAGTATATTGTTGTTGGACGCATATGCTTTGTAAGACGTCTCATAGTATTTGTTGATCCATAATTTGTGTTATTGTTGTTGGGCGCATATGCTTTGTAAGTCGCCCGTAGTATTTGTTGACCCATAGTTTGTATTGGCCCATGGTTTTGAACCATAGTATTGGCACCTAGACTTAGTATATAAGTGTGTGTTGAGGCAAATGAAAGCACCGTGAAGTTATTTGTATTGAGCTTGCTCTTCCCCCTCGAAGTGGCCCGTGATCAATAAAAATATTTTGTGATCCAATATATTGTTCATTTTATATAGAGCTTTTGCTGAACACATCTATGTCCTCAAGTGAATTTCTCATCATAATTATAACAAATCCCTTTTTCTCCGCATGTCTGCATCTCTGTTTCAGAAAAATGCTTGATAGGAGTTGGTCGAGGAGCTGGCGGGATGGGAGGTCATTGAGAACCCATATTTTGGAAGGGAACAAAAGTGGGCTTGGAGCGCTGTTGGGCCGCAATCTTGTCTTCTGCCAACTTAGCCAACCCCAGTGCTTCCATCATTGTGTTGGGACAGAACATTTTAACCTCTGAGCAGATTTCATTCTTAAGACCACTGATAAAACAACTCTTGTAGAATTCATAAGACAATCCTTCTGTGTGATTGGCTAGTTTCTCAAATTCTGTCTGATACTCTCTCACAGTGCCAATTTGGCGAAGTTTAGTGAGGGCTCCTGTGAAGGCATCAAAAGCTCTAGGACCAAATCGTTGCAAAAGGAGCTGGCAAAAATCTAGCCATTTTGGCTCTTCATAAGCCTTGATGTACCAATGGTACCATTGAAGATCTTCATGTTCCAAATGAAAGGATGCAAGTGGAAATTTATTGACATCAAAAGTGTTATGCAGACTGAAATACTGTTATGCATGATAGATCCATCCAGTTGGATCAGTACCATTGAAGCGAGGAAAATCAATCTTCGGACCAAGGAAATTGCTAGAAGAAAATAAGCCATTAACTGATGAAGACTCGGACTGTCGTTTGTTGTTCATGGCTGAATGCTCAAGATGGAGGCCGAGAAATTTTTCATCCAGATCCTAGAGTTTGGCTTGGATGGCTACAAGTGTTTCCTCCATGGTTTGTGCTCCTGCGAGAGTGACAACCATAGCCAGGAGTTTTTTTTTTGAATGGGTAGAAAAACACAAACATAAGCTTATTTAGTAAAGGGAAATTTGGATTTGGGAAAAACTTGGATGGGTAATTGGGGTTTGACTAGGTTTTGGACACTTTCAAAGGGACAGGGAAGCAGAAAATGAGGATTTCATAAGTGGGGTGAAAGAATGGGAAAATTTGTCAGAGAGGGAAAAAGAAGTAGAAATAGGGAATGAACACGGTGGAAAAATTTGAAGGCGATTGGGTGAAAATTAAAGAAGTTATGGAAAAACCTAAAAATAGACAAATGTGGGATTTCTGGCTTTGGGAAGTGGAATTTGGGATAGGGTCCTTAGGAATAAAAGATGCAGAATGGGATTACAGGGGTGTCAGGGAAGTTTCAGTGAAAACAAGGGAGATATGGTGAAAAACAGATTTTTTTCTTTTCTTTTTCAGAATGGATCTGCTACGACACAGAAGGGATCGAAAACAAATGGATCTATAATTGCGCAAAAGGGATCAGCAACATATGGATCTGAAATGGCACAGAAGGAATCAACAACAGATAGATCTGAAATGGCACGGAAGGGATCGGCAATAGATAGATCTGAAACGACGCGGAAGTGATCGACAACAGTTCTAGACAGAGAAAATCTGTGATTTATCAGTTGAAAATAGATATGGACCCCGTATGCTCAGCTTCCTAACGGTTCAGGGGATTCACTTGGCCACCAATGATGTCTGACGGCTTGCGTATTGGTGTAGTACCCCTCACTCCACAACTCAGGTAAAACTGATAACCCCTTTGCCACAAACGACAGCTCTTGGTTTACCTCACGGGTGGAAACTAGTCAATCAGGTAGGGGTCGTTTCCCTTTTCGCTGGCAGATCCTCTCAATGGGACAACTACTTTAGGGTTCCTGTGGTACTCCTCACAATGATTTTTAGGGATTATGCCCAAGTACTTCCCATAGTTAAGTGGATAGGTATTATTCCCAGATCCGAACCTGCAACAGATGCGAAAAAACAAATTTAGCAGAAATTTCACCCAATGAGCCCAAGAAAGTGCTCTGATACCAGATGTGAGGACCTGCAACAATTAATTGATAAAATGCACAATATATTGGATCACGGAATATTTTTATTAATCACGGGCCACTTCAAGGGGGCAACCTCCTTTGAGCAAGCTCAATACAAATAAATTCATGGTGCCTTCATTGGCCTCAACACACACTTATATACTAAGTCTAGGCACCAATACTATGGGTCAAAACCATGGGCCAATACAAACTATGGGTCAAAAAATACTACGGGCGACTTACAAAGAATATGCGCCCAACAACAATAACACAAACTATGGATCAACAAATACTACGGGATGTCTTACAAAGCATATGCATCCAACAACAATATACTAACAAAGTAAAGACATGGGTTCCTAACAATTTGATTCATCATCTAAAGCTTGAGTTTCTATTCCCATGAATATAATTTATGTTTCCTCATCTTCTTCTTATTCATCTTCACTATCTTCCATAGTATAAAGGATCTTCTTCTTCCCATTAAACTTCTTTTTGTTTGTTGCTTTGTTCTTCTTGAATTTCTTATAGGTTTCTCTATCATCACTATCATCTTGTTTAGGATAGGGACATTTTGAGGAAAAATGCCCAATTCTTCCACAGTTAAAGCACTTCAAGGGTAGCTTTCCTTCGTACTTTCCAGTACCTTTCTCAAGTTTCTTGATGAAAATAGATTCTTCATCATCTTAGTTCTCTGAGTGGTTTTTGGGTAATGCTTCATATTTATTTGACTCTTTTGTGGCTTTAAATGTTGCCTCTTTTATTGATGGTCTATTATGTTATGTTCTCGTCTCATAAGTAGTGAAGATCCCATGTAAATCATCCACTATCAGAGAGTCAATATCATCTTGATATTCTGCAATAGACACTTTTGAATCATAATTCATTGGTAGGGTTCTTAGTACTTTTTCAACAACTTCTTTCTCCTTTATCTTTCCTCCCAGGCCTCTAATAGCATTGACAATTTCATCTACTCTTAGAATATATTCTGCAATAATTTCTTCCTCTTTCATTTTTAGACTTTCAAACTGCCCTTTGTATGTTTGAAGTTTGTATTTTTTTACTTTGGTATCTCCTTCATAAACATTTTTTAATTTATCCCAAGCATCTTTGGCTGTCTTACATTGCATGACTTTAACAAACACTGAATTTTCTAATCCATTCAAAATTGCATTCAAAGCTTTTCCATGGGATTCATATTGTTCTTGTCCATATGTATCTGTAGGTGGGTTGTCTAGTATTTTATAATCCTTTTCAACAACATTCCAAACTTTGCATCCAAGAGACATTAGATGGCATCTCATTCTTACACTCCAAAATGCATAATTATATCCTGCGAATAATGGAGGTCTGTTAGTAGCTAAACCTTCTTATTGATCCATAGTGGTTTTTAATAGGATCTTCCTTCCAGTGATTAAACTGTAGTGAAGGATCCTACTCTGATACCAATTGTTGGTTTATCCAACAATACTGAGGGGGGGGTGAATCATTTTTTCCTTCTTTTACCTTTTTAAAACAATTAGTATTAAAAACAAGATAATGAATCAAACAAGTAAGGGCACATAATTTTATTGTGGAAACCTCAAAGAGAAAACCACAAAATCAAAGTCATTAATAAGATGATTTCTACAAAAAAAAAAATATGCTACAACAGAAAGGATGCACCAACATCTCAATTTTCTATCTGCCCCAACAAATAAGGATGCCACAACACCCCTATTTTTCCAACCACTACTGGAAGGAGGATACAACCTCCTTAGAAGGCTTCGACCTGCCCCTAGCACCACCCAACCACCAAGATATTTTTATCTTCTAGATCCTTATCTTATTTCATCTGTTCTGCTTCTGGAAGTTCTTCATTTTCTGGTCTCTTTCTCTCTCGATGCTTGTATGATCTCCTCTTTTGAGACCCACCTCTTCCCCTTCAAATACCTGTTTATATAACACCATGTATGTCACATTTTTATTTACAGTTGCATCTGTTCATGCTGAAACTCATGTCTTTTCACAATTATGTCTTTCCAAATGAATTAGATCTCTATTTATTAATTAATGAATAATGTATTTTGTTTATTATATCTCTTGCGAGCATGTACAAGGGTCTGCGGGCACAAATTAAGGCCTGTGGGCATATGCTTCCTCTTCCTGCAGGCATATGTTCCTCGTGGGAATATATTTATGCCTTTGTGTAGGCATAACCTTCTGCGGGCATAACCTTCTACGAGAATAGCCCCCCTGCAGGCATAACCATAATCCTTTATGCAGGAAAGCCCCTTGCGGGCATAACCATAATCCCCTTGCGGGCATGTATATGTTGGAAGGCGGTTTGATGGGGAAAGATTGTGGTACCACTGACGCCGCGACACGCCAGAAGAGGGCATGAAAGGAGTATTTTGTGCCAAAGGATACCCCAGTTGGCAGTTTTTGGGTCACTTGCACCATACATTATGTAATAGTGAGTCAGTATGCCGCGGTATGCGGGTTTTTGGGGCCATTTGGACCAAGTCAATTAGATATTGGGTCAATTGTCCATAGTGTCAGTTAGAGAGTCAGTTGTAAGTGGACAAATATTGTAAGGCAAAAGCCTATAAATACATGAGAGTTGTAAGTATTAAAGGGAGGCAGGCATGAGAGGAAGAATACAAATGGGATGCGAGATCCGTGTTTTTGCTGGTGTATTCGCGGCAGTAATATAATGATGTTTTGGTACAAACTTTGTGCAATGTTGCGATGTATGAATGTTGTTTAATGCAATGTATGCTTATTGTTGCCTTGATGATAAATGTTGTGATTAAGTAGTATGTTCCATGTAGAATGTGATGATAAATGCTGCGATGAAGTGATATGTTATAACTCCTTGCCGAATGTTTAATGTTTCTAGTTAAAGTACCGCAATAGAGTCAGTCCATGCAGCCACAACTCTCTTCCTCCCTTAGCGGAAACATGGTTCCGTCTGCTCTTCCTGGACGCCTCGGGTGAGACCTCATCCACTCGATGGGTGTTGCTGGGTGGGCTCAAACCTGCACGGACCGGTGCCCAGGGAGACTGCGGTATGCATCGACAGTGAGGTGAACCCCTGTCGACTGAGGTCGCATTGGCCAACAAATGGTTCCATTTCTTGGACCGTGTGCAGAGTAAGAGGAGGCCATGTTGTGGCACCTGATGAAGCCGGAGATACATAGTTGGTTTGATTAGAGACTGTGGGAATTTGTTGAAAAGGAAAGTTAGAACACACGACTAACAGTCGATTACTGGTTGGGAAGGTATATTCATGACAGTCCGCACGAGTGGTTTTTCTCTGAATTCTCGGTTATTCTGTATGAGTGGCTGTCGAAACTGACCTTCCAGAAGAGAAATTTCCAGGGTAGTGAGCCGACGGCTTGGACCCCGGAGTTGATCCAGGAGCTGCAGGAAGTCGATAATAAGGCATCGCGGGCTGTTGAAGTCTTGCTTGATAGCATCTTGGAGGGATACATCACTGAATTTGCGGTTGACATGAAGAAATCCTATAGTGAAGCTGAAAGATACTTCTTTGACGGACCGAGGGGAAGGTTTCTGCTGTCACTCCAACTGTCGATTAAGATGCTAATCTGCGAGAAAGGTATATTGAAAATGCACCTTGATCAATAAGTAGCCTGGTGGGCGGAGGCCGTGGGTATCGTGACTGTCGGGGGGCAGTTGAAGGAATGGTAAATGGGTAGATGGGTGCAGACCATGAGGAGACTGTGAGTGAAGCCAAGGAAGAAAGTGGCCTTACGAGGGGAGGAGAAAGGTTCCGACAGGAAAAGAGGCAGAGGATAGGAGAAGGTCCTGCTGTGATCGGACTGCAAGACCGTGAGGGAAGGCCACATGGGACGAAGTGACCTCATAGTCCTGATAGGGACAACCAGGCTATGCCCAGGATAGAGGTAGGACTAAACCCCAGCACCAACATACCCACCCCTCTGCTCACTAACTCACAACCAGTAAGAAATACTACTTCGAGACCACCAAGTTCATCGAGTCAGCAAAAGTTAATTGGTAGTAGTACAATGACAAGAGGAAGGAAGTCCAAAATGGTGGGTGATGATGAAAAATTACCGTTATTCCACGGGAGTGCTACAGACAATCCCGAACAATATTGGTTTTTGTGTGAGGCAGTTTGGACCATGAAACAGGTCACTAATGATAATGCTAAGAAAGGGCAGTTGGCCATGACCTTGCGAGGTCGTGCATTAGATTGGTTCATGAAGTTAATTTTGGTTCCTATGGGAGCACCAGAGAAGTCTCTGGATGAGATTCGGGATGGATTGATTGCTGAATTTAGATGGCCTAAGTCATAGGCTCAATATATTATTGAATTGAAGGAAATTAAGCAGTATCCCAATGAGACGATATGGGATTTCGACCAGCGATTCAAGACGCTGATGGAAAAGGTTAGTTTCGATATGAGTGTTGTCCAACATAAATAATGGTTCATTTCAGCACTGTTACCCCACATTCGGTTGCCGCTGATGCAGCAGAACATATCGACACCGAGCGAAGCTCTAGATAATGCAATGCAATTGGAAGCGTCACCGATTGGAGATAATGCAGTCGGGATGTCGCAGATACAGACACAACTCGCTAACTTGACTATACAGTTGCAAGATTTGAAGAAGAACAAGGAACAGTGTGATGAAGTATGGTGTACGCGATGCTGAAGAGAAGGACATACGAAGGATAATTGTCCGGATTTCCATAATTATTTGGTGTCAGGTGCGCCAAATCCGTTGAATGGTGGCAGTATGTCGTGGTGTCGCATTTGTCACGTTTTTGGGCACAATCATGATAATTTCCCATATATGCAGAAAATGGTCACAACCCCGCAAAATCTTTATTGCAGATTCTGCAAGTCGGTGGGTCACGATAACAAGGATTGTCGTGCATATGGGTTGCTACAGGAGAGGATGTGCAATGCATTCTACGTCAAGGACGATTAACGCATGGTGCAACAACCACAAATGCAACCGCAGGTAGCCTAGTCACTACCGCAGCTGCAGATGTAGTTTGCACCACAACAACAACAACCGCAACTGTTCATACCGTAATACACCCCGATGTAGACAACTTCCCCACAACCACAATACGTATAGAAACCGCAGTATGCACCACAAGGGAAAGGGATTCCAACAGCACCAATGCAACAACAATACCAGCAGTAGGCCAGCTACTGGGGAGGCTACAGGGGTAGACGCGGTGACAGATTTGGTCCAGGAGGAGGAGGCCGAGGTGGTCGTGGACCTATTCAATGTTACCACTATGTGGTATGGGGGCATTATCAGTGAGACTTCCCACTGCTACAGAATCAGTGTACGTTTTGTTTTGGTAATGATCATACGGTTGAGAATTGTCCACAGTTGATTGCACGATGGCAGGCTGGGAATGCTCCGCAGCTACAGAATCAGGCCCAGCCACAACAACCAGTACAGAACATGGTACAACAACTAGTACAGAACCAGGCCCCGCGACCACCGCCAAATGCCAATCAAAATATCAATCAACCAGGGAATCTGTAGCAGAACCAGACGCAGGGTGCAAATATTGTGACCATTTCTGCAGAACCGCGACCACAAGATGCTTCGGTGGCTGTTGTCACTCGTGGAGGCAAGACAACTGGGGAAGATGGTTCGCAACCACTGATTCGATTGGCTGGTCAGAAGATGGTACCCTTCGACATTGATACGGAGCGAGAGACATTCCTGGAAGCACGTCATACGTTGGAGAAAGACCACGATAAGGATATTGTTTGCGATATGCCGCATGTCTTTGATGCCACATCAGACGCCGATCGACCACCCCCAGGGACATTGCAGAAGTTCCTTGAAAGCTGTCTGTCATTGGCACGAGACCCAACTTCCTTGGTTGATATTGAGGGATGGTTGCAGCGATTTCTGAAAGGATGGCAGGAGTCAGCCATAAACTCCTTACAGCGACAGAAGACTGGCAAGGAAATGCGAATGAACATTCAGCTCAGTGACTATGATGTTGATTCGATTATTCTTGATCTTGGTTCGGATGTTAACATATTAACCAAGAAGGCATGGTAGAAAATGGGGAGTCCCCCATTGAGCTGGTCTCCTGTGCAGCTTCGGTTGGCTAACCATGCCAAGGTAACACCCATTGGGCGAGTTTTGCGGCTCACAATTGATATTGAGGGCATGAAGACTTATGCTAATTTTGATGTTATCGAAGTGGTTGAGGGAGGAAGCTCTTATCCAGTGCTCTTGGGGATTGGATGGGCTAATGATAGTGGAGCTGTAATCAACTTCAAGAAGCGCATGATGACCTTTGAGAATCGCAATTTCAGAGTCATAGCCCCATTGGATCCGGCTGAAGGACCCCGATATGTTGAACCTATAAGAGATGATGACACCATTGGATGGGACCATGCATTCAACATTTCAGAAGATTATATTCATCCCACTGTCCACGGTGAGTTGGAGTGGTGCAGCGAGAGTTCTGCGTCTTCCGACTCCGATGATGCATTGGAACACTGGCAGAATCACATGCATGAAGTATCAGTCCAGAAATGTGGTTTAGTTACGCAATCCATGTGTCATGTTGCGACAGAAACGATCACATTGCCTGTCTATGAGGGGTTTCCTGGCCTAAACACCTTTGTAGCAGATTTTGAAGACCGCATCCCAGAACCATAGCGATTGCTGGCCTTGGAGGAAGCACTGAAGGTTGCTCCAACACACATAAGAAATTTATTAAAGATTGGTCACAGTGTCGAAGGTTGATGATGGTTCGATTTGGAGACACTAAAGTTTATCACACTAGCAAGTATGATGGTCGGACGGATCCTAGTGATCATGTGATGGAGTGCCAACGATTGTGGGTAGCGCGACCCAGAGATGAGTGGGTTCATGCTTTTGTCCATACTTTGGAGGAGATACCACGCTCGTGGTACACTGCAGCCAAGTTGCTCCGTGACATTACAACATGGGGGGAGTTGACGATCTGTTTCACTCATACGTTCACGTTTGTAGATGCCAACCCTGATGTCCATAACGCCTTGTAGCTCATCCACAATGTGATATTTCAGGTTGTTCCGATGGCCTACCCTGTCGATCCGCACACCCACTGTTAGATGCAGTCTCTCATGGAGTGCTTCAACATTAATGGTGGCCCGGAGGACGATGATGATCCCCGGAATGTTAACATTCCCGAATCTGAAGGAAATCGTGATGTGGTCCCATCTGTTGCACCAAGTAATCTGTTTAGTCATCCATTGCAGATCCGCAAGACGAATATTGGCACCAAGGCTACTCCTAAGTTTGCCAATGTTGGAGATTATTGGGATGATGAGATGATGAGTAAGGTCATTGAGTTACTTCATGAATTTCAAGATGTGTTTCCCATGAAGTTTTCCGAAATGAAGGGAATCTTGGGTGATTTAGGAGAGATGAAGATTCCATTAAAACCAGATGCTAAGCCAGTCCGATAGCGACCTTATCGGCTGAATCCGCGACATCAAGAAAAGGTCAAGGCAGAACTTGATCGCATGTTGGACGCTGGTATTGTCGAACCTGTGGAAGAATCCGAATGGACCAGTCCTATGGTGGTGCATGACAAGAAAACAGGCAAAGTGCGCATTTGTGTCGACTTGCGGAAGTTGAACGATGCCTGCTTGCATGACCCTTTTCTGACCCCGTTTACTGATGAAGTACTTGAAGGAGTGGGTGGCCAGGAGATGTATTCTTTCACTGATGGATTCTCTAGATACCATCAAATTCACATTGCCATGGAAGATTGCCATAAGACAACTTTCGTTACTGAATGGGGTTTCTTTCAATACATAGTCATGCCGTTTGGTTTGAAGAATGCACCTGCGATATTCTCCCGGGTCGTTGTTGCCGCATTCAAAGATTTTATTCAGAAATTTCTGCAGGTATATATGGATGATTGGACCATTTATGTATTGATTCGTGATCATTTGGCCAATCTACGGTTAATGCTTGAGCGATGCCGACAGCACCAGATATCGCTGAACTTGAAGAAATGTATTTATGCGCACCGTTTGGGATATTGCTGGGACATATCGTGTGTAAGCAGGGATTGCTGGTTGATCCAGCCAAAATTGCGCTCATTTTGGGGTTGCAACCACCAACCACCGTTAAGCAGTTGCAAGCGACTTTAGGTCATACGGGATATTATAGCAAGTTTATTAGGGGTTATGTTGCGATTATTGCCCCTATGGAAAAGTTTTTGAAGAAGGATGTGGCATTCCAATGGAGCCCGGAATGTCAGGCTAGTTTCGAAACGCTCAAGGTGAAGATGGTGTCGGCATTGATCTTGGTCTTTCCAGATTGGAGTAAGGAATTCCATGTCCATGTTGATGATTCATTGGTTGCACTAGGGGTTGTATTGGCTCAACCAGGAGAAGGCGACATTGATCATCCCATTGGTTTTTCCAGTCGGAAGCTGTCCTCTGCAGAACGCAATTACACTACCACAGAATGCGAAGGTCTGGCCATGGTCTAAGCACTGTAGAAATTCAGGCATTATTTGTTGGGTGGCCACTTTAAAATGTTTACTGATCATTCTACGTTAAAATACTTAGTTAATAAGCCTGTGTTGGGGGGGAAGATATGCCGATAGCTACTGTTGTTTCAGGAGTTCGATTTCGAAGTCATTGTGAAACCGATGCGGTTGAATGCTGGACCCGATCATTTGTCACGGATTGATACATGGGAGGAACCGACTAATATCGAAGACGGGTTGCCGGATTCCCAATTGTTCCACGTTGCTACCGCTAATCAATATTTTGATGACATCCTTCAGTTTCTGGTGACCGGCACTGCGCCTGATGACTTTACCACTACTCAGAAGAAGCAATTGTTCATCAAGGCTACTGACTTTCAACTGATCGCAGGAGAGTTGTATAAATTGGGTGCCAATGAGATATTGCACAGATGCGTCTTGCCGCATGAGCAAGCGCAGATATTGGCCAATGCACATGGTGGAGTTGCGGGCAGACACTATGGCGGTTGGGGGACTACCCGGAAGATACTGCGTGCAGGACTTTGGTGGCCCACATTACATAATGATGTGACAGACTATGCGCGGTCTTGTGATGTTTGTCAGGGAACTGGAAATCCATCCAGATGCGACGAGATGCCACTGCTACCCCAAGTGACATTGCAACCGTTTGAAAAATGGGCTGTGGATTTTGTCGGACCAATCCATCCACCAGGGAAACACACAGGTGCGCAGTATATTATCACAGTGACATAATACTTGACCCGATGGGATGAGGCAACACCTGTAGTTGATTGTTCTGCCGCAACGGTTGCTCGATTTTTGTTTGATCACATTATCACTCGATTCGGCTGCCCTAAGATATTGCTGAGTGATCGAGGTAGCCACTTTCTGAATCGCACTGTCAGTGCATTGACGGAAGAATTGCAGATACATAATAAGAAGAGTACACCCTATCACCCACAAGCGAATGGAACGGTGGAGGCGTTTAACAAAGTGTTGGAGCATGCGTTGACAAAGGTGTGTACTGCAAACCACGACGACTGGGATCTGAAAGTTCCAGCAGTATTGTGGGTGTATCGCACCACATGTAAAAGGTTGACCGGTCAGACACCTTTTAAGATGGTATATGGGAAGGAAGCAATTATGCCTATGGAGTAAATTGTTCCCAGTTTACAAATTGCGGCTGTTATGAGCATGGATGATGTTGCAGCATTAGACAAATGTCTAGCACAATTGGTGGAGCTAGAAGAGGATCGATTTATCGCTGGCTTTCACCAAGGAGTGGAGAAAGATCGCCAGAAGGCATGGCATGATCGCCACATTAAAAGTAAGTAGTTTCAGCAAGGCGACTTAGTGTTACTATATGATAGTAAGTTTATGAAACATCCAGGCAAGTTGCAAATGCATTGGCTGGGTCCCTATCGCATCAATAGTATTATTTCAGGAGGAGCGGTTTAGTTGCAGCGATTGGATGGGGGGATGCTCCCCAAACTGGTAAATGGTCACAGGTTGAAGCCCTATCGCTCGGGCTTAGAGCAGTGTGATGTCTAAGTCGCATTGGTAAAAAAAAAAAAGAAGAAGAGGAAGAAGAGATGGTGATTGTTGCAGGTTGCTTGGTGGTCGATGGTGCACCAATAGAAGAAGGTATGCGAAGCAGGGAGGCTTGTATCGCAAGTTTGGAGCCGTCGAAGACTCATGGCAGTATTATGACTAGGACTGACGACAGATTTTGTTCAAGGAGTTGTAATGATTACGGAGGATTTGGAGGTACGGGGCAATGTTGTGACTACTGCTCCACTAGTATTTTGTCACCACTGCCCATCATCCCTATCAGGGTATTTTTTAAGGATTCTAATATTATACTTAAGTATAGTATTATAGGCGATTATTTTGGATTGAAAAAAACATATATATAGATAGGTAGGCAGATATTAAATGTGAAACATACAATTTACTACTAAAATTTGTGAATTTTGGCGAATATTATGATAAAAAACATATTTTATGTAAATATAGGCAATATTAGGGACTAAAAATGACCAAATAGCGAATTAATTTTTTGAAAAAAATCCCGAAAAATAGCCAATTGGCGAAATTTCGCCCCTAAAAATTTCTCTGATCCCTATACATGATTGCACCTCACCGAGTCAACCGAATAACCACAAGACGACGGCATGTCTTGCACATGACACACGGGGCTGGTATGATCAGCACACTATGAGGAGATTGCTCACATGTTGGTACGTAGGATCTTCGGTAACAATATGCCTACCCCTCCGATGCGTCAATTGATGGGGTCACACACACAGATTGAGAGATAGTGGGACATCATTCCCACTATTGTCACCTGGGAATGGTCCGACTATAAGTAGCCGAGGTAGCTGGTAGCTTGCTACAATGAAGTTATTCTGAACTAGAGTGGTTATGTTGGTTGATCAATTTGGATGTTGATTTGTGAGGAATTCCAAGGAGGCTGTGGAAATGCTTCACTTTGTTTCCCGTGGCAGCACCCCAGGGGCCCTGTGAGCCCGAACGATGAGTGTACCTGAGTGCCTTGATATGGTGGGTGCACTTACAGTGTGTTATGCCCGAGCCGAGGGCCGGTTCAGCATGTTTAAGTACGCAGTAGTTGTTCGAAGGATCGTACTATTCTTGACCAATGAGGTGGTTGGGACCGGAGCTCCCCGACCATAAAAGGAGCCGGTTGCTGGTGCGAAACAGATGTGCCAGAGTCATCTGTGAAGTTTGCATCTAGGTACTGTTCATCCTCTTTTCCTTCCCGCTGGTACCATTCCAAGAGACTCGAGGATGAGTTTGAGAAGTACATGACAGCAAGTCGGGCGCTGACGATTTTGGGTTAAACATATGGCACAATGAGTCAACGATCCATGTAGCAGAAGGAGCGGGAAAACACCACGTGATCCAGACAGCAAGAACAATTACCGAAACATAGTTCAATTCGAAGGCACTCTGTCCAGCAGTTGACGTGGCTTGAGGGCGAGCCACAGGATTGTGTTGGTGGCCTGTTGGCAAGCAGTTTGGTGGGGAAAGATCACGGTATCGCTGACGCCGCGACACGCCAGAAGAGGGCGCAAAAGGAGTATTTTGTGCCAAAGGATACCACAGTTGGCAAGTTTTGGGTCACTTGGACCATACATTATGTAAGAGTGATTCAGTATACCGCGGTATGCGGGTTTTTGCGGCCATTTGGACCAAGTTAGTTAGATATTGGGTCGATTGTCCATAGTGTCGGTTAGGGAGTCAGTTGTAAGTGGACAAATATTGTAAGGGCAAAAGCCTATAAATACATGAGAGTTGTAAGTGTTAAAGGGAGGCAGGCATGAGAGGAAGAAGATAAATGGGATGCGAGATCCATGTTTTTGCTGGTGTATTCGCGACAGTAATATAATGATGTTTTGGTACAAACTTTGCACAATGTTGCGATGTATGAATGTTGTTTAATGCAATGCTGGCTTATTGTTGCCTTGATGATAAATGTTGTGATTAAGTAGTATGTTCTATGTAGAATGTTATGATAAATGCTGCGATGAAGTGATATGTTATAACTCCTTGCCGAATGTTTAATGTTTATGGTTAAAGTACCGCAATAGAGTCAGTACATGCAGCCACAACTCTCCTCCTCCCTCGGTGGAAACATGGTTTCGTCTGCTCTTCCTGGACGCCTCGGGTGAGACCTCATCCGCTTTGCGGGTGTTGCTAGGTGGGCTCAAACCTGCCCAAGTCGGTGCCTAGGGAGACTGTGGTATGCGTCGACAGTGAGGTGAACCCCTGTCGACTGAGGTCGCATTGGTCAACAGTATATAAGCTTGTGGTCATATATATGAGCCACGCGGGCATATCTATGAGCCCTGTGGGCATATCTATGAGCCTTCGGGCATATCATATGAGCTTGCGAGCATATATATGGGCCCTACGGGCATATCCTCAAGCCGTGCGGGGATATATTTAGCCCTGCGGGCATATCCTTAGCCCTGCAGGCATATCCTTAGCCCTGCAGTCCCTCTTCCTTGCGAGCTCTCTTCCTTGCAGGGATATTGTAATCCATATTGCTGGCATCATCTTCCTTGCAGGATATCTTCGTGCCTTTATGTGGGCATATCCTTATGCCTTTATGCGGGCATATTTTAAGCCCTCTTGCAACCCTCTTTGTGGGAACCTTCTTCTTGTTGACCTCATCTTCTTTGTTGACATCAATGACAACACATTATTCAACATCACGATGAAAGTCTTCTCTATGCTCATTTCTCCACTCCTTCTTTAATCTCAATCAAACATACAATTATCTCAATGACATCTTCAGGGATTCACTATGGAATCTAGTAGCATAACAATACTCTCTTCAGTCGCCCCTTTCTCCCTTGAATTCCCTTAATTATATAGATGGATGGAAAAGGGTAGAATATGGATTCCTAGGGCTTGTCACATTTGAGATGGGATTGCGATTTCCCAGGTTCACGACATGTGGATGTAACTTATCACAATCATCTCCTCGAAAAATATCCAAATATGAAGGTTTTGAGGCTATCTCTCCTTGTCAGTAGTGAAATGTGGGATAGGGTCACTCTCTCCCTATCGTGCAAGGAGTGATAGTGGGAGATTATCACTCTCTACACAACGTATAGAAGAACGATAGTGCTCAAACTGACAATGATGCTCAAGGTCAAGGGTCAAAAAGGTAGTTTCTAGGAATAACAAGTATAATGAGTCTCCTATAGTCCCCAAGGGTGGAAAACAAGGGTATAGCATCTTCCCCCTAAAGTGTGATATCATAAGAAAAATTTGTTCCCAAAACACTTTGATCTTTGAACAAATTTATCATTTTTGAGTCCTTCATCATTCTTCTACTTCCCATTCTTCTTCCTGAGTTTTATTTTTATTTTATGTCTCTCTTTGTTATACCTCCATGTTTCACAGTGTCGCATCTCCATCACAAAACGAGTTGACGACACTTTCCCTACTGTTTTAAACCATCTAGAAGAGACAGATGATGAGTCAACCTTGAAGGTGAATCTACCCTGACAAGTTCTGACCCACCTAAGACTTTATCTACACACACTACCGCGCCTTGCTCATTTATCAAAACGCGGTACTAGACACTACCGCGCTATGCTTTTTCCCCCAAACGCGGGCAGTACCGCGTTGTGCTAAGACTGCAGAGCGCGGTACTCTTTTATTAGCTTTTTTCCCTTGGCTTGTGGGATTTTGGATTTTCGAAGATAATGGAAGATTGGGGTCCCTGATTCGATCTCAACTCATTTCCTTCGATTAGAAACCCTGATCCACTTATCTCTCCCTAGATCCACCCATCTCTCTTGTTGGTTAACCTCACCATTCACTATAAAAGAGAGGCATTCCATTGGGAAAAGGGGGGAGGACTCTTGAGAGTACCAAACTTATGGTCTTACAGCATTGTGGAGATAGCTAGAGGAGAAGACACTTAGAGCTAGAAGATTGGCTTGGACATCAAGCACCTTTTGTAAGTATTCTTCAAGTTGTAATGGAATAACTTGTCTTGTTTCCCCAAATCATTTGTATTAATTCTGTTTTAATGATATGATTTGTATCTTTCATAGATTTAGATTCTAACTCATGTTTCAAGTTGCTAGAGAATAGTGCATTCTTGTGTTTTGGTTCCATTTTGACAGGTTCATTTGTGAGGGCTTGGAGATTGGAGCAACTACAAAGATAAGCGTTTGGTAGAAGGTCAGTTAAACTTCTTCTACTCTTTCTAGCATTTTAACCTTGAGACGTTTGTTAGATCTAGGGATTCAAGGTAGCATTTGTTTTGACTTGTTTCTTGCTTTAGAGTTAGTTTAAAGTCTGCTTTAAAGTTAAGAGAGTTTTGGCTTATCCGTAGGACAAAATTCTACATAACAAGAATGGCGACTCCACTGGTTTTGATTACTGCTTGATTGATTCAGTTCACTGTCATTTATCTTTTGATTGTGAGTTTTTGTTGCACTTCAAACCAGTTTGAATCTTGGTCCTTTTTTACCTTTATTCACCCCTCCTCGCTGTAATTTTCTCCCTGTTTGATCACTGAGTCCCCTGGGTCAGCAACAACCCTGAAAATTTCATTTTCTTTTCTCAAGTTGCGCTTTTTTCTTACCTTGCCACAGTACCGCGCCCCCTGAACTGCCTCCAGCGCAGTAGTACCGCGTTCTCTTCCTTAGTACCAGAGCGGTACTGTCACAGTGCCGCGCTTCAGTCAGACCATTACCCGCGGTAGTGTCTGCAAGATTTTAATTTTTTTTATCTTTGCTTGGTTTCCTGAGTCTCTCTCTGCCTTAGGTAGTCTTTGCTGTTGCCTATTAACATCCTGATTATTTTCCAGTCTGCATGGTGTGCTTATTACCCAGTTTGTGAGCTTGATTGTTGATTGAATTAGTGGCATTTTTGAAATATTGGTCATTTTTCCAGTTTGATTGCATTCACTTGATTCTTTCACCATAACCAACTCAACACCACTGTTCTCTATTACTGAACACTGTAGCTTTTACAGTCATATTATTTCTATCATTTTCAGTAATCAAAAAGTTATCATTTGAGAGCAATTTTGTTGTTTAAATTGAAAAAGTCTAGTAGTATTTTGCATAGGGAAATGCACCATTGATTTTGCCACAGAAATTCTCATTGTAGAAGCATTGTAGATTGTAGAATCAGTACATTGAAAAGAGTGTTTACTTCAGTTTGGCTTTGTTTATAAATCGAAAAGAAAAAATCTCTTGCTTTGATGTTTGCTTGTGAAAAATTTCATGCATATTTGATCGAAGAACCTCTATCTTTACCTTAGCTAGATTTCATCGAAGACAAAGGCTTGTTTGTGATTCATTCCCATTTGCATGGTTTGAGTCGTCATAACACCATCAAATTTCACGTCCACTACCTGATTGAGTAAGACAGCCACTAAAATTAGTCACCCTAATTAAACCAACTTTAACCTCACTTGAGGAAATCAAAAGAATTTGGTAGTTAGGCAGGACACCGGGGATAGGCATCAAAATAATTCCCCCTTGTCATTTTCATCTGAGACATAGTCGTTGTCTTTAGGGAACTAAAATCCTCTATTACTTATTGACACGGTCACAGCTAGTTTGTGGAGGGGCCTCCTGACTGTTTCTAACTTTCAGTGGTTAAACGGCCGCGAGATTGAGAACCGGACGGACTCTGTGGAATTCCGCACTCCACTTAGCCCTAAGGCAACATCGATCACTTTCTTCTTCGGAAGGCTAAAGTGCCCAAAACCTTTTCCGACGTGTCATGAACGAGGTAGCTTAGTATCTATTCTACTAGGGCTCTTTTACCCAGGATCCCTTTCGGTAGAGGGATATCCTTCTTATATTGGCCTCTCATGTTGTATCGTTCGACTTGGATTTCATCACCTTGCGAAGGATACAGCTTGTTGAGGTCTCCAGCTCTTAGTTAGGAGTTTTCTTGGTATCTCATCTTAGTAGAGGGTCATTTTTCTTCATAGGGACTGCTTGTTGGAATTCTGGCCATTTTTCTAGATCAGCTCGCTTATTGAGACACCGGTCTCAGTATAGATTTTAGAGCTTGCTTTTTTGGCCTGTGAGCCTTGCTTTTTCTAGATCCTCTTCTGCACACCCGGCTGCATTAGAGTTTTTGAGTTCTTTGTTTACGATACTGCCCCCGATTTTCATTTTCCTGTCATCATGTCAGATCTACCACGAAGATCACGACGACAACAGGGCCAAATCCCTCCACCACCACCATCGCCACAGACTACTGGTCCACTTGCATCACGCATTCCTGCTCCTCCTGGCCGCGGTGCTGGTCGAGGGAACATTCCACCGCCGATACGTACAACATCTTCAGTTACGCCCGTAACCGCCACACACAGCACAGTCCCAGAATCTACTGCAGCTTCTGCAACCACTAGCATGTCTGAGACTTCCACTGTCACCTCACCCACTGTCATTCCAGATTTATCTATTATAGTGGACAAAGTTATCGCAACTGAACCTAGTACAACCCAAAGTACTAGACCCGAGGTCATCCTTCTACCGGATGTCAACACTTCCCGTCCATCAGACACTTTTCACAATGATACAGACGGATCTGTTGGCACCACAGAAGGGTCCGACCAGGACATACCTGGCTTGATTTCAGTCCCAGGCGGGTACGTTGAAATCGTTGAAGATACTCGACTTCCTGACACACCCTTTGAACCTGATTATGGTTTCATCACTTCCCAAGCGGATCTTCCGCCTGTTATCACTACGTCACCCAGTGTTCACCCGCAGGAAACGAGTTCTTCTAGCAATGTACCTCATACTATATCTCTACCCAACCTCCCTCCGGGACACGAAATCATGGCTTCCATCCAGTCTAGTATGGTTAGTCTAGCGAACTCCCCGTTAGCATCGGCACGGTTTAGACGCAGCACAGAGCAAATGCTCTCGTCAGCTTCTAGATATCCCCCTGTTACTCGTCCTTCTGACTATAGGGATCCCAACATCCCGTCTAGCACAGAGTTTCGTCACGCCTTTGCAGACGGCGCCGGACCTTCGGACGTTACCATACCTAGGTTCCTGCCGGATCCCCAAAACCTTTTCCAGGACATGAACTCGGACCCAGTTTTCGAGGGTCCTCCTACCAGTGAACACGTTATGGATGATGCCGATACCCCTGGGCTAAATTCCCCGCATTTGTTGTCATCACCTATCTTTGGTGCACATTCTATGAGGGATAACCCAGTTTTTTCCCCGTCCTCACCTGTTCGATATGGACGACCCCCTCCGCAAATCGGTACCTTTGGTGCCGTTGGCCAATCCACATTATCATATTTGACCAGCAGCAGAAGAACGCTTAGTCACACTGCTGGATCTTCTGGTTGGACCGGAGGATCACCTTCGGCATACTATTTCAGGAGGTGGACAACCGACTACAGTGGTCCCCAACTCTAACTACCAAATTCCCCCTGGTGGGCCATCAACCCAACCAGTTGATGGACAACCTTTTGTTGGGAGCCCTGTTCCAAGTCAACAACCTCCAACTAGTGGTCCATCAACCCAACCAGTTGGAGGACAACCTTTTACTGGGAACCCCGTTCCCAGTCAACAGCCTCCTCATATGGGGACATCCAACCTACCTGCTGGCGGACAACCTATTGGCTCGATCCAACAAGCTTCCCAACCAGCAGCGTCTACTCAGTTCGGTATGTACAATCCACCTGGCAGTGGGAAACCTTATTCCGGTGTTCCAACCGAGCCTTACTCTCAACAACCCCTGCCAGGCATGCTTCCTTCTTGGGATCCTCAAATCCCACAGAGTGGGGGGTACTCACTTTTTGGAAACTGGAACCAAGCTGGGGGGAAATCTCAGATTTCCCTTAACTTGAATTCTGGCTTCCCTTACCCTTCAGCTGCTACAACTCCATGGAACCCATCACTTCAATTCCCACTCGCTCCTCAAGCAGGAACGATCCTTCCATGGACACCACCGTCGCAGCCACCCCCCAATCCTGCTATGGGAAATCCTCCACTTACACAGTATAGTGGCAACATCCCTGGAACACAACAATTCCAAGGAACTTTTCCCCAACAAGGAACAACAACCATTCCTGGGTATCAACAACCCCAGGGTACCATACCCACTCAGCAGAACACTTACCAATCGGTTGCCTACAATCAACCGGTTAACCAGATGGCTTACTATCCGCAGAACTTCCAGCAGTATCCCGCAGGAAACTCATATGGGTATAACACACAGCAGTATGCTATGCAGGGCCCTCCAGGTTTCTCTGCACCACATGGTTATTACTCATACATGCAGACCAACCGTCAACTTCCCTTTTTGGCCACACTTGACTTACCTAATTTGTCGAGGCTTATCAACGATCCTATATGGCATGAACCTCATTGGCCACCTATTCCAGCCAAACTACCATCGGACATTCCTAAGTTCGATGCTAAGCCTGGGGAAGACCCCAAGAACCACGTGATGACCTTCCATCTTTGGTGTTCATCCAACTCCTTGATGGATGATTCCATCCGACTTCGGCTCTTCCAACGCACGCTTACCGGAACGGCAGCAAAATGGTACATCGAGCTGCCACAACACTCTTTTCGTGATTTCAACACTTTGGCTATGCAGTTTCTGACACATTTCCAGCTCCCCATCCGGTATGAGACTGGAACAAAACTGCTAACTTCACTGCGTCAAACCACTTCTACACATATTTCGGATCACATCCACGAGTGGCGAAGACGCCGTAGGTTAATTAAGGCACCTATTCCCAATCAGCTACTTGCTGATTGGTTCACAAAATCCTTTTTACCTCCCATAGCCAGAGACATCGCTATGCGCGGGCCGGTTACAGAAGAACAAGCCATCTCGGCAGCACAATACATGGATTTAGTATATACTCAATCCGGTACTTTACATGAACTTCTTCCACATGCCTCCCGCGTTCACACTGATCCAACAAAGCCTACTACTGAACCACCCATTGATGGTATTGTTGGTTCATTCAAGGCTCGGCCTGCTACCAACTCGACGGGACAACAAGCTTCTGCTTCCCCCGCTTTTACCCAGGCTGTTTCAAAAACTTCCACCTCTCCTGCTGTCTCCTCCGAAGTGAACGCAGTTCAATCTACGTCACAACCATCCGGAGGAAAGAAGAAAAACAATCGTGGAAAACCCAAGAAGAACTAGCAGGAGAACCCCAAGCCACAACCTACCCAGAATGACCAGAAACCACGTCGAAAAGCTAAGTTTCCCTGCTTGATTTGTCAAGATGATCATTATACGCGTGACTGTCCCTACAAGGACGAGGTCAACAAGTTCGTTAAAGGATCCTCTCGCCCGACAGTGTTAACTGACCCTTTCCCACAACAGCAACAGCAGATGGTTTCCCAAGAAACCCCACAAGGGGGCAACCCGACCAATCCCACCCGCGGAGAGACGTCCACAAATCGCGAAATCCTAATGACAAGTAATGAGGAGATTAATATCACCACTCGTTCAAAGACGTATGACAACCCCCCAAGTTCAAACAAACAATCGGAGATAGCCAAAGGCAAATCTCCCGTTGAAGATCCGATTTCTATTCCCCCTCCTACCAGTCATCTCCATATTGAGAGGCCGCTGACGGACACAGTGCTACGCCCACCCAAGGGCACTATTCGAAAGGCGACATTCAATCCTAATGCGCGAGCCGCCCAAAACTACAACATTGTTGAGGATTTGGCTCAAGCACCTTGCGCCATGTCGACTCTCGAGGTTCTCCAACACTGCCCCATGCAGCGTAGAACCCTACTTTCAGCACTGGGGGCAATGGACCCAGATACTTCAAACTCCATCATGTTTAACTTGGAGCACGCCAAACCTAGGCTTTCTCATCAGTTAGCCTTCCAGGTGCATACAAAAATCTGTGGAAATGTCATCCATCGCACTGTGTTAGATGAGGGTGCTTCCACGTCGATTATGTCTTTGAACTGATGGAGAGCCTTAGGCTCACCCGAAGTCACAACTTCTCCCACTACTCTCAGGGCGTTTGATGGACACGGCTTTCAACCGTATGGACTCATTTCCTCAATCGATGTTGAACTGGGGGGCAAAACAGTATCCGTACACATCGAAGTCGTGGATGCACCTTTGGATTACAATCTCCTACTTGGTCGGAACTGGTTCTATGCCATGACCGCCATAGCATCTACAGTCTTCCGGATTGTACAATTTCCTCATGAAGGTAAAATTGTCACTATTGATCAACTGGATTACTGTATCCCAGACTCCCATCCGAACTCCGCCAATACCGTCCCGTTATTGGATCAACCTCGGTACCGGTTCCAAGACATAGGTGTTGGTCTCATGAAGGATTCTTCCCTCATTGGAGTTTTTCCAGAGCTGGGAACCCATCTTCAACCAGTCAACATGATTTCATCGCATGTCACCCCTTCCGATGATTCATGGGTGATTTCGAGTCCCACTCAGATTCAAGGCTATGGCAATTCCATGCCTTTGAACAGAAACCTTGCAGCATATGACGCGATCCAATCAGCCACAAATTGGGTCGACTGTTCTACTGATCACACTGTGGCATAGCTCTCGGCTGAAACTCATCCACACCCACCACTTTTTGATCCTCTCAACTTGATTTTTTCCACTGACGAATCAATCATGGAGGTTATGTGCGGTGATGAGCCACCATGGGGAGATTTTCATCATCGATCTTCATTCCCCACCATTCAGCCACTTGAGCCTGATACCAAACCCAGCGCTTCACTTGGGATGGTTCAAACCAAGTTCCCCACTTCCCTCGACGAGGTATTTTCCGAAGGAAACTTGGCCAATCTTATGGCAACCACTCCCATCGATATTTCAGTGAAGCCTGGTATCGTGGAAAACGTACACATTGGCAAAACATGTACTCCCCTCGAAACGGAGTTCTATAGTGCCTACTTTAAAACTTTCCGCGATGTTTTTGCTTGGAGTTACGAAGAAATTCCAGGGATAGACCCCTCGATCGTGGTCCATGAAATTCCAACTTTCCCTGGCGCCCGACCTGGTCGGCAAAAGCTTCGACCCGTCCATCCTCGTAAGGCAGCCACCATTAAAGCAGAAGTTGAAAAACTTTTGCGTGCTGGTTTTATCTATCCTGTCCCATTGACAGAATGGGTATCCAACATCGTTCCCGTAGCCAAGAAATAGGGAACAATTAGAGTCTGTGTTGATTACCGTGATTTGAACAAGGCTTGTCCTAAGGACAACTACCCAACTCCGTTTATCGACCAGATCATCGATAACTGTGCCAGAAGTGTTATCTTTTCTTTCATGGATGGCTTCTCTGGCTATAATCAGATCGATATCCTCCCAGCCGACCAGCACAAAATGGCCTTTATCTTCCCTTGGGGGATCTTTGCATATCGAAAGTTACCTTTTGGCCTGAAAAATGTCGAAGCAACTTTCCAACGGACGATGTCCTACGCATTTCATGACATCAAACATATTGTAGAGCCATATCTTGATGATCTTCCCACTCATTCTTAGACGCAGGAAGACCATCTAGACCACTTGAGTGCCATTTTCGAAAGGTGTCGGCGCTACAATATACGTTTGAACCCGCATAAGTGCGTCTTTTGTGTAGAAGCTGGAAAATTGTTGGGCTTCATAGTCTCCAAAGGCAGGATACATTTAGATCCTGCAAAGGTAGCAGCTATCTTAGCCCTGCCTTCACCTACCAATATTCCAAAACTTCAATGTTTGCAAGGGCATGCAAACTTTCTACACCGTTTTATCTACAATCTGTCCGAGATAACAAAAGGCTACATGCGGCTTCTCAAGAAGAATGTTCCCTTCATATGGGATGACGAAGCCCAACGCTCCTTTGACAATTTAAAGGCAGCCTTAACCAAAGATCCTATGATTCAACCCCCCGATTACACACGGGACTACATTCTTTATCTCGCAGCCTCGATTTCCACCATTGGTATGGTGCTGGTCCAGGAAGACCAAAACGGCATAGAACATGTGGTATACTATCTCAGTAAGAGTCTTCTTGACTCCGAAACCCGCTATTCACATGTTGAAAAACTGGCTCTGGCAACAGTATTTGCTGTCCAGAGATTCCGCCATTACATCTTACTTCGCCGGACCACTGTTATAGCCGACTTCAACCCAATGTATTACATCCTCACACGTCAGGTGCTTGGGGGAAAATACTCTCGTTGGATTATCATCCTTCAAGAGTTTGACTTAGAGTTTGTCAAGGCTAAGTCCAATAAGTCTTTGGTCTTCGCGGAATTAATTTGTAACTTGCCCCGTGCTACTGAGCAACCCGAGCCCATTGATTCTCTTTCTGATGAATCATTGTTCCTCATTAGCACGTCTGATCTGTGGTATGGGGATATTCTGTTATATCTCCAAACCCAACGCTTCCGTCCCGATCTTACCCGCGATGAACGGCGACGTATCAGACATCACGCAAAATACTACCTTATAGTGAACGATACTCTGTATCGACGTGGTGTCGACACCGTCCTTCAACGCTGTTTGACCATAGATGAGGCAGAACGCGTACTTAATGACTGCCACGCTGGAGCATGTGGTGGTAATCTCTCTGGGATGGCTACGGCCCAGAAAATACTGCGAGCAGGATACTTCTGGCCCTCAATTTTCAAAGACTGCATTGAAACAGTCAAGAAGTGTCCCCCATGCCAATTCTTTCATAGTAAAGCACGCTCGCACCCCGCTCCACTCCATCCTATTGTTGTTGTCGGCCCTTTTTCCAAATGGGGCATCGATTTTATGCACTGTAAGCCCACTTCAGCCGGGGGGCATAGCTATGTCATAGTAGCTGTCGACTATTTTACAAAATGGGCTGAAGCAATGCCTACGTATGCCGAGGACGGCAAAACAGCAGCGCAGTTCATATTCAATCATATTATAGCTAGATTCGGTGTCCCACAGTCTATTGTGACCGATCATGGTTCCCATTTCAGGAACCATATGATCGAAGAACTAAGTGCCAAACTGGGTTTTCGCCACGAAAACTCAACCCCGTATTACCCACAAGCTAATGGCCAAGTTGAAGCCATTAACAAAGTCCTGAAACGAATGATTCAGCGCATTGTGGGTACCCAGAAATCTAACTGGCACTCAGCTCTATTCTCAGCACTATGGGCATACCGAACCTCAGTGAAAAGTGCTACTGGGTTTACACCATTTCAACTGGTGTACGGCCTAGAATCCATTCTCCCGATTGAATGTGAAATTCCATCACTCAAGATAGCCATAGAGCTACTTCCACACACTACTTCCAAAGAGGAACGGTTTCTATACCTAGCTAAGCTAGATGAAACCCGCTGCGACGATGCTTTGGCTAATGAAGCTCACAAAAAACGCATCAAAGCTCAATACGACAAATCCGTTCAACCTCGGATCTTCAATGAGGGTGACCTCGTACTTACATATGATAAGATGCATGATAAGCTTGGAAAAGGTAAACTTGAATCTAAAGGTAAACTTGAATCTATGTGGTACGGCCCCTTCATTGTAAAACGTGTCTTAGAAAAAGGAGCCTATGAACTAATCGATTGTGATGGTACGCCATTGGCACGGCCCCGCAACGGGATATACCTCAAACGTTTCTACGCGTGAGGTTACCCTACGCGGGTTACTTGTTGTACATAATGTACTTAGTTTGCTTTTGCTTTCTTTTTGGTGTGCGCGTGGACCTCATGTACCCACTCTTACTTTGACTCGTGACTTTATGCGTAGATGTCTGCGTACTTTGGATTCGCCGATGGTGCAAGCCGACATACCCGGAATCTTGCTTCCGCGGCATGGGTAATCTATTCCCCCACTGGCGAGTTGATTTCTTCAGGAGCCAATTGTTTAGGTCATGCAACCAACAATATCGCGGAGTACCATGCAGTCATTGGTCTCTTGACGGAGGTTGCTTCACTCGGGATTGACTCCTTATCAGTCTTTTTAGACTCCCAACTCGTGGTTTCTCATCTAAACCGTGTTTACACAGTTCGCGATCCTACACTACTTCGTTTATTTCGAAGAGTACGCCTCTTGGAACGGTCATTTAATTTTATCACATATCAACACATACCGAGAGAATTCAATTGTATTGTTGATTCATTGGCTAATTACATTTTGGATTGGCATCTTGCCCACACATAAACACATCATAAAAAATAAAATACACAAGTCATTGTAAATATTTAGATCATAAATAGGTCCATATCACTGTATATAAGAGTGTTTTTTCAAAAATACATAAAGTTTGTGTCAAAGACAAAAATTGGGGATCAAATCCCATATACAAAATTTGGCCCTCAAAGCCTACATATCGTGTACATGCCGCAAAAAGATCAAAAGACCATCTATGGAGATCTAGGAGCCCTATCATGTCCCTCATCGGACTCCTCCCGCTGCTGGTGGTAACATACTACAGCTCGAACCACCTTGCGAAGAAGTCGACTGATACGACCAGGCACACCTACAGTATGCCGCTGAAGGTGGTAAGGGACGTCATCCATCCTCATAGCAGGGATACCATGAGTCAATCCCTGCAAGTTCCTCTCAATGTCCCGAACACCTCCTGCCTCGTCTTCATCCTCCTCCTCGTCAGGGACAGCTTGACAGTCAACACCACCACCACGTAGTGGCGAGTACCTAGCAGGTCTCTGTGGTCCACGGTCTGCAACATGCATGCGAACATACATTAGACATCTTTTACACATTCTAAAAAAGTAATAAAAATTAAATATTCAAAAAGGAAAAAATACATATCCATGAAGGTCATACCAGAGTCGTCCCAGTCATCATCCTCTGGCAATGCCAAGTCGATGTCCTCACGGAAATCTACCCCTGAGTAGGGATAGTCATCAATCATAACTATCTTCTCCTCTAGCCAGGAGAAGAAGTCCTCGCCAAAGGCTAGCCGCTGAGGTCCCCCGAGGCGTCCGGCGTAGTCACTCCATCGAGCCATCCATGGCTCGGTAGGTGGACGAGGGCGCATAGATATCTGTGGGCGCAGTAGTGGCACCCTCGCCAAAAAGAAAGTGACCAGGATGCTCCCATAGCCAAATTGGGAATTTTTCCCAGTCCTACACTTGTGCACTTGTTCTTTCAGATTGGACAACACTGCCTCACACCAGTTGAAAACTGTTCCTCCCATGCACTCTGCTGCGAGATTCACTTGTGTGTGGGATGCCTGATGTGGACTCATGCTTCCTGCTGCATGCGTGATAGTGAATAGCACGGTTTTTACCGGAAGTTCTATGACCTCCTTTATGAACCCTGATGGCAATACCGAGCAATCAACTCATCTGTACTTGATTCTGAAGCTGAGTATCCAGTAAAGTTCACCCGGGCCCCTCTTTTCGAGAGGCCCGTGAGGAAATAAATATCCTCAAGTTGAATTTCGAGGACATGCTCTCCCACTCGGAAAGCTCGAATGTCAGGGTCCCAAAATTGGATGAGATGAGTGAGAAGCCTGGGTTGCTGACGAATCCCTTTGGTTTTAAAGAACTTTAGCAAACCACATTCTCGCAATGCGGTCACGGTTGGTAAGTCATTTTCAGCTGCAAAATCATCCGCTTCGTGCTCTCTTTCTTTCCAGCTTACCATTTTGCACCGAATAAGTTGCAAAACCTTGCAAAAGATCAAGCAAAGCAGTTAGTAACTATTTAGCAACTTACTTCCAGCAGAAAATTGGACAAAATTTGATTTCTTGAACTAAAAATTCACCTCTACCGCGTCTGAGAGACATTCTACCGCGTGGCAGTCCACACTACTGCGCCTCGGTTTGGAGATCCAGCGCGGTACTGTTATACAGTACCGCATTTTTCAATAGAGCCCCCACGCGGTAGTGTGAAGGGCGATTCTTGCCCAAAAGGGCTCGCTCAAAAATCAAATTTTTCCTGGTGAAAGCAAAAATTCCTTACATAAAATGAAAGAGGGGCTCAAGAACTCTTACCTGGCACAGACGGCTGTCGAAATGGTATCCTAGAACTCCCGGTATGGATCCTTGAAATCTTGCTCCTAAATAGGTGAAAATGTCTCCTTTGGGTAAAAAACACAAATGAATAGTAATTTTTATTTTTAACTATTCCTTATATAGCATTTTCAAATATTTTTTCTTAATTATTATTTTAAATAGTTAAAATAAACCCTTGTTCACATTGCTAATGTCCAATTTTTGAGCATTTATTGACAGGATCCTCGGTAAAAATGTAATACATTCACACTGGTGGTTATTCATGATCTGACCTTCATTTTGAGCATAATTTATCTTTTTCATGCTCTGGATTTAAAACTTGAAAAAGATTCCAAGCGCTTTTACACCCGTGTCGTGCTTGTCAAACTCAAGTAAATGGTGTCGAGTACAGTCAGCTTTACTCATGCTCGTTAAACGATGAGGAAAGTATTATCCTGGTTGTATTTTATTCTTTTTAAGGACCAGAATAATCAAAAAATTACGAAAAAGACCATAGGAGTCCATAGTTAAGCTCTTTTCAGACTCCCTAAAATTGAAAAGATTGCCAAGTGATCTTGACTCTTTCACGCTTGTAAAAGTATTTGAAAGGTCGTCTATTCGATGATAGGTTACCCCTTTTTTGGCCCGTCTAGACTATTTACAAGAAAGGTATACCTCAGTCAATCTCAGCTGGGAGAGTTCCCTCGGGAGTTGTTTTACACTTTTTCGGGGTCGAGGGACTAAATTTTATGAAAAAGTACATTATGGAGCTTCCTTTAAGTTTTTCAGGCTCTCTAAATATGAAAAACTACCGAGTTTTCCTTCCTTGGACTCGTTAAAAAGTTAACATCGAAGGACCCACTTTGGGACGAACCCCTCCTTTCTCAGGTTCGTAAAACATGTGAGATTGGACTCATCCATGAGATGAGCTACACCGAGCCTCTGTTATCCTCTTCAAGATCGCAAAACAAGAAAGAGGTACTCGTCTATCATGTCGGGGAAATATGGGGGGATAAGTCAAGTTTATTTATGGCAACTTGTCAGTCGTTACCTTTGAACATGGCATGTGTCCGTCTCTTGTCTATATTGGGTATCCATTTTTCACTGAGTTATGGTCATCATCATGAGTCGTCTCCCTGGCCACGAGCCCACTCATCCGGTGTCTATCCTCTATTTGTCAATAATCCCTGCTACCAAGTCCTGTTACATGTCGTTATATGTTCAAAGGGTTACATTGTTTCGAGTCATTCATTGTGTCAGGCCTCCACTATGTCAGTACATACTCCATTGTTTCATCATCTTATCGTCTGTGCCTATTTCGTGTCGATGATTTGGGAAACATCATGGCCCACCTTCGACGAGTCTATTCCTGTCGACACCAAACCACTATCCGGGAATTAGACTTAGAAATCAACCACTAGTACCTTGGTACCTGCATTCCTTAATGGCAGGTTTCCTCGGGTTTGACAGTAGGTTCACATCATTGACCTCTGATCAAGCGATCTCTCGGATGCTCGACATCAACTCATTTATTCGCATTTCGTTGAGATGTACTATTGATACCTTGGGAATCATCGTCATCATTGGTGATCTCCCTCGCATTTGTTAACTGTTCACATCATTGACCGGTAATCAAATGGTTTCTACCATGTTCGACTTCAACACCTTGTAATCACATGGCTAGATTCGTATCTTTTGCGATCGGGTAGAAGACCCTGGATGCACCTCTACATTTTGATTGAATCCAGGTTGCGATGGAGATGTCATTTGTATTGTCACACAGATCCACTTATTGTATTGGTCGTGGCTGTGTCATTATTGTCTCATGGATCTACGATTGTTCATAGTAGCCATGATCTGTCCACAGTCTACATCATCTCAATACTCATGGATCTGCAATGTATTGATCGGCAGCCATGCTTTGAGTCATCTGTTTCCGAGCATGGGGATGCCCGCCTCGGTGGTATATCTAACACTTTGTTTCTGTTTCAGCTCAGTGTCTCTCTCCTCGATGCTATCTCTGCACACTCTATTCGTAAAGTCTTTCGACCATCAGTCCCTTCTGACCTCACACTTTAGGGGGCATCTGTTATACCTCCATGTTTCACAGTGTCGCATCTCCATCACAAAACGAGTTGACGACACTTTCCCTACTGTTTTAAACCATCCAGAAGAGACAGATGATGAGTCAACCTTGAAGGTGAATCTACCCTGACAAGTTCTGACCCACCTAAGACTTTATCTACACACGCTACCGCGCCTTGCTCATTTATCAAAACGCGGTACTAGACACTACCGCGCTATGCTTTTTCCCCCAAACGCGGCAGTACCGCGTTGTGCTAAGACTGCAAAGCGCGGTACTCTTTTATTAGCTTTTTTCCCTTGGCTTGTGGGATTTTGGATTTTCGAAGATAATGGAAGATTGGGGTCCCTGATTCGATCTCAACTCATTTCCTTCGATTAGAAACCCTGATCCACTTATCTCTCCCTAGATCCACCCATCTCTCTTGTTGGTTAACCTCACCATTCACTATAAAAGAGAGGCATTCCATTGGGAAAAGGGGGGAGGACTCTTGAGAGTACCAAACTTATGGTCTTACAGCATTGTGGAGATAGCTAGAGGAGAAGACACTTGGAGCTAGAAGATTGGCTTGGACATCAAGCACCTTTTGTAAGTATTCTTCAAGTTGTAATGGAATAACTTGTCTTGTTTCCCCAAATCATTTGTATTAATTCTGTTTTAATGATATGATTTGTATCTTTCATAGATTTAGATTCTAACTCATGTTTCAAGTTGCTAGAGAATAGTGCATTCTTGTGTTTTGGTTCCATTTTGACAGGTTCATTTGTGAGGGCTTGGAGATTGGAGCAACTACAAAGATAAGCGTTTGGTAGAAGGTCAGTTAAACTTCTTCTACTCTTTCTAGCATTTTAATCTTGAGACGTTTGTTAGATCTAGGGATTCAAGGTAGCATTTGTTTTGACTTGTTTCTTTCTTTAGAGTTAGTTTAAAGTCTGCTTTAAAGTTAAGAGAGTTTTGGCTTATCCGTAGGACAAAATTCTGCATAACACTCTTGGGTTGTTTCTTCATCCTTCAAGGAATCCTCTATTATAATGATGCCTTGGAATGACAACCATCAAGTGATTTGTTTCCTTTTCTTGTGGCAAAAATGTGATTTTGACCTTTAGTCTTGAATTTGATTGCCAATGAACCATTGACTTCAAACTTTTCTAAAAATTTTCTTTTTACATAGTTTGGAGGAGTTATTTTAGATCCATTTATGATTAGGTAATGTAGGAATTAATACAGTATCCCATTTCCTCCATTGTTCCAATGATGCATGGCATATATACATAGGATAATAATCACATATGACTACTATTGCTAAGAGGGTGACTGAAGCAAGTTGTTGATGACATGATAGGTACTTAGAAATCTTATAGACTCACTACCCAATTGCTTGCTTTGTTTGGACCACCACCTTGTAACCAACCAACCCATCCACACTGCTTTTACTCAATTGATATATGATTTTTTCTTTTCCATAAAACCCCTACTTGGCCATGAATTCCTATGTGTTTGTGCATAATAACTTGTTACTCAAATATGTTCAACCATCGGGACCTGTGTGTGTGGATAAGAACTTGTTACTCAAATAACTAAACATAAGGCAAATGCTCCAGTTTGCATACAATATAGTTAGAAACAAAACATGATACATATTAAATTATAGTTGGATTGAATACGTTGGGAGAACTTGAGACCCAACAACCTTGACAAGCAATGGAGCAAGAGAATAAAGGAACCTTAGAAAACGATATTGTTTCTCCTTTTATGTGTTGAATTTAATACCTAGGAAGTGTTCTCCTAGTGACTTTGTACCTAAGTCACTAAATGTAAACAAGTGACATGATCTTGCATTACTTTCTTGAGATGAGCATTTAATTCACTTTGGAGTCATAAAGTAACTTTTCAATAAATTTAAGTGGGAGTTGAAAGGAAACTATTTAATGGAGATAAAAGTGATTTTTCTCATCCATTGATGTGAGATCACTAGATTCAATGTGGACCCTTGCTCTAGTGACTATTCAACTACCCCAAGAGAGAAAATGAAAAAGAAAGACAACCAAGAAGCATTAAATACATTCCATGAGCATTGGTGCAAGTCGAGTTCATGAGAATGAAGTCGAGTTTGAGAGAGAGAGAGAGAAGCAGGCTAAGATAATAACACAAATTCCAAGAAGCTGAGAGAGCAACATGAATTCCCAGGTTGTACAACAGGGTACAGGGGCATGATTTCCTAGAACATAATCAACACTAAATTCGAGGAGGAGCTCCACATAATTCAAGGAACATTTTGGGCACAAATTTCGAGAAGGGGAGCATGAATTTCGAGAGGGTTAATTATGCATTAAATGTGTCTATAAAGGCCGTACTGCAAGCTCAGAAGTTGACAGTCTGTACACAGCAATAGTGACACAGGAATCGAGGTGAGATACAACATTTTTTCGAGGCATCATTTAAGTGATAAATTTCCTTCTTGGCACGAAAACCAACGAATTGAGAAGAAGTTATCAGGGTCATATGGTTTCATACAGTACATGAGAAATTTGAGCAAGGAATTTCTGTGTAAGTTGCACACATTTTCCGAGGTGGAGAAATTGTATCAAAACTTGAGATAAGTTTGTGTTTTATGTTGAGTTTAATTATGTTGTTTTACTTTCAATAACTCTTGAAGAAATAATAAAATCATCTCTCTCACAGTTTTTCCCCCACAGGGGCTTTTTCTTTGCTATTTGGCTAAAATTCCGAGTCTGAAATTTTAAATGTGTGACTGATATTTATTTATTCTCTCAGTAGTGTGGTAAATATCTTCAAGTGTTTCTATTTTTTAGTTGTATATGAGGAAAGAATTCATTTGCAACTGTTAAATGTTGAATGAGTTTATGTATTAAACAATGTATCAGTGAAATTAGAAATCAGAGTTAAAGGTTGAGTAAATTTTTACATTATGGTGAGAAATACGAAAGAATGATATGATATGACCCAAGGGGGCATATATGAAAAAAAATTTGCATGCAAAAAATACTTCATATAGCATAATATACTTGAGTACACACCATGCACATAAAATGTACATGTGGAGCACAAGTCTAAGGTAGATAAGAGAGATGAGTTATACATCAACTCCTTAAAGAATATGAGAATCTCCTCCAAATATCCTGAGGAATTCATACATCCAAATCACTCATTCTCTCCTATATATATATATATATATTCAAATTCAATGCACATGTGGTCCCTTTATTACGTTGACCTTATTATATATATATTCACTCAAATTCAATGCACATGTGGTCCCTTTATTACGCTGACCTTATTAAATATATATTCATTCAAATTCAATGCACATGTGGTCCCTTTATTACGTTGACCTTATTACATATACGTTTACATACATTTACCCCATATATGCCCCCCTTTGGTGATATCATAGTACTCTCCTTTAAAAAACTTTGTCCTGAAAGCTTTCTTGTTAAGGGTTTTACATGTGATAAAACCAAGTAATGGGATTTCCTTAAATTCCTACTCTCATGCCACCACTAATGATGATACATCCATCCAAATTCAATTCTTTTTGGTATAAATTTTTTATAGCATGTTGTTGCACAATTTTATTTCCTTTTAATTCCATGTGTTGTTGTTGTAACTTCTCCAATTTGTTGTATTTTCCAGTCTTTGATAATATTTGGTCAAGTAATGTTTTTTTTATTGCAATTATGATTTTACCTTCTTCAATCCTAGATTGCATTTATGATTTCACCTCATATGCATTTAGAGCTTCTTCAACCTTCTTGCAAATTTTCTCTTCAAGTCTTTTATGAGTCTTTATCCAAGATCCTTGTTTTTCTTGATTTTGACAATGCTTAGTTTCTTTTTTCAGTCTCTTGACCTCATCAAGTATTATTTTATTATGGTTTCGTAATCTACACATTTCTTCATCTTTCTGTTTCGGGTCTTCCATTGCCTTATCTTTTCCCCCCTTTCCTTTCTTATTATTTTTTAGCTTCAATTTATGAACCTCCTTAATGATTTCTTCATTAAGCGATTGCGTCTTAGATAATGGATCACCCTTCTTCTTAAGTACTTCTTTTACTTCTTTTAATTAATCTTGAATTTTATTCGTTTCTTCCTTTTTTGAATCATTGATCTATTTTTTAGAACAATTATTCAAATACTTCCCATGTGGCATTTCGTCTAATATCTTCATCCAAACTTTTCCACCACTTAAAAGCTTCACCATCAAAAGAATACTAACATTATAAGGAGAAATATATTATTTTGCCTTTGTAATCTTCAACCATTCCCTAGGATCAATTTCATCTTCATATTTATCTCATGTACTACCATTTATTCTTAATTGCGGTCTAACCAAAACTTAAACTTCTAAGCCCACAATACTAACAGTAATGATACCAAACTTTTATTAATACTTCCAAATATATTCTCATGTGTTTCCTCTTTCCAAAAGCTTTTGAATTTCCTAAATCAGAGCTTTCCATAAAAAGTTATATGCTAATTTAAAAAATAACATACCTTTAAAAACCTTGATTTAAAGATTGTTTTGCTAGTCGACCTTCCACATGAGGTAACTTTGAAATTTCATCCCCTCTAAGTCTAAAATTTCATCCTATAGCTTGACCAAATTTTTATGTGCCAAAAGAAAGTTATGGTAGCTTTCCCAAAACTTGTTCATTTTGATCATTTCAAGATAGCAAATTTGTACATATTGTCGCGTGTCCTATTTTTCAAAGCTACTTGTGAAAATTTTATCCAACACACTAGGGTCTGTCTTCCTTTTGATACAGCTGATGATACTCAATTTGAATCTAGTAAGCTTCCTATAAAACAATTTTACCCAAAATATCTATTTGAGATTAGTTTCTAGAATAATAAAAAACCCTAAGTTTCATAAACAATAATTTCAAATTTATAGCAAAAACAAAAATCTCAAAACTCTCAGTACATGTATATCACTTTTCCTTAACTCTTTGGGCAATTTTTTATTTTTTTCTAATATGATTCACCCGAATTCCAAGCACAAACAACTATAATAGTTTTGACAATACATGCCCCCTTGGTCATATCATAACACTCCATAACAAAGATTCACGTAGCTAAATCCTACTCTCTTTCAATTCAAACTTATGAATGAGGTAGTTAGCTCCAACCTAGGGTGAAAGAAAGTGACACTTCTTATCTCTCTAATAGGTGTAAGCTAAAGTCTAGACAATTTGCACTCACTATCTAGCAAATTTTCTAGTCAAGATTCAATGAAAATTGTTGAAATGGCAACTTTCAGTTGTTGGAATTGCATAATCGGTGCTCCAGAGATAATCGAAGGCCTTGAATCCAATTCTGCAATAAAATTTGCAATTTCAATCATAAAAATTGCAATTTTAACAACAAATTCTGTTGTCAAATTTGAGTCAAACTCAATAGAAAAAGTACAAATCATCTAGACTTTAACTCAAGCCTCCCTGATCACCTTCCCACAATGGTGAAAGAAATGTTTCCATTGTCAGAATGACTAAGGGGCACGTGTGACGTGAGGCATGTGGTAGATCTCACATGTAAAATCCTAGGCACCTCGATCACTTGAAAATTTTAAAAGAAATTGAAATTAAATAAAATTTGAGAAGAACACCTCAACTCCTTAAAGAAAAATCTCGAGTCCAGCTGTCACTCTTAGAAAAAAATTACAAAATTAAGGCCAAAATAAGATTCCATTTCCGGCCTTCAAAACCGCTTACCGCTATCCAAAACAAGAGTACTTTGGAACACAGCCATTTACCTGTCAACGACTGCAGGATGCATGTAGCCTGGGTTCTCCCATCCTTCGACACGGCAGCCATCCATGACCGCATTTCACTACTAGATGCCACAAAAGGAGGAAACGAGATGCAGGAACTCCGCCTGCCACTGATTGAATTGTGCCACGGAGAGGTATTCTATTTTTGTTGTTGTTGCAGGCAACATTAACCGTTAAAAGTTCATTGATTATAACAATATGTATCTTCGCGTATTTTTAGTGGACACCGCATATTGTAGTGCTGGGAACAGACAACTTTGTACGCTTCTGTTTTCGGGAAAGACATTTGGATTTACTCCCAGTATTGATTTGGCTTGGAAAGAAACTAACTGTATGTGCAGTCCTTCTGATTCCAAATTTCCGCAGGAAAACTAAGTTCAAAACTTTTTAAAGCAAAAAAATTTCTTAGTTTTAATGGAAAATTCGAAAGATTTGGCATCTTTCTTGTAAATTTTGAACGTTAAGCCGCTTTTGACGGTATTTACTGAAATTATTTAATTTTCCTGGTTTAAAGGTTTTGAGATTCTAGCGGCAAAAAGGTAAATAAAGCGCGTAGCCTAAATGCGCGACGATTTAAGCAGCTGGAAGCTTAGACTACTAGTTAATTAAACCTGTATAGACAGATGGCAAAGGTTTTGTTAGAATATAAGATCGGTATTTACAGACTATTTTCTTGCCCGGTAATTGCTTGCCATGTGCTTTGTATTTGGATTTTACTATGGATGAGTCACGGTATGGTCTTTCTGGTTCCTTGCAGGGAAATAGACGAACCTCGCCCTATTTTGACAAATTAGACAAATTTCTGCACTCGTATGTAAATGCAGTGATTATTTCTGCTCTGTTATATATATGCAGCCTCTGAGAACTGAGTAATCTCACTGATTCATATCGTTTGAAGAACCCGCTCTTAGGTATCATGTTCTTTGTGTATTTGCAGAATATTCTTCATAAACTGCAGAGGAAAATAAGTGCATTGTACTGTCAAAGAACCCGCTCTTAGTTATCATGTTCATTGTGTATTTGCAGAATATTCTTCATAAACTGCAGAGGAAAATAAGTGCATTGTACTGTCAAAGAAACTTTCTGAATTAAGATTCAGGATATAATGGAGAAATCTTAAGAGGCATTCAAAACTTGGGAAGCACGAGAGGAGATATATCGTACAGAGGTCTAGAGTTAAGAGGCTTATTTAAAAGATCAAATTAATTTAAAGGCTGTGAGATCATTTGCTTGAAGGGCAGGAGTTCTGAGCAATTTACAGCTTTGGACTACTTGCAACTCAGAGTTTACTTTCCAGTTCAGTTTCTTACTTTCCAAAGCTGTGAGATAATTGTGTCAAAATGTGCCACATAGGCTCCCGGCTGTTCTCAGATGCTCCAATCCACGCCAAAACAGGTAAACAATGGCTCGACATGAAAGTATTCTGCATGAGATTGAATGCTTCCGGATTCAGCAAAAGCGCACAGATTCCCGAATCTTTTACCCTCCATTTCTTACCTCGCAGCACTCCGATGGCTCTGGAGATCAACGGGCGCCGATTCCATCCGTCTTCAAGCGCATTTCTCACGCTCCAACGGAATCGAATCGAAGAAAAATCAGATGACAAAATCACATACGTTGGCACCGACACCATTCGGATGAGTGACAACCTCTGCTTTGATGTCTACTCGAGGGACGAACCTCTTATCTTTGGAACGCTGGAGAAAAGGCAGCAAATAAGCGAAGATCTCATGCCCAAAACCGCATGGACCGTCGAATGCAGTAGCCGGCTGGAGTATTCGTCTAAATGGAACTTCGACGCCACATCCATCCCGATTGTGGATGTATACGTCGCGGGTCGGATCTCGGGTTTTCCGATAATTCTATCTCAGACTCTGCAACTACTTCCCCGAAGGAAACACATCCGCCATTGCACTATGGATGTTATTCCGGAGGGAAACGAGACTGCAGAAACCTCTTCTTATTTAAGTGATACGGAGACATATTCTAATGATTCTGAAAGCAGTTTTCTTGAATCGAACAGTAGCTATGGCTGTGACTGTGATTCAGTGGAAGAAGAGGAGCATTGGGATTCTTGGATCGAGTCAGGGATAAGCTTTGGCATTGGAATTGGTCTTGGTATGTGTCTTGGTGTGGGACTACTAGTGCACGCATACCAAGTACCTTCCATGACTCTCAGGAAAGGAATTCTACGATAATGAATCTAAATAAATTTTATACAGTTTTGTGGTTAAGGAATTCTATGATAATAAATCTAAATCAATTTTATACAGTCTTGAAGGATGGCATCATCAGAAAAGCAGGACGCCAAGAATTTTCTACCGTGAATTTGAGTTTTGGCATATGAGCATCCGGATATTGTATGTAATATTGAGATGAGTTTATCAATTCTTTCAATTTCATCCTTCATAATGTTTTAAAAACTAAACCTTTTAACGCTGTGATCATCCTTCCTATCTTTTTGACCTATGAAAGCTCCGTACATCATAGCCCTTCTCTTTTACTTGAAGCGCAATATATGTTTTATTACTATCATCCCCTGCCTGAACTACATATAAGAAAATCTTAAACATGGTAATGATTCTTGTATCTTATCAATGCTTGTTACGCATAATGGTATTGTATATATCTATTCCACCTTGCAAACTGTTCTGCGGAGCAATCAGGTGAGTTGGCTATTTTACCGGACCCTCCTCTGAACGGAGGAGCTAAAGGTTGTCCAGCCATCAATGTTGGAATTTGACGGGCATGTTGGAATTTGATGCCCAAAATGAGCATTTGGGCTGTAAAATACGGCCTTACCCATCGAAAAAAGCTTTCAAGACGTTTGGTTATAATGTTAAAGTCATTACAACTGCCGGGTGCACAGTTTTTCAAATTCCGACCCTGCTTGCAATTGAGGTGACTTACCTCTTTCTCTGCTTGACTTCTTAAAAATGTGTATGCGCCTGCATAAAACAATGGGAACTTTCTTTGGAAATTCCTTGAAAACTCAAGAATAAAATTCATCGCTCTGTCATTGGAGACTGTGAGGCACTTCAATTCCATTTTTAATCTGGAGAGAAGAATGGAGGACAGAGGAAGCTAGATCTAGTTACTGGAGACTCCAGAGTCCACAGAATCACAAAACCTAGTGAGTAGTGAACACAATTCCATAATCCAAAGGATAGTTTATTTTGAACAGACTGAGGGAAAAATCATTTATACAGAAATATTGGAATAGTTTTTAGTAGGATGGCCCCATTGGTATGGAGGTCACTATACTGCCAGGGCAGCCAACACGGACCACTAACCAATTACCCTACAACTCAGTGAAAAGCTCCAAAACCCAAAACCCTCCAATCCGATTTGAAAATATGTGGCTGAGATAGCCACCTATTGAATATTGGCAGAGAGAGGGGAACCCTAAAAGAATAGAACAATTGTGTTTTTATGGACAGAGAGATACAAATTTTTAAAACAATTTAAAACCCTAAAGATGGAAGTTCTCGGAAATATTTTTGAATTATAGGAAGAACACGAGGAATACAGAGAAATTCAAGAGGAATACTTGTTCAGTTTCCTGCCACTCTAAGGAAACTACCTCCTTGAAAAATTGAAGAACAGAAGTTGAGGATGTACTTGCTGGAAATGGAAATCCAAGGTGCAATGACTTCGAGGAGGAGATAAGAACACTGTCTTTTCCAAAGGACACAACAATCCAGAATCACAATCACAAGTTATATGTGATTGTTGTGTTATGTTTAACAAGTTATATGTATGTGGTGTTATGTTTAACAAGTTATGCAATAGTATAACAAGCAGTCATACATAACTATGTATAGTGGTGTCCAAACTCAAACACAAGTAATTGAGTATTACAAGTGAACAAGATAACAATTAACTATGTATAGTGGTGTCCAAACTCAAACACAAGTAATTTAGTATTACAAGTGAACAAGATAACAATTAACTATGTATAGTGGTGTCCAAACTCAAACACAAGTAATTTAGTATTACAAGTGAACAAGATAACAATTAACTATGTATAGTGGTGTCCAAACTCAAACACAAGTAATTTAGTATTACAAGTGAACAAGATAACAATGGAGAGGTCTGGTGATGGTCGACACCTCAATTACAAAGGCGTGCAGTTCTAAGGCCGACTGCTTAAGAATACAGAAACCCCAAGAAGCCTTAAACAGTCTCCTTGTTGTGGCCACTTCCCTTTGTTGATCTCCTGCAATCTTGGTTTCTGCCTAACCATAGAAAGTCTTTCCTTAGTTGTGAGTTGTTCCTTGATTGGATCGTTGGTTCTTCTTGGATGCCTCTCAACACTTGGGTGCTCCCTTATATATAGCAATGGTAGCCAAGTTGTGCTTCTCTTGGGATGAATCATTAAAGGTTGTGCCCTTTCTCTTGAGTTGGGCACACTTCACAATGGGTCACCTCCATACGCTCCCATGTTGGTTGCTTTTTCCCACTTGGTTGCTTTCTTACTTGATTCCTTGTCCATGAATGTTGATAAGTGGACACACTCCTTGGTTCTTGAGTGCACTTGTGCACATCGGTAAGGCATTCAAGCTTGAAGAAGGTTGAGAATGTTATATAAAATAATCTTTAAAATTCTCCAAATAGAGAGATTTGAATTATATATTTTGACCATAGCAACATAGCAATAAAGTACGGTTGAAATTGAAAGAAAAGTAGAAGAATAGTGTTTACCAAAAAAAAAGTAGAAAGATTATAGACAATAAGAATTAGGTTTTTTAATTAAGAAAACATGAAGGTAATTTAAAGATAACAAATTATAAAATAAAATAATTTTAAAGTAATTTAAAGAGAACCATTCAAGGGAAATAATCTAAAAAATGGAGAGAACAATCCAAAGGTTGAATACAAAGAGAATTTTAATCTTTAATTAACTATTGAACAAAATTATCCCAAATCCGCGTCTTTGAAGGTGAAGTGATCACTGGCCCATGCCCCTCCACGAGGAAGGGACGCTTAGAAGGGCATAGGGATAAGTGGCATGTTGCATGCTCAGATGGTCTACCATACTCCTCATGAGTTGGCATGGAAGGTTGTTGTTCAGATGGAACTCGTACCAAAGACAAGATGGAGGATGGAATACGAGGTTAGAAGTTTGGAGACCTATTTCATTTCCATTTTAGTGGAGAAAATGGAGGTGATTGGTGAGTTGATGGCTCGCCTGCATTGATGGCTTGTCTTGACTGCAATATGGTATGATGTCATTTGGGTTTGTGTCTTGTATTTTTCATGAGGTGCCTTGGCTCTGGGTCACTTGGTCACTTGTGAGGGAGTGTAGTAGGCTACTAAGCCGTAGACATAATCACATAGTAGCCTACTACACTCCCTCACTTGGTCACTTGGTGAGGGAGTGTATGTTAGGAACCCATGTCTTTACTTTGTTAGTATATTGTTGTTGGACGCATATGCTTTGTAAGTCGTCCCGTAGTATTATATGTTCCATGGTATTGATCCATAGTTTGTATTAGCCCATAGTATTATATGTCCCCTGGTATTGATCCATAGTATTGGACGCATATGCTTTGTAAGTCGTCTCGTAGTATTATATGTTCCATGATATTGATCCATAGTATTGGCGCATAGACTTAGTATATAAGTTTGTGTTGAGGCCAATGAAGACATCTACGAGTTATTTGTATTGAGCTTGCTCAAAGGAGGTTTCCCCCTCGAAGTGGCCTGCGATCAATAAAAATATTATGTGTTCTGATATATTGTTCATTTTATCAATTAATTGTTGCAGGTTCCTCACAGTGTATTAGGCTACTATGCGATTAATGCTGCAGCTTATCTGGATGGTGGTGGCCTAGAACAGGGGTCTTTCGACACCATAATGAGGAAAAGGATATCTAATGGCAGTGTGCGTGTGAGGCAGGGTTCACATATGCCTCGAGTGTAGTGGGAGATCACAGAGGCTAAGGAGGTCTTCTTCCGTGTTATCTCAACCGAGAATCAATAGGTTACTATCTACACTGAGCAACAAATTAACTAGGAAAAGAGGCATCTGGAAGTAGAGGAGTTGCATATGAAGATGGAACATGGGTTCCTTGCGGACATGGGATACAAAGCATACCAAAACTATGTTAAGGTACTAGCTCATGAAAACTCTCTTAGGGAAGGCGTTGATGGAGAGATAAGGGGGGGAAATGAGCTATTGAGGCAGGTGGAGGAGAGCCAAGAGTGGAACAAGAGCCAAATTCTGAAAATAAACTCCAAGTTAAATCTCATTGCCACAGTCGTTAAGGAGTTGGTAAACTGCATCAATATCCTAGCCAAGATTACTACCGGCATGGTGATCAAGCTTGAGCTTCCTGAAGGGTAGTCAAGCAAACCCCCTTTGGATTGAGAGATGCATTTCATTTCGATTCCTAGAGATGCTTAGAATGGCGGTTGGGTTCTTATCTTTTTGTTTATTTAGGATGTTGTCTAGTATCATTTTTTCCTTCCTTAATGGTTTAGGTTTCAAATTTCAGCACTGCCATTATTGTGTTTTTGGGGATCTCTAAGGATTTTTATGACTATTACCAATGGTTGACCTAATTTCCCTTAGGGAAATCCAACCATTTGACTGATGCATATATTTTGTTTTTGAAAGTAATATAATGTTAGAGAGCTTAAAAAAAAATTGAACAAAATTATGAAATCAACCAAGAATAAACAAAAGATTTGAAATAATTATCTGCGTCTTTCTTTGGCGATGAACTTCCAAGGTTTAATAACACTTAATTATCTGCGTCTTTCTTTGGCGATTGACTTCCAAGGTTTAATAACACTTATCATCATACTATATATTTTCAAGTTCTTCGAAGGGAGGCAGACAACGTTGTAGAGAGATTTTTTTTTTTTCAAAAAAAACACGTTTCATATTTTTACATTTTACGTCCTCATTGCAAATCAATGTATAAATAAATAATGCATGAATATGACACATACGATATAGTTTTTGTTTTGTTTTGTTTGTGATCTCTTAGAAAATATTGCATTTGACATTATATTTGTTAATTTTCATGTATGGTTCCCCAAATTTAGTCATTTGAACAAAATTATGAAGATCACCATCACACGCATATATAAGATACATATAAGGTATTAAGTTGGGAATTGTTCTATCTTGTTGACCAAGTGTACCTCGTTGGTGTGATCACTTGTCTCGCGGTGGTTTATGTTATGAGGACAAGCTTTGTTTTTTAGGATTTGGATTTTTTTTATTATAATTATCGAAATCTAGCTATACAATCTTTGGTTAAATTGAAGGTTTTTATTATTGAAACCATACTTTTTAAGTTCTAAATAGATTTAGCTCCCTCAAATACCCTTATTCTACCTAGATTGTTGATCTGGAAACTTTCACGATCTTTTTAACCATAAAATTGCATGTGAAATTTGCATTTATATTCTCATAAGAAGGATTTAAAAGATATTTTTAAAATGCTTAAATCAATCACATAGGCAAATAACAAGTATGCAAACCAGAAATTTGTAGACAACAGATGATAATGGAGTTCGCCCTTCTTGGGCTACGTCTCCAGGCCACTTCCAATGAAAAGGTCGATCTTATTAAGTCTTTAAAAGCTTACATACATGAGTTCTAGTAACACTTGTGAGTTCTATCATTCAAACCCAGAAACAGACTGCACCACTGCGTTCCTCTCGAAATTTCGAGTAAAATGAGTATAACTCAACTATCTTTTCCTGAGGCCTCCTCTGGAACGCACATCGAGACAACCTCTGCCTGCAAATGTACGGACTGTACAGATTGACTCCTCAAGAATCGCTCCCATTAATGGTCTATATATGCCTCGGGATCTATGCACAATGTGGTCACAAAACTATGTGAAAAGGGGCTCGGAACAAGGTTTATAAAGTGGTTTTTGGGCGTGAAATGGAGGACCACTCGCCCCCTTTTTTACCTTTTTTATGCCTTCAATTATTAATCAAAAACGCCCACAATCTGTCCAAAGGATGGGCTTTGGCCCAGTGGTAAAGTGTTGTGCTTTGGGGGCAGAGGTCCTGGCGTCAAACCCACGAGCCTCTCCCCTTTTAACGTTAACATTGTAACTTTGTTGAATGCAGTGGCGTATAACATGGTGGCATTAATGGTTCGATGTGGTGGCACTTCCACGGCGGTTTCGTTGTTGTGTTGGCATTGGGCTTGGCTCCACGGTATTTTTTGTTACGTTGGTTCTTTCGGTTTGGCTTGTGACTTGGCTTCACATAACACATATTATGGCCTCGGTGTTGGCCAAGGGGTCGAGGACTAAGCCCTTGATCCCACCTTTTTTTCCAAACAACCCATCCTTTAACTTAAAAAAAAAATCAACTATATGGTACAAGCAACACTTGTAGGAGTCTTAGCTAGGTGGGATCTGTGGAGGTTTTCGCAGAGGTTGAGGTCGTGGGTTCGATCCCCACGAATGCAATATTGTTTATAGAACCGTAAAATACGTCTGCCAACAGGGATGCCACATGTCAGGCCCTGATTGGTCCTCCTAATCTGCCATGTCACCAAGCCTTTCCATGTGGCACCCTATGGTGCTGCCACGTGGCACTAATGTTGACCTATCCATGCCATGTGGCCCCTTTTTTTTCCAATTTTACATCATTTTTACCTTTTGCCGAAATTTCCAAACCCAATAAATTTCACGTCCGGAACCTGCTTCACGCGAAATGAACATTGTCGAAAAGCTCCTGATGATCTCTACGCATCTACAAGATTCTTTGCATATTTTTAAGACTTTCATTTTGATCGATCTTGGAGATCCTCCTAGATCAAACCTTCCCAGTGAAAAGTTTTTGGGCCACCAAATGCATGGGATCATTCAGAAAATAGGTGAGGGTACATCTCCCTCACTCTTCTAGTCTCTACCCACCGTGCTTTGCTTGGATGCATTCCTTTAAGCCCCACACGAAGATAATCCATGTCACCTCTTCATGAAGATCTGACCTTCTTATCAAGTATAACATCTTCCTGAAGTTCATTGAGATATTCAGGAGCAAACTCATCAATAGAAGGTACTTGAACCTATACATCTTGGTCCACAATCATAGGAGGCTCATACAGTTTCAAGTTTTCCACATTAACAGTGGAATACATTTGCATATAAGGAGGAAAATCTAACCGAAAAGCATTATTACCAACTTGATCCAAAATTGTAAAAGGTCCATACCTGATTGGTTTCAACTTTCTACCTTCACCTTGGAGTCAGTCTTTGCTGATATGAAGCCATACTTGATCACCAATTTGAAAATGATGATCCACCCGATGTTTTTTTTGTCTTTATTTATACTTGGCCTAACTTGATTCTAACTTCTCTTGTACTACTTGATGTATTAACTGATCTGCTGAATAAAATTCAAAGCTTTATCCGCATCAACTTGACCATATCCCACTGAATCTTTTCCATACACAAATTCTAAGGGAGACTTTGGCAAATATCCAAAACATGTCTCGAATGGAGACCTTTGTGTTGAGATATTGTAACTTCAAAGAATATTATATTTGTACTTTATTATTTCGGAGATGTTTCACTCCTCCATGAAGATCTTATTGTATATCCGGAGATGTTTATTCCTCCGTCGGAATGTGGTAACTCGGGTTATTAGACTTCCCTAGTGGGGGTCGGCCCTGTATGTGTTATGTGGGTCAAAGGGTTATTAGACCACCCTAGAGGGGTCGGCCCAGTCAGTTGTAGTGGGGTATTTAACCCATTGGTTAAATACGAGCCTACGTGTACCTGTGTAAAATACATGTCAGTGTAGTGTATAAATAGAGGAGGTGTGTTCCTCATTTGACACATTCACTCACTTGAGGATAGCGCACTTGTGGAGGAGAGGTCTGCTATTGTGGAGGAGGAGATCATGTCTCAGGGTTTCATCTTTGTATATTGCTGGTCATCTATATTGAGGAAGCTTTGCTGGGTTTTCTACCCCATGAGGGTTTCCCAGGATAAATCTCTGTCTCTTCTGTTTATGCTGTGCTTGTTGTTTCTTCAGTGATCCTGTATATGCTATTATTGTGAAATGGAATGTAATGCTGCTATTTTATGTCTTAGCATATTAAATCTTAACATGGTATCAGAGCTAACCTGAAGGAAGACAAGGTATGGCACTAACGACACTTGCTTTACTTACGACAATTTGAAGGTTAGGGTTTTACATAGCAAAAACCAGTCATCGTAGAACTTTCGCTATAAATCCATTTTGGAGAAGTTTTCAGATCTGAAATTGTTACAAGAAGAATATTAAATCTCCAGGTATCTTGTGTCCAAAGGAAAACCTCTAATTCGTTGTACTTTATGATTTATGATCTGTACAATATAGGGTTTCTGCCTCTTCCAGATCTGAGTCAAAATTAGGTGACCTTGGGAAAAAGGTCATATCTTGGGCTAGGAAGCTCCAAATGCAATTTCGTAAAAAGTGACAGGTAGTACACAGTCTGTACTATCTCAGAAAATATTTTCAGAGGCCGACGTTGAACCAGTGACACGTGGCACTCCGTACAAGTTCGACCTCCTGTATTATCCGATAAACAGGTCATGTTGCGACACTTGGCATAACTCTCTCTCAGAGAGTCCAATTGAGGTCAGACCTGTCAGGATGGAAAGATAACAGGCCGAGATACCTCAAGAAAGTTTTTCAGAGGACGAAGTTCAAACAGTGACACGTGGCACGCCGTACAAGGTCACTCTTCTTTTTTATCCCAAAACAGGTCACGTTGCGACATTTGACATAACTCTCTCTCAGAGAATCCAATTGAGGTCAGACCTATCAGGATGGAAAGATAACAGGTCAAACTATCTCAGAAAACTTTTTCAGACCCTGTGGATTGAAAAGTTTGGAGTTACACCAGAAACAATCAGGTACATATTTATGTCAAAACATAATTATTTTTGAGTACCTTCATTCATGGCTTCCGGAATTTAGGGCTTTGAAGAAAGTTGGAATTTTTGTAAACGGAGACCACGGCTGAATGCTACTCATCAAAATAGAAATTTAGAGACCAAGATCAGATTTTTTGGTTGGGCAGAAGGCCGGGCTTGATCAAACCCTAGTTCGGGACTTTGATCAGAAAAGTGGAAAATTAGGGCTTCTGTAAAAATGGGAATTTTTGAAATCTGTGACCATGGCTGGAAGCTCCTCAGAAAAATAGAAGCTTAGAGCTTTGGATCAAACATTTTGATTGGGCAGAAGAGTGGGATTCATCAAACCCCAGTTCAGGGTCACGTCCAGTGAATCCGGAAGTTTCAAAGGCAAAATTGAGGAGTGAAACTTTGCAGTTTTCAAATTCTGAATATATCAGTTTGATCAGCTCATCAAGGCGCATATTTCTATCCTTTCAGAATTTTGAAATTCAAAGTTTGAATTTTTGGGGTTTCTCTGACAAACCCATATCCAGCTCCAGGTCTAGTTCTTGCAAATCAAGTGGATAGGGTTAATCCTAGAAGAAGATGGATTGGTCACCTGCATAAGTGAAGGAGTTCCTGTTTCAGAGGGAGATGAGGCTAAGGCTTTACATAAGGATATTTCAAGCGATCTCGACAGGTATGACTCATCGAGGTATGTTTTGAGATTTGTTCATGATTAAGTTTATGGTATGTTTGTCTTCATGTTATTACGGTTAGTACAATCTTGATTTTAGATTTGTTGTATCACCTTAACGAAATTATGAATGCATGATAGAAGATATTCATTGGTTAGGGTGTTGACACTTATGATTGTACTAATGCATTATGATGTTGTGTGAGGTTGATGTTGTCTGCTAACAAGATACAAGTACATCACAAAAGACAAATCAGGCTCCATGACCATGAAAACATGAAGACAAAGACTTATCCATAATCTTTGTTCTACTTACGAGGTATGTATGACTTTGTTATATTATGCTTAACCTATGAGACATGCAGGTTCTAGCTCAGGATCTCTAAATCATTGAAGAGATTGTTTAGGTATGTTGTACATAACCAAGTAGGTATACTAATCCAAGTATGTTTCCCATGAATCCTACCTTGTGTTAGGATCCCTTATATAAGTATAGTTGGAATGATTGGTTATGCTTATTCATAAAGTTAGTAATCAAGGGATTATGCATATTATATCTTTTATCTTGATTGACGATATGCATGAGTAAAAGAAGACTTCCCTGAAATCTTGAATACTAATGTTTATTAACTATAATCATGACTATACATTTTCAAGATTATTTAGTACTATAATGTTTTGATAGCATTTAGAATATACTAATGAGTGTATGTTTGTGTATGAGATCATGAGGATGACTCTTGAGCATGCACAGTGGTACAGAATGAATAGAAGTTCAAAAGACATACAGAAGATCAAGCGGGAGGCAGCCACACAAACATAAAAGATAAGTATTTGAGTTGTTATTTGAAATAGTAATGATATTGCCTGTAATAGGTTGTATGCATATTTGTATTCCTAGAATATATAATGCTGAGTGTAAACATTCATAGAGCATTGAACAGTATACAACTAATGTGCATATGTTTGGTAAGTTGGACAAACATTCCATTGTTGCTTGTCTAGAATGAAACCTCTTTGCTGACATGCCGAGAGTTGTGCACACTCTCGATAGTATGTTCTGGTAGAGATGGAAGGCATCTAGATAGCCACTGTATGCATACAGGATATGGGAAAGTGTTGTGCCAAAGTATTGGTCAAATTAGTTGCATAACTATATAAATGATATCTGTATGCATAATAGGTTACCATGTCAATATGATTTGATGATTATGAAGTATTACTAATCCTGTACTTAATTTTGATTTGTAGGAAAGATCATGATGAATGATGAACACTGAACAAGCAATGGATGTTCAACAAGAAGATTTACAAATCAAACAAAATATAGAAGGCTCATGGCTAGAAGATTCTCTTAGAAAGAGGAAGAGAATCATGATGAGATGTTTGCTCCAAGTGGCTAAAATAAGACCATTCTCTTAATGGTGTAATTAAAGAAGAAGTGTGAATCAGGTTCTATATGGTTCCCAGGATCAATAATCAATTGATGAGCTTAATGATCACCATGGGTGATATGGATCTCAACCTTTGCTACAAGGTTGAATATGGCTTCTATACACATATGACATGGATGCAAGAAGGAACAGACCACAGAGTTCGAATGATGTTGAGGCTCATATCAATAGACCCATCTGATGAGAGATGGCACAGATAGATGACTGTAGAAATGAAATTGAAAGATCTCAGATTGATGCATTACTTTCTAGGTCTAAAAGTATGGAAAGGCTCAGTAGGAATCTTTCTCAACCAGAGAAAGTATGCTGAGAAATCTTGAGAAGACTTGATATGATGGAATGGCCACTCTTATGGATTCCAACTTGAAACTGTTAGGAGATGACTGATCAGAGTTAGTGGATATAACTCTGTATAGTCAAATTATTGGGTCATTGATGTATCTAACATACTAGATTAGATATATGCTTTGTTGTGAACACCTTGAGTCAGTATCTAGTGGAAACTAGATGTGTTCACCTGATAGTTGCAAAGCATGTGATGAGGCACATAAAGGACACGATAGAATTTGATCTATGCTATCTTGAAGATCATGACTTCAGATGGTTATTCAGATTCTGATTGGGCAGGAAGTGTATCAGACAGGAAGAACACATCGAGAGGATGTTATTGTCTGGGATTAGCTATGATCTCGTGGTTTAGCTGGAAGCATTCTAGTGTGGCTCTCAGCACAAGCGGAATATATGGCTGCTTGCTCTGCTAGTTGTGAAGAAGTTTGGCTTCAGGATTGTTTGACTTTGAGATAGAACCAACTGAGATCCTATGTGATAATTAGAGTTGTATCAAGATGACATAGAATCTAGTGTTCCATGATAAGTCAAAGAACATAGGGAACAAACAAGATATGACGCAGAAAGGAACTATAAAGTTTGAATTTGTAACAGGTGAAATTTGAATACTTCCGAGACAAGCTTAGTGTAGTTCAAAAGGACCCTCCTCGAAAGGGGGAGTAGTATAGTCACTGATGATGAGTTTGTCTCATCGAACAACAAGGTTGATGATGAGGTAACCTGTTCTCCACACCTAGATACTTAGAAATATTTAGATTTAGGACTCTTATACTTAGAATACTTAGTTTTACTAATACATGCTTTCGATGATGAGATGTATTGGTGAGAATACATGCTTTTGTTGATAAGATGTATTGGTGAGAATACATGCTTTTGTTGATAAGATGTATTGGTAAGAATACATACTTTTGATGACACATGTATTGATTAATGTACTTGTATGGTTGAGGATACTTGTACTTGTATTGATGAGAATATATGTGGGGATTGTATCATCCTTGAACACATGTTCTAAAGTGAGCCGTAGATGTATGGTCTCCGAAAATGAAGTCCTTAGTGGACAGTTGAGGGGATTGGATCATCCCTGGACTTTCAGTCCTAAAGAGAGCCGTAGACGTGAGGTCTCCAAGAATGAAGTCCTTAGTGGACAGTTGAGGAGATTGGATCATCCCTGGACTTTCAGTCCTAAAGAGAGCCGTAGACGTGAGGTCTCTGAGAATGAAGTCCTTAGTGGACAGTTGAGGGGATTGGATCATCCCTAGACTTTCAGTCCTAAAGAGAGCCGTAGACGTGAGGTCTCCGAGAATGAATTCCTTAGTGGACAGTTGAGGGGATTCGATCATCCCTGGACTTTCAGTCCTAAAGAGAGCCGTAGACGTGAGGTCTCCGAGAATGAAGTCCTTAGTGGACAGTTGAGGGGATTGGATCATCCCTGGACTTTCAGTCCTAAAGAGAGCCGTAGACTTGTGGTCTCCGAGAAGTGGGGATTGTATCATCCCCGGACTTCGGTCCCTGAATTGATCCGTAGACGTGTGGTCTCCGAGAAGTGGGGATTGTATCATCCCCGGACTTCGGTCCCTGAATTGATCCGTAGATGTGTGGTCTCCGAGAAGTGGGGATTGTATCATCCCCGGACTTCGGTCCCTGAATTGATCCGTAGACGTGTGGTCTCCGAGAAGTGGGGATTGTATCATCCCCGGACTTCGGTCCCTGAATTGATCCGTAGACGTGTGGTCTCCGAGAAGTGGGGATTGTATCATCCCCGGACTTTGGTCCCTGAATTGATCCGTAGACGTGTGGTCTCCGAGAAGTGGGGATTGTATCATCCCCGGACTTCGGTCCCTGAATTGATCCGTAGACGTGTGGTCTCCGAGAAGTGGGGATTGTATCATCCCCGGACTTTGGTCCCTGAATTGATCCGTAGACGAATGGTCTCCGAGAAGTGATTTTGTATTGATGATGTGGTTACTTGTATCGATAGGATACTTGTATTGATGATGTGGTTACTTGTATCGGTAGGATACTTGTATTGATGATGTGGTTACTTGTATCGGTAGGATACTTGTATTGATGATGTGGTTACTTGTATCGGTAGGATACTTGTATTGATGACGTGGTTACTTGTATCGGTGGGATACTTGTATTGATGATGTGGTTACTTGTATCGGTAGGATACTTGTATTGATGATGTGGTTACATGCATCGGTAGGATACTTGTATTGATGACGTGGTTACTTGCATCGGTAGGATACTTGTATTGATGATGTGGTTACTTGTATCGGTATGGATACTTGTATTGATGATGTGGTTACTTGTATCGGTAGGATACATGTATTGATGACATGGTTACTTGTATCAGTATGGATACTTGTATTGATGATATGTATACTTGTATTGGCATGAATACTTGTACTAATGATGTGGATACTTGTATTGTTATGGATACTTGTATTGATGATGATGCTGTTGATCATGTGATGACGATGCTGATGATCGTGTGGTGATGATGCTGTTGATCGTGTAATGACGATGCTGCTGATCGTGTGATGACGATGCTGTTGATCGTGTAATGACGATGCTGCTGATCGTGTGATGACGATGCTGTTCATCGTGTGATGACGATGCTGATGATCGTGTGATGACGATGCTGTTGATCGTGTGATGACGATGCTGCTGATCGTGTGATGACGATGCTATTGATCGTGTGATTACGATGCTGATGATCGTAATGTTGATGTTGATGTTGACATTGATGTACCAGTAACTGTTTGAGTTACTGATGAAGACAAATTGAAGAAAGCTTCCAATGATTTATAGATGTATCATGTATGATGTTGATGACTCCTTGCTCGTGCAGATGTTGTTATAATATCCTTCTCGTTAAGGGGGAGTGTTGAGATATTGTAACTTCAAAGAATATTATATTTGTACTTTATTATTTCGGAGATGTTTCACTCCTCCATGAAGATCTTATTGTATATCCGGAGATGTTTATTCCTCCGTCGGAATGTGGTAACTCGGGTTATTAGACTTCCCTAGTGGGGGTCGGCCCTGTATGTGTTATGTGGGTCAAAGGGTTATTAGACCACCCTAGAGGGGTCGGCCCAGTCAGTTGTAGTGGGGTATTTAACCCATTGGTTAAATACGAGCCTACGTGTACCTGTGTAAAATACATGTCAGTGTAGTGTATAAATAGAGGAGGTGTGTTCCTCATTTGACACATTCACTCACTTGAGGATAGCGCACTTGTGGAGGAGAGGTCTGCTATTGTGGAGGAGGAGATCATGTCTCAGTGTTTCATCTTTGTATATTGCTGGTCATCTATATTGAGGAAGCTTTGCTGGGTTTTCTACCCCATGAGGGTTTCCCAGGATAAATCTCTGTCTCTTCTGTTTATGATGTGCTTGTTGTTTCTTCAGTGATCCTGTATATGCTATTATTGTGAAATGGAATGTAATGCTGCTATTTTCTGTCTTAGCATATTAAATCTTAACACTTTGTGTTGAAAAGTGCATAGCTCTATTGTAGGCATGTAGAGCTCTGTTGTAGGCATGCTGAACATAATGTAACTTCTCATCCCAAATCTTGGGATGCTTGGCACAATACCCTGCAATGAACGTATCCATTCATTAAGTTAAGAAGCGAATCCGTCTTCCATATTTGAAATAAAAAGATAATATTGTATTGATAGATGATGATAAAGTTACAATAAGCTCGCCTTTATAGGGCTTGAGCAAGAATAGCGAAGGGTTACACCCTTTCGCTTATTAACCTAATAATCTATTTAATATATACATAATAATATTAATTAAATATTCACAGCATACCCTCGAAGAAGATGTACTACTGCCCGATTGACCACTTCAGTTTGTCTGTCGGTTTGTGAATGAAATGTTGTGCTTTTATTTAACTTTGTATCCATAAGTTCCCATAAATATGACCAAAATTTCCCAATAAAGAGGGAATCTCGATCATACATAATAGAAGTAGGTAGTCCAAAATGGACCCATACATGCTGGAAGAACAAATGAGCAGTCAACTCAGTTGTGATCTTCTTTTTACAAGGCATTAGAATGCACATTTTACTGAATCTATCCACAACAACATATAAGCAATCATGTCCCTTTCTAGACATTGTTAACCCTCCTACAAAATACATTGAAACAATTTCCCATGGACGGGAAGGGACATGAAGTGGAGTGTACAAGCCTAACTTTCTGTTACTTGGATTACTTGTTGCACACATAACACATCCTTTTACATATTTGGACATAGTATCATTCATTCGAGGCCAATAAAAAAGCTTTTGTAATTGTGCTATAGTTTTTCCTACACCAAAGTTCCCTGAAATGAGAAAAGTGTGAGCTTCTCTTATCACATGTACTCTTTCACTTTGTGGAATATAGATTTTTCCAAGATGATACAACAACTTGTCATGAACATGATAGTTCAATTCTTCATTTTGAGAGCCATGTATTAGTCATTCATATACTTCCTTATAGTCTTAATCCTTAGTATATTGTTCAACATAACTTGAATGTACCAAAGGACTTTGTTGAATAACAATAGAAGCATTTGTTGGAGGTCTTGATAATATATATACAACTTTGTTCTAAATACCTTTCTTATACTTAATGATCAAATGAAATTGTTGTAGAAAACCCATCCACCTGAAATGTCTTGATTGTTGTAGCTTAGTTTTAGATTGAAGATATTGTAGTGGTTGATGATCAGTATGTATAATTGTTTCCTTACCCATTAGGTAATGTTTCCACTTCTTCACACTTTGTACTAATGAATACAATTATTTATCGTAGGTTGGATAGTTAATTATTTCTTTAGAAAAGGTTTCAGAATGATAGCATATTGGTTTTATAAGTTGCATTAAGACTGCCCCCGTGGCATAACCACTAGTTGTTAAATTAATGTAACTTCAAAGAATATTCTACTTGTACTTTATTATTTTAACTCCGTCGGGAATGTTTTACCTCAGTTCGGAGATGTAATTATTATATCTAGCCATGTAAAAATCATGAGGTAAGGCCTCCATTGTAAGTCAGGTCGTTAGTACCCTAAAGAAGGTAATATAATATTATTTGAGTCTTTCTAGGAGAGGTCGGCCCAATTAGTTAAAGTGAGGCCAACCTAGTTGGGATAAAAGTCAAGTAAAAGGTAAAGTATAAATAGAGAGTGAGTTCCTCTCAATTCTACCATCACTCACTTGTGCAATTCGCATTAGAGGAGAGAGAGAGAGATCTGCGAAGGAGGAGGAGGATTGGCTTGGGTCTAGAGTTTGGGTTTGTCTCTCTTATTTGTGAGACTTATTTTGGGCATTGTACTTTGATCATCTATATTGAGGAAGTTCTTGTTGGGTTTTCTTCCCCTTGAGAGTTTCCCAGGATATATTTTTTGTGTGCTTTGTGACTGTGTATCTTTCAGAGATCCTTGTTATGCTGCTATTGTGAATAAGGTATTGAATGCTAATGAAATTGGAATCTAGTCTATAGTAGAATATAATCTTAACATGGTAGCAGAGCTAGCCTGAAAAGAGAAACTTTCACAAGGTAAAATCTCTCTCTCTCTCTCTCTTACAAAAGTGGAATTTTTTAGTACAATTAGCATAGATAAGTGTGCCTCTTCAAGATTGAGATTTTGGTACCAAGATCAAAGTTTTTTAGTGAGTGAAACTCCCAAAAATTCAAACCCTAGTTTGACTCTGGACCAGAAAACCAGAGAAATCCAGAAACTGCAGATCATAATTTCGCGAGTCAATTTTCAAGGGTGAAATTTTGAAATCTTCAGAAACCAAGTGTACCAGCATACTCACCTCAGTCAAGCACATCTTTTGGTGAGTTTAGTTTTTAATTTTGAGAAATTTTTATTTTTGGTTATTCTCTGCTCTCCGGGTTAAGATGGCACCAAGCACTAAGCTTGATGACAAGTTGGAAGGCATAGAGAACTTCTGTGCTTGGAAGTATAGGATTGGACTCATTCTAGAAGAAAATGATATTTCAAAGTTTGTTAAAGAAGATGTACCAAAACCTGCAGAAGCTGAAGCCAAATAAATAAAAGAAGAAGAGAAGAAGAAGAGAAACAAAATACATCATGCTCACCTAACCGAAGAAGAACCTCCCAGGAAGCAATAAAAGGAAGAAGTAGAAGAATATGTTTTATTCTCCACTCTCTCTGGGTCCGTGACACCTGGAAATGACACATGGATAATTGATAGTGGTGCTGCAAAGCACATGACATGTTGTTACAACGTAATCTTCCACCCTGTGAGCATCAACATTCTTTGTCCTGTAGGATCCATTTCACTGACTCAGATCCAATTTATATCCTTCAGACATACTTTTTCTTCATTTTTCCTCTGACCCGCTTGTTGCATCACTATAGAAAGCATACCCACGAGTTGCATCACTATAGCCTGCGATTATCAAGTAAAATGGTAAAAGTCACTAGTTTATTACTTTTTACTCCCAAAAAGCGGTCATTGGGTGACCTTTGGCTCTCCATCTTCCCAAGAAACGTCTCGATGTGTCCTTTCACTTACCTTTGAGAGGACTATATATTGAGCACATATGGATTATGGACAGGAGGAGAAAGAAGAGCAAGAGAACTCTAGTGGATTTTTGCCCTATATTGAGTCTACACTCATTGATCCTTGTAGTTGTGAACCCTTTATGTTCACCTTCCAAACTCCTATCTAGTTTGAGTTTGCCATTCATGGAGGATTCAAGTGGTGGAGGCACAAGTGGATTGATCCAGATCTTGGTTCAGATTGGTTGCCGGCAAGAGGTCGTATCACTTTGTACTTCTTCTTTTTTATTAATAGAAATACTCATATTCTCGTCCATTAATGTTGTAAATGTTGTTTATCTTACATTGGGTTGCATTTACTTGTTATATCATGGGCCATTGCTATTGATGATGTTAATTCCGTTTATATATTATATGTACTTGTTGTATATTGGCTGCCAAGACTAATTTGCAGATTCAAGTGCACAGATTGAAAAGCTCCAATGAGGATCTACATCAAACATTTGGATCGAGGTTGGTTATATTCTTCCTTATCTTAGCATTGTCATTTATATAGCATAGTTCTGAGAATTGAGTTGATTTCTGGTAGTCATCCGTCTGTTGTGGTCTACCCCAAGCCATAGTGAGTTTTCTCCAACATAGAAATGGCGACTCCGATGGGGAAAACATCCATCTTGGGGATATTTTGATCATTAGTCCATAATTAGAGTTGTTGTTTGTCGAAGCTCTATGTCACTTATCTGTCGTTGAGATACACTATAGAAAACTTGCTTTTTTTGAGCCATTGGACTCTGTTTGCCAATTTACCTTTCCTGACCCACGGGCTAGATTAGTTATGCCCGCGTATACCCACGTCTGTTTACACTATTGCTCGCGGGTACTCGCAAGTATTCCTTCGACAGTAGCGTACAACTCCTGCTTTGGTTGATTTATGACCTTTGGTTGTTGCTCGGTTGGTTTTGGTTGATCTTGAGTCTTTGTTGGCCTGTTTCTTGACTGTTCCATGCCTTGGTTGTGACCAGAACTCTTCGTTTCTCTTGCTTGAGCCTTGTTGGTTTTTTACCCATCTTTGGATTTAGCCTTGCTGGTTTTTTCCTTTTGAGCTCATTCCTTTGGTTGAGTCTTACTGTTTGGTATCTTCCTGGTTGTCTTAGTGATCTCCTTGGCATATTAGTGACTAGATAGTAGGATTTTGCTTGCATTTTTCATTTCCATATATTGAAGAATACAAAAAATACACATAGTTTTTGCATTTTCCTTTCGTTTATAAGAGAAAATACAAAAAAAAAATTGCTTTTATGTATTGCATCTTGCATTGAGTGCTTTCTGCCTTCATTTAGATTCTGATTGTGCATTGAAAAATATAAAAGGATTGCATATTTATTTCGAAATCCTTGGTTTGACTGTGCATATTAGTGGCATTGCTTTCATTGGATAGATGAGTCTAGGATTTGACGATTTTGCATACTATTGAGTCTTACACATCACTAGTTTCACGATCATATCCCTTGAGTAATCACAACCATTAAAATTAACGCTTAATCTTAAAATTGATTAGACCGATTTTATTTATAGGGTACACCAACTAGGATAGGTTTAGAGTCTTGGAATAGATCATTGTGAGTTAACAATCCAAGACTACTAGACGAAACATTAGGTGTCTGACCAAGGAGTGGAGGAATCCATGGTATAGATCGGTGTTCTCAGGAAGCTCTACTCAAACCAGAGTTAAGCACGAAGTCATGGGAGGTTGGTTGAAGGGATATGCCTCTGATACCGGCTGAACGTGGGAGATATTTCCAGGATTTGTTCGTATCTGGGGGTACCGTAGGTTCGTCCTCTTGTGCTTCAGGCTTAGATACCCTGCCCATACGACGGATCCCACCTACGACTGTCCCCCTGAGCATTGGTTATATTGCGGTGACCATAGTTTCCTTACCTAGGTATCGCACAGGGTACTTGCAGTGGTTATATTGTTCGTGTCCTGAGTCAGATAGGGATTGGACAACACAGTTGTGTTTGTGTAGTGGAATTGACCCTGTACACGCAGTGAAGCCTGGGTGTCTCTATAACTGATTCTGTGACCTCCAGCTATAGTTTGGGAGTCTCAAGCCTCTCCTAAGCGAGACATACCGGCTCTAGTGTTGGGAGCTCATTTAGCCACTCTGTTTTTCTGCTCTTGGTTGTAGTTTCTCTAAGTGTGTGCTTTTGATTTACTGTTTTTGATCAATAGTTGGCCTTTAGGGGATGTTTTGATTATATACTCTCTCCAGAGATATCGTGGCATGGAGTCCTACTCTCCGATGTTCCCGTCGGTTAGCCGGTTTAAAACCAGCCGAGTTTTCATGCCGTGTTGCTAGAGGATGCCAGAGGGCTCCCTTTGAATCTTCAAATTCTTACGAGACATACGTCCAAGACGTCATGACTGCTACACATTCCGATACTGAGGAAAAACCTTCGACTCCATCGGGTAGATTTGACCACACTTCTGATCCCCATACTCCTCGTGAGGCGTGGGGAGGTGATCCACCTGAGACTCAACCTGGTTCGATTTGGCCGAATCCACTTGAACAAGATCCATTCGATCCTTCGAATCCGGATAATTACCTTCACGGGATGCCAAACTTACCTGAGGATGAAGAACAGGACGATCCATTCATTCCTTCATTTCCACGCAGTTATAGATATGGGATGCTAGAGTTACATGACAACACTGGTCCTACGATCAACCCAACCGCACTCTCTTTTGGTATGCCTAGTCATAGTATAGTTGAACCTTCTACTACGTTTGGTAGTCATGCTGGCACTAATCATGGTGTTATCCATACTATACCCACTAGGGGCACTACGTTGTCCACTCACACACATAGTATGGGGACTAGTCATGTTCCTCCTAATGATGCTAATGTTGGAAAAAGACCACCTCCTAGGATTGCCCAACCTAATAGGAATGTTGTTCGAAACACGACTTTCCATCCACCACCTAATACACATGCCGCTACTCGTCAACCCAGGACTACTTTTATGGATGTTAATGCTCCTCCTAATCACGGGGGTGGACATATACCGCATACTTTTGCGTCCAATACCGCTACTAGTAATGCCAATGTAGGGGGTGGGAATATATCCTATCCACATGAACATAACGCCACCATCCCTGCTACTAGTAACACCCATGTTGGGGCTGGGAATACATCTCATGCTTCTGGTCACCACACGACTGCTCAAGCTAATCCTAATGCTAGGGGAGGGAACATACCATACCATTATGGTCATTACAACATGGTTCCCACTATGAATAGTACATATATGCCCCATACTCATGATGGAAACCCTTACTATAACACAGTCGATGCTGGCCACTAGTACAGCCCACCACCCCAATATGGTGCCCAAAACACACACATACCTGCTTACTCTCAAATGGGTCAGGCAGGAGGAGGTTATCAATCCTATGGCCATGGGCACGCTTATGGTCCGTCAGGTCCTTATTATCAGCAATTTAATCCTCATGATCAAGCTTTTGGTCCATCTTATAACACGGCTCCATTTAACCAACCTTTTATGGGGGCTTATAATCAAGCTTTCCAGCCTCAGCTTCCGTTCCTTGCATGTTTGAATCTTTCGGATCTTTTGAAGCTCACGAATGATCCGGTGTGTTACGACCCTACTTGGCCCCCGGTCCCTACCAAGATCCCTTCGGGCATTCCTAAGTTTGAGGGGAAAGGTGGTGAGGACCCGAGAGATCATGTCACAACATTCCACCTTTGGTGTTCCTCCAACTCATTAAATCACGATTCTGTTAGATTGCGACTATTTCAACGCACCCTCACGGGGGTAGCCGCGAAGTGGTACGTCGAGTTTCCTAGAAATACTTATAGGGGTTTTAACGAGATCGCTTTGGTTTTCTTAGATCATTTCTAGTTACCGGTTCGCTATGATACTGGCACCAAACTTTTATCTACCTTCCGTTAGAACAAGGCCACACATATTTCTAACCACGTTCAAGAGTGGCGTCGGCGGAAGAGGTTAGTGAAAGCCAACATTCCTCCAGAGTTCTTGTTGGAATGGTTCCTCAAGTCTCTACTCCCATACATTGCTAAGGATGTTGTGATGTCTAACATTGTGACTAAGGAACAAGCTATCTTTAAATTCCAGCAGTTAGACTTATTATACTCTCAGTCTAGAATTTTGTATGAGATCATTTCTGACGCACCGCACACACGTCATGAGCCCACGTCAATTCCTGGACCGCATGCCGATGGCATCGTAGGATCTGCAAGCACTCGCCCCGTAGATTTGGTAGCTAATCAAATGTATAATTTGTCGCTAAACCAGTCTACTCCCGGACAAGTTCGCACCTTGTCCACTTCCACCCCATCGTCCGATGTACATAGTGTGCAAACGACGAACCAATCAGGTATCCAACAACCTAGTGGTAAGAAAAAGGGGAGAAATAATCGTAAGGGTGGAAACCATGGGAATAACAATAGCAATTGCAATACCCCCGTAAGGATAATGCCAACCCTCCACGGGAAGGCGGCAATGCTGGTGAGGACCGTAAACCTAGGTGTAAGGTGAAGTTTCCTTGCAAGCTTTGTGGGGAAGACCATCTTACTCACTTATGTACTCATATTGAAGAAGCATCGAAGCACTTGGCATAGAGCCCAACTATGTCGAAGGATCTCCTACCTCATCACCAAAACATGGCTTCGCATGCTCCCACCACTGGTTATGGACCTACTGAGATGACAACATCTTCTTCCAATACTAGTGGTTATGGATGTGTGAACATGGTTCATTCAAAGGTTAGTGTTGCCACTTGTCAGCGCGATTATGATGCACCACAACCCAATTTGGGGAGTGAGTCTCCCCTTCCTCCTGACAATTCCTTGCATATTGAGAAGCCCTCTATTATGCCATGGATACTGAAAGGTGTTCTTAAGCGCTCTACGCATAATCCTAATGCTCGAGCCGCCCACAACTACTCCATCGTAGAATATTTGGGCCAAACTCCGTGTGCCATGTCGGCTCTTGAAGTCTTGCAAGCCTGTCCTTCTCAGAAGCATGCTCTTTTGAGTGCGTTAGGAGTTCAGGATGGGGCAAGTCCCACTTTTATCAAGTTCAACACTACTGATGTCCAACCTTGCTTACCCTACCATGTGGCTTTTCAAATCCAGGTGGTGTTCCTTCAAATTTTTGTCAAACATACTATGGTTGACGAAGGTGCCTCTGCGTCAGTAATGTCGTTAGCTTGTTGGAAAGCTCTTGGCTCTCCTCCCTTACTCGCATCTAGAACCATGCTCACTGCATTCGATGGTCATTCATTTAAGCCGCATGGAATTATCCCTTCCCTTGTTGTCTCCTTGGGAGGTAATTCTATGCCTATTGAAGTCGAGGTGGTTGATGCGCCCATCGACTACAACCTTCTACTAGGTCGGAATTGGATGTATGCCATGAAAGATGTCGTGTCCACTGTATTCAGAGTTATCTGCTTTCCCCATGAAGGAAAGATTGTGACCATCAATCAGTTGGATTACGTTAACTCCTCTTCCACAACATCCACGGGATCCATAGTCCCGTAGGTTACTCATTCTCATCCGAAAACTGGGAACATGGGTGTTGGAATGTATCCTTCATTGATGGGATCTTTCGACCTCCCTGCACCAATATCCTTCATAGGAACCATCTCCGATGATTCTCCTTCCTCGTTGAATCATGTACCTTTTCGGACATCATACTTTAGTGATCTGTGGCATCCACCTTCCACGAGTTCCCCATCTGGAGACATTTCACACATTGGGATGGATATGCCCTTATCTGCAGTCAAGATTGCTCATCATGTTCAACCAGCCATTGCAGATTCAGATCTCTCTTCTTCATGGATAGTAGAGGAAGATCCCATTATGCTTCCCATGTGTGCAGACGACCTATCTTGTTCACATGGTTTCCTTGACGGTATTTTACCTTCAGATGAAGTTTTTATTGAGGCCATGAGTGGTGATGACAAGCCGTGGGGGGATATTTATCATAGATCTCATTCCCCTCCTACCCTTGATCTTATTGAACAAGATGAGTCTAGAATACAGTCTGCCATGCATTTTGATCCAGGCATAGTTTTGTCTAGCCCCAGTTTGACATTAAAGTATTATTTCCCTAGTGATGAGTCTTTAGACTCTCCTATAGATCCACAAATCGGTGATCCTGATGAGTTCGATTCTACTTCTAGAATTTCCAACTCCTGTGATGATGAATTTTCCACTGCAGATTCCTTCACATCCTTCAGCTTTGCTCTTCATTTTGAAGATGATCATTTTGATCCCTCGGGTATTGGTACTATGGCACCTTCATTGGTTAGCTCTACCTGCGTTAGGTTTGAGGTTAACAATAGTGAAGTTGAAAATGTTTATACCACAGTGACTTGTATCAGATTTTTCTTTATGTACGTTTTAGAGATAATCTTGGTACTTATGTTTCTTGGAGACAGGATTCTTAGCTGGACATATACTTGTTTACCGGTCCTTGTCGACATTTGCTTCGGTCATGGCATGCATATTCGGAACCTTGCATATAGGTTTAGGCCTCCCCATTGTTGTGATGCATTTGAACCTATTACTATCCGAATTTGCAGACACCCCTTGAGTGTCCTTATCTTGCTCATGTTCCTTGCATTATGCATAGCTTTGTCCCATGCACTTGGAACTAGTCTCGCATGTCCCTAACACTCTTCTACTCTCATTACGAGCATTCTTCCATATCTCCTTTGATCTCGTTAAAAACAGTAAGGAGGTTCACGAGTTTACTTTTTTGGGCTCGTTAAATCTTTACGGAAAAGATTTTTATAAAGTCTTTTTTAAGCCCTTGTTAGAATTTTTCAAAATCAAACAAGATTGCCGAGTATACTTGTTATTTCAGATTCGTTAAAGGATTTGAAGTGACATCCACTTAGGTATAAGTTTACCCCTTTTCTGGACCTTTGTGGATTAATTACGAAAAAGGTATACTCTAGTCATACGTGACTAGAAGAGTTCTTCTCTCATTGTTTTACACTTTTTCGGGTGAGGAGACTAACTTTACGAAAAAGGACTTCCCTTTTATGTCGAGTTGTGATTGCATTGCATTATCCTGCTTACCGCTTGAGCCTTGTGATGACTCCCGTTTACTCACTTATTATCCATGTGCCTGAGCACATTACCTTCCAAGCCAAGCAGAGCCTTAATTTATCTTTCGCATCTTAATGATCCTTTACCCTGAGGGAACATTCCCCCGAGTGTCCACATCCTGCACATGCTTCCTTGCATTGATCATAGGTATGTTCCAATGCTTGGAACTAGTCTGCTCGCTATTTGACATTCGTTCCCTCACTTGTTGTACTATAAGAAATTTTATTCTTTTTCAAGCTTTTCCCAAATATGAAAAAGACCAAAAAAAATTAAATATTTCAAAAATCCAGATGGGATTATGGTTACTACTTCTGCTTGGTAGTTGTTGTGTCACCTTTGAATAGAGCATTCATTCCACTCTGTACATTATGAGTCGGGACTATAGTTGGACCCTAGGAGCTGTACTTGTTTCTCAGTTTTCTCCACCGATTGGTTAAGCTTCCAGTCATTATGGAACCCTTTGTGATGCCTCCTACATTGCACAATTTATGTCAAGTCTATGTTGCTTGAGTCTATCCATTTGCTCATGCTTGTGTTCAAAGGAAGTCTTAAAACCAGTGTTGGCCACTCCTCAGATTTCTTGACTATTGCATGTCAGCCATCCTTATTGAGTCAGTCCGTTCCACTTAAGTTCTTCCAAATCTTTCAGCGCAGCTGGTACCTCGTGCTGGTTGATGGGGGATGCCTTAATTCCCTCCTTCCAGTGAGTCTTGTTTCGTTGACTTCAACCCATTTATTCCGGGACTTGCGGCTTAGAGTTCAGTTGAGTACCTTGAGGCTTGCAGTCATTAGTGGTAGGTTCTCTCGCCATCGACAGTTTTGGGAATACATCAATGTGCCCTGATCGATGGATTCATCCTAGTGTTCGACTTCAACTCATTTATTCACACTATGATGATTGTGCTCTATGCCTTGATGCCCATTTTCATTATTGGTGGGTTATCTCACGTCTATTAACGGTATACATCATTGACCGATAATCAGACGATGTCACATCAAGTTCGACCCCAACTCCTTTATTCACCTGATGGGACTTGCACCGTCGAAGACTTGTGTAGAAGACCCCAGGCTTTAGTGGCATTCAATATGCTACTTATGACTTTGACTTTACATCTGAGATATCACCTCTCAGATATCAACAATTTGTACCTCCAATTTGCACCAGTTGTTTCCTTTTCAGCAGGAGACCATATCTTACTGTAGAGGGATCATGGCTATGATCACTTATGACATGTATTCACTATTACTGCCTATTCATGGCCATTGTATCAGATTGTTGTACTATCGACATGTATTCAGGGATACTATTGTATTATGATGAGTGAGCTGCTCTTTCCACTTGTGTCTCCATCACTCCACTTCTGAGTTTTATAATGTATTTTGGCCATCATAGCATCAGTCTCTGACCTCACACATTAGGGGGAATCTGTTACAACGTAATCTTCCACCCTGTGAGCATCAACATTCTTTGTCCTATAGGATCCATTTCACTGACTCAGATCCACTTTATATCCTTCAAACATACTTTTTCCTCATTTTTCCTCTGACCCGCTTGTTGCATCACTATAGCAAGCATACCTGCGAGTTGCATCACTATAGCCCACGGGTATCAAGTAAAATGGTAAAAATCACTAGTTTATTACTTTTACTCCCAAAAAGCAGTCATTGGGTGACCTTTGGCTCTCCATCTTCACAAGAAACGTCTCGATGTGTCCTTTCACTTACCTTTGAGAGGACTATATATTGAGCACATATGGCTTATAGACGGGTGGAGAAAGAAGAGCAAGAGAACTCTAGTGGACTTTTTCCCTATCTTGAGTCTACACTCATTGATCCTTGTAGTTGTGAACCCTTTATGTTCACCTTCCAAACTCCTATCTAGTTTGAGTTTTCCATTCATGGAGGATTGAAGTGGTGGAGGCACAAGTGGATTGATCCAGATCTTGGTTCAGATTGGTTGCCGGCAAGAGGTCGTATCACTTTGTACTTCTTCTTGTTTATTAATAGAAATACTCATATTCTCGTCCATTAATTTTGTAAATGTTGCTTATCTTACATTGGGTTGCAGTTACTTGTTATATCATGGGCCATTGCTATTGATGATGTTAATGCCATTTATATATTATATGTACTTGTTGTATATTGCCTGCCAAGACTAATTTGCAGATTCAAGTGCACGGATTAAAAAGCTCCAACGGGGATCTACATCAAACATTTGGATCGAGGTTGGTTATTTTCTTCCTTATCTTAGCATTGTCATTTATATAGCATAGTTCTAAGAATTGAGTTGATTTCTGGTAGTCATCTGTCTGTTGTGGTCTACCCCAAGCCATACTGAGTTCTCTCCAACACACATGTCAGAAGAAGACTCTCTCCAATTTAGAAGAAAATAACTCCCCTCAGAATGTATCATTAGGATATGATTACCAATACTCTATTAAGGGAATAGGGGAAGCCACCTACAAGCTTGATTTGAGAACCCCAATAAAGATGAAAGATGTACTATATGTACCAGGCCTAAAGAAGAACCTACTTTCTATATCAACTTTAGATCATAAAGGGTTTAGAGCTGACTTTATAGATGGAGAAGTTCTAATGTGGCCCAAAGGAAAATCTATAGAAGATGCAGTTGTTATTGGAATAGAAGAAGGAGGTCTATATAAACTGAGAGGTCACTTAGAAGAAACCTTAATTCATGATACTACAAGTCTATGTGATCTATGATCAACATTATAGATCATAATCAAGAAAGGAACAAGACCTCAAAATCATATGATGGGGTAGAGCTCACCATCATACATTCCAATAATCCCTGCAAGGAGATTAGGATCAAAAGAGATCCTACCAAACAAACAAAGATAAGTATCTGAATTGTCATTTCATTAAAAAATTTAAATGATAGTGTCCAGTTGTGTACACATTTATTTAGTATGTGTGTTATGCATGTGATGGTTAAGTAGCCTATGGTGCTATACAACATTCCATTGCTACTTATCTAGAGTGAAACGTCTTTGATGACATATTAGGAGTAGTGCAAGCTCTTAATAATGTTTTGGTAGAGATGGAAGGCGTCTAGAAAGTTACCATATGAATGTGGGATATAGATGAATGTTGTGCTATTGGATAAAGGTAGCATTATGATAGTGTGACCTATGCTTTTATGCATATGTTTTGGAAACTATGAAATGTTTCTAACCATGCTACTGAATTTGACTTGTAGGAAGTATCGTACACGATCACCTACAAATGAAGAATGATGAGACTTGTTCTGTAGAACAAGTGACGATGGTTCAACTATAAACAAGACTAATGAAATCAAGCAGAGGAATTCGACTATGAAGAGATGTTTCTCTAGTATCCAGACTCATGGAATAATTAAATTAAAAGAGGATATCGAACAACCTCCAAGACTCAGAGAACCACATGGATGCAGATTGAATAAGACTTTGTACGGGCTCAGAAGTCACCCATGGATAGAATGATGAGATCAAGGATCACCTAGAGTGATGAGACATCAACCTTTGCTACAAGTTTGAAGATGAGAAGCTCATAGATGGGTGCAAGAAAGAACTTGCAATAGCGTTCGAGATCTTGGTATTTAGTGACTTAGAAAGATGAAATAAATGGATATACAGGATGGAAGTATTTTGGCTCGTGGATTCTCTCTCTCAAAAAAAAAGTAATCAATTATGAAGAGACATTTTATCCCGTAGCAAGGTACACTTAAATTAGAACCATCATGGCATTTGTAGCCACGATGAAGTTGAAGTTACACCAGATGGATGTGAAAACCGCTTTCCTGAATGACGTCATTGAAGAGGAAGTGTACATAGAACAACCACAAGGATTTGAGGTTGAATACAAAGAGATGCATGCTTGCAAACTAAAGAAGGCTCTATATGGATTGAAGCAAGCTCCAAGAGCTTGATATGGAAGAATTGATAGTTTTATGAAGAGCTTGGGATTTACCAAGACTAAAGTTGATCCTAACCTTTACTTCAAGGTTATGCATGATGAACCTGTCATATTATTGCTATATGTGGATGACTTATTCCTGACAAGAAATGAGAAGCAAATTTCAGAGTGCAAGAAGAATCTTGTAGTAGAATTCGAGATGAAAGACCTTGGCTTGATGCACTATTTTGTAGGTCTCGAAGTAATGTAGAGCCCAAAGGGAATCTTCCTTAACCAATGGAAGTATGCAGTATAAATCTTGAAAATATTTGATATGTTGGAGTGTAAATCCATGGCCACACCCATGGATACCAACTTGAATTTATTATCTTATACTTCGTTAGAATTATTGGATGTGACTCTATACAGTTGGGTCGTTGATGTATCTGACGAATACTAGGCCAGATATATGCTTTGTTGTGAACACCTTGAGTCAATATCTAGTTGAGCCTAGACGTGTTCACCTTATAGCTGCAAATCATGTGATGAGGTACCTAAAAAGTACAATAGACTATGGTATCAATTATTCTAGAGATCATGAGTTCAGAATGTATGGTTATACAGATTTTGATTGGGCAGGAAGTGTCTCAGATAGGAAGAGCAATTCAGGAAGATGTTACAAGTCTGGGTCAACCGTGATCTCATGGCTACGCAGGAATCATTCCAGTGTTGCTCTAAGCACTACAGAAGAAGAATATATTGCATCCTGTTGTGCCAGTTGTGAAGCCATATGGCTTCGGAAGTTGTTATCGGGTCTATTTGATCTGGAGTTGGATACCACAATGATTCTATGTGATAACCAGAGTTGTATAAAGATGACAGAGAACCCTGTATTCCATGATAAGTCAAAGCACATAGAAATACGACATTTCTACATCTATGATATGGTGCAGAAGGGAGCTATAAAGCTCCAATATGTGAGCACGAATGAGCAGGTTGCAGATGTCTTTACTAAGCCTCTGTCTCGTGTGAAGTTTGAGCACTTCCATGACAAGTTTGGTGTAGTCTGAAAGGATTTTCGTCGAAAGGGGGAGTAGTGCTAATGATATTGAGTTGCAGTGAGATTGATCACCCTAGACAATGATCCCGTAAATCCGAAAGGAAGGATAGTATGAAATGTTGATCCTCAGTTGTGGTGGGATTGATTATCCCAAGATAGTGATCCCGTAATTCCGAAAGGAAGGATAGTCTTAAATGTTGATTCTTAGACTAAATTCCTGGTTCCGAAAGGAAGGATCACCAGTGTTGTTGGACTAAATCCATGGTTCCGAAAGGAAAGATTTTCCATGATCCCTAGTTCTGAAAGGAAGGATCACCAGTGTTGTTGGACTGAATCCCTGGTTCCGAAAGGAAATATTTTCCATGATCCCTAGTTCCGAAAGGAAGGATCACCAGTGTTGTTGGACTGAATCCCTGGTTCCAAAAGGAAATATTTTCCATGATCCCTAGTTCCAAAAGGAAGGATCACCAATGTTGTTGGACTGAATCCTTGGTTTCGAAAGGCAGGATTGTCTATGATCCCTAGTTCTGAAAGGAAGGGTCACCAGTGTTGTTGGAATGAATCCCTAGTTCCGAAAGGAAGGATTGTGCATGATCCCTAGTTCTGAAAGGAAGGATCACAAGTGTTGTTGGAATGAATCCCTGGTTCCGAAAGGAAGGATTTTCCATGATCCCAGTTCCGAAAGGAAGGATCACCATAGTTGTTGGACTAAATCCTGAGTTCCGAAAGGAAGGATTGTCTATGATCCCAGTTCCAAAAGGAAGGATCACCAGAGTTGTTGGATTGAATCCTGATTTTCGAAAGGAAGGATTGTCCATGATCCCAGTTTCAAAAGGAAGGATCACCAGAGTTGTTGGACTGAATCTTGAGTTCTGAAAGGAAGGATTTTCCATGATCCCAGTTCCGAAAGGAAGGATCACCAGAGTTGTTGGATTGAATCCCAAGTTCCAAAAGGAAGGATTGTCCAGGATCCCTAGTTCTGAAAGGAAGGACCATGTGTGCTACAGGTGATGACGATATTGATGATATTCCAGTACTGTAGACGAGGATGCTCCAGTGCTATAGATGATGATGTTCCAGGATGCTCCAATGCTACAGATATGAAGTTCTGGTATTGTAGATGAGGATGCTCCGGTGCTGCATATGCAAATGTTCCAGTGCCGAAGATGAGGATGCTCCAGTACTGCAAATGTTCCAGTGCTGCAGATGAGGATGCTCCAGTGCTGAAGAAGATGATGATCCAGTGCTTAAGATGAGGATTCTCCAGTGCTGTAGAAGATGATGCTCCAGTGCTAAAGATGAGGATGCTCCAGTACTGAAGATGATAATACTTCAGCTCTATACTAAAGATGATGATGTTTTTGAAGAACATCCAATGATTTATAAATGTATTAACCAATGTTCCAGATGATGTTGTTGATGATGCCCCTCCTCCCTCCGATGATGTTGTGTAGAGTTACACATGCATATTTTATTGTTAGTATAATACCCTTCTTGTTAAGGGGGGGGGTGTTAAATTAATGTAACTTTAAAGAATATTCTACTTGTACTTTGTTATTGTAACTCCATCGGGGATGTTTTACCTCCGTTCGAAGATGTCATTATTATATTTGATGATGTAAAATTCATGAGGTAAATCCTCCATTGTAAGTCGGGTCGTTAGTACCCTAAAGAATGTAATATAATATTATTTGAGTCTTTCTAGGAGAGTTCGACCCAGTCAGTTAAAGTGAGGCCGACCTAGCTGGGATAAAAGTCAAGTAAAAGGTAAAGTATAAATAGAGAGTGAGTTCCTCTCATTTGTACCATCACTCACTTGTGCAATTCGCATTAGAGGAGAGAGAGAGATATATCTGCGAAGGAGGAGGAGGATTGGATTGGGTCTAGAGTTTGGGTTTGTCTCTCTTATTTGTGAGACTTATTTTGGGCATTTTACTTTGATAATCTATATTGAGGAAGTTCTTGCTGGGTCTTCTTCCCCTTGAGGGTTTCCCAGTATATATTGTTTTTGTACTTTGTGATTGTGTATCTTTCAGAGATCCTTATTATGTTGCTATTGTGAATAATGTATTGAATGCTAATGAAATTGGAATCTAGTCTATAGTAGCATATAATCTTAACACAACATCAGTCTCTATCTCAAATGGTTGTTGTAGATCCGACAATGCAAGCACTGGAGCTGTACTGATCTTTTCTTTCAGAGTTTCGAAGGATTTTTGTGCTTTTCCTTCCCACTAAAATAATTTTTTCATACCTATCAAATATTTAATGGAAAAGTTAAAAATAAAATTCCTCCAGTATTGGGATTCTCCCAAAAATCTTCTTATCTCGGTTACATTATTTGGTTTGGGCCAATTCACAATGACCTCTACTTTAGAGGGATGAATTCTAATTTCACCACCCCCTACAATGTAACCTAAATACACCAAAGATGTCTTCCCAAACTCACATTTGGACATATTTCAGTACAATTTTTCCCTTACAAGTACATCCAAAACGTTTTTGACATGCTTGGCATGTTCTTCCCAAGTACGACTGAAAATAAAAATATCCTATAAGTAGACTATGAAAAATTCATCAATGAAGGGCCTAAAAACATCATTCATCATCCTCATAAATGTTGTGGGTGCATTACAAATCCCAAAGGTCGTTACCATCCACTCATACAATCCTTGTTTAGTTTTGAAAGCAGTTTTCCATAGATCATTATCATTGATTTGAATTTGATGATATCCACTTCATAAGTCTGACTTAGTGAAATAAGTTGCATTCTTAATATGATCCAAAATATCATTGTAATATCCCTCCAAAGAAAAGTGTTTAGGTTCACCTTATTTCGACTCTAGGGATGTAGTTTACAACTGGTTCCAAACACCTCGAAATGAGTTCAAATTTGGGGAGGAAGGTATTGATGGGGAATAGGACACATTAAAACATCTATCAGACACCCAAACACATGATATACCCATCCATGGTCTTAAATTTGCAAGGAGACAAGTTTCAGGACAAGACTAGTCAATTTTAGTAGTGGAAATCCCCCCTAGGTCCACCTGTAATTGCTCTTTCGAACACTATACTTCCTTCACTAATTCTTGATCTGAAAGTTGGCTCTATTATAATACATAAATAACAATATATGTGCAGAATTAGATCTGGTTTTAAGGTCGAATAGGTATCCCATTGAACAACAACTTCTAGAGTCTAGAATTTGGGGTGAAAATGATGTACAAGGAGTCTCGAATTTGGTCATAGACTATGGTGACACTTTAGGGGTTTGCAAACATCATTTGGGATTGTTTAGATAAGTGCCTTTACAACCTTGGAAAAAGTATACGACTCACATACAAGCTGTATCATCTCCGTGAGGATGTTTTCTAGAACCGCTGTGAACTGGGTGCCCAGCTAACCGTAACTTGAGGTTCTAGGGGACACTTAGAAGTAGTTGTCCCTTGCTCCATCTCACATCACAAACGGTAAGATCCGTGAGGAATTAATCATTACATTTCCGTGTCCAGTAGTATTTGGATTTGGCATACAATTAACCACTGCTTTTTAGGCCTTTATGACCCTTTTTGGATTTTTCATGTGCTAATAAGCACAACTAATCGCAGCTCACATCCAGGGTACTTTTCATTTCATTTCAAAGTATTCTTTAATTGTTCTAAGAAGCACAATTTTCAAAGCACTTTCATGGGATTTCATAATAGATATAGAAATAATTTCCATATGTAATGATGGTAGTACTATTTGCTTCAAGTTTTAGTCAACACAAATCAGGCAACTACGGGGACTCTCCACAATCAAGACCAAACATCGGGGAAACTGACTAGAGTGATCAAGGTAACAAATCCAACTCACCAAAGGTAAGTTTTGTTTCCAACTCAGAGCCGAGACACAAACTAACAGGGATGCTATCTAGCATAGAGGAAATAATGGGGAAGTCCTCCATATCACAAGCTGAGGTGTAAGTTAGGGTGACAACCAAAAAGGTGGGAAAGGAAACAGATGGATGGAGACAATGAATGGTGATGCCTAATCTAGAAATCCATAAAGGCGGGAATGATCATGTCCACACTCTAATAGGGTGAAAACCAATGAGTATAAAACAAGAGCTTCTAATTGTCAGTAATACAATCATTTAGATATTCAATAATAACCAGTTTCATTTTATATAAATATACTGCCAAATAATAATGACTAGATGCCAATTCAATCCATCAAAATGACCAAACAAACAAGATAATAATACCAATGCACATCATATACCTACTAGGTCAAACATGTATATGTAATCCATACCAACTGTAACCACCGAGGATACTGCTGCTAAAGCTCTACTTACTGCACTGCATCTATATGGAATAAAAGGTCATCTCGGTCATCAAATCTGAGGTCTTAACGCTCAGCCTTGGCATAAGGTCTACTGCATGTCTGATATAAGGCTGCTCTGATGTGTGAGTGATCACAATAGCACTACTCATCATAAATGATCTCACTGAATATGTGCAAAGGAAAAGCTCAAAAATATGCAGATATCTGCTCTGCAACCATTGTATCCTAGCTACTATGGATGTGATAACAGGACCCTCAAAAGAGGCCCATGAATGATGAAAATAGAAGAACCCTCGTGGGAAAAACATCACCTGAACCACTTGGAATCAATTGGTTAGAAGAGAAAAGAGGGGATGATCCTGAATATCTCACCCATAGTGACGATGTTCGAGATTCTCCTAAGAATATTAACTGGGTCGAAAATATTGAATTTGATAAGGACTTTGGACTTATATTGTTGGATCAAGAATATGATCAAGAGAGTCCTAGTCCAAGTGTTCCCATTTTTTCCATAGATCAAGCAAAAGAAAGTGGGAAAGCTCCTATCTGGATTTATCATATATGAAAGGATGGCTCAAAGCCTCCTCCTTTCATCTAGAAGAAGAGTAGTGAGCATCCTAGTATGGTGAGTGAGCCCAAACCTATTCTCCCTAATTATGAACTGAATATAAATGTCGAGAAATAGTTGGATAAGGTTATGCACAATATGCCACTCACTGAATTAATGTAAATTCCATTGGTTAAAGAGCAAGTGGTAGAGTTCTTCAAGACTATTCCTGATACTACCACAAAGGGTGGAGAGATTCAACCTCCTTCAAACGTGTTCCCAACTACCATGGTTGAAGATGAGGTCATCAAAACAACCTTATATGAGAGAAATAACGGAGGTCATCAACCTTTTTATCTTACCCTTCACATAGGTGATCTCCTCCTTCACAATTGCATGTTGGATTCTAGTGCTTCCATGAATGTCATGCCATTACAGGTGATGGAAGCGATGGGATTAAAGATTACTAGGTCATATGGGAATGTGTGTGGCATAGACTCAACACCAGTTCAAGTTTTCGGTTTGATCAAGACATTGAGAGATGACTTATTCACATGTCCTGATATATACATTCTTATGGATATTGTGGTTATTGACTTACCTCCACTGTATGGAATTCCTATGTATAGTAAGTGGTCCACCGGACTAGGAGGCCATATTCAAATGGATTTTTCGTATGACATAATTCCTAACTATGATGGTGCAATGGTTAGGATTTACCGAGAACCATTTTATGATGGTCATATTAAGAGTTTCGAGGATGGTGTTAGTCATTCTTATGGATAGGGAGAACTGATTCCTGAGGCTATTTTATGGTCATGGGTGGCCCAGATGAGGATCAACATAATAATGGAGGAGAAAAGATATGGAGGTATTTTAGAGATGCCGACTCCTCAGAGGAAGAGAATAATAGAAGTGAATTTGTTAGAGAGATAAACCTTGATATGCATCTTGGTGAGGTGTAGGAACAATTTCAAAACATGAATCAACCCAATGACATGGGATCTCAAAATGTTGAATCTAATCCGGTCATTGAAGCAAATGATTCTAAAATCATTTTAGAACAAGTAAGACGAGGTGAACGTATTCCTAGAACCATAAGGGAATTTCTCGCATTGGTTTATAATAATTTGGAAAGAGAAAGGGAGGGGATTTCTCATATTCTTCCATGGGTAAACAACAATGAAGGGATGCATCCTTCCCCCATTGGGGGTAGTGATGAAGAAGCCAATGATTCTCACTATTATTATGTCCTTGATCATCTATCTCATTAGTATGTTGAAGAAAATGCACTAAGGAAAGTTAGTGATAGCTCCATGAGTTGGAAAGAGCATGCCTTGGTACATGATGCCCCTGAGGAAGATTTTTCGTTAAATAACCTTACTATCTTTCAGGAACCTCCTTCTGTCATTAATAAAACTAATGAATATAAACTTTCATCATTATATCCTCATATGAGAAATGTCCTAAGTTTCCTTTTTCCCCGTGAGTTACCTAGTAGCGAGGAAGATGCACATCATAGTGATCCATCTCACATTCCTACTTCCTCGTCAACATTCTTAGAGTCTAACACTTGGAGATTTCGATACATGGCTTTGAATCCTCCAGAACCACCTAGGATCCCACTCTCAATCTTGGAAGGTATGGTTGTTCCGATCCCATCCGGAGAAGGAAGTAGTCGAAGCAATGAAGATCTTTCCATGACCATCTCCTTTGGAATAGACTACTGAAGAGGATTCCAGATACTTTTGGATAGTGGGAGAAACACCCAAGTATATTATTTACCCACAAAATGATGTGCATAATGAAAGTAATCAAAGATGGATAAGGGTGATTAGGAAAGTTTTGATTGGCAGAGTAGCCATTCCTATAGATGGAGGTCCATCTCGTTGTGATGCAATTCCTCGTCAAAGGAAATTGAGAAGAACTGGTCCCCCTACGCAGAATAGTGTTGAGATTGATCTTATTCCTATATGTGACATAGAAGGCATCCCTTCATTTGTAAATCACCCTAGATTCTATAGTGGCGATAGAGTAATCATGCCTACTCATGTATTTTACACCAGATCTAGGGGATCCGATGACATTTGGGTAGGCCCGTTTACGATAGAGCAATGTGTAGGTGACTTGTTTTTTCTCTCTACTAGTAGTGGAAAAAATATCATGTTCCCTGTCAATCAACGTGAATTAAGGGAATGCATCATCAATTTGACATCGTCTGAACTCCCTTTCCCAGAAGCATAGGGTAGGTAGGAATCTGAATAAGTAGTTAGTTGTCTGTGCCATCGAGTTTGGTACCTTTCCTCCTTTTCTTTTCCATTGAGTCCGGTGCCTTCATTTACTACAGTTCAATAAAACATTTCAGTTATTAGATGAGTATTTTATTTCAAGTGTCTTATTTTCGGCATTTTATTTTCAATACTTTTATTTATGCATTTACTTTTACATATGTATATATGTGGGCTAGTGACGATCGGTCTGTGAGATTGGTATAGTGTTTTCCTTGTGCAAATTACAAGTTCATTTTAGAAGATGATGTAGATGTTCGAGTGCATGTTCGTGGTTTGATACATTGAGTGTTGTCGGCTAGACATTTATGAGGTTCTCAAGCAATCCCTTCCTTAAATAACTTGTCCTAGCTGGATCTAGATGTTGTCACATCCATAGTAATCGGGGCTACCATGATTATAGACTAGTTTTGAGCATATTTTTGAGCCAGTCCTTTACTTCGCTATGCATGAGATCAGTAGTTGATGAGAAGTTTAATGATGATCACTCATATATTCGGTGGACCCACAGCATAAAAAATTTCAATTTCATGTCAGGACTGAGCCTCGTGACCCCAGGTCAATGACTGAGTTAGCCATTCTATCCCATTCAGAGCATATATGATGTCAGTGCCCATGGTTTGTATAGTTGCAGTGTTCTAGTGCCATTCAGGGGTTACAGGTTGTAGATGCAGGTATATGACCCAACAGGTGTATGGTTTGTACATTTGGATTGTTGCTATGCTCGTTTACTTATCTTGGTAGCTTGACTAGATATATGGTGGTTATACATTGGCGATATTTTATGTTGCTCTTGTTGTCTAGTTTAGAGTAGAGGTGATTCAATTACTCTAAGTAATATTTTATTGTGTATACTTGTTGGTCATGCCCTTCTCATAGTATGGACCTGGTCATTTCCCCCCATAGGGTCTTTGCTAGTGATGGAATCATTTGTCACTTTCTCCATCCATCTATTTATCTTCCATTCTTGGTTTGATCTCGAGTTACACTTTAGCTAATGATCTCGAGGACTTCCCCCATCTATGCCTCTGTGTTGGATAGACTCCATGTTTACCTTGTGTGTTGGCTATGGAGTGTGTGATTCTAGTCACAAGGACTATTCTCCTTTAGTCCTAGAAAACAAGTACTCCAAACAAAAAAGTGTCTTTAGACACTCAAGCATCAAAACTTAAATGTTTTATCTAAATGGATTCTAAGTCATCCAAAATAGTGTTTCTAAACACTATGTCTTCCGTAGCTATTAAGTTGCCAAGGGACGAGCACTCATCCTTTGTATGATGTAAGGTCATTCACCTCTGCAAGGAAACAGGGTGGTCACTCCATCGTACCTATGGATGGTGGAGGGAAATGGAGTTCATACCGAGTCATTATCTAAGGCCCGCAAGGCCATTCAGGGCACCTACTCTTGGAGGATGACTAGTGAAAGTTGATAGATAACCAAATGCTTAATATTAAATCTTAAAGTTGAAAATATGAATATGAATTAAATGAGATAAAGGTTTATTGTCTAGATTATACTGGAAACACTCTAATCACTCTACCCATTTGTGAGACACTGCCATCCCCTTTGTGTTTCTTTATCCAGCATATGTGTAGGTGGTCTCCCCTTTATCCTTTATCCAAGAGGTCACAATGTTGAGGTTGTCAAGTCTTTCCCTTTATCCTAGCCTTGTTTCTTCCACCTTCACCCATCTCTAGCAAAATGGCCAAGTTTGTAAATGAGTATACACTTGAGGTTCTTGTTTGGAGTGACTGGTTACTTTGATCTAGACTTGTTATTTATGCTTTATATTCATTATTCGCTAGTAAATGACATTGTATGTGTTAGTATAACTTTCAATATAAATAAGGGAGCATATCTCATCCATTTGTACTTGTAGCATCAATGATTTTTAGCCTGGATCATTATTTTGATCATTCTTGACTTGGTCAACCTAGTTTGACCAAGTCAATAGCAGGATCTGGTATGAGTTTGGTTGACAGTGTTTGATATTGATTATTCATGGCCCTTTGGTTCCCATTATATGGTTCCATGCTTCATATAGTGGTTTCATATGATGGTTAGTTGTATTTTTATTATTATCAGTAGTTACAGGCCATTATTTTTATTATTCGGGCATGGATGAGTCTACAGATGATTCTCTTGATGGACACATGGTGTATGAGTACTAATTCCTAGTTAATTTTGACATTTTGATTCCATTAGCACACTTAGTGTTTAGTTTCGAGCACAAACAGTGGATGTTATGGTCATTTCATCACTTGGCAGCAGATTGCCATATAAAAATGGCCTGTACAGGACTTATTGAGATCATCATTTCTCTTCTAGGGCGCTACAAACGAGATATGGGGTGAAACTACTCGCTATTACTCCCATATCCCCAGACACATTGGTGCAGTCATATTAGGGGCCCGGAGCACTTGGAAATGATTTATAGGCTTTTTTATTTTATTTTGGGGTGATGTTCCCACAACATAATTAATGGAAGAATGGCTAGCAAGAAATTGATTTGGCTCATTGAGGCAAGGAAGTGGCATGATATTGGTCCTAGAGATTTTTTTTATGCACCCTACACCCTCTGGCACACTTTTCATCAGCAATGGGGTCCACACATCCTCCTAGTCATCACATAGGGGTGTGATCTTCTGTTGTTGGGGCACATGTCCTAGTGTCTTTTGATACTTTATGTTATGAATTATGTTTATGATGTATTGTGGGTTGGATGGTGAAGATGTTCATACCTCCTAGCCTCCACCATGATGTTATGTCATGTCCAGGTGTTATGTTGTGACTTACGTCACCCCCTAGGGCGCCATTGAGGGAGTGCATCCCCCCTTTTTACAGTGATCTCATTTATATTGTATCCGGAAAGTTTTAGACATTAATCTTATTGTATCATATTTTGATCCTATCCCTTGATACTTTTGGGGTTTAGGTTTTGGATTGTGAGACCCTATATATATGAGCTCTCACCATTTGAAAAGGGACTTTTGGATCTGGAATATTGGAATAAAAACACTATTTTTACACATCTAGCTTAAAATATTTTATGAATTTTCTTGTACATCATGGAATGAATCTCTTTTGGATATCTTAGTGATCTAGTATGATTTCATCACTTTTGTATTGGAGTCCGAATTGATTGTCTGCAGGGGTGCGATTTGCTTGGGAAGTCGATCGCGAGGGTTTCTCCATCCATGCGCTTGGAAAGATATCTTCATATTTTAGGGAGTAACCAATTTTGAATTATTTCATTGATTTATTGTCTTTTAGATGTATTGCATGTGATATTTTCAATGGCTTAGATCTAGATTCAATAAGACAACTTCACATGGAATATTTCTGAGAATGATAGAAGAAGAATAAAGAATATAATTTGTGGAAAAACATCTGTATCTTATTCATCAATATTTTTACAATATATAATGCATCTTCCATGGAGAAAATTGAATGCCTTAGAGGCAAGTTGAAAAGGACAAAAAGAAAAGGCTTACTAAAGGAAAAAAAAACCTAGGTGGCAAAAGCTATTTCCAAAATTGTCTCAAGGCTCACAAATTTGCTAAATATGGTATGGAAACTCGTGAGTGAGGTAAATGGAATGTAATTATGGATTTAGGAGAGAATAAATGATGTGGAGGTCGAATTTTTCAAGTGGGAAGAGTTTCTAAGTCAACTAGCTTTACCTTTTCCACTAGAAAGTAGAAAAAAATAGGATAAAGCTGTCTAAATTAGGAAAGCATCTTCTAAACTAGGAATGGAAATAAATCAAACAAAATCCAATGAAATATTATACATAATCTCCTCAAGTGTTCCTAGTGACTTAGGATGGCAAGTGGTCCACTAAAAGACAAAACAAGCCCTATTTACCTAGTCAAAACTTAGTAAATTAATCGTAAATGATTAATTAATTATATCCTTAGTCTAAAATGGTATAAGTGGGTTTTTTAATACTCCAAAACCCCCCTTAATCCTGAATTTATGTGGTGGAAATCAGAAAAAATATCAGAAATATAGGTCCTAAGCAACAAGGCTTATGGTCACCCCAATACAAAAATTACTAGTCCATGTAAAACGAGGAAACATGGAAAACCTCATGGGAACAAAACCCTCCCTCAAAAATGGACATGCTTGGAAGTCTTCGTACTGTCTTGTTCCTAATTTGGAGGAGTTGAATGGGTTGAATGGGTTGCTTCTAAGTAATAGACTTGATGAAGAGATTGTGAATGTCATGATCATGCATTAGTGCATCAATTTGGTGTAGGCAAGAATCATGTGTAGAGGCTCCACAAAGCTCATCTTATGAAGATAGAGGAGAATCATATGAATTATTATTGTTGTTATAACATATATGATCTGATCTAGAAACATAATTAATGATGGAAAAAATATCTATGAAAACTCCTTCCCAAAGGACATCAATAGACTCAATAGGATCAACTTCTTGTGCAGCTGCAATGTGGTGCACTAAGTCTTGTACCTTCTTCTCAAACTAATATAGAAACTTTCTAATATTGTAAAGGAGATAATGAAGTTATGAAATATCATAATTTGAGTCATATGGAGCAGAAAACAAAAAAGGTGGAGAGTCTCCATGATGGGATAGAGTTTCAGTAGGAAAGAAGTGAGCAATTAGGTCACCTTGACAGCTAAGCGAGCCTGGAGGATTTGAGGACTTGAATTTTGAACCATGAGTGATGGGATCAGGTCCAGATGTGTGGAATATAATTCCAATGATGGAAAAATACATGGATTTCCAACCACTGAAAGATATGATATACATAAGAACAACATAGACAAGTGACACATTGTAGGAAACCATGGAATTGTGTAGTTTCTTAACTGGAGAACTTGGGGGTTGTAGGGTCTTTTGTGCATCCAATGGTTGGGAAAATGATGTGGGAGGTGTCATGACCTTCATATCAGACTGTATATCATCTTAAAAATCAGAATATGAAATATTTTAATGGAGGTGGAAAGACCTTTCAGAAGACAAGTCATAAACTAGTGAAAAATGACTAGATTTGAGAGAAGACTTGGGTGAACTGACTGGAGATTGTACCAAGGAGGAGGTGGAGGTTTCCGATTATGATATATCAGAGTGTTCTTGCTCTACAACAAGCTTGCCTTGTTCTTTTCTTGCAAAGTCAGGAACATCTATGTTATGATATTCAAGCATATTGGCCATGATGTCCAATTTATTTTTGAAACAATATTTCTCGGGATGAGTCCCTTTTCAGCAATAAGAACACTTGGGCTTCTCCTTCTTTTCCTTCATTCTCTTGGCTTTAGAATCTTCATCAGAGTCCTCTTCATTTGACAACATCTTTTGTTTGGATTTGTCATTCTTGAAACTCTTTGCTCCATGATAAACAAGTGCAGAATCCTTGGAGGGTGTTAGATCCCTCATTTGGACCAGCTTGTCCTTCTCCTTAGTGAGCGAATCAATGAATGCATCCAAGGTTGGCATCTTCCAATTGGGAACTGCAAGTCTTGTAGTATGAAAATTAGACACAAATACTGAGTATTCAAAGCTCAGTTTTGACATAATGGTAAGGATTAGCTGCTCATCCTTCTTATCTATGCCACATTGCTTGATTTGAAGCACTAGGTTCTTGAATTTTGAGATGAACTCTTCCATTGAATTTAAATTACTTGGACTAAGTGAGATCAGTGTTGGTTGTGAAGCCAGATCTTCCAGTCTCATAGATGATATTGTCTCAGTTGTGCACCCTGGAGGATTGTACACCCATTCTGCATTTTTAGGGGTTGCGGGCCCATGGTTTTGGGTATCCCGTGGTATCTTTTCCATTGTATTTTCCCTATAAAAGAAAGATATTGTAATACGGATAGGGCAATGATGTTTTAGGTTTTATGCATTGTAAAGATTTCTGAGATCTGAGAAGAAAGACTGTGAGATAGTGAAGAGGAAGTGCAGCGGTTGTGGTGCAGGTTGTATCCATTTACTTTGCTGGACAAAATAATAATAAGGACTGGCAACTTCAGTGTGGACGTAGCCCAAGTTGGGGTGAACCACGATATATCTGTGTCTCTCTTGTAATGTGTGTGTGATTATATTTGCATTTCTATTTATTGTTATTGCTCTGCGATCCTATTTTTCTAACAATTGGTATCAGAGTCGAAGGTCTATTGGCAGATAAACCCGCAGGAAGCTAGGGTTTCTGGTTCGAGTGGAAGCAATGGCGGAAGAAGGAAATTTTAAGGTTGAGAAGTTTAACGGACAAAACTTCCAATTATGGAAGATGCAAATGGAGGACTATCTATACCAGAAGGATCTATTCCTACCGTTGGGAGGAAGAGAAAAGCAGCCAGTGGCTATGAAGGACGAAGAATGGGAGGTTCTTGACAGAAAGGCTCTGGGAACAATACGGTTGAGCTTGGCTTCGTCGGTGGCTTTCAATATCTCAAAAGAAATGACAACGGAGGGTTTGATGAGTGCACTGGGTAAGCTGTATGAAAAACCCTCGGCCTCCAACAAGGTATTTCTAATGAAGCGTTTATTCAATATGAAGATGTCTGAAGGTGGATCTGTTACTGATCATTTAAATGAGTTTAATACGGTTACAAATTAGCTAAGTTCTGTAAGTGTAAACTTTGATGATGAGGTTAGGGCTCTTCTAATCTTGTGTTCATTTCCAAAAAGATGGAATAGCTTGGTCATGGCTATAAGTAACTCTCTCTTTGGTTCAAACACCTTGAAATTTGATGATGTTATTTGTGTTATTCTTATCGAGGAAATGCGAAGAAAAAGCACATATGAGACATCAGGTAATGCATTGACCATGGAGAGCAGGGGAAGACAAAAGGAGAGAGGAAAGAGCCAAGGTAATCGTGGGAAGTCTAAAACGGGCAGATCCAAGTCTAGACTGGGAAAGATAGAGTGCTGGAACTGTGGAAAGAAAGGACATCTGAAGAAAGACTGTAGATCTCTAAAGAAGAAAGGAGATGCACTGAAGGAAACTACCCAGGAAACAAATGTAGCAGGTGATGTGTTACAAGATGCTTTGATTCTTGCATTAGATAATACTAGTGATTATTGGGTAGTATATTTAGGAGCTTCATGTCATGCTACACCCCATAGGAAATACTTTCATGAGTATGTTCCTGGCGATTTTGGACATGTTTTAATGGGTGATGATGAGCCATGTAAAATTGTCGGAATGGGTAAGGTATGGATAAAAGTTAAGAATGGAATTGACTGGCTGTTGAAAGATGTTAGGCATATTCCTGCTATGAAAATAAATCTGATCTCAATAGGGCAGTTGGGAGATGGCGGCTGTCTATCTACATTTGGAGAAAAGTGGTGGAGGATCGCTAAAGGATCAATGGTGATAGAAAAAGGATACAGGATAGGTACGTTGTATTTATGTCCTCATAATACTGGCCATTCTATATCTTTAGCTTCCAAAGGAACAATTACAGCATTGTGGCATCATAGGCTTGGCCACATGAGTGAGAAGGGGATGCAGATTCTCCACTCAAGGAAGTTGTTGCCATATTTGAAGCAGGTAAGTTTGGAATTCTGTGAAAACTGTGTTTATGGAAAACAAAAGAGAGTCATATTTTTCAGGGTTGGGAAACAGAAGAAGAATGAAAAGTTAGAGCTAGTGCATACAGATGTATGGGGACCGGCTCAGGTACAATCTCTTGGTGGCTCTCATTATTATGTTACATTTATTGATGATGCAACTAGGAAAACTTGGGTTTATTGAATTAGACAGAAATATGATGTGTTTTCTACTTTTAAGAAGTGGAAAGCTTTGGTTGAGAATGAGACAGGGAAAAGGTTTAAGTGTCTTAGATATAATAATGGAGGTGAGTACTGCGGTAAGGATTTTGATAGTTACTGTTCATACCATGGGATTCGTAGAGAGAAGACAGTCCCAGGAATACCACAAAAATGGTGTATCTGAAAGAATAAACAGAACAATCATGGAGTGTGCAAGGTGTATGAGACTGCATGCGGGGTTTCCCTTACAGTTTTGGGCGGATGCTGTAAATACTGTTGTTTATTTAATAAACAGAGGACCTTCAAGTGCTTTGGATGGTGGTATTCCAGAGAAGGCATGGACAGATAAAAAGGTAAACTACTCATTTCTGAGAACGTTTGGTTGTGAAGCATTTTTCCATATTGATAAAGAAAATATAACAAAGCTTGAAGCTAAATCCAAGAAATGTACCTTTATTGGAAATGGGGTTGATGAATTTGGTTATCGCTTTTGAGATTATGAAAATAACAAAATCATCAAGAGTAGAGATGTGATATTCAATGAAGAGGTCATGTATAAAGATCAGTTGCAGGGAAAGAAACAGGAAAAGGAAACCATAGAGTACACAGTACTTGATGAAATTCAAGAAAATGAAGTTCCAAAGCTGCCAGAAAATCAAGAACCACAGCAAGTACCTGAAACTCCTGCAACTACAAGAAGATCTACCAGGTTAAGTAGACTCCCTGAACAATACTCTCCTTCAATGTATTATTTGTTGATGATTGATGCTGGTGAACCAGAATGCTATGAAGAAGCAATGCAGGTGGAAACTAGAAAGAAGTGGGAGCAAGGCATGAATGAGGAGATGGACTCATTGGTAGGAAACCAGACTTGGGATTTGGTTCAGTTTCCTGCTGGTAAAAGAGCATTGCAGAACAAATGGATTTACAGGTTGAAGAAAGAAGAAGGAGGTAAGAAGCGGTACAAGGACAGACTTGTTGTAAAGGGGTTTGCACAGAAGAAAGGTATTGATTTTGATGAAATATTTTCTCCTGTTGTTAAGATGACTTCAATTAGGACTATCTTAAGTCTAGTGGCGGTAGAAGATTTGCATCTTGAACAGTTAAATGTAAAAACATCATTTCTCCATGGGGATTTGGAGGAAGAGATATATATGCAGCAGCCACAAGGGTATGAGGTGAAAGGTAAGGAGAACTTGGTATGCAGGTTGAAAAAGAGTTTGTATGGATTGAAGTAAGATCCAAGGCAGTGGTATTTAAAATTTGATAGGTTTATGACAGAACAAGGTTATAGTAGATGTCATTCTGACCACTGTGTTTATTTCAAGAAGCTAGATAATGAAAGATATATTATCTTGTTATTGTATGTGGATGACATGCTTGTTGCAGGGTCTAACATGCAAGATATAAATCTACTCAAAATGAAGCTAGCTAATTCATTTGCGATGAAGGATTTGGGTGCTGCAAAGAAAATCCTTGGTATGAGAATAACAAGAGACAGGAAAAATCACAAATTGACATTGTCTCGGGGTGAGTACATACAAAAAGTGTTGGAGAGGTTCAGAATGTAGAAAGCAAAACCAGTTAGTACACCTTTGGCCAACCATTTTAGTCTAAGTAAGGAAATGTGTCCCAAGACATAGGAAGAGACAGATTACATGTCCAAGATTCCCTATCAATCAGCAGTTGGCAGATTGATGTATGCCATGGTGTGCACAAGACCAGATATTACACATGCAGTGGGAGTTGTGAGCATATATATGAACAATCCAGGTAAAGAACATTGGAGGGAAGTACAGTGGATTCTCAGGTATTTGAGAGGTACAACCACTCAGGCATTATGTTTTGGAGGTTCAGACACTCTTCTACAGGGATATGTTGATGTAGATATGGCAGGTGATAAGGATAGCAAGAGGAGCACCACAAGGTATGTGTTTACTGTAGGTGGAACAGCAATAAGCTGGATTTCAAAACTGTAGAAGGTTGTTGCACTTTCAACAATGGAAGCAGAGTATGTTGCTATTACAGAGACCAGTAAAGAGATGATTTGGTTGCATAGGTTTATGGAGGAAGTGGGTAAGAAGCAGAAGGATAGGAGGTTGTATAGTGACAGACAGAGTGCCATTCATCTTGCAAAGAACTCAGCATTCCATTCTAGGACTAAACATATACAGCTCAAGTACGATTTCATATGCTCTGTTCTAGAAGATGAACTGTTGAAGCTGGAAAAGATACATACTAGCCAAAATCCTGCAGACATGTTCACAAAGGTAGTGACCAGAGAGAAACTGAGTTCTTGCTCGGTTTTAGTTGGCCTTCTAGCATGAAGGTGAAGAGGAGAAAGTTTCCAAATCCAAGTCCAGCAAGTGCAGCAGCGGTGGAGTTGTTGCAATCAGTATCCAAGTGGGAGATTGTTGGTTGTGGAGCCAAATCTTCTAGTCTCATAGATGATATTGTCTCAACCGTGCACCCCGGAGGATTGTACACCCATTCTGCATTTTTAGGGGTTCGGGGGCAATGCCCCTGAGAAAAATTTTGGGGCTGTTTGCACCAGCTCTTTCGCGGGCCCATGGTTTTGGGTATCCCGTGGTATTTTCCCCATTGTATTTTCCTTATAAAAGAAAGACAATGTAATATGGCTAGTGCTATGATGTATTAGGTTTTATGCATTGTAAAGATCTCTGAGATCTGAGAAGAGAGACTGTGAGACAGTGAAGAGGAAGTGCAAAGGTTGTGTTGCAGGTTGTATCCCTTTACTTTGCTGGATAGAATAATAATAAGGACTGGCAACTTCAATGTGGATGTAGCCCAAGTTGGGGTGAACCACGATATATCTGTGTCTCTCTTGTAATGTGTGTGTGATTATATTTTCATTTCTATTTATTGTTATTGCTCTGCGATCCTGTTTTTCTAACAATCAGCTCAATCTCCAATAAATGACCTATGTGCTCGTCCTTTTTTCCAAAGAGAGACTCTAGCTTTGTCCACACTTGATTTGGAGTGGATAGAAATTCAATATGGAATAGAAGATCTGGAGATGCAAAGAGACAAAGTAACCCATAAGCTTCATCAATCCTATTGAACCATTTGGATTTTAATGCAACAGCTCCTGGCTTTGTTTCAATCCCCATAGTGACTCTATACAATCCTTTGCATCTAAGCTGGATGCTCATATGCTCCTTCCAGTCAAAGTAGTTGAAGGGAGTGAGAGTCACAACTTTAGCTTGATTTTGATCCATGCTAATGATCTCCTGGTGATGGAAATACCCTGCAAAAAACACTCTGGAAATTGTTTTGAATCAATCTAGCTCTGATACCATGTAATATTTTCAATGGCTTAGATCTAGATTCAATAAGACAACTTCACATGGAATATTTCTGAGAATAATAGAAGAAGAATAAAGAAGATAATTTGTGGGAAAATATCAATATCTTATTCATAAATATGTTTACAATATATAATACATATTCCATGGAGAAAATCGAATGCCTTAGAGGCAAGTTGAAAAGGACAAAAATAAAAGGCTTACTAAAGGCAAAAAACCCCCTAGGTGGCAAACGTTGTTTCCAAAACTATCTAAAGGCTCACGAATTTGCTAAATATGGTATGGAAACTCATGAGTGAGGTAAATGGAATGTAATTATGGCTTTAGGGGAGAATAAATGATGTGGAGGTCGAATTGTTCAAGTGGCAAGAGTTTCTAATTCAACTAGCTTTACCTTTTCCACTAGAAAGTAGAAAAAACAGGATAAAGCTGTCTAAATCAAGAAAGCACCTTCTAAACCAGGAATGGAACGAAATCAGACAGAATCCAATCAAATCTTATCTAGAATCTCCTCAAGTGGTCCATAGTGACTTAGGATGGAAAGTGGTCCACTAAAAGACAAAATTGGCCCTATTTACCTAGTCAAAACTTAGGAAATTAATCATAAATGATTAATTAATTATATCCTAAGTCTAAACCAGTATAAGTGGGTTTTTTAATACTCCAACATTGCATGGTTTCTTTTTATCTGTAGAGAAAATCTAACTTTCTTTGTTTGACTTTACAGGTAGAGAGGGTGCACTTCCTCCTTGAACCTGCACGCATTAGCTTGGAATCAACTGGATCTCACTCGGAATTGTAACCAATTGTTAGGATTGTCAATGTACTTTGCGGCCACAAGCATGAGGTAAGACATACAAGGTATGTTGGATTTCCATTGCTTCTATCCCAATTGTCATTTAATTTCTAAAGTTTAAAACCCTATATTTTTAGATATAATAGATTCGATGGATATTTGGGCTTGATAATTGAAACCCAATCCTAAAATCATAGAAAAACCTTAGAGACCAAGTTTGGTCCAAATTTGACTTCATTAAACCACATATCTCACACTGGTCACTCTTAGGCAATTCATCCTTCTTGGGTTTTCAGTCATTCTACCAAATCTCTCAGTTGGGTGTTGCTTGTTTACAATCAAAAATCTAGATCTATATCAAGCCACCAACCTAATTCCATTTCATCCATCAAATCACTCGATCGGGTCCACATCTCTTTTATTTTACTAAACCCTAGGTGGATCTCATTTGGGTATCTTAGATCAACACTAGATCTATCTAGATCTACTTGCATAACTTCACTGTGGCACATTTTCTCATCGGTTGAGTAATCACTCATTTCCTAAGCCTCCTCAACCAAACCCTAACTCCTATAAGCCACACATCTATCCTAGATCTAGATCCATCTACTTGGGATCTCACTCTTACTTCCATTTCATACATTCTAGAGTGCCTTGAGTAGGTTTTCTATTCCTCATAGGATGGCTAGGGTATTCCCCTTGATCTTTCCTTCACTTGATCTAAAGTAGCAAGAGCTCGTTTGGTGTGACAACCCTTGAATCAAGCAGTGAACGAGGCCCTTGCAAGTGTCACTGGTTTAGCTTCCCACCTATATCGTCCTAGATTGGATCTATTTAGTGGCAGATACTAACCGTGTGATAACATAACCCCCCCCTAAATTCTATGTATAATAAATGGGCGAATCCCCGTGATATATAGAAAAATATGAAGGCTATTTTATCAATGTTATATTATGTATATATAATTTTTTGGCAAATCTCTCATTGAATTATATATTCTTGTAAAATATTGGCAAATGTTTCACAAAATTATAAAACCTTGTAAAACCTTGGAGAACCATTTATAGTAATAGGAAACCATATACAAAAATTACTAAATAGGAGATAAATCTTAATAAATCACCACATAACAAGCCCTCAAAAAATGCTAAATAGGAGATAAATCTTAATAAATCATCACATAACAAGCTCTCAAAAAATGCTACATAGGAGTTAAATTTTAATAAACAATCACATAACAAGGCCTCTTTTGGTGGTAGTTTGGTACCTATAACTATCACAGTACATAGAAATTCACCATACTCTAGGAATATTCTTGGAAAACAACAATGAATTTTTTCATCACCACGACAATAGAATCAATATTAATATGAGGGCCCACCAAAACCTTGATCCTCATTTCTCTCCCCCATGCTATTACAAGGGCCCACCAACACCTCATTTATGCACACACCTTCTCAAATTAGAGGGTTAAAAACTCTAAATGTGTATTGTTTATTTCAATACACTTGGAACTATTATATAAAACAATTGCCAATCTATATGGAAAGCAAATTTGTGTTCCAAGTTAGTCCACAAATGTTTATTCAACCAAATATTAGCCACATGCTTCCAAACCTAATTAAAAACCAACCCCACTATGAATGATATATTTCCATGCAAAAATGAAAGAATGCATGTTGCTGAGAATGTGTTGATGTCAAGACATTGGTTCAAGTCTTTAAATCCATGAAAGGAAGGCTCCAAAACTATGACATAGCTAGTACAAGAGTAGTGAGGCAAATTGGTCTAAATATGGGACTGTTGTTACAAATACAATAAATAGAGTAAACAAAGTTCCATGCTTCAAGCAAATACTACATTCTTTTCTAACGTTTCTACAAACTACTGGCAACATCCAAGTTGAAATCAAGTTTCTACAAACTACTACAAAAATCCTTTGAGAACCATAAAATTCAATAACAAAACAAGCAACATGTCAAAATACCTCACAATCCCCAAAGCAAAAGAAGCAACAAATATTGTGGGTGTGATGCACCTGCAACAGTTAATTAATAAGAATATGCGAAATAACAGAAATGATAGAACTCAGAATCACTTTTATATTGATCACGGGCCACTTCGAGGGGGAAACCTCCTTTGAGAAAGCTCAATACAATTAACTTCACGGTGCCTTCAATGACCTCAACATACACTTATATACTAAGTCTATGCCCAATACTATGAGTCAAAACCATGGGACATATAATACTACGAGACGACTTACAAAGCATATGCGTCCAATACTATGGGTCAATACTATGGGCTAATATAAACTACGGATCAAAAAATACTACGGGACGACTTACAAAGCATATGCATCCAACAACAATATACTAACATAGTAAAGAGAAGGGTTGACATAGGTTCCTAACAGTGGGGTTCCAGGTTGCTACACCCATGGCCTATCCTAGAAAGGAGAACACAGAAATAAATAGAAACAAAATGGAAGTGGCTATAAGCATCATCATGGTCCCATAGACACCCAAATACATAGCTATGAATGAAGTCCCAGCGCCTAGGCATGATACCCCAAACACCCACAAAAACTTTATTGCTGCATCGTCGATCATGTGCTTCACAATCCCCATGTTTCTTGGGAAACTTTGGATCTGAGGCAATGGATTCAGAACTCTCCTAGATGCAAATAGGTCGCTATAAGATCTTGTAGTAAAATCAATTGTCCTTCTCATGCGAACATTAAGCAAATTGGAAAACGAGATTCAACCCATAAAATCTGGACAAATGTAACTCTAACTTTGATTTCTCTGATCGATAGAGGGAAAAAGAGCCCCTAGCAACTACCATTTCTGGAAATTGTCGGCGAATGGGTGATTCCTTGTGATTTTCGTAGGCGAACAAAGGTTTAAATCAATTTTTAGAGGTCGAAAATTGCTTTATCTTGGCTTCCCTTTCTAAATTTGATGGGGCAAACCTCCTATTACTTAAAATAAATAAATAAAATCTAGGATAATCATACCTAACATGTGTTTAGTAAAAAAATTAGCCAATTAAAAATTTAATACCCCTAAATTTAGCCCATGGGATAAGATTAGCCCCTAAAATTTTCCATGTTTCACTCAAGAGTTATATGCTTGTTGGATGTTCATAACACCTCATCAAGATATACCCATCAAGTCTTATGTGTGTGTGTGTGTAAGAACTTGTTATTCAAATATGGTCAACCATCAAGGCCTATGTGTGTGTGCATAAGATAATGCTCTAGTACAAGGCACAAGATAATGCTCTAGTACTTTGCATACAATATAGTGAAAGATAGACTATCATGTGTGAGTTGATTGACTACTACCATGATGATAGTATTTCCTTTTGAATTTGGTAGACCTATGATAAAATCCATCGTGACATATTCCGAATGTTGATGTGATATGGCTAATGATTATAGAAGACCTGGTGTCTTGATTGTCTCTCCTTTCTTATGTTGGAAAATCAATCATTCTACCACAAACTTTTGGACATTAGTTTGAAGACCTTCCTAGAAAAAAATCTTCTTGATCCCGTGGTAAGTTTTCAAGAACCCTGAATGTTCTTCTATATAGGAGAAGTGTGCAATTCCAAAGGAACTTCTTTTTGAAATGAGAATTCTTACATAATTATAAGCAATATTGGAACAAAAGAGAATTGATTCTTCCACACAAATTTATCTAGTGAACTAGGGTCATATTGTAATTGTTGAATTATCTTGCATTCTTTCTGATCTTGTTTCCATTCTGTCCTTTCTTCTTAGCACATTGTAAGCACTCTATGCCATCTTCTTTTCTTGAAAGTGCATCTACCACCACATTCTGCTTTCCTTTTTTAGATAGTTTCAAAACCATAACCCAGGATCCTTGTAAACAATTTGTGTTTCTTGTTAGAAGATAATTGTTGTTCCAAGAAGTACTTAAGATTATCATGGTTTTTTCTTGCCTTGAAGTGTCTTCCTATAGGTAAGGGTGCCATTTTTTAATTGCATGAAGTATGGCCAACTCTTCCTTTCCATAAATTGGTTCGAAGTAATTTTTTTCCTTTAAGTTGGAAACTTTCATAGGAAAGGGGCCTTCATTATTGCATTAAAAATACACCAATGCCATGTTCTAATGCATCACATCCCACAACAAAGGATTTTTTTAAATCAATCGTGGTTAATACATGAGTTGTACACATAGCCAATTTAAGTTTTTCAAAACCTTTGGTTGCTTCTTGAGTCCAAGAAAATGCCTCAATTTTCAATAACCTTGTTAGAGGTGTTGTTGTTTGATCATAATTCTTGATGAACATTCGGTAGTATCATGCCAATCCTAAGAATCTATTAATGCCTAAATTTTTCACACATGCGACATTTTGGCTAATCTTGCAATAAGGCGTCATCAACATATAGCACACAACCCACCGAAGACATCCTCATCAGATACAAAAAGCAACGTGAGCCCAAAATTGCCAAAAACAATAAAAAAAACAAAGGTGGTGTGGTTACTCCCATGATAGACTGCATGCATATTATCAGTTCTTCGCCTACGTTATACTAGCGTGGATTTTTCTTTGAAATCCGCGCGACTATAAAAAATGATGGGACGACAACCACCCATGGCACATTGAAGGCTCCATCAACTCCAAAAATTTGAATGGATCCTCATGTACTTGGGTTCATTGAATGGCCCCCCTTTGTGTACTTTGGAGCTAAATCATGGAGTTAATGAGTCCACATTTGGATCTAGTTGTTTCTTTGCCATCTCTAGTCCTATAAACGGAATACGAGGGCATGCATCTAGTAAGGAGAAATTAGAGCAAGGCTATGTTGTTGGAATTGTGTTGGAACTTCTTCCACATCTTCCCATACCTACTAGCACTCTTCAATCTCCCTTGACACCTTCCTCCAAGGGGCAAGTGTTTCTCCCATTGTTCTATCAATTCATTTAGCATTTAGTGTGGACAAAAAGGACCTCCCTAAGGGATATTGTTGGCTTCCATTGAATCCCACACCTCCTAGGTGATACTACATGTAATAAATTGACCATTGGGAAATCTAATTGGTTCTAGCATTTTGTTCTTGTTGTGGTTTCCATTTCCTCACTCACTTTCAAGTTATTTTCAAGTTTTTGTTTCATTTTTTTTACTAACAGGGGCTTGTAGGATCAATTTTGGGTCACTCACATTTTCTTTCTATACTACAATACTAGGCCTTGTTGACAACCTCAAAGTCTTAACCTCCAAAGAGGGAAGATTGCTCACCCATGTGTCATTTTCCTCTCAACAGAATCCTCTAATATTCTTCAAGGTTTTAGGAATTGGTCATTCCATGATAGTCTGAATTTTGTTAGGGTCCACTTTGACACCTTTATTAGATACAATATGAACCAAATATTCCACTTCCCGAACCCCAAAGGAACACTCAAAAGGATGGCATATAGTTGGTGCTCCTCCAATAGTTTTAAGACTATGTCAACATACTGTACATGCTCTTTCCAAGATTTTTTATAGATTAGTATATCATAAAAAAAAAAACTAACACATTTTTTTTGAGGAAGGGTTTAAAAATAGAATTCATCAAGTTTTGATGTGGAAGGTGCATTGCTAAGGCCAAATGGATTCACCAAAAATTCATAATGACCTTCATGTGTTTTGAAGGTTGTTTTCATAATGTCTTCTTTCGTCATTTTGATTTGATGATATCCATAATGAAGATACAACTTGGTAAATAAAATGTCTCCATGTAAATATTATAATAATTCATCAATGACATGAATATGAAACGTATCTTTAATGGTCATCTTGTTTAGTTCTCTATAATATGGACACATATGCCGCAAACCTTCCTTTTTTCGAACCATCACCACCAATGTACAAAAAGAAATTTGGCTGGGTCAAATTATGCCTGTATATAACATTTCTTGAACCATAATTTCAATCTCACTCTTTTGTGCATATGGGTAACTATAGGGTCTGATGTTAAATGGGACACGCCCTAGTTGCAAGTGATTAGCATGGTCATGATCTCAAGTAGTTGGAATACCTTTAGTCATATCTCCAAATAACTTGGAATGATTGTCAATAACTTATTGAAGATCCACTCGAATAGAGGATATAGATTCTTGAACATATAATAAGCACAATTTTGCAATTTATCCATGTTGTCCCTTTTTTAGAAAAAATTTCATGTTGTTACAGATTATCACTTTAGAGGGTTTCCCTATAATACATCTGATTTCAATTTCCTTTCCTTCTAAAGAGAATCTAATGAAAGTTCTTGAAAATTAAGAGCCATTGTTCCCAATGTTTGTAGCCATTGGACCTCTAGTACAACATCAACATCAACCATTTGGATTAAAATCATTGGATATCCAATAAATATACCCCCATAGTATGATTAATACTATGGCACTTCCCTAAATGATTTATGGTACCTTTATCTACAATCATTACTTGAAATTCCGGTGCTAGATATAGAAAGCAAATGAGAAGTTTGGCTAATTTAAAATTAATGAAGTTATGGGTACTACTAGAATCAATCAACGCGATTACCTTTTATTGTGGATATATCCTTCTATCCTGGTAGTTTGAGGAGTGCTAATGTTAGGCAATGCATGGAAAGATATGGTTGGAGTAGTATCTTCTACATCTACCTCTTGAGACTATTTTGGTTTTGGACCTTCTTTCTGTTCATAATCTATGTAGAATCATTTCTTCTCATTTCACTTATGGCATTTATTGTATTTTCTATCACAATCGAAGCATAGCCTTTTTTCTCTTATTTCCTCCACTTGCTAAGGTGTCAACATTGTAGACCGATTGAGATTGGGGGAGGAAACATTTCCTTCTTTATAGATTTTAGTAGTAGCCCTTCTAGTAGCCATATTTTCACTTTCAAATTTATTTTCCAAACTAAAAGCGCTCTCCAATGAATTAGGTTCAAAGAGATGTACTATGTTGAATGTTCTCTTTTAAAGTGCCCATAAAGAGATCCAACAAGTTATCCCATGGAATATTTTTCACTCTGAGACTCAACTTCTAAAATTGCTCAATGTGCTCTATAACTAGACCTTTTTGCTTCAGATTTATCAATTGGATAAAAAAATTGTTGCTCATAATATGCCCATAACAAGCTATCAAATATTCATTCCGTAAATATAGAACAAGAAAAAATAGATTCCATTTTACGGTTACAAATCCATTGATACCATACAAATTGAGTGGGTTCGAAATACAAGGATGCAATAGTTACCTTTTGTAAAGTTGGCACTTGGTGTATGTAATATCCTTGGGAAATTTCAACCAAGATATTAACTCAACTTAAAAAATTTTATAAATTTTTACTAGTAAAAATTTCTGTCAATTCCTTCGAACAGTGCAGGAGGTAAGTGAGGGGTACTGAGGTGAGGAATGAAGATGGTGGGATGAATATTTAATTATGGAAAATGTATGAGTTTAGGTGTAGTAGTGGGTCAAAAGGTGCATATCGGTGATTTCCTATGCACCATGTACCAGTACCTTTCACTTTTCAACAATAGAGTTAGTCTATTGCCTACTTCGAGGCTTCCTGGGTAGCTGGCATATGCATACTAGACAGGTGGGGGTTCTGGGAGTTAATGACAGAGGTTATATCAGTCAAATGAGTGTTGGTTATGTTCAGGAAAGTATTTTTGCAGACTTGGGAGAGTTCGGGAAGAATTGGGTTTTTTGGGTTCTCCCAGGATTGCTGAGCTAGTATTTTTCTTAACTTTCCAGACATGATTGAAATGCTTCCAAATTCCTGATTTTTAGGACTGATGTGGATACTAGACTGAGTTAAGGACCTGATCCAACTAACAGAATGTAAAAATAGTGCTTAGAATATATTTGGCAGTGAAAATGGTGAAACTAGTCTATAATTTGCATCAATCTAGCTAGTCTTGAATTTTAAATTGATAAAATGCATTTATAAACCACAAACTCTGCTCTAATGATTATTTAAATCTGATATGAGTTTTTCCATATATAAAACACAAAATATTTTCATTCAAAACATTCCTCCTTTATTTTACTGCTTGTTCTTCAAATGATAGTGCCTCACAGGCTAGTTTCTTGTTACAATAGTGAGAGAATATAGACGAGAAGGAAGAAACTACTTTGGATTTGTGATGGAGGTAATTATCAGTCCATATACTAATTATATGTCTGAACTTGCTGCATTCTGAACATGTTGGTCTTCAATGGGCGCCATCATCCACCAGTTCCCTCCTTTAGGAAAATCACCTCCAAAACTGGCTGTGGGAGGTGTAGGAGTAAGACAAGAGTGGAAAATTGATATGATCTTGAAATATGGAATATAGAAGCAACTAATATCTGCAACTTCAGCTGATAGACTTCACTGGAGGCCCTAAGAACATCTCTCCATAATTATATTCTTCCACCAGTGTTCTTCCACCAAATCTAGCTGTGAATCTCCTCCAATGGTAGCCTCCTCTTCAATATGACATTAGATCTTCATGGCTAAACTGTACTGAATGTTATTGGCTGTAATATTGCTTGATAGACCTGCATAATACTCATAGGGCATTGGGGCACATCACCCAAGAGGAATTGTCAAGGCACATCTCTCAACCTGTGAGTAGCTCAGAGCTCTCATTCACAAATTACAAATGATCCAAAGTTCTTGAATGAAGTTGGAAACCTTATTAAATAGAATTCCTGTTGACCTGTTGAGCAAGTTACTTAGCTTGGTGACCTGTGAGAATAGGTCACCCATGAGTGGACATACTTTGCTTGCTTTGCTTTGGCTTTCCTTCTTTTTTCCTCTTTTTCTGACTTTCCTTTTTTTCTGAACTTTCTTGCTTTTCATACTTTCCTTCTTTCTGGATTTATGCTGCTTTTCCTAAAATATTCCTCTTTTCTCATTTTTCGACTCTAGTGCTTACTTGAATTCTACTCCAAGTAATTCTTCCAACCTTATCCACTAATTTCAATTGGTCAGCCAATTTCTCCATTTATTCAGAATAACAAATAAATATTAATAAAAGATAATACAACTCAGAATTAATTCCAACTTTAGCATTTAATCAATTAATTAATTCCTGTGGTATAATTGCCTCCAAAAATACCCCCTACTCCATTTTTTGAAACATCTTCCACCTCGGTGCCCTCTTGGTCCACTTGCTCATTATCCATTAGTTTTATTATCAAAATTACCTTTACAAAATAAATTTGCAAATTTGTGAGACTTAGGCTAAAATTAATTCTAAGCAAATAGAATTAATACAATTTAATTCCCTTAGGGGTTGATCTTGTCCCCTTTCACCTATGGTACTGGATGAGCCAAAATTGGAGACATGACAGTGTAGATCAAAGGATTGCTCCATCTAGAATATCCATGTTATTGGATCATTTCCATCAACATTTCTCATACCAATATTGGGAATGAACTAGTTCCTTGGTCCTAAGTTGGACCCATGATGACGCAATGAATGATCAAATGTGGGGCACTCAAACCTCTTGTTCTCCAACTGTTTTTCAATTTTCTTAGTCTGTCACTGGGAAAAGAACATCTTGTTCTCTATATCCTCTTCTTGAGGAGATGAATCATTAGAAAATATATGTATAATCTCATTCAAAATCCACCCCTTCATAACTTTTAGATCCTCTTTGTTGGCCATCTTTTCAAGATATTGTTTACTGGCCATATTTTTCAACTCATTTTCTATATCCTCTTTTGTGTTTAATAGAACACGTGTCACCAACGTATCATTCAATTCCTTAACTTTGGCCTCCAAATTGGATAGTTGGTTACACATTTATTCATTTTCTTTAGGAGTCATGCTTTAGCTTTTAGGAGGTTTACTGGGAGAAGTAATTTATGTTCCACCTCTTGCCATTAGATTCCACAAATATTTACTAGAATTATTGTCTATTTACTCTTTTATCATACCTTTTGAATCAACCAAAACAAATATTCCAATAACATATTTTGCAAATTTCAAGTTAACATAACTTTAAAAACCCTGGTTTGTAGGTTGTCTTGTTGGATGACCTTGCTCCTGAAGTATCTATGAAACTCCGACCCCTCTAAGTTTGAATTCTTTTCATGTAGTATCCTAGTATATCTTCCCTACAAGGACATATGTTTGATTGAATTCTGATGTGTCGATAGAGAGTTATGGTAACTTTCCCAAAGCTTGTTATTTTTGTCCATTTCATGAGAGTGAACTTACATAGACTGACACATGTTTGGTATTCATTTTCTGCTTCTAAAATTATTACCATTAAAACTATGGTTTGTCTTCCTTCTGATTCAAATGGTGGCAATCATTTCGGGTCTCTCAAAGTTCAAATATAACAATTTTACCAAGAACACATGTTTGAGACTAGTAAAAAACCCTACTTCCATGGACTATAACTCCAAACTTATAATGAAATAGGACATAAAATATTTACCATATATACTTTGTTATGTTCTCTAAGGCTCCTAAAAAAAATTCTATCTAAGATGTCCCAATTTTCTTTTATAGCAAAAATGGCTCTAATACCAAATGTTATGCACCAAACTACCAAAATAACATTAAAGTAGACATAAAGAGTAACCCAAGATCTTGAGAATGAAAAAAAAGAGATGAATAGGAATCTTCTTCGAGGGGGACCTTTGCAATGTATCAAATGCACAATACAATATGATATGATCCTAAAACTAGGTCTCCTTGGTGTGTGTGTAGAGAGAGAGAGAGAGAGAGTACAATTACAATTCTATTCGATGATAAAATTACAATTAATGTCCTACCTGAATAATAAAGACAATAATAATATAATAATAGAAATGTAATGTCACAATATATAGGGCTTAACACCCCATGTTGCAAACTGTTCACATACTTTCAATGTACTTATCAACATTGTTGTAGTGCCACATATAACACACACAATCCATTACATTGTCATGTCACATTGTCCTCCATTGAAGCTTGCTATGCAACACCTCGTTGGACATCTACCCTACTCAAAAAAATACTCATGAATTACAGTTGATTTTGCACCTAGCGCAATGGTTCTAGAAAATATCCTCACAGAGACTCAATCAGACTTGAATGTGAGTCATAGGACACTTGTTAGAGTTGAAGGGACACTTCTCAATCAACTTATTCCATTTGTGAGGCACCTCCTTTCCCTAATGTTATCTATCCTATACATGTCACCATGGATGTCCCTTATTCTCCGAGATATCACCATGACGCAGTCAAAAGTAAACTCCCCTTGTCTTAGCCTTATTTCATTCACCCCACCCATCTACACAATCCATTACATTGTCATGTCATGTTGTCCTCCATTGAAGCTTTCTATGTAACACCGTGTCCGTGTGTTACGGGGAATCCGTATTCGGACAAAGAAGAGATCCATCTTCATAAATAATACATATTGAATAATAATTGAATGTGATGAATAATATTACATTGAGGGCCTTTTTTATATATTGTTAGGCACCCTTTGAGAGGAGTCATGTCCTCTTATAAATACAATTATTATTAATTAATTGTTAGTTTATATATATTTATTATTTTATTTATGTTTGTGACATTGCCTTCCCCTTAAGGGAAGCTTTGTCCTCAAAGCTTAGTTTGCTGATGTCGTTTTTTTTTAAATTCTGGCTCTATGTTGAACTGATGACTTGAGACATGCAAGTTTGATTATGACCTTTACTTCCTTTTGTTTCTTTTGCTTTGGAATCTACATTAAATATATATTTGGTGAACTTTCATTTATTCTTTTACCTCTTGCTTGGGTATAGATCTTAACTCTTCTTGTCATCAACTGGAGAGACTTGACAGACTTGATGCCAATCTTAGCTTGTGTCTGATTAATCTTATAGTTGTTCTCACTGATGTTCTTTTGAGGTGAGAGGATAGTCAAGATATAGTTTAAATCCGAAACATTTGATTTCTCTTATTCGATTTATTTCGCACAATGTGGGATCAATCCCTTATCATTGCATTGACCATTGTTATTGTCAACAATAATGGCTTGGCTCTTCTCACAAACTTGGTCAATATCATCTCCATCTTTATCATATATATCATTGTTATTTTCATCATCACTAGGATATTCTGTATCCTTGTCTTGTTTATTATCTTGATTAATATTATTAATTTCATCTTGGTTTCCGTAATGATTTTCTATATCTTCCTCCTTTTCATCATTTTTATGTTATTTATTTGATTTTTCTTCAAGGCTTTGAATGTGAGATTTAGATTTAGGTTTCGAGTCCTTGTCTTGAGAAGCCTTTGATCTGCTTTGTTGTCTTATTTATTGAAGGTGTTGTTAATAGCTTTTTGAGTAGCTTTTATCATTGATTGTTCCATACTATCAAACATCTTGTCCATCTTTTTCCTTTGCTCATCAAAAAGAATATCCAATTCTTCCCATTTTGACCTCATGGCCAACGTAAAAGTTTTCCCAGTGGTTTATGTAGAACTTGATTAATTAATAATAACAATTATTTATTATTAATGAAATCAAGATAATAATAAGTAATAAAATCAATATAATAATAATTATTATTATTTGTAAATAATAATATTATTATATGTATTTTTATTATAAATTTTTTTTAAATAATATCCAACTAAGGGTGTGAGTTGGTTTCTTGATAAAACTAAGAGTTGGTTTTATAAAACCAAGGGATGGTTTTATAAAACCAAGGGCTCACAAAACCATGTGCACTTTCATAAAACCATGTGCGGTTTCATGAATGTTATTCTTACTTCTTGTTCTTGCTTATTTTCTCTTCTTTTTTTAATCTTTTTTTACTTCTTTTCTCACTATCTTCTTTTCTTTTTCTTTTTATTTTCTTTAGGTCAAAGACCTAATTTGGAGAAACTCTCAAATTATTTGGCCAAAAGCCAAATCAACGAAATGCCCAAGAAGGGGCTATGATACCAATGTAACACTGTGTCCGTGTGTTATGGGGAATCCGTATCCGGATAAAGAAGAGATCCAACTTCATAAATAATACATATTGAATAATAATTGAATGTGATGAATAATATTACATTTGTTGGTTTTTCAGAATTTAATACATTCTGATCTAGTATCTTAACTGAAAGAACAACATGTACAACATATCAAGCATAAGAGACAAGAGACAAGAGACACAAAACATTTCACCGGGGAAAACCAAGAAGGTGAAAAACCCCGCAACTTCCTCAGAGATAGAATAAGCATCAATACAATTATCACCTCGATCAAACCCAAGAGATAGATATCTACAGCAGCATGCTCCTCCTCCACTTGTGCACATCCTCCTCTTCTCTCACTAATGCGAAGTGAGTGAACAATAGAATGTGTAAAATGAGAGAGACACACTCTCTATTTATACACTACATCACTTGACCTTTAGTCAACTAGGTCGGCCCTAACTTAACCACATAACATTATGCTGACTGGGCCGACCCCCAATAGGGTGGTCTAATAACCCTTTGACCCACATGACTCATATAGGGCCGACTCCAACAAGGTGGTCTAATAACCCATCAAGTATAAGTTATGACACTTACAATATAACTTGTGACACTTGCAAGTACACATGATGACACTTCCAATCAGAGGAATAATACATCTCCGTTGGGGATACAATAAAGTACAAATGTAATACATAAAATATATAAGTGAATATCTTTTGAAGTTACAAATACATCATCAGTCCCTCTTAACTATGAAGGTATTCTCTTGACACAAATCATCAATACATACAGGCACAAGTCTTTAATACTGGAGATGGATCATCATCACTGGATCATGGAGCATCATCGTCACTGCTGTTGTACTCGTCATCTTGATCACTGGTGCTATCTCATAATTCTTCTCATCATAGGAAGTTCTACAGAGCCAACCCTTTTTCATGCTGGATGTAGGCCCACCACCTGCAGGTCTTCATCATCACTGTCCATACTGTGGAATCCTCAGGACTTATTACGTGCATCAACAAAACCTCGAAAGAGCATCCCAATACTTTTACGAGCTCACTACTCAACCTATCGGATCTCCCATGGCAATATTATATGTGACCTCCACAAAACCTCGAAAGAGCATCCTAGGATTGATTACGAGCACACAGCTCAACCTATCGGATCTCCAAGGGAAATATTACATGTGGTCATGGCAAAACCTCGAAAGAGCATCCCAAGACTGATGACGAGCACACAACTCAACCTATCAGATCTCCTAGGATATTTTACATGTAACTGCACAACCTGTCCACAGCCACGGAGTATCATCCTGATACTCATGATCATACTGATCATGTCATCTCAGCGAGCAAGCCATCAAGTAGGTACACCTTAGGATTGATTACACTGCTTCTGCAAAACCTGCAAGATCTCCCATGACTGATTACACTACCTTTGCAAAACATGCAAGAGCATCTCATGACTGATTATATGCCTCTGCAAAACCTGTGTACCATACTATCACCTCATCGTCTTCAAATCACCTCATTGTCCACGGAGCACAACCCAAATGCACATCACATAGCACTTACACTCACTGGCATGGGAAGACACACTTAAACCATCCGTGAAAGGCTTAGCCATGGGAAGACACACTTCAATCATGCTCGAATGGAACAACACTTATATTGTAGCCATGGGAAGACACACTTCAACCATGCTCGAATGGCACAGCACTTATATCGCAGCCATGGGAAGACACACTTCAACCATGATCGAATGGCATAGCTCTTACATCAACGACCATGGGAAGACACACTTCAACCATGTCGGAATGGCCCCAGCCCTTATATCTACACCATGGGAGGACACACCTACCACCATGTGAGAATGGCTCATGTGCATCTGTTTATCCGGACTCATCACTTCCCCTTGGAAGGAATCTCAATCTGAATTACACCAAACTTCACTCTGGCTAGCGGCTTGGTCAACACACCGGCTATCTGCTTTTCCGTCGCAACATACAGGAGCTTCATTGTTCCTCTCTACACCATATCCTTGATATAGTGATATTTGATCTCGATGTGCTCTGACCTGTCATGGAACACGGGGTTCTCAGACAGCTTCACACAACTCTATTTGTCACAAAAGATACCAGTAGCATCCAACGGGATATAAAATAACTCATACAGTATCTTCCTCAGCCATACTACCTCACAACTAGTCGAACAAGCTGCGACATACTCTACTTCGGCTGTAGTCGGTGCCACACAGGACTGCTTCCTGCTAAACCAAGAGATCATACCGGATCCCATACTGAAGCAACACCCTGAAGTACTCTTCCGATCAATGACACTTCCTGCCCAATCTGAATCAACATAACCCTCCAGGTTAAACTTTTTATTTTCCTCATACTTGAGCCCATAGTCAACTGTACCCTTCAGGTACCTCAGAATATGCTTTGCATCTATCAAGTGAACATGTCTCGGATATGTCAAATACTGGCTCAAGGTGTTCACCGCAAAGCAGATGTTTGGTCATGTATTCGTCAGGTACATCAAGGACCCAATCATCTGACGATACATCGTGGCATCAGTTGGCTCAGATGAAGCATCACACAGAAGCTTCAGTTTTGATGCCATAGGTGTGGCCATGGCCTTGCAGTCCATCATCTCGAACCTCTTCAGGATCTCTATTGCATACTTCCCTTTTCCAAGGAAGATTCCATCTGCACTCTGCCACACCTCCATGCCTAGAAAGTAGTGCATCATACCTAAGTTCTTCATCTCGAACTTAGAAGCAAGCTTCCTCTTCGTATCGACAATCAATCTATCCTCACTTGTAACAAGTAGGTCATCCACATACAATAGTAGTATCACTGGATTTCCTTCCTCAACCTTGTAGTAAAGGTTGGAATCCGCTTTACTCTTGGTAAATCCCAAACTGGATAGGACGCTATCTATCCTGCCATACCAGGTCCTGGGTTCCTGTTTCAGGCCATACAGGGCTTTGCTACCATCTGTAGCATGCTTGATCTTATAGATCCACTTGGAAGTCACAACAGACTTCTCTTCAGGTCTTTGGACCACATCCCAAACATCATTCTTCATGATCGATTGGTATTCCTTGATCATGGCATTCTTCCATTACTGTATCCCGAATCCTGGGAACCTCAGGTTCTTCAATATCTTCAATAGATAGTTTTCTTTTAACTTCGTTGCTGGAACAAATGTTGTCGTCCTTCTTTTGTAGGTGATGGCACACGGTCTTTCCTACAACTCAAATTCAATTGCATGATTAGAAACTTCTCATAGTTTTTCAAAACAAAATCTTACACATAAGAATATATGTCATACAATCATGCAATTATCTTAGCCAATGCTCTAATACAACATTTATCCATATCCCGTAACTTTCTATATGCCTTCCATCTCTACCAGAACATTGTTAAGAGCGTGCACAACTCCCAACATGTCAGCAAAGAGGTTTCATTCTAGATACGTAGCAATGGAATGTTGTACAGTACCATAGGCCACTTACCCATTACTTGCATATTAGTAGTATCTTGTTCATTAATGCAACTTTTATAATATGCATAATATACATCCTAAATCCATGAACATAAGTATGTACATGACTGAACAACATCATTTAAGTAATCATAAAGGACAATTCAAATACTTATGTTTGTTTAGTTGTAGGGTGGACTCCCTCTCAATCTTTGCTTCCTTGCAGGAACTACTGGAGTGTTCTCCCTCTTGATCTTTGCTTCTTGGATTACCTGTCCTTGAACTTATATTCATCCTAGACCACTATGCATGCTTAAGTGTGATCCTCAAGATCTCATACATGATCATACATCGATTAGTATAATCTCAATACTATCAAAACATTATGATCCTAATTAAACTTAACATGTATGGTCATGATCATTTCATACATAGGTAATAAGCGTTAGCATTTTCAGGGAAAACTTCTTTTACTAATGCATAATCTTATTTGACCATAGGACTCTTCTGGTTAGTCATATCATCAATCAAAGTAAGAAACATAATATGCATAAACCCTTGATTACTTAAACTTCTAACTTCAAGGATAATCATTATCATTCATACAAAAGTATAAGATCCTAACACAAGGTAGGATTCTAACTTGATATAGGAAAAACATACATGGTTATCATGTTTTCTAGTTATGTCTAACATACCCGCATAATGTCTTCTTGTTCTCTTCAATGACTTGTGCTAGTAACCTGCATATCTCATAGGTTAAGCATTGTAGAACCAAATTATACATACCTCGTAAGTAGAGCTTCATGAGTCTTTGTCTTCATGTCACCATGGTCATATGTTCTTGATCTAGAACTTGATTTGTCTTTCTTGATGTACCTATCGAGATTGCTTGTAGACTTCCTATGTAAGGCCTTAGCCTCATCTCTCTATGGAATTGGAACTTCTTCACTTATGCAGGTGTCCAATTCATTCTCTTCCAGGATTAACCCAATCCACTTTGATTTGTTGAAACTAGATCTGGAGCTGGATTAGGGTTTGTCAGAGAAACCCTAAAATTTTGAATTTTGAATTTCAAACTTATCAATGGATGGAAAGATGCACCTTGATGAGTTGATCAACGTGGTATACTCAGAATTTGAAAATAGCAAAGTTTCACCCCTCAAATTTGCTTTCCAATCTTCCGGGTTCACTAGGGAGGACCCTGAATTAGGGTTTGAGTTTCCTGGAGCTTCACCCAACCAAACAGTTTGATCCAAAGCTCTAAACTTCAATTTTTCCAAGGAGCTTCCATCTATGGTCACAAATTTCAAAAACTCCCATTTTTGCAGAAGCCCTAATTTTTCACCTTTCCGATCAATGTCGGCAAACTAGGGTTTGATCAAGCTCGGCGTTATGCCCAACCAAAAACTTCGATCTTGGTCTCTAAATTTCAATTTTGATGAGGAGCATCCAGCCGTGGTCTCCGATTACAAAAATTCCAACTTTCTCCGAAACCGTAAATTCTCGTAGCCATGAATGAAGGTGCTCAAAATCCAAATCTGTTTTGACAGAAATATGCACATGATTGTTTCTGGTGTAACTCGGAAATTTCGGATCTACAAGGTCTGAAACTTCTGCATGTGGTAGCCTGATGTGAGGCACCTGCAACAATTAATTAACAAGAATATGCGAAATAGCAGAAATGACAGAACTCAGAATCACTTTTGTATTGATCACAGGCCACTTCGAGGGGGCAACCTCCTTTGAGGAAGCTCAATACAAATAACTTCACGGTGCCTTCATAGGTCTCAACACACACTTATATACTAATTCTAGGCTCCAATACTATGGGTCGAAACCATGGGCCGTTACAAACTATGGATCAACAATACTACGGGAAACTTACAAAGCATATGCGCCAACAACAATAACACAAACTATTGATCAACAATTACTACGGGACGACTTACAAAGCATATGCGTCCAACAACAACATACTAAAAAAGTAAAGATATGGGTTCCTAACATCCCCTCCCCCTTAAAAAAGCTTTGTCCTCAAAGCTTCAGATGTGGAAATTGTTGTTGAATCTGAAGGAGTGGTTCCCATGTAGCATCCTCTGGTTGCATGCCGTGCCACTGAATTAAGACCTCTGTGATAGAGCGAGAGCGAAGCTGACGTGTGCGCCGATTGAGGATGGCCTCTGGCTCCAAAAGGATGGATCCTTCATTATCCAGTTCGGGTAAAATCGTTTGGCCGCTGATGTTGGTGCCAATAACTTTCTTCAAACAAGAGACATGAAAGACTGGATGAATGCGGGAAGAAGGAGGAAGTTCCAATTTATAAGCAACAGACCCAATCTTCTGAAGAATCCGATATGGCCCATAGAACTTTGGAGCAAGCTTATGACGCCCTTTGAGTTTCAAGGAGGATTGTTTGTATGGCTAGAGACGAAGAAAAACCATATCGCCGACTTGAAAAGTGCGCTCTGAATGGTGCTGATCCGCTTGTTGCTTCATGCGATTTCTTGCCATGTGAAGATTGTCCCGCAAAATGCGAAGAATCTGATCGCGGTTGCGAAGGACCGTGTCAACTTCCTGAACTGGTGAACTGGTGGGGGTGTATGGAAGAAGAGCTGGAGGTGCTTGACCATAGACTGCTTCATATGGGGTCATTTTAGAGGCAGTGTGGTAAGAGGTATTGTACCACCATTCAGCAAGAGGGAGCCACTTTTCCCACTGATGTTGTTGTTCTGAGGTGAAGCAACGAAGATAAGTTTCCAAGCATTTATTGACAATTTCAGTCTGACCATCTGTTTGTGGGTGATACCCTGAACTCATCTTTAGTTTGGTGCCAGTGTGGCGAAATAGTTCTGTCCAAAAATGACTAGTGAAAGTCGCATCACGATCCGAGACAATGGAAGAAGGGATGCCATGAAGACGAAAGATCTGGTCCATAAAAATTTGAGCAACTGAGGAGGTTGTATAGGGATGACTGAGAGCACAAAAATGACTATATTTGGAGAGGCGATCAACCACAACGAGAATCACTGTCTTCCCGCCAGATTTAGGGAGCCCTTCAATGAAATCCATAGAAATATCTGTCCAAATCCGTGTAGGTATGGGTAAGCGTTGAAGCAATCCTGGAACGAGTGTTATTTCCCCCTTATTGCACTGGCAGGTATCACATTCGGCCACCATCTGTTGAATTGTCCTTTTCATGCCTTGCCAAAAGAAGTTACATCGTGCTCGTTCATATGTTTTGAGGAACCCAGAGTGGCCGGCTGATGGAGAAGCATGGAGTTCATAGAAGACAACCTGTTGAAGATCTGTGCTCTGGGGAAGCACCAGACGACCCTTGTATCGCAGAGAAGCCCCATCCCAAGAGTAATGTGGTACAACAGAAGGGTTGTTGGTCAAGCGTTGGATGATCTGAGATAAGGAAGAGTCATTGACATAACCCTGTTGAACAGATTGCAACCAATTTGGAACAGGCATAGAAATAGCTGAAAGAGAACCTTGGGCACCAAATGTGCGAGAAAGAGCATCTGCCACAATATTGTCTTTACCCTTCTTGTAAGTGATCTCATAGTCATAACCCATGAGTTTGCTAACCCATTTCTGTTGTGCCGGGGAGGAGACACGCTGGTCCAAGAAATATTTCAAACTCTGGTGATCAGTCTTGATGCAGAAATGATTCCCTAATAGGTATGGACGCCACTTCTGTACTGCATGCAAAATAGCCATCATTTCCTTCTCATAGGTAGAGGCAGCTAAATTCTTACCTGAAAGGGCTTTGCTGGTGAACGCAATGGGGTGTTCATCTTGAAGGAGAACAGCACCAAGTCCATTGCCGCAAGCATCACTCTCAATAGTGAAGGGCTTGGAAAAATCGGGCATAGCTAGCACAGGTGTAGTACACATAGCTTGTTTTAGTTTGTCAAATGCACACTGAGCAGTAGGTGTCCATGTAAAAGCATCCTTTTTCAATAGAGTGGTTAATGGAGCTGCAATCTTCCCATAATCCTTGAAAAACTTGCGGTAGTAGCCAGCCAACCCCAAAAAACCACGAAGGCTCTTGAGTGTCTGAGTACGTGGCCAATTGTTCATGGCGTCGATTTTGGCAGGATCCACGCGAACCCCTTGTGCTGAGATAATGTGCCCGAGATACTCAACTTCCTTTTGTCCAAAAACACATTTAGATTGCTTGGCATGGAGATGATAGTCAGAGAAAAGTTGCATGACAAGATCCAGATGTTGGAGATGTTCATCCCATGTTTTACTATAGATGAGGATATCATCAAAGAATACCAGAATGAATTTCCGCAAGTAGGGTCGAAATATTTTATTCATTAAGTCCTGGAATGTGGAAGGAGCATTAGTGAGGCCAAAGGGTATGACCAAAAACTCATAATGGCCATCATGTGTGCGGAAAGCTGTTTTAGGAATATCATCCTCATGAACCTGAATTTGATGATACCCAGAACGAAGATCCAACTTGGAGAAAAAGTGAGCCCCATGAAGCTCGTCAAGAAGTTCATCAACAACAGGAATTGGAAACTTATCCTTCATGGTGAGGTGATTAAGTGCTCGGAAGTCAATGCAGAGGCGCCATGACCCATCTTTTTTGCGGACGAGAATAACTGGAGAAGAAAAGGAACTAGTGCTTGGGCGAATAATACCTTGCTTCAATAAGTCCCGAACGAGCATTTCAATCTCCGTTTTTTGGTGGAATGGGTAGCGATAGGGACTGATGTTGGGAGGAGCGCTGCCAGGAAGGAGCTGAATACGATGGTCTTCTAGCCTGGAAGGTGGTAATCCCACTGGTTCAGCAAAGACACCTGTATATCGATCCAGAATTTGTTGTAGATCCCAAGGAGTAGTGGAGACCGCTGGTGGTTGCATCTGGATGGAATGGATCTGAGCGATGACACCATGTGAATTCTTCTTGAGGATTTGTTCCATGCGATGTGAACTGATGATGCTAAGAGAACCTGGTTGTAATCCTGTCAATGTGTGTTTGTGTCCATTGAGGGAAAACTGCATCCAAAGTTCGGCAAAATCCCATAAGATAGGGCCAAGTGTGCGTAGCCATTGAGCGCCCAAAACCACATCACATCCACCTAAGGGAAAGGCAAACATGTCAGAGCGCAAGGTATAATCTCCCATAGAGATACGCACATTTCGACACTTCCCTTTGCAAGGTAAGGTACCCCCATTGGCAACCATGACTTCAAAGTTGGAGCAAGGATGGATAAAACAATCAGCTTGTTTGGCAATCCGAGGGTCAATGAAATTATGAGTGCTACCAGAATCAATGAGGATTGTAAGAGGAAGCTTCTTGAAGTAACCCCTGACCCGCATTGTTTGGGGGGTGGTGATTCCAGCTAAAGCATGGAGAGATATCTCTGGCCGGTCATCCTGAGACGGAGGGTCAATAGGCGGTTCCTGAATGTCGACCGGAGCATCCAGTGTTTCTGGATCTTCGTCACCCATTTCAGAGGCAGGCGGAGACTCCACATCCAGGAGATAGAGCTTTTGCTGAACACATCTATGGCCCCGAGTGAATTTCTCATCACAATTATAGCAAAGACCCTTTTCTCTACGTGCTTGCATCTCTGTTTCCGACAAACGCCTGATAGGAGTCGGTCGAGGAGCCTGCGGTATAGGAGGTCGCTGAGACCCCATATTTCGGAAGGGAACAAAAGTGGGCTTGGAGCGTTGTTGGGCTGCAATCTTGTCTTCTGGCAATTTAGCCAACCTGAGTGCTTCCATCATTGTGTTGGGACAGAACATTTTGACCTCAGAGCGGATGGCATCCTTTAGACCACTGATAAAAAAACTCTGGTAAAATTCATCAGACAATCCTTCGGTGTGGTTGGCTAGATTCTTAAATTCGGTTTGATACTCTCTCACAGTGCCAGTTTGGAAAAGTTTAGTGAGGGCTCCTGTGAAGTCATCAAAAGCACTAGGACCAAATCGTTGCAAAATGAGCTGGCAAAAGTCTGGCCAGTTGGGCTTTAGATGAGCCTTGATGTACCAACGGTACCATTGAAGAGCTTCCTGTTCCAAATGAAAGGATGCCAACGGAACTTTGTTGACATCAAAAGTATTATGCAGACTGAAATACTGTTCTGCACGATAGATCCATCCAGTTGGATCGGTACCATTGAAGCGAGGAAAATCAAGCTTCGGACCACGGAAATTGCTGGAAGAAGAGAACCCATTGTCTACTGAAGATTCGGACTGCCGTTTGTTGTTCATAGCTGAATGTTCAAGATGGAGACCAAGAAATTTTTCATCCAGATCCTGGAGTTTGGCTTGGATGGCTGCAAGGGATTCCTCCATGGTTTTTGCTCCTGCACGGGTGACAAACATAACCAGGGATGTTTTTTTTTTGACTGGGTAGGAAAACAAAAACAGGAACTACTTCAGTAAAGGAAAATTTGGATTTGGGAAAAAATCAGAAGGGTAATAGGGGTTTGACTCATTTTTTTGGACACTATTGGATAGACAGGGAAGCAAAAATGAGGATTTCAGCAGCGGGGTGAAAGGATGGGAAAATTTGGCAAAGGGGAACAAAGAAGCAGAATTCAGAAAGGAACTTTGTGGTAAAAATTGAAGGTGATTGGGTGAAATCTGAGGAAGTTATGGCAAACCCTAAAAATAGACAAATGTGGGATTTCGGGCTGTAGGAAAGGGAATTGAGGATAGGGTCCTCAGGGATGAAATATGCAGAATGGAATGACAGGGGTTCCCTGAAATTTTCAAGGAAAACAGAGGTAAAACAGGGGAGATATGGACCCCAGGTATGTGCGGCTTCCTAACAGTTCAGGGTTTTCACTCGGCCACCAATGCTGTCTGACGGCTTGCGTATTGGGGCAGTACCCCTCCTCCACGGCTCAGGTAAAACTGATAACCGCTTTGCCACAAACGACAGCTCTTGGTTTACCTCACGGGTGGGAACTAGTCAATCAGGTAGGGGTCGTTGCCCTTTTCGCCGGCAGGTCCTCTGAATGGGCCAGCTACCTCGGGGTTCCTGTGGTACTCCTCACAATGAGTTTTAGGGCTTATGCCCAAGTACTTCCCACAGTTAAGCGGATAGGGATTATTCCCAAATCCGAACCTGCAACAGATGTTAAAAAACAATTTGGCAGAAATTTCACCCAGCGAGCCCAAGAAAGTGCTCTGATACCAGATGTGAGGCACCTGCAACAATTAATTAACAAGAATATGCGAAATAGCAGAAATTACAGAACTCAGAATCACTTTTGTATTGATCACAGGCCACTTTGAAGGGGCAACCTCCTTTGAGCAAGCTCAATACAAATAACTTCACGGTGCCTTCATAGGTCTCAACACACACTTATATACTAATTCTAGGCGCCAATACTATGGGTCGAAACCATGGGCCGTTACAAACTATGGATCAACAATACTACGGGCGACTTACAAAGCATATGCGCCAACAACAATAACACAAACTATTGATCAACAATTACTACGGGACGACTTACAAAGCATATGCGTCCAACAACAACATACTAACAAAGTAAAGATATGGGTTCCTAACACTTGACCTGTTAACTTTCCAAACCCACAGGTCCGACTTCAAATGGATTCTCTGAGAGATATGTATGCCAAGTGTCGCAACGTGGCCTATTTATGGGATAAAATAGGAGAGCGAACTTGTACGGAGTGCCATGTGTCATTGGTTCAATTTATGCCTGTGAAAGTACAGTCTGTTCCCTACCTGTCACGTTTTACGAAATTTCATTTGGAGCTTCCTAGCCCAAGTTGTGATCCTTTCCTAGGTCACTTGTTTATGACTGAGATCTGGAAGAGGCAGAAACCCTATCTTGTACAGATCCTAAATCTGAAAGTACAACGAATTAGAGGCTCTCCTTCGGAGACAAGGTACATGGGGATCTTAACTTCGGCCTGTAAGATTTTCAGATCCTGAAACTTCGCCAAAATTAATTTAATGAAAAATGATACGATGACTGTTTTTTTCTATATCAAGCCCTAGATTCACAAGTGCAACAAATGTCATAAATGCCATACCATGCCTTCTTTCAGGCTAGCTTTGATACCATGTTAATTTTTCAGAATCTAATACATTTTGATCTAGGATCTTAACTGAAGGAACAACATGTACAACATATCAAGCATAAGAGACAAGAGACAAGAGACACAAAACATTTCACCGGGGAAACCAAGAAGGTGAAAAACCCCGCAACTTCGTCAGAGATAGAATAAGCATCAATACAATTATCACCATGATCAAACCCAAGAGATATATATCTACAGCAGCATGCTCCTCCTCCACTTGTGCGCATCCTCCTCTTCTCTCACTAATGCGAAGTGAGTGAACAATAGAATGTGTAAAATGAGAGAGACACACTCTCTATTTATACACTACATCACTTGACCTTTACTCAACTAGGTCGGCCCTAACTTAACCACATAACATTATGCTGACTGGGCTGACCCCCAATAGGGTGGTCTAATAACCCTTTGACCCACATGAATCATACAGGGCCAACCCCAACAATGTGGTCTAATAACCCATCAAGTATAAGTTACGACACTTACAATATAACTTGAGACACTTGCAAGTACACATGACGACACTTCCAATCAGAGGAATAATACATCTCCGTTGGGGATACAATAAAGTACCAATGTAATACATACAATATACAAGTGAATATCTTCCAAAGTTACAAATACATCAACAACATTGAGGGCCCTTTTTATATATTGTTAGGCACCCTTTGAGAGGAGTCGTGTCCTCTTATAAATATAATTATTATTAATTAATTGTTAGTTTATATATATTTATTATTTTATTTATGTCTGTGACAAGAGAGAGAGAGAGAGAGAGAGAGAGAGAGAGAGAGAGAGAGTACAATTACAATTCTATTCGACGATAAAATTACAATTAATGTCCTACCTAACTAATAAAGACAATAATAATATAATAATAGAAATGTAATGTCATAATATATAGGGCTTAACACCCCATGTTGCAAACTGTTCTAATACTTTCAATGAACTTATCAACATTGTTGCAGTGCGACATATAACACACACAATCCATTAGATTCTCATGTCATGTTGTCCTCCATTGAAGCTTGCTATGCAACACCTCATTGGCCATCTACCCTACTCAGAAAAATCCTCATGAATTATGGTTGATTGTGCACCTAGCGCAATGGTTCTAGAAAATATCCTCACAAAGCCTCAATCAGGCTTGAATGTGAGTCATAGGACACTTGTTAGAGTTGAAGGGACACTTCTCAATCAACTTATTCCATTTGTGAGGCACCTCCTTTCCCTAATGTTATCTATCCTATACATGTCACCGTGGATGTCCCTTATTCTCCAAGATATCATCATGACGCAATCAAAAGTCAAATCCCCTTGTCCTAACCTTGTTTCATTCACCCCACCCATCATAACAACCTGGTTAAGTTTATAAGTGAGCATGTGTAAAGGGCTTCATGAAAGATCATGCATCCTACTTGAAAACAAGTTATATTATTTATATTGATTGATCAATATATCACCATTGATATGTTATTAATATATAGTTGAATAATAATATGAATAAGAGAGCACCTTGCACCCCTTATGCATTGTAGGATCATTCAGATTCCATTTCGGTCATCAATTTGGATATCTTTGACTTGGTCAACACAGATCCTGAGGTAGATATGACTACAGTGGTTCAAGATTGTTTATTTGTCACCTAGATGTATTTAGTACACCATTCCATGCTTCAGTTTGATCATTATTAGCCATTTTTTAGGATTTCTATGGTTTATTATTGTTATTATTATGGCCATATTTTTATTGTGGAACATGGTGTTGGATTCCAGATGCATATTCAGATGGATTCATGAGGTTCTAGTAGTAGTTATTAGTGGATTTGAGGTCTTTAATTCCATTGGAATACTTAGTTTGTTGATCCAGGAAAGGGAAATGGAAATAATGCCACATTTATTCTACAACAATAAAATAAACATTTTAATTCAATAAAAAGTGACCATGGCTACTCCAAGGAAATCAATTTGGCTATTGTATGGTTATGAAATGGTATGGGATGACTTGATATGATATCCAAAGGCTCTATGGATCATTCTTCATGTGTTTATCTTAGCGATTGGTTCAACACTTATTACTTGGCTTGCCTAGGGACGACGTTCTCCATGAGGGGCACACTTCACCTTGGCATATGTTGTACCACCATGTTATATCTTATGACTTTGTATTGTAATGTCACTTAGGGTGAATTGAGCCCCTAAGGTGACCCCCACATCATGTACCAGATGTTATATTCATTCATTATGATGTATTGTTCCTAGCTTGGGCATCATAGGCAAAAGTGAGCACCCCTTTATGAGCTTGATCCATGTATCAATGTAAAAATAGATCTTTGCCATTGATGATGTTATAATCTCAACCATCAGATAAAAATTACTTAGAAAGTGGACACCATTATTCTCCTATTTAAGAGAGGTTATCCCCTCATTGCATTCATTATTATTTTTGGCACCATAAATATTGAATAAAGAGAAATATTTTGTGATCCAAATACTTGTGTAATTGTGGACGAATGTTTGTGATGGTGATTGAAATTATCTTTTGATTGCATTGAAAGATCTTGGTGAATAGTTCTCACATATTTTGATCCATATTTTTATTACAGGAAAGAGAGGTCAATTTGGGAAGGGTGCATTGGTTGAGGAGACTTGCTCTATCTCTATCTCAAATCTTAGTTTAATAGAGAGTGGTTCTCTCCTAGTGATGAATTATTCTTTATCTTTTGCTTTTCATTTTCATTTTCTCATTATTCTTGCTATTTGAATTGATTGTATCTTGGCTTCGTAGGAAGGAAGGGTGCATTGGGTCATTGGGCACTTTATCTAGATGAGAGCTTCACCAAATATCTCATTTGATCTATGCAAGGGTAATCTTCATCATCTCGAAATTTATTATAGTGACCAGGTAAGCGTTTCACATCTATTTTATCCATTTATTTTCTATCCACAAGTCACTCTTGGCAAATAAACATTAAAACCCTCACTTAAATTAAAAAAAATTCTTTGGGTCACACTTCTTGGAATTTTGGCAAATCCTTTATGGGTATTATTCCTTACCCCTGGACCTCACTAGCCTCCTTGAGGCATCATCTTTTGGGACTCCATATTCCTTGTATTTCAGGCACTAGTCTTCAAGTAGTTCTCCCTCCTAGGATTTTGATCATTTTTCTTGTTCTGTGACTCCTTCCTTTTTCTTTTGAGCTTAGACATTGTCATATCTTCCATCAAGCAAGTAATCTCAGGTGTTAGGAAGCTTTAATCCTCATCTAAATCATTATCTTGGGAATCATCAAGATTTTCCATTCAAAGTCCCTAAGGTAGTGACTTAGTCATTTCTCACCTAGCACCATCATCCTATATCTTGTGCCTTATTCTTTAGATACCAAAATAATTTATTTGGATTGTCTTTCCAATTCCTTTAAGCCTCACAATCTGATATTTTTGTCCTCGACGACCATCTCAAGTTGGTTTATGGTTTTATCAGCTAGATACCTTACATTGTCTATAGCCATAGTTTGATCTAGTGTCTTAGGTTTAGGTATTTCCATCTAGGTTAGATTAGGGTCTCCCCCTTTGTCACTCTATTCTAGGTGGCATAAAGTGAAGAGAATCTTGATCAACGTGACATCCGATCCATTCCGGGGTTCAGGATCCTCTAAGATCACCTCTTTAGTTTCCTAACTCCTCTATCTTTCTCAATAGGATCATCATAAAGGGGCAACTACAAGTAGTGTGATAACTCTCCTATTGGCCAGTCTTGTCAAGTTCATCTTGTGTCATTGTCTTTCATTGTTTTTTTGCTGGGCTAGATGTTGATACTCAACATCAACATGCTTCCAAAGTTGTCGGAGAATGATGCCAAAGGAGAACCTGTTGAACTTTTTCTCATGGCCATTTTGTCTACATCATCATATCCAGGTCGAAGCATTGATTGTCTTTATATCTCATTTGGTTATTTTTGCTTTTGTATTACATGTTTGACAAGCTTGCCAAGTCGTGTCTTATGTGTCATCAGAGTCCGATTAGTGCCGTGTCTTGGATATTTGTCATCTTTCTCCATGCATGTCTACATGCCAATATTTTTATACCATTGCGTTCATCCTTCCACGATAGTCATGCCCATATTTCATTTGACGAATTCCTTCATCGTTTGACCCTTTCAACAGTCTGTTGAATTTTCAACAAGTCAAGGTCTTTGCACCATGTCAGTGGAAATTTGTTGATTTCATGTCCTCCATTAATTGTCCAAGTGCTTCCAATCATCATTGTCATTATCACGCCTATATTCAAAATCCCCCTAGATATCCCTTTATGCGAAAAAACCTATATACACTTCTTTTAAAAAGAAAAATTCTTCCCCTCCCCTTATCAATTAAGTTCACATTTTTCATTATCCCCTTTATTAAAAGTTTACATCCCCTTTTTAAAAGAAAATCTCATTTTGATAAGGTTCACATGTTTTCTTAAAATAACCTTTATCTAATCCTCATTCTCCCTTTCCCTTTTTGGATAAAAAATATTCCCTTACCCTTCTCCTTTAACCTTGGTTCCCATTTACCTTCTATCCTAATAAAAATCCATTTCCCCATTTACAATTAACCTACCTTATCTTCCCATCATTTCCTATATCGTCCAATTTCCCTAATCCCTTTAACTTCTATCCTCGTATTCATCTAAGATTCTTTTTTATCCCATAACCCATTATCTTTTTGTTAATTAGATTCCCGAAAATATTCCCCTATCCCTTACCCTAAGTTCACACGGTCATCCATTTCAAAACTAAAACAAAAACAAAAATACAAAAATAAAAAGGGAAAGCTTCTCAACCCTAACCGTGACAAGCTAGTGACTAAATGGTTGTGCACAAACCCTAATGTGCTAGATTGATGACAAATGTTAGATATGTTATGTAGAGGGAAAACACACTCCACACAATATTGGGGGCGTGTAGAGGTAGACGACTTGGAGTATGGATCAAAATTGAGCACGTCACAGCGCTTCAAACGGCTCCCAACATGTTTTAGAAGTGTCATTCAAAAATTTGTCGTCATAAAAAATGTTATTTTTTTATTTTGATATTTAAGAAAAATGTAGGATTTGGATTAAAATTTTATTAAAAGATTTATCCTACAAACTATCTATCAAACATTAATTTTGGCTTCTAGTTTCAATTTGCCAAGGAAAAACATAATTATAGTTTCCCGAGGATAGAAGAATCATGAGTATAAATGATGGAACCACTATCAATTTCCTAAGGAGGTGAGGATAGATTATGATAGATGATATGTTGCGATGATAGAAGAGCCACTATCAATTTCTTGAGGAGGTGATTGATGGGATTGCTCAACAATTCATAATGAAGAAGCCACGACAACACTAAATCCCGTGTTTAGTATTTCTTTAGTAGTTATGATGACATTTATGCTTCCATCTTTCTTCAGGTGGACCGCAGAACATTAAGGTCCATTGCGGAGTTTTCTCGGAGTATGTTAATCTTCTATGGGGCAATAAATCAACTTAATTTTTTGTGTCTTAGCTTTTGTAGAAAAGTAAGTGGTATCAATATTAGCATTGGCGTTAGTAACGACGAGGAGACAAACTTTCTTCTTCTGTTGGTAGCAACTTTCATGGACGTCTAGTGGAATGAGGACAAAGAAGATGAAGATGATCATGGTACCCATGCCTCCTCTTGGGACTCATTCGGGTCCTGCCCACAACTAGAGGAACACTTTGCAATTCCAATGCAACTACGAGGGGAACACCGTGCATCCTTAAGTAATGCATCTCGGGGTCTCCGTCACGCCACTGCCAATGGCGCTTAACGTAGGGTTATTACAATCTCCCCCCTTAAAGATGTTGATGTCCTCATCAACATGGCCCCATCGACACATCTGACGAAAGAGGTGTTGGTGGTGAAGAGACACTTTCACATATGCCGAAACCAAACATGGCTTTGATACCATATGTTGCGCAAGAAGGAATAGTGAAGAGCCAACGTTCCGCACATCTTCCTGCTTTGATACCATATGTCATGGGCTAGACTTATTTTTCCATCTTAAGCATCCCATACCTTCCAAAAGTCTAGTCACTGTGCGACACTGCTATGACCTTGCTAGTTGGGCTTGACCATCAATCGAAAATATCACCCAGATTATGCCTCACCGAAACCAACATGACTGAACCTAAGCCATGCACCTTAGAATATACAGAATGCCAAGTGTTCGTTTCACTGCAGGTGATGTGGTCCATTGCATTGTCACCCAACCTTTGACAATGTAGTCCATTGCATCGCATCGTCACCCAACCTTTGACAATGTAGTCCATTGCATCACCACCCCCGAGCCAACACTTGAACGACTGACTGTGCAACACATGACGATGTTGTTGCCCATCTAGTCTATTCTCCTAGCATGGTTGTCACACTGCACTTCACATTGCCACTCGCACCATCCTTTGTCAAGCTTGCTACGTAGCGCCTCACCGGTCTGTCTCGTCATACTCAACTTGACATATCCTTGGTCCTTCTAGCGAGCCTACTCACTAGTACACCATCATGTCTGTCTCATGGTTAACAACCATGAGCTGGCCACTAAGGCTACCAAAGTCTTGGACTCATAGTGGACCCATGAGTTGGCCACTAAGGCTACCAAAGTCTTGGACTCATAGTGGACCCTTAAGCGATGCATCTCGGCGTGCTGTCCATCATGGACTCAATGTGCACCCTTAAGTAATGCATCCCAGCGAGCCCTCCATCATGCCACTACCAATGGCACTTAACATAGAGTTATTACATGCAACATGATTATATACCCTTCTAATTGAAATTAAGACCAACCCTTCAAATTTGATCCCTGGCTTGGAGACCGTTGGAGGGAGCAGAGAAAGGCAAGGAACATTGAAGAGACATTGACACGCAAACACGAGGCACTGTAAACACCATGGGAGGGTTGTTCAAGGGGATTACGAGGTGTGGTAGCCCGGGTCATGTTTTGAACATCAACACCTTGCAACAAGTGCCTCATTCCCTTAAAAAATAAAATACCTCTTAAATAAAATTTGACTCTTTTCAATTATAAAGATCTTGGAATATCTTTATCATACATTTTCGTTCCCCACGGGGCATGCTTGAGTCCAATTATGTGGTGCATGTAACCGCCTAATGCAAACAAAAACATACCCATGCGTACTCTAAAGATGAACGTGCATTATCCCACATTCAATTACGAAGGGACGTGTACTCATGAGCCCGCAAATCAATCTATGAATCCATACGGCACAATGAATCCACGGCTCATACTGATCCGCTGAACAAAATGAATCAAAAAACAAATTCTAATAAATATAAAAACATTGCAAAATTGAGGCCAAGATAGGATTCCGTTTTCTGCCTTCGAAACCGCTTACTACTAATCAAAACAAGAGTACGTTCGAATACAGCCATTTACCTGTCGACGTTTGCAGCTTCCATGTAGCATGGGTTCTCCTTTCCTTTGACACGGCAGCCATTCCACCTGTGGGAGCCGAAAAAGAAGGACACGACAGGCTGCAATGCCTCCTGCCGCTGATGGAATTGTGCCACGAAGAGGCATTCTCTTTTTTGTTGTTGTTGTAGGCGACATCTTAGCCGTTAAAGGTTCATCGATTATAGTGCGTCCTCCGGATCTTCTAGTGGACACCGCATATATTGCAGTGCTGGGAACAGACAACTTTGTACGGTCTTTGTGGGAAAGATGTGCGATTTCGTCCGGCACTAGCGATTTGACTGGAAAAGAAAAATAAATATTTACGGCATGTTTTCTGATTCCAGAATCCAAATGCATACAGAAAAACTAAATTCAACGCATTTTAAAGAAAATATTTCTTTGTTTTAATGAAAAAATTCGAAAGGTTTGGCATCTTTATTGTGAATTTTGACGATATTTACTGCAATCATTCAATTGCCCTGGTTTAAAGGTGAAAAGATTTCAGAATCCAGCTGAAAAGGGCGAATTAAGCATCTGTAAGTCTTACATAGTTAACTAAACTCTGTATAGACAGATGTCAAAGGTTTTATTAGATATCAGATCGGTAGTTTATAGATATTTGTCTTCCCCAGTAATGGCTTGCCATTTGCTTTGTGTTTTGGAATTTTCTATGAACGTGTCACCGTATGGTCATTTTGGTTTCTTGCTGGAAAATAAATAAACCTAAAACCTGTCCCTATTTTGACAAATTAGACAAATATCTGCACTTGTATATAAATGCAGCGATTATTTCAATATTTTTATATATATGCAGCCTCTGAGCATTGAGTAATCTCGCCGGTTCTCGTTTGAAGAGCCCGCTCTTACGGATCATGTCTTTCTGTATTTGCAGAGTATTCTTCATAAATTACATAGGAAGATAAGTGTGTTGTGCTGTTAAAGAGAGTCCGTGAAGTAAGATTAACAGCATACTGGAGAATGAAGTAAGATTCACAGCATACTGGAGAAATCTTTAGAGATATTCAAGACTTGGCAGGTTCGAGAGGAGATAAATCGTCCAAGGGTTTGGACTTAAAAGGCTCATTTAAAAGATCGATTTAAGGGCTGCGAGATCAATTTAAGGACGAGTTTTGAGAGATTCAGAGATTCGGACTACTTTGAGCTCAGTGATTGCTTTCTAGTTCACTTTCTTAGATCTCAAGTTCAAACTTGACGGGTTAGTTTAAAGTTTTTCAAAGCTGTGAGATACTTGTGTGTCAAAATGTGCCACATAGTCTCCCGGCCATTCTCAGATGGACCGATCCATGCCGGAACAGGGAAACAATGGTTCGACATGAAAGCATTCTGCATGAGATTGAATGCTTCCGGATTCAGCAAAAGCGGACAGATTCCCGAATCTTTAACCCTCCATTTCTTACCTCGCAGCACTCCGACGGCTCTGGAGATCAACGGGCGCCGATTCCATCCGTCTTCAAGCGCATTTCTCACGCTCCAACGGAATCGAGACGAAGAAAAATCAGAAGGCAAAATCACATACCTCTGCACCGACACCATTCGGATGAGTGACAACCTCTGTTTTGATGTTTACTTGAGGGACAAGCTTCTTATCTTTGGAACGCTGGAGAAAAGGCAGGAAATAAGCGAAGATCTCATGTCCGAAACAACATGGACCGTAGAGTGCAGCAGCCGGCTGGAGTATTCGTCGAAATGGCCCTTCGACGCCATGTACATCCCGACTGTGGATGTATACATCGCGGGTCGGATCTTGGGTTTTCCGAAAATTCTATCTCAGACTCTGCAACTCCTTCCCAGAAGGAAACGCGTCCGTCATTGTACTTTGGATGTTATTCCAGAGGGAAACGAGACTGCCGAAACCTGCTCCGATTTAAGTGATACGGAGCCGGACTCTAATGATTCTGAAAGCAGTATCTTTGAATCGAACAGTGGCTATTATTGTGATTGGGTGGAAGTAGAGGAGCAGGAGGATTCGTGGATAGAGTTAGGGCTAAGGTTTGGCATTGGAATTGGTATTGGGATGTGTCTTGGCGTGGGACTGTTTGTGCGCAGATACCAGGGAACTTCCAGGACTCTCACGAAACGAATTCTATGACAATGAATGTAAATCAGTTTTGCACAGTTTTGTAGGAAAGCATTTTCAGAGAGGCAGGATGCCAAGAATTGGCCTCTCTGAATTTGAGTTTTGCCATATGAGCATCCATGGATATTGTGTATGTAATACCAAGATGAGTTTATCAATTCTTTCAATTTCATCCTCCATAATGTTTTAAAAATTAATCCTTTACATAACCTCATGATCATCCTTCCTATCTTTTGACCTCGGTATCCAGTTCTTTGATCTCTTTAAAATTGATATACGCATACAACCAAGATGGCAAGAACGAACTCTTTGAAAGCTAGGTATAAGATAGCCTTTCTCTCTTATTCGAAGCGCAATACATGTTCTATTTCTACCATCCCTTCCATCCCTTCCCTGAACTGCTGCATAGATGAAAATTTTAAACATTATGTTTGGCGGAGCAATCAGGTGGGTTGGCCATTTTTCTGCACCCGTCAGGGTGAATGGAGCAGGTAAAGGAGGGTGAATGGAACAGGTAAAAGTTTGTATTGCAAGAATTTGACGGACATGTTGGAATTTGATGAGCCAAATGGGCATTCTTCCCGTAAAGTACTGCCCTACCCATTAAAAAAACCTTTCAAAACGTTTGGTTATAATGAAATTATCCAAACAGACGGGTCAAAAGTTTTTATATCTCTTTTATTTGCTTCACCTCTTAAAAATGTGTATTGGAGGGCAGAGGAAGATAGATCTAGTTGGTGGAGACTCCAGAGTCCACATTCCCAAAGGATGGTTTATTTCGAACAACAGATTTGGGGAAAAATCATTTATAGCATAAAGATTGGATGAGTTTCTAGTAGGATAACCCATTAGTATAGAGGTCACTACACTGCCAGGGCAGCCAACACGGACCACTAGCCAATTACCCTACAACTCATGGAAAACCCCAAGACCCAAGACCCTCCATTCCGATTCGAAAATATGTGGCTCAGATATCCACAGTTGAAAGAGAAGATTGAACATTGTAGAGAGGGGAACCCTAAAAGAATTGAACGAATGTGTTTTGGGTGGACAGAGAGCTACGATTTTCCAAGGCAATTTAAAACCCCGAAAATGGAAGTTCTTGGAAATACTTTTGAATCTTAGGAAGAACAAGGGGAATACGGAAGGAAATTCAAGAGGAGTACTTGCTCAGTTGCCTGCAACTTGAACGAAACTACCTTTTGAAGAACAGAAGTTTAAGCTGGAAATACAAATCCAAGGTGCAATGACTTTCAAGGAGGAGATAAGAGCACTGCTTTTTCCATAGGACACAACAATCTAGAATCACAATCACAATAAAATCCCTCTTATATAGGACTCCATAGATGCTTTTAATAAGTTGTTTTAAAGAACCAGCATACTTCAAAAACTTCCTGTCGGCCTCAGCGACTCATAGAGACGAGGTGGACCATCTCTTCAAAAAACACAAGCAAATGAACAGAGAGAGTCAAAACTCTTAAAGGAGAATCCGAGATAAGTCACGCTCATTTTGGTTTATGAAGATCTGCTCCTCGAATTCTTCATCTTGCGATCCAACAATGCTCCTAATTTGAACAGATTTAGGTTTAGATTTATTTTTGAGAATCCGAGATAAGTCACGCTCATTTTGTTTTATGAAGACCTGCTCCTTGAATTCTTCATCTTGCTATCCAACAATGCACCTAATTTGAACAGATTTAGGTTTAGATTTCTTTCAAGAATAGTGGGAGGTAGTCGTAATCAACTCTCAAACGCAGTGGGAGGAATCCACCAAACCAAAATGATTTTAAAAGCTCTAAACTAAAGGCTTATATCTTTTAATTTCCAAAAGGAAGGAGCTATTTCACTGTATAACTACAAATTTATCTCATTGTAAGTAGCACTGCTATTTAAAAATAATGGCCAACATTATGTACTATTTTAACCTTTCTGTTAGATCTTGGTAGCTAACTAATTACAACTATTACCATTCATCTCCTTTTCTACTGGATAAGAAATTATATTGTTACATTTATGCACTTTGCCCTTGAATTTCCCTAACTTCTTTCCCTAACTTCTATTAAGCTGATTATTTGATCAAAACTTTGGCATATCCTAAATTTTGTTGTTTTGGGTTCAAAATTGAAAAAGCTGTTTTTAAGGCCAAACATTTCTGTTTCTGCAATTTGCCCTTGAATTTCCTTAACTTCTATTTAGGTAATTGTTTGATCAAAACTTTGGCATATCCTAAATTTGTTGGTTTGGATTCAAAATTGAAAAAGCTGTTTTTAAGGTCAAAATGGGCCTCTTCATGTTGTAGAGTTCGTCCAAAGCTTTCCAACACCAACAACTGTGTGATTGTGATTCATAATAATAATAATATATTTTCATTTAGTGGATGCAGTAGGCTGAAATTGCAACTCTGTAGTCAGCTTTTCTAACCATAACTCAGAAGAAACACATATTTTTAAACATAATAAGTTTTTAATGTGATGTATTATCACAGTATCTTCTTAAAATGCGGGTAAGTGTGTCTTGCCATTTTCTGAACTGTTTATATAAGGATGGAATGGTTTATAATTGATGTATTATGGTATTACCCGTGGTCTTGCCATTTTCTGAATTGTTTATATAAGGATAGAATGGTTTATAATTGATGTATTATGGTACGCAAGTCGAAGTGATACTGTTTGGTAGAGATTCTTTTTTAAACAACCCTTCACGGCTTTGGGTTTGCCCCCAAATTGGTAAGATGAACCTATGTTTGTAAATCTTTGGTTTTTACTAGATTTTAGTCAATTGTGGTTTTCATAAAATTTGTAACCCTTTAGGGTTTAACCTAGGTGAACCTTATCTTGTCTTCGTTATTGTAAGAAGATTTTTTTTGAGATTAAGAATATTGGTAAGTTAAAGGAAATATATATAATCACACAATTTATGTTAAATTTTCAATTTTAAATTATACACTATTGTTTAGAAATACAAAAATTTCATTTTTTGATACAAAAATTTCATCAATCCAAAATGTGATTCCCACTAGACATTAAATTAAAAATGACATACATCGCAAATGATATCCTAAAAAAGATTTTGAAGCTCCATGTTATTACAGGTATATATACTTAGCATGTTCATAATAATATGGATATTAAGCTAAAGAGTTTTTAATGAAAATATGAAAATACTAAATTATATAATGTTAATGATAATATAAATAGAAAAAATAATTTATTAATTGAAAAATATTAAATAATATAGTTTAATAATGATAAGAAAAGTATGATTCACACTATGTTATTATATTATAATTGTAATAATGAAACTAATATCTTGCATTTCACTATGGTGCTTAGAATTAACCTTTGCAATAGATAAGAAGAGTTAAAGGTTTAATTAGAGCTAAGTGTTGTTATGATAAGGTTGTACTTATTGTATTAAGTTTAGGTTCATTGAGAGAAAATTGGTTGGAAGAAATTGATTATAATATAGGAGTTAAGCAAGATTTCCCTTGTCCCCTTTTGTCATGGATCTACAGTCTTTTCAAACTTTTTTCTTTGAACTTAGGAATTTTTTCAAGGTCACTTTGACACTTGAGGTTGTGCAACACTACATTGCATCGGTCTTGACCAACATATGTCTAAAACAACTAGATTATGCCTCTTTGCCTAAGGTCTTCCCATAACTTCTTCATAGACTACAATATGTTAGATGTGCGACTTTAGTTCTACTTAACCAAGTTATCCAACACCTAGGCACATGTCTAACCATGGTCTTTAAAACATTCTAGAAATATGTATACTTATCCAATATTACAACAATTAACCATTACAATGCATTGTAAGAAGCATAACAAAATTAATCCAACAAAAGATAATACAATAAGCATGTAAAATAGGAGCTCAAGGAAAATGCCTTAAATTTTATGAGATGAAATATGTTACAATGCACAACAAAGGATCAATGCCACTACCTGTATCTTTTTTTACATACTACAATTACAAAAGGAACCTCTTGGTCAAAACTATCGATCCAACCCTAGAAGCCACCGCACGTCTGCATCCTATAGGTCTGGTTCACTTTTTGTTTTTTACTCAATTAGTCCAAATTCACTCTATAGTGCAAAATCCATAACTTAGCACAATCACAAAGTTCACTTTGAACTTGTGTCTCAATCCCTTTGTTAGGAACCCATGTCAACCCTTCTATTTACTTTGTTAGTATATTGTTGTTGGACGCATATGCTTTGTAAGTCGTCCTGTAGTATTTGTTGATCCATAGTTTGTATTATTGTTGTTGGACACATATGCTTTGTAAGTCGTCCTGTAGTAATTGTTGATCAATATTTTGTATTGGCCCATGGTTTGTATTGACGCATGGTATTGACCCATGGTATTGGTGCCTAGACTTAGTATATACGTTTGTGTTGAGACCAATGAAGGTATCGTGAAGTTATTTGTATTGAGCTTGCTCAAAGGAGGTTACCCCCTGGAAGTGGCCTGCGATCAATATAAAAGTGATTCTGAGTTCTGTTATTTCTGCTATTTCGTGTGTTTTCATTAATTAATTATTGCAGGTTCTTCACATCTGGTATCAGAGCACTTTCTTGGGCTCATTGGGTGGAATTTCTGCCAATTTTTTTTTTCACATCTGTTGCAAGTTTGGATCTAGGAATAATCCCTATCCACTTAACTGTGGGAAGTACTTGGGAATAAGCCCTAAAACGCATCGTGAGGAGTACCACAGGAACACCAAAGTAGCTGGCCCAATGAGAGGACCTGCCAGCGAAAATGGCAACGACCCCTACCTGATTGACTAGTTCCCACCTGTGAGGTAAACCAAGAGCTGTCGTTTGTGGTAAAGCGGTTATTAGTTTTACCTGAGCCGTGGAGTGAGGGGTACTGCCCCAATACGCAAGCCGTCAGACAACATTGGTGGCCGAGTGAAACCCCTGAACTATTAGGAATCCGAACATACCTGGGGTCCATATCTATTTTCAGCTGAACTGTTGTCGATCACTTCCGCCCCGTTTCAGATCTAGCCGTTTTCGATCCCTTCCACACCGTTTCAGATCCAATTGTTCATATCCCTTTCGCGCCGTTGCAAATCCATTTCTGGAAGAATTTTTTTTTTTTGTTTTTTCGCCCTATCTCTCTTGTTTTAACTCTGTTTCCCTTGAAACTTTCCGGACACCCCTACAATCCCATTCTGCATATTTCATTCTTGGGGACCCTATCCCAAATTCTACTTCCCAAAGCTAGAAATCTCACATTTGTCTATTTTTAGGGTTTGCCATAACTTCTTCAATTTTCACCCACTTGCCTCCAAAATTTGCCACCATATTCATCCCCTATTTCTGCTTCTTTGTCTCTCTTTGACAAATTTTCTCATTCTTTCACCCCGCTTCTGAAATCTCCATTTTTTGCTTCCCTATCCATCAGAAAGTGTCCAGAACCTAGTCAAACCCCAATTACCCATCCAAGTTTTTCCCAAATCCAAATTTCCCTTTTTACTAAATAGGCTTTTTTTTGTGTTTTTCTATCCATTCCCCCCCCCCAAAAAAAAGAACTCCTGGTTATGTTGGTCACCCGCACAGGAGCAAAAACCATGGAGGAAGCACTTGCAGCCATCCAAACCAAACTCCAAGATCTGGATGAAAAATTTCTTAGCCTCCATCTTCAACATTCAGCCATGAACAATAACCGATAGGAAGAATCAGAATTTGCAGCCAATGGCTTCTCTTCTTCCAGCAATTTCCATGGTTCAAAGCTTGAATTTCCTCGCTTCAATGGTACTGATCCGACTGGATGGATCTATCGTGTAGAACAGTATTTCAGTCTGCATAATACTTTTGATGTCCAAAAAGTTTCACTTGCATCCTTTCATTTGGAACAGGAAGCCCTTCAATGGTACCGTTGGTACATCAAGGCTCATGACGAGCCAAAATGGATAGATTTTTTCCAACTCCTTTTGCAACGATTTGGTCCTAGTGCTTTTGATGAATTCACTAGAGCACTCACTAAACTTCGTCAAATTGGCACTGTGAGAGAGTATCAGACAGAATTTGAGAAACTAGCCAATCACACAGAAGGATTGTCTGATGAATTCTACAGGAGTTGTTTTATTAGTGGTCTTAAGGATGAAATCCGGTCAGAGGTTAAAATGCTCTGTTCCAACACAATGATGGAAGTCCTAGGGTTGGCTAAGTTGGCAGAAGACAAGATTGCAGCCTAACAGCGCTCCAAACCCACTTTTGTTCCCTTCGAAATATGGGTTCTCAACGACCTCCCATCCCCCCAGCTCCTCAACCAACTTCTATCAATAATTTGTCTGAAACAAAGATGCAGGAACGTAGAGAAAAGGAGCTTTGTTATAATTGTGATGAGAAATTCACTCGGGAACATAGATGTGCTCAACAAAATCTCTATCTCTTGGATATGGATTCTCCGCATGCCTCTAAAATTGGTGAAGACGCTCCAGATACAATGGATGATCAGGTCAACATTCAGGAGTCGCCTGTTGACACCCCATCTTAGGATGAAAAACCAGAGATATCTCTCCATGCTTTATTCAGCGTCACCACCCCCCAAACATTGCGGCGTAGGGGTTACTTCAAGAAGCTTCCTCTTACAATACTCATTGATTCTGGTAGCACTCATAACTTAATTGACCCTCGCATCGCTAAATAGGCTGATTGTTTTGTCCATCCTTGCTCCAACTTTGAAGTCATGGTTGCCAATGGGGGCACCTTACCTTGCAAGGGGAAGTGTCACAATGTGCGTATCTCTCTGGAATATTATAACCTGCGCTCTGACATGTTTTCCTTGTCCCTAGGCGAATGTGATGTGGTTTTGGGCATTCAATGGTTACGCACACTTGGCTCCATCTTATGGGATTTTGCTGAACTTTGGATGCAGTTTTCAGTCAATGGGAAACAACACAAATTTAAGCGCTTACAACAAGGGTCTCTCCACATCATTAGTTCACATCGCCTGGAAAAGATCCTTAAGAAGAATTCACATGGTGTCATCGCTCAACTCCATTCCATTCAGATGCACCAATCAACAGTCTCCCCTACTTCCTTGGATAGATATGCAGGTATCTTTGCTGAACCAATGGGCTTGTTGCCTTCAAGAGACATTTCCAGTAAGAATTTAGCCGCATCGACATCTCAATAGGACATGATGGCTATTTTGCATGCAGTACAGAAGCGACAGTCATCCGTACTAGGAAATTATTTCTCCATTAAGACTGATCTCCATAGTTTGGAACATTTTCTGGAACAATGGGTCTCCTCACCAGCGCACCGAAAATGGGTTATCCAACTCATGGGTTATGACTATGCGATCAATTACAAGAAGGGTAAGGATAATATGGTGGAAGATGCTCCTTCTCGCCAATTTGATGACCCAGTTTCTCTTACAAATATTTTTCTGCTTGTTCCAAATTGGTTGCAACCTGTTCAACAGGGCTATCTCTTCTATGAACTCCATGCTTCTTCATCGGCAGGGAAGTCTGGGTTCCTCAAAACCTATGACTGGGAACAATGTAACTTCTTTTGGCAGGGACTGAAAATGAAAATTCACCAAATGGTGGTTGAGTGTGATAGTTGCCAGGTCAACAAGGGTGAAACGACACTCCTTTCGAGACTGCTCGAACCCTTTCCCATCCCTACACAGATGTGGACAGCTATTTCTATGGATTTCCTAGAAGGGCTCCAGTGGTACAATACCACATCTAAAAGGACACCATATGAAGCAATTTATGGACAAGCACTGCCAGTTCTTCTTTCATACATGCTCAGCAGCTCCCCAGTTCAGGCAATTGACTCGGTTCTTTGAAACCGCGATCAGATTCTTCTCATTCTGCAGGACAATCTTCACATGGCAAGAATTCGACTGAAACAACAAGCCGATCAACACCATTTTGAGCGCACTTTTCACGCAGCTGATATGGTCCTTCTTCATCTACAGCCTTCCAAGAAATCCTCCCTGAAACTCAAAAGGTGTCAGTGGGCCGGAATGCAACCCGAGGATGCTAAAAGGGAACCACTCCTTCAGATTTTGCATCAATTTCCACATCTAAAGCTTTGAGGACAAAGCTTTTTCTAAGGGAGTGGAGATGTTAGGAACTCATGTCAACCCTTCTATTTACTTTGTTAGTATATTGTTGTTGGACGCATATGCTTTGTAAGTCGTCCCGCAGTATTTGTTGATCTATAGTTTGTATTATTGTTGTTGGACGCATATGCTTTGTAAGTCGTCCCGTAGTAATTGTTGATCCATATTTTGTATTGGCCCATGGTTTGTATTGACACATGGTATTGACCCATGGTATTGGCACCTAGACTTAGTATATAAGTTTGTGTTGAGACCAATGAAGGTACCGTGAAGTTATTTGTATTGAGCTTGCTCAAAGGAGGTTGCCTCCTTGAAATGGCCCGCGATCAATATAAAAGTGATTCTGAGTTCTATTATTTCTGCTATTTCGTGTGTTTTCATTAATTAATTATTGCAGGTTCTTCACACCCTTTCCAAGAACGAATTTCCTTAGCCACTTTGAGGCATCGACATTATATATATGAGTCTTTCCAAACTCTTACAAGCCCCTCCAATTCTAAGTGGACCAAAGTGTCTGCATGCAATTCAAGTGTTCCCAGATGACATGTTTGCTAACATCCATCTCCAATGTTATCATGCCCACTATTCCACATGATTGCGATCACAAGTCCATCCAACACCCAAGTGCCCACAAGTGCACTCATTGCAAGCATGTCCGACAAGTGTGTCAATTGAATCTGTGTCTATCACAAATGCACCTAATAGGTGTGCTTGTCACATCCATGCCCATCCCATTTGTTTCTGTTGCAAGTTTGTTTGGTAGGTGCATCCATTGTATCATCGTCCATCATAAAGTGCCTCCAACAAGTTATGCATAAGGGCATGCAAGAAGTGTTGAACTTATGCTTATACTGAGAAGGGGGGCGATGAATTAGTATAATACTTATTTTTACTTTAAATAAGAATTCATCAATCATTCATTGACTATGAAATAGTAAACACATCTAAACACAAATCATAGCATAGAGAATTTAATGTAAGTAGTCACCAACCTACTATTACAAATTTTTTTGGCACTAACCTACTGAAGACACCAATCCCCTCAACTAAGCATCAACCCGACAATATCTGTGTAGGAAACAACCCAAACGAGACACCAATCTCCTCAATTGAGAAACAACTCAACAAGATCTTGTGTAGGCACCAATCCATTGAAGAAACAAGTGCAATAATGCTGATATAATCAACTCAAAGGTTGTGCCATAATCTATCATTAACATTGTAATAAGATCTCCTCAAAATCCATGCCATACTCAACCCTATATCGACCCTCAAATTGTTATAAAATCACCTCGAAATCTATTCCATACTCACCCCTATATCATCCCTTTAAATGATCACATAGTCACCTTCAAATCTTCGCCAAAATCAGCCCTTAAAACATCTCCAAAATTGTCACAAGATCACCTTGAAGTCTACTCCAAAATCATCCTTACATCAACCCTATATAATGTCACATAATCACCTTCAAATCTGATCCAAAATCATCCTTACATCATCCCTCTATATTGTCACTTACTTACCTTCAAATCTCCCCCAAAATAGCCTTACTTCAGCCCTTAAAAATAAGAATATATGCCTTAAACCTTTGTCTCCTCATCCCTAGTGCACCTTTTTCATTTCCAGACTAGATCTCTTGCTTGTGTTCTTCAAAATGCACCATATTAGGTCTTATTTATAATTTTTTAAGCTACCTTTTATGGGTTGACTTGTAAATTCCTGACAGATTCGACCTTATAGTTTGGCAGGGCCATTTTAACACTTCATATCTCTACAGTCCTATGGAGTTAGAGAGATTTATATACACCGTTGGAAAGGTATCGGAATACTATTTTCAACCATATATCATATGCTCACATCTGGGATAGGTCTTCAGAGAAAAAAAGGCCTTCAAATATAGGGTATCTAAACTGGGCATTAGAAGTCCAAAAATGTCCATCTACAATTTCCTCCTATCTTTGACACCAATGACACAATATTTCCAATAATTCATATTGCAATATTCATCTTGGACATCTGCAATATCCCCTAAAATTTGACATCAATGACAACAATATTTCCAACAATAAGTGCTTTCAAAAAATTTCATCGAAGTATGTCGATTTGTCTTATTCCCAAGTGCGCCCAAGAAGGTGCACTCACAAGTGAATGAAACCATCATATCTCCTTTTGATGTGAATCCAAGTGCTTCTATCCAACGTACATCCAACCAAGTGTTCCCACTTAGTCTACCCAACTAATGTGCATCCAAGCGAGTCTACCCAAGTCACATATAAGCCAATAAGTTCTTCTTGTCACTTTGTCCACCATGCACAATGTATGCCTATAGACAAGGTTTCCCACAACAGCCTTCTTTACATCACCAATTTCCCTCCATATTTCTCTTGGTCTATGCAACTAATATGAGTTGCCACTATCCATAGTGCACCTTTCATTCATTCAAGGGTGCCCAACATCTCTATGGTGTGCCTTGCAACCGGGGAAAGACACCCAAACCTAGCTCATCTAGACATCAACGTCATCTCATGTTTGTTCATGTAGATAAGAGACCACTAGGGTGATCACGCAATGGAGGTGCTTGAAACTTCTCAAGGCTAGGGCCTTACATCCCCACTCACTAAAAATTGTTTCCATCCTTAGCAACATCCAAAATAACTTTGTTTCCTCCAATTCCATTGCTTAGATCCATGCTTCCAACCATTGTTGGCTTCTCCAACCAATTCTCATAGTCACTATCAAAATACTTGTTCAGTGCTTCCTTTGAATGAAGCAACTTTACCTATAAAAGATATAAAATGTTTCATACAATTATTCAAACTGACTCATGGATTATGACACATCATAATAATCCACATTATCTTTAGATACATGATTGGATGAAGATGTAGACAACCCATATTTTTATCTATTATCAATGAGTGCATAATTTGAGTTTTCATGTATGCCCAACATTTCATATTTTGTATTCTTTCTAGATCTACGACTTGGTTTAGAAGACTCCCATCTTGCAACTATTTATACTTCTAACAACTTCTTGATAATATCTACAGTCTTGGAATGAAAAGGGTATTTCTTTATCAACTGAAATTCATAAACAAATATGTCATCATCCTCTAATTTTACGATTTCAATGTGACATGAGTGCATAATTTGAGTCTTCATGTATGCCCAACATTTCATATTTTGTATTCCTTCTAGATCTACGACTTGGTTTAGAAGACTCCCATCTTGCAACTATTTATACTTCTAACAACTTCTTGATAATATCTGCAGTCTTGGAATGAAAAGGGTATTTCTTTGTAAACTGGAATTCATAAACAAATATGTCAACATCCTCTAATTTTATGATTTCAATGTGACAACAATTTATATTTTGACTCTTTCTTTTTCTATTTCTACAAATCTATATTTCTTGACACCCATCCCTGGCGTGTACATACCATCAAATGGGTGTGTATCTGTTGCATACCAATGTACATCAACCGATATAACTTCCTCATTTTCTTCATTGACCTTCATAAATTTTTCAATCTAGAATGGACAACCACATGGAACTTATGTAGCCAAAACTGCAATCATACAACCCTCCTTGATATCTTGTACTCACCCCATGTAAAGGTATTCCATGGCTTCACGTCCTGCAAATGATCTTCTAGGGCCAATATACATTTTCCTTTCCTCTGCTTGAGAAGACTCAATAATACCTTGAGGTTCATGTCGTTCAACAACATTTATTTTGTCATGTTCATTTGACATACTTTGTGGCCAACTAAATGGAGTCCTAAAAAATATATCTCCATTTGTTGAGTTTGAAATTATGTTGCTTTGTTCATTGAGAAAAAACTTCCACCAAACGGAATCAACAACATCAAAGTACTCATATGTATTTTTGGTAGAATTTTTTTATTTCTTCCAAGTATTTAGAAGAATCTACATCTGTATTATGTTGGTGTGCATTATGAATCTCTACAATTGATTGCAATAATGATAATTTTGAAGCATACACTTCATGATTTGGGATGAGTTTCATAAATGATAAACCTGATGAAGACCCCCATTCTGCACTAGTTAAGTATTTCTTGCCCCATACTAGTGTTTTTCCATTAATATTTTTGATACGAAATTGAGGCTGAGATCTAATGTCATTAAGCTATTCAATGCACTTTTCTTCACCATGTAATCCCTGAATAAATCTTCACATGTCAATAGTTTCTTCCAATGTGTGAAAAATAGGCAATGGATTGTATGTTTTTATAATAGTTTTAATTAATGATAGTAGGATCCCAACATTATTCCTCCTCAATGTTACCACAAAATAGCTAAACATTTTATCAATATGGTCATGTGTATTCCCAACAATAAGGAAACCAACTTCTACTTTTTGAAAAGATGTTGAGATTATTCGAATACCTGAGAGGGGGGTGAATCAGTTATTCTTATGCTTAAAAAATTTGAGACTTGTTATCACCAATCTTGTAGTTGCCCCTACAGGTGGATCCAAGGTGGATGGTAGAGGGGATAGACAACTAAAGTGGTGAACCAAGAGGGCCTTGGTTCCCAAATGGATGGTTGTCACGCCAACCAAGGCACTTTTCGATTTAGCTATCAAAGCCAAAATAGCAAGGGGGAGACCTGGACCTACTCCCGATAGGAGAGATCAAACCAATCACCAGATCAAATCAATCTAATGAGGTACATAAGGTGACAGGTATGGAACCCTAGAAATAAGGAATTAAGACCACTGTGGAGGCTTGGGAAAGATGTAATATGACAATGAAAGATAACACGGTGATTTAATGATTAGGTATGATTCCAGGATTCAAAGCTAGTTTCAAATGGTCAAAATCAACTGCCTTGGGAAACGTGACCCTTAAAACAGGGAAAGTGTCCCAAATCAGAGATTTGACAGTTAGGGATTTCTAGCTATGCTTGATGAAAGGATATGACAGTTTCAAGGTGTTTCAAGCAACATGACAAAGATCAAGCCACAAGATAACTCAACAATCCAGGAAAGTCGAATTGACTTGGGGAAGATTAGTGCCTTGGGAATTGGGCCAAATGGAGTCGGATGCCCATGAAATTGTAGATTTGGAATGTTGAGGTGTTCAGGTAGGTGGATTTGAAAATTAGGGTCATCCAATGGCTAGATCTTAGTAGATCTGAGATTGAAATGTATCACCAAGTAAACCAAGTGGGGCTCAACCCTCAAAATGAGGAATGGGGCCCACAAGGTGAAAATAACTGAAGTGACACACTAGGGGTAGGTTATCAATTATGGAGATGAAGGATCAAGTGGGATATCACCTACCCAGGTGCTAGATCCTTGCAAACTGACCTCTCCTAGGAAGTGTGACCTCTCTTGGAGAAGCTTCTCTGCCTTGATAAATGGGTCAAATGAAGGCCAATCCTCACCAAACTATAGATCCGAATTTTCGTGGATGCTATAGAGGTGGGTTTTAAATATTATACCCAAAAGCCAAGTAGATCTTGCTAGATCTGAGAAAATGTAAAATGAGGGTTTTCACTTATGAGGGTTTGAAGCACTTAGACAAATGGATAGATCATGGAATGAGAAATTACCTTGAGATCATACTTGAGTGATGGAAGTAGATTCCTTGTTGTTGAGGAAGACTCCCGCAGAGATCAAATGAGAAGTTGATGTTGCTTGCCGAAATGATGCCCTAGCCCATAAGTGCAACCTCCTCTACCTCTCAAACCAAGGAAATTTGATTCAATCGGTTAGATCAAGTATGGAGGAAATACAAGTGAAATGCGATGATAACGTGAAATAGAAGGTCAAAGACAGTAATACTCCCTGTTACCAACGAAGAAACCCAAGGAAGAAGTAGGGAGGGTCCTCCCCTACCAATACGTCCTCCTCAAATGAGTTCGGCCTCCACCTGTAGATGCAAAAACGTGGTACAAAATATAGCAAGACAAAATCTCCAAGAACCCAGTGCGAAGGAAGAATCAACAAACGAACTCCAAAAGCATTCACCACAACACAACAGATAGATGCAATAATAATTCTCTATTCCAATAATCCAAAGCCAAAAGTCCCCTTTACAATGAGAAGTTCTCTCCTTTAAATAGATTAGAGAGAGGCCACAATCCTAACCACTTTTTGAATGAGTGGCTAAGATTAAAAGATCAAAATATCTAATCAATGGTTGAGATGAGCTCAACAATACAATACACGGATCAATATTAAAATATAAGAATATGTGGACAAACTCACCCTAGAAGAGGGGATCCCACCAAATCATGATGATAAAACATAAAAAATAGCTCATGGTGGGTCCAAGGGGTAATTTCCAACACCCTTGGTCAATCCCCATGGCACAATATCCAAGAATAAAAGATATAGACACCAAATCATGCCTCTCTGGGAAAATAGTGAGCCTTAGGAGGCTCCAGAAATCATAAAAAAGTGCCATAAGTGATGGATGTGGGTCTCGATAAAGTTGAAACTGCTGGAGAAGGTGTGGAAGACATCCCACTCATCATCACCGATCATCCTATGCCATCACCTTGCCTTAGTAGCCCAAATCGAATTCTTTTGTAGCCATTTTTACCATTTCTAGACTGCCTCGGGAAATGTGAAACTGCCCAAACTACCTCCTGGAGTGCATGCGCTGTCAAGGTGAGCTCACCAATGAGTCTGGGAGGGGGGTAATATGGTAATAAAAAGTGGCTGGACCACCCCCTCCATGCATAACGCACTAGGTGAACCAAATGAATGTCATCACTGCTCTGACAGGGCCTTCGACAGACCCAAACTACACTAGGATAGCCAACTGAGGCTCAATCATCACTGCAACTGCCTCGAACTGAAAAAAGACTGTCTTATTGGACTCAGAAGGTCCAAATCCATCTAAGATGTGTACTCATACACCATATAAACCTCTGCATGGTCCAAAATAAATACTTATCATATCCGACAGACCAAATAATAATAATCTGTAAAAGTGCTGAAAAACACAAATCATCATCATAAGTCTGAATCCATTGCATAAGCCCACCATGGTGACCTGTACCAGACCATATATCATCTATATGTAACATCTGAGGTCTGCCACCTCATGTCCTGTGGTTGAATTTTGGTCAAACTGAGGTTTGACCAAGTCAACATGACCAAAATATGACTCAAACTGTCATCAAGCTGCTGCAAGTGTCAAAGGTTAAAACATGCTTTACAATCCATTCACATAGAAATTATAACAAGTATAAATGATTACTAGCGATCTAAATCCAAATATAATAGGTCATTAATTATTATTTATTACTCAGACAAGACTTTCAAGGTCATACTCACTTCATAGTTGTGATCAGTTTGCTAGTGAAGGGTGAAGGCTAAGAATAACATGGCTAGGTTAAAGGATGACTTACTGACTTAACACTGTGACACTTTGGAAATGGAAAAGGGAATACACACCATAGCATATAGTGGACAAGCAACAACACAGGGAATGGCGGTGTCTCACAAATGGATAAGTTGTTCAAAGAGTGTTTATTCACCTTACACTGATGCGCACAATCCATAATACAAATGAGGCCAGCAATATTTTTGATATATAGTTTAAGTTCCATTGCTTTTTGGGCCTAGAGTTTCCATAGCCTTTGATCCATGTGTGTTTATAAACACATTGCATAGATTTACATTTAATTTAGGCTTTTTTGTTGCAGGTGTGTTTTTAAGGCACTTGTTTACCTGAGCACTTCTAGGTGTGTCACAGACAGCTTGTTTACCTAGGTATTTACATTTCAAAATAGATATAGCATTTGATATTTTCATATCCATTTTCATTTGGCTTTCTTTTCATACAAGATATAACATTTCATTTCCATATTTTGTATTCATGGCAGCACTAAAAGTTTTAGGTTTAGCCAACAACATCTTTAGTGACTAGGGGGAATTCACAAGGAAATCCAACTCACCATAGGTAAGTTTTGTCACCAAATCAGAGTCGAGACACAATAAACTCGGAATCTCATCCAATACAGAGGCTACAGTGGGGAAAGGTCTTCCATGCCACTAGTCAAGTAGTAAGTCAATGGTAATGAACAAACTGGGTAAGTCATGGATGGATGAAGACAGTGAATAATGAAACCGACACTAGTGAGCCAAAGTATGGCGGGAATGATCACCTATATTCTCCCTAGGGAAGGTAAAACCAATGCGTATAAGCCAAGAACTTATAAGTCTGAGTAGGGAAAAATATGATATATATATAAGTACAACCAGGTCCACATATCTATATGATCTCTAGATCATGATACTAAATGCTAAGACATGATACGCAAATGGAAATAAAAGCAATATAACCGTAACGCCATAATATACCTGCTGAGTCATATACCTAAAAGATCATCATCTGTACTCTGAAACTGCTACTGTGACTCTGGGCACTATTGACTGCTCTGTACAAATGGCTAAATAACTACATCGGTCATCTCTTTGAGTGTCCCGAGACTCAGTCATGGCATGGGGAATAAAACTGTTGTCCAAAATCTGATAGTGATTCAAAATAGATGCTCATCTCAGCATCTGAATGTAAGGGAACTGGCTGAAAAGTGTACTGGAATCTAACATAAAATTATATGGTAGCCCGGCTACTATATATGTGATAACATCTGGCTCCGACTGGGACAAGTGCTCTGCTGAAAAGAGCGCTTGAGAACCTCAAAATCTCTGGTCCTCGAACTCTGCTACTTGAATCCTCAATCTAGCACTCTACCTTTTTTGCTTTTTGCTTTTTTATTTTATTTTGCACCTATATCTGTGTTCACAAACATCAAAATACCTCATGCAGCATGTATGGGAGAAATATAAAATCAAACTGAAATCAAATCTAATCTATATCAGAAATTTTAAAATGCATAAAAGAAAATTAATCTACTAACATAACTTGTAAAGTTTGAAATTTTATTGTGCAGGAAAAGAAAAATGACAGGTAATCAATTAAACTAAGAGCTTCAAAAGGAGCTTAGGAACAAACAAACAAAAGGCACTAGACTCAATGGCTGAAAAGACTAACTACTGCCCAAGTAGGCTTATTCAATTCCTACCTACTCTAATCTAACCAATTAGCACAAATGCTAGGTAAAATCATAGATCTAGTGCAACCATTCATCAAACAAACTAATGACTCTTCCTTGATGTTTTTTAACAGAATAAGTCAAGATTAGATTAAAGCTTAGTGAATTGAAAATCAATACATTCCTGACTTGTTCAAAATTTGAGAAAGCATTGGAATGGTGCAAGATGCAAACATGCAAAGGGGGAGCTTGATTAATGTAAACATCCTCCATCAGAATATTAATCGGATCCTAAAAATTATGCAAGTTATTATTCAAGTTATTATGGAGGGAAAATATGTGATAACAAATTCAACTCCCCTTTTTTCAAATTACTTTCCTCATCTACCTGACTAGGACACTCAATTCTGACAACTCCAGGAATAATGCACAAACCAAGTAGGGATAAATTGTGAAATAAAATTAAGATCGATATTAGCCCCACTTGTTGTTTAAGGATGGAGAAATGATGAAATTGATCTTTATATACCCCTTCCAGCCACCAAGAAGATTTAAGAATGTTATTTATCAAAGATGACTGAAAGGGAAAATGAAACACTTTATCTCCATTCATGCGACAATATATAGAATCCTGATTGAAAATCTCAAAAGATTTACCAAACCACAAATTCAAATAAGAATTAAAAAGCTAGGATGGGAGGGTGGATTGAAAATTAATTGACCTTGAAATTTTCCCAAAAGGAAAGAACTTATTGCGAGCACCCAACCCCAAAAATTGAAATAGACAATCCTGATCAAAAATTGAATTGGAAAATATATATATATATTGGATGATTTAAGTGAAGGATTTTTTCCGAGCTTCCCATAAACATTAGGATCTTGGTTCGAGGATTCTATTAAGGAAAGTTGTTGATTAGTTTGATTCACTAAACCATCATCATCATGATATTTCTCTTCAATTGATTTATCTTTAAGTTCATAAGATAATAATTTATCAGGGATCGTATCGACAAACTCATCAACAACCACTTGATCATTAGTTTCTAGATAAAATTGGTTGTTGTCCCTACTTTCTTCTTCTTCAATGTCATGATCAGAAAAATCATTATTACACAAGGATTATGAAAAGGGATCTCACTAATGGAAGACTCAACCATGGATGCTTCTTGATGGAAATCACTCTCTTCATCTGAGACTTCTTCAGGTAATGATGACAAGACTCTCATAAGTTCCCCTCTTATGTCAAAATCAAGGCAAGAATCCCGAGGGATTGAGATTTGCTCACTGTCATTCATAGGCTCACTTAGCTTAGGAAAAGAGGAATTACAATCATTAGTTAATTCATTATCGGTATCTTGATCATCTTCATCAAGTTGTTTTTCATCAAGAGACTCATTTTTCGACTGTTCTTCCATAGTTTCATTAATATTTTCTCCCCACTCACTTATTAACAAATCCATGAACATGTCATACCCAGTGATGGATCCTGGGACTAAATGATCAAACCATAGTCAGGCAAACCCTTCTATGGAAGCACCAAGGGCTCGCATATAGACATCCTCACCCTTAGTAGCCATAAATTCCATATGGTCCCAGAGGGCATCCAAATGACTTTCAATATATGTTCCATTACTTCCATCAAAATGAGGAAACCCCCTGATGTATCCATTTGGCATAAGATGAGGTGCCCCATATATTTCTGAAAAATCAAAAGGAGATGGCTTGAGTTTCCTAAAAGTTCTAGTTGCTTGAGCTAGGCGAGGATCATTTACCAAAAGCCTCGACTGAGTTTGATATTTTCTAATTGGTTTACTTGTAATATTTTGGGAAAAATTATTAGATGGATGAGGTGAATGATGGGTATCATAAGAATCTTGATATCTAGGTTCATACCCATAATTATTTTGATAATTATCCCCATACCTAAATTTCCAATTCCTTTCATGAATTTTTGTTATAATTTTTCTTTAAGATCTTGAAGAAGATCTAGGTCCATTGTGAATTATTAGGATTATTAGTGGATTATATACATGGGTTCGCTTCCCAGTAGAGTCGTGGGGTGGAGTCGCCAGGTGAACCACACAGGTAATTCACCGAAATGAAAAGTATTGTAAGGACGCAAATGAGCTTGCTCCTCAGCGGAGTCACGATTCTGAGTCGCCAGGTAGACTTTAAAACTCTTCTACCAAGATGTATGTCATTTGAAGTGCAGGGAGAGAGTAAGTAAAACACAGATGGATATGGTTTAATTAAGAATTGAAATAATACCCATCTAGATTAATCCAGATGCGATAATATATGAGTTATGCATGGATAATCGTAGACACCTAAGGTAAGCCTCTACCTCCCCGGAAACGGCACCAAAATGTTATCACCAATCTTGTAGTTGCCCCTACAGGTGGATCCAAGGTGGATGCTAGAGGGCATAGGAAACTAAAGTGGTGAACCAAGAGGGCCTTGGTTCCCAAATGGATGGTTGTCATGCCAACCAAGGCACTCTTCGCTTTAGCTATCAAAGCCAAGATAGCAAGGGGGAGACCCGGACCTACTCCCGATAGGAGAGATAACCCTAATCATTGGATCAAATCAATTTAACGAGGTACGTAAGGTGACAGGTATGGAACCCTAGAAATAAGGAATTAAGACCACTGTGGAGGCTTGGGAAAGGTGTAATATGACAATGAAAGATAACAGAAAGTGATTTAATGATTAGGCGTGATTCCAGGATTCAAAGCTAGTTTCAAATGGTCAAAATCAACTACCTTGGGAAACGTGACCCTTAAAATAGGGAAAGTGTCCCAAATCAGAGATTTGACAGTTAGAGATTTCTAGCTATGCTTGATGAAAGGATATGATAGTTTGAAGGTGTTTCAAGCAATAAGACAAAGATCAAGCCACAAGATAACTCAACAATCCAGGAAAGTCGAATTGACTTGGGGAAGATTAGTGCCTTGGGAATTGGGCCAAATGGAGTCGGATGCCCACGAAATTGTAGATATGGAATGTTGAGGTGTTGAGATAGGTGGATCTTGAAAATTAGGGTCATCCAATGGCTAGATCTCAGTAGATTTGAGATTGAAATGTATCACAAAGTGACCCAAGTGGGGCTCAACCCTCAAAATGAGGAATGGGGCCCACAAGGTGAAAATCACTGAAGTGACACACTAGGGGTAGGTTATCAATTATGGAGATGAAGGATCAAGTGGATCTCACTTACCCAGGTGATAGATCCTTGCAAACTGACCTCTCCTAGGAAGTGCGACCTCTCTTAAAGAAGCTTCTCTACCTTGGGAAATGGGTCAAATGAAGGCCAATCCTCACCAAACTATAGATCCAGATCACCGTGGATTCTATAGAGGTGGGTTTTAAATATTATACCCAAAACCCAAGTAGATCTTGCTAGATTTGAGAAAATGTAAAATGAGGGTTTTAACTTATGAGGGTTTGAAGCACTTAGACAAATGGATAGATCATGGAATGAGAAATTACCTTGAGATCATACCTGAGTGATGGAAGTAGATGCCTTGTTGTTGAGGAAGACTCCCGCAGAGATCAAATGAGAAGTTGTTGATGTTGCTTGCCGAAATGATGCCCTAGCCCACAAGTTCGATCTCCTTTACTTGTCAAACCAAGGAAAGTTGATTCAATCAGTTAGATCAAGTATGAAGGAAATACAAGAGAAATGCAATGATAACATGAAATAGAAGGTCAAAGACAGTAATACTCCCTGTTACCAACGAAGAAACCCAAGGAAGAAGTAGGGAGGGTCCTCCCCTACCAATACGTCCTCCTCAAATGAATTCGGCCTCCACCTGTAGATGCAAAAACGTGGTACAAAATATAGAAAGACAAAATCTCCAAGAACCCAGTGCAAAGGAAGAATCAACGAACGAACTCCAAAAGCATTCACCACAACACAACAGATAGATGCAATAATAATTCTCTATTCCAATAATCCAAAGCCAAAAGTCCCCTTTACAATGAGAAGCTCTCTCTTTTAAATAGATTGGAGAGAGGCCACAATCCTAACCACTTTTCGAATGAGTGGCTAAGATTAAAAGATCAAAATATCTAATCAATGGTTGAGATGAGCTCAATAATACAATACATGGATCAATAATAAAATATAACAATATGTGGACAAACTCACCCTAGAAGAGGGGATCCCACCAAATCATGATGATAAAAAATAAAAAATAGCTCATGGTGGGTCCAAGGGGTAATTTCCAACACCCTTGGTCAATCCCCATGGCACAATATCCAATAATAAAATATCTAGACACCAAATCGTGCCTCTCTGGGAAAATCGTGAGCCTTAGGAGCTCTAGAAATCATCAAAAAGTGCCATAAGTGATGGATGTGGGTCCCGATAAAGTTGAAACTGCTGGAGAAGGTGTGGAAGACATCCCACTCATCATCACCGATCATCCCATGCCATAAACTTGCCTCAGTAGTACAAATTGAATTCCTTTGTAGCCATTTTTACCATTTATGGACTGCCTCGGGAAATGTGAAACTGCCCAAAATACCTCCTGGAGTGCCTGCGATGTCAAGGTGAGCTCACCAATGAGTCTGGGAGGGGGGTAATATGGTAATAACAAGTTGCTGGACCACCCCCTCCATGCATAGCTCCCTAGGTGAACCAAATGAATATCATCACTGCTCTAACAGGGCCTCCGACAGACCCAAATTGCACTAGGATAGCCAACTGAGGCTCAGCAATCACTGTAATTTCCCGGAACTGAAAAAGACTGTCTTATTGGACTCAGAAGGTCCAAATCCATTTAAGATGTGTACTCAGACACCATATAAACCTCTGCATGGTCCAAAATAAATACTCATCATATCTAGCAGACCAAATAATAATAGTTTGTAAAAGTGCTGAAAAGCACAAATCATCATCATAAGTCTGAAACCACTGCATAAGCCCACCATGGTGACCTGTACCAGACCATATGTCATCTGTCTATAACATCTTAGGTCTGCCACCTCATGTCCTTTGGTTGACTTTTGGTCAAACTGAGGTTTGACCAAGTCAACATGACCAAAATATGACTCAAACTGTCATCAAGCCGCTGCAAGGTGTCAAAGGTTAAAACATGCTTTACAATCCATTCACATAGAAATTATAACAAGTGGCAATCATTACTGGCGATCTAAATCCAATTATAATAGGTCATCAATTATTATTTATTACTTAGACAAGACTTTCAAGGTCATACTCACTTCATAGTTGTGATCAGTTTGCTAGTGAAGTGTGAATGCTAACAATAACATGGCTAGGTTAAAAGATGACTTACTGACTTAACACTGTGACACTTTGGAAATGGAAAAGGGAATACACACCATAGCATATAGTGGACAAGCAACACCACAAGGAATGGCAGTGTCTCACAAATGGATAAGTTGTTCAAAGAGTGTCTATTCACCTTACACTGATGCGCACAATCCATAATACAAATGAGGCCAGCAATCTTTTTGATATAGAGTTTAAGTTCCATTTCTTTTTGGGCCTAGAGTTTCCATAGCCTTTGATCTATGTGTGTTTATAAACACATTGCATAGATTTACATTTAATTTAGGCTTTTTTGCTGCAGGTGTTTTTTTAAGGTACTTGTTTACCTGAGCACTTCTAGGTGTGTCACAGACAGCTTGTTTACCAAGGTATTTACATTTCACAATAGATATAGCATTTGATATTTTCATAGCCATTTTCATTTAGCTTTCTTTTCATACAAGATATAACATTTCATTTCCATATTTTGTATTCATGGTAGCACTAAAAGTTTCAAGTTTAGCCAACAACATCTTTAGTGATTAGGGGGAATTCACAAGGAAATCCAACTCACCATAGGTAAGTTTTGTCACCAACTCAGAGCCAAGACACAATAAACTCGGAAGCTCATCCAATACAGAGGCTACAGTGGGGAAAGGTCCTCCATGCCACTAGTCAAGTAGTAAGTCAATGGTAATGAACAAGCTGGGTAAGTCATGGATGGATGAAGACAATGAATAATGAAACCGACACTAGCAAGACAAAGTATGGCGGGAATGATCATCTCTATTCTCCCTGGGGAGGGTAAAACCAATGAGTATAGGCCAAGAACTTCTAAGTCTAAGTGGGGACAAATATGATATATATATATAAGTACAACCAGGTTCACATATCTATATGATCGCCAGATCATGATACTAAATGCTAAGACATGCTAAGAAAATGGAAATAAAAGCAATATAACTGTAACACCATAATATACCTGCTGAGTCATATACTTGAAGGATCATCATCTGAACCATCATCCGTCCTCTGAAACTGCTGCTGTGACTCTGGGAAATACTAACTGCTCTGTACAAATGGATAAATAACTACATCGGTCATCTCTCTAAGTGTCCTAAGACTCAATCATGGCATGGGGAATAAAAGTGTTGACCAAAATCTGATAGTGATCCAAAATAGATGCTCATCTCAGCATCTCAATGTAAGGGAACTGGTTGAAAAGTGTACTGGAATCCGACAAAAAATGTATGGTAGCCCGGCTACTATATATGTGATAACAAGACCTTTTAAATCTTTATTACTGTTCAAAGATCTATAGTCATGATAATACAACAAATAAAAATAGAAATGATAATCATCAATCACACACATGATAGAGATAGAGACAGATATTCATGAGGAAACCCATAAAGTGAAAAAACCTCTTCTTCTTAGGATGTCAAGCAAGCTCCAACATCTTTACATCATCTTTCTTTGAGAACCTACTCAAATGAGGCCGCAACCTCTGTTTACAAGCTTCTACTTATAGAAAGCACCAACTCTCCTGTTTTTCTAGCTCCCACTAGAAGGAAGCACCAACTCCCTGAATTCTCCAGCTACAACAGGATGGAAACACCCACTTCCTCTTGTAGAAGCTTCAACTTGCACATAGAAGACTACAAGTCTTCCCTAGCACCTCCCTACCACCCTTATATACAAATTTCTACTTGTTAATTGCATTACAATGATTCAGATATAGCAATGCTTACCCACTCTATTCTCTGTTATGCTTGCTTCTCTTGTACAACTCCATTCTCTGTCTCTGTTCAGTTGCTCTGCTCTGCTTTTCTCATGCTCTCTATTCTTCTTCAATCATACTCTCAGTTCTATGTATCCTTGTCTGCATTCATACTGGCTACTATTCTCTTCAGATATTTACTGCTTTCATTCTGTCTCACAACGACTCACAGAGATATCTCATTTTTTTTTCACAACAACACACTCTCGTTCTTGTTCATTCTCTTATAGATATGAGGAAGTCATTATCTATTAGTCTCTTCGCATTCCTCTAATTGACCGAATTCTTATTATTAGAACTGTCGAGAACTCTATCGACTTCTATTGTAACTGCGTGGCCTGTATAATCATATTCAAATCCTTTCTTAATACTTTTTCTTTTGATTACTGTAACTGTCTTTTTATTAGATATACACAGGCTTATATATGCGTTTTCTACCACTTAATCTTTACAAAAAAAATTCCTTTGGTATCCAATAAAGCCTTCGCCACATTTGGTGCTTTCTCAATGCTGCCAGACCTCTTTTTATTTTATCGCTGTGTAGACCATATGAGACTTCTTAAAATGCCGGCAAGGGGATTTAGAAATTGTCTCTTAATGATGCCCACATGGGCCATATACTTTGCCCTCATATGCCCTCATTTATGCCTGCAGTGGCCTCTCCTTATGCCCGCAATGGGCCTTCAACTGATGCCCGCAAGCTCTCAAATAATGCCCATAGTGACCTGTCCTAATGCCCGTAGTAGGCTATTTGTAGGCCTATCCATATGCCCGCAGTAGATATCTGTGATGCCCACAAGTGCTCACAAGGTTTCCCGCAATGGGCCTCTCCATATTCCTATAGTATGCTATATGTGATGCCCGCAGGAGCTCACATATGCCCGTAATGGGCCTCGCCATTATGCTCGCAACCTTGCCAACCATCAATGACAACTGAATCATAATGCCAACAATCTCCCCCTTTGGTATTAATGGAAACCTTCATATTTATGATGCTGCAAGTGTAATCACCAACTGCTTGTCATCTGCAACTACCTGAAATTCTCCCCCTTTGACATCAATGTCAAAGAAAACACAATAATACAGCTCCCCCTATCAAGTTAAACTCACAAAAACTAGGGCAATTAAATGACAACATTCTCAAAATTACGTCAAATATGTAAGAGACATAAACTCTCCCTGCCAAAGTGAACAGGTTAGTTGGAAGAAAATATGACAGCCAAATTCTGGCGTAGATACTCAAACTGGATTTTGGATAAGGGTTTAGTAAAAATATCAGCAATCTGTTCTTTATAAAGAATGAAATGCAATTGGAGAACTTTGTCTGTAACCTGCACCCTTAAGAAATGATACTTGATTGGAATGTGTTTAGTCTTGGAATGAAGAACATGGTTCTTGGAGACACTAATGGCACTTATGTTATCACAATGAAGAGGAATATATTCAACACATGTTACCTTTAGATCTGCAAGAGTTTGAATCATCCATAGTACTTGTGTACAACATGTAGCAACATCAATGTATTCAACTTCTGTGGTAGAAAAAGATATAGAGCCTTGCTTCTTACGTAACTATGCTACTAGTGAATCACCTAAGAAGAATGCACCTCCACTTGTGCTTTTTCTCTCATCCAAACAGTTTTCCCAGTCAACATCTGAATATGCAGTTAACTGAAAATTCTGATTTCTAGGATACCAGAGACCATAAGTTATTGTGCCCTTCAAATATTTGGATATCCTCTTCATATCTACCAAATGACTTTGCTTAGGAGCAGACTGAAATCTACCTACCATAGCAATAGCTTGCATTATATCAGGACGAGATGCTGTGATGTACAACATGATCCCTATCATTGAAAGATATATTCTTTGATCAACATCTGGTGACACATCATCCTTGCTGAGCTTGCATCCAACAGCCATGGGTGTGCTGATAGGTGACGAATCTTCCATGTGAAATCTCTTCAACATTTCCTTCAAATACTTCTCTTGAGAGAGAAATAGACCTGCAGAACTCCGAGTAATTTGAATACCAAGGAAGAATGACAGTTCTCCTATAATTGACATCTCAAATTCATATTTCATGGCATTAGAAAACCATTGAACAAAGGAATCATTAATACTTTCAAAAATAATGTCATTCACATAAACCAAAACAACTAATAAATCATCACCTTCAGATTTGATGTACAAGTTACTGTCAACAATACCTTTCTTGAACCCTTTGTCCTGTAGATACTTATCCAATCTATAATACTAGGATTGAGGTGCTTGTTTCAGTCCGTATAGTGCCTTCTTCAGTTTGCAAACATAGTCAGAATTGTCTGTCAGTTGGAATCCGTCAGGTTGCTCCATTTAGACTTCTTCTTCTAGATCTCCATTAAGAAATGCTGACTTAATATCCATCTGATAAACTTTGAAGTTCTTTTGGTTGGCATAGGAAAGAAACATTCTGAAGGCTTCCAATCTTGCCACTGGTGCAAAGGTTTCATCAAAATCCCGATCCTCAACTTGTGAATACCCTTTACAGACCAATCTGGCTTTATTCCTCACAACCTGTCCTTGTTCATTCATCTTATTTTTAAACACCCACTTAAAAACTATTACATTCTTATATGCAGGTCTAGGAACAAGTTCCCAAATATTATTCTTCTCAATTTTATCAAGCTCTTCATTCATGGCTCTAATCCAATCTTCATCTTTTCTGGCTTCATCAAAGTTCTTGGGTTCAATCATAGATAGAAAAGCAATCTGATATTTCTCTGAAGCTTTAATCAAGTTCCTTCTTGTTTGAACTCCTTTATTCTTGTCACCAATTATCCGATGTTCAGGATGGTTCTTTTGAATAATTATGGAAGGTGGTTTTGTTTCTGTTTGTTGTTTTGAATCTTCTTGAATGTTTGGATTCCCATCGTCTGAATCTGAATTTTCTTTTTCTGATTCTTGGACTTGTTCTTCTTCAATTTAAATTGTATTCTCTATATCTAGTTCAACACTACTTATATTATCATTTTTAACAGAGATTCCTTCATCAATTTTAATGTCAATACAATCAACTAATTTATGCAGTCTCTTATTATAGCATCTATATCCTTTGTTGTTTGTTGCATATCCCAAAAAGATACCTTCATCAGCTCGGTCATCATATTTTCCAAGATGTTCATCATTGTTTTTAATATAGCATTTACTTCCAAATATTTTGAAATGCTTAATAGAAGCAGGTCTTCCAAACCACAGTTCATAAGGAGTCTTATAATTGTTTGGTCTTAGGTGAGCTTTGTTAAGAATATTGATAGCTGTGTGAATTGCTTCTACCCAATATGTTTGAGAAATATTTCTTTCATTCATATTGATCTTTCCATTTGCTGCACTGATCTATTATGTCTTTCCACTACTCCATTTTGCTGTGGAGTACCTGGAATGGTATATTCTCTTTTTATTCCATGATGTTCACAAAATTCTTTAAAGTCTCCTGAACTAAACTCTCCTCCTCTATTAGACCTTGTTGCCTTAGGTATTTTTCCTGTATGATTCTCAGTCAAAGCCTTGAAAACTTTGAACTTTTCAAATGCTTCATATTTTTCCTTCAGAAAAGCCACCCATGTGAGTCTAGAGTAATCATCAATGACTAGCATAAAATATCTTTCTCTTCATATGCCTTCCTTTCTTGATGGTCCACACAAATCTATATGAACTAATTGAAGAGGTTTATCTGTTGATGCAAAACTCTTTCATTTAAACTGAGTGCGGCTCAGCTTATCCATTTGACATGGTTTACAAACAGAATCATATGGCTTTGATATCTTTGGAAGATCTTTTACTGGCCTATTGTTTCTAAGTTTGATTATGTGATCAAAATTCAAATGTCCAAGTCTCCTATGCCACAACCAACTCTCATCATACTTGCTTAGATGACATTCTTCCTTTTCTTCATTCAAAACATAGACATTATTTTATGTCCTTATGCCTTTTGCAATCAATTGTCCCGAGGGTACATATTTTATCTTGCAACCTTTAGAAGTAAAAACAACTTCACATCCTCTGTCGCAAACCTAAATGACACTAAGAAGATTATGTTTCAAGCCATCTACAAACAACACGTCTTGGGCTTTTCCTTTTCCATTACTCAACCTTACCATCCCTTTTCCTTCGATTTTCCCTAGAGCATCATTTCCAAAAGTCATATTTCCTGATTTACTTTCATTTAGAGACATAAATTTATTTGTATGACCAGTCATATGTTTAGAACAACCACTGTCAATATACCAGGGGTCCTTTTTCCTTTGAGCAAAAAGTACTAATCCACACTTGTTACTTTCTTTCTTCTTCCAAACCTTGGCATTTTCAACTGTATAATTCATTCTCGGATCTGTTTTGTAATTCTTCAAATGACAGGTTGAAGCCTTGTGTCCAAAATTATGACACACATAACATTTTGGCTCATTGTTTAGTAGATCAAAAGGATTGATATGTTTATCATGAGTTCTTCTTTTAGTTGTGAACTGAGTTGTATGATATTCTTGCTTCCTCACTGATTGTCTAGTTCTATTTTGCAGTAGTTGATTGCTTGACAATCTAAGTTGCATATTTCTAAAATTAATTGCACAATTTGCAGCCTTATGAACAAAATTAGAAAAACAATAACAATAGCCATAGAAGAAATTTTGGTACCTGAATATTGGTAGCCTTCTTGAATTTGATTGCTTCATCTTTTGTTGGCGTTATTTATGGGAAGAGCTTGATTGGTATTTCTGATTTGAATTCTTGAACTTGGTGCTTAATTCATCTTCATTACCTTTTGTTTGCAGAGCATGATCATATTCTGACTATTTGCTGATTTGAAATTTGATCATCATGGTTGGCTCTTTGTTTTCTGACTGGATGCTACTTGAACCTTCTTCATATCCTAGACCAATTTTTATCAATGGGGATCTTTGCTTACTCAGAATGTTATTAAGTTCTCCCGAAGCTTTTATACTCGACATATTTTGGTGATACAAAGCTTGAAAATTTTCAAATTCTTTTCTAGCTTTCACTACTTCTTCTTCCAATGCATCGCATCTCATTTTCTTTTCTTCTAGTTGTTGTTTTAGAATATCCTCTATTTTCTTTGCTTCTTCTAATTCTACTTTTAACAAAGAAAAATCTTCACTTGGTTTTTTACCATTCTTTTCATACTGCATCAACAATTGTTTTTGTTTCCTTTTCTTCAGTCTGAGTCTCTCAATCTATTTCAAGGTGTTGATTAGTTCACCTTCCATATTAACTGCTACTTCTTCATAAATCATGTCATTTCCTGTATATTCATCATCAAAGTATTCTAAGGCCATAAGCATAAAATCATTCACTTTATCTTCACAGGATGAATCACTGCCTATCTCTTCTGAAGAATCAACATCATTTACACACAAACTTTTCTTTTTATATTTATTCTCTTTATTATACTTCTTGAATGTGTGCTTCTCTTCATCATCAGAAGTCTAGCCCTTTTTCTTGTGGGTACATTTAGATGCAAAATTTCCTATCTTACCACAGTTGAAACATTTAAAGGGGGCATCTTGTCTCTATATTTACCCAATCCTTTCTTCAACCTTCTTACAAATTTCGCCTCAATCTCATCCATTTCAGAATCAATGTTCTTATTTGCTTCAAAGGATGTTTCTCTAGTGGTGGTTTTATCTTTACTAATCCTCATTTCATAAGTAGTTAGAGTTCCTAGGAGTTATTCAATAGGAAGAGTTTTAAGATCATTTAATTCTTCTATTGCTGAAACTTTGGGATTAAATCTATCAGGCAGAGATTTTAAAATTTTCTGAAATAAAGATGCTTCTTCAATCATTTCACCAAGGCCTTTCATAGCATTCACAAGCTCTTCAACCCTTATGAAATATTTACTAACAGTCTCATCCTCATTCATCTTTAGTTGTTCAAATTTCAACCTTTATGTCTGCAGTTTGGCATCTTTTACTTTCTCATTCCCTTCATATCTGCTTATAAGTTTGTCCTACATCTCTTTGGCAGATTCAAAATGCATGAATTTTACAAATTCAACTTCTACAAGACCACTGAGGATAGCATTCATTGCTTTTGCATTAAAAGTAAACTCCCGTTTATCATCTTTGGAGGCTAGTACAATAGGATTTACATACCCAGTTTCAACTACATCCCATACATCAACACCTAGGGACATTAGATATGTTCTCATTCTAACCTTCCAGAAAGCAAAATTTGTTCCATCAAACAGAGGAACCTTATTGGTTGAAGTTCCTTCATGACTAGTCATGTTTAAGCTTACAGATATACCTTTAAATAAAAGGAACCTACTCTGATACCAATTGTTGAGATTATTCAAATAACTGAGAGGGGGGGGTGAATCAATTATTCTTATGCTTAAACAATTTGAGACCTTTTAAATATTTATTACTGTTCAAAGATAGTCATGATAATACAACAAATATAAAACATAAATGATAATCATCAATCACACACATGATAGAGACAGAGACAAATATTCACGAGGAAACCCATAAAGGGAAAAAACCTCTTCTTCTTAGGATGTCAAGCAAGCTCCAACTTCTTTACATCATCTTTCTTTGAGCACCTACTCAAATGAGGCTGCAACCTCTGTTTACAATATTCTACTTATAGAGAGCACCAACTCTCCTGTTTTTCTAGCTCCCACTAGAAGGAAGCACCAACTCCCTGAATTCTCCAGCTACAACAGAATGGAAGCACCCACTTCCTCTTGTACAAGATTAAACTTGCACATAGAAGACTACAAGTCTTACCTAGCACCTCCCTACCACCCTGATATACAAATTTCTACTTGTTAATTACATTACAATGATTCAGATATAGCAATGCTTACCCACTCTATTCTCTGTTTTGCTTGCTTCTCTTTTACAACTCCATTCTTTGTCTCTGTTCAGCTGCTCTGCTCTTCTTTTCTCATGCCCTCTGTTCTTCTTCAATCATACTCTTAGTTCTATGTATCCTTGTCTGCATTCATACCGGCTACTATTCTCTTTAGATATTTATTACTGCTTTCATTCTGTCTCACAACGACTCACAAAGATATCTCTTTTTTTTTTCACAATAACACTCTCGTTCTTGTTCATTCTCTTCTAGATATGAGGAAGTCATTATCTCTTAGTCGCTTCACATTCCTCTAAATGACCGAATTATTGTTATTAGAACTGTCGAGAACTCTATCGACTTCTATTGTAACTGCATGGCCTGTATAATCATATTCTAATCCTTTCTTAATAATTTTTCTTTTGATTACTGCAACTGTCTTTTTATTAGATATACACAGGCTTATATATGCGTTTTCTGCCACTTAATCTTTACAAAAAAAAATTCCATTGGTATCCAATAAAACCTTCGCCACATTTGGCGCTTTATCAATGCTGCCAGACCTCTTTTTATTTTATCGGTGCGTAGACCATATGGGACTTCTTAAAATTCCCGCAAGGGGCTTTAGAAATTGGCTCTTAATGATGCCCGTAGGGGCCTTATACTTAGCCCTCATATGCCCGTAGGTTTCCTTGACTTATGCCCGCAATGGCCTCTCCTTATGCCCGTAATGGGCCTTCAACTGATGCCCGCAAGGTCTCAAATAATGCCCGCAGTGGCCTGTCCTAATGCCCGCAATAGGCTATTTGTGGGCCTGTCCATATGTCCACAGTAGGCTATCTATGATGCCTGCATGGGCGCACAAGGATTCCCTCAATGGGCCTCTCCATATGCCCGCGGTAGGCTATATGTGATGACCGCAGGGGCTCACATATGCCCGCAATGGGTCTCTCCATTATGCCCGCAGCCTTGCCAACCATCAATGACAACTAAATCATAATGCCAACAAAAAATTCCTATTTCAATAAGCATGTTTAGATAACCATACACAATCTAATTTTTTTTTCTCGGCTAATGTTGTCCAATTGAAAATATAGAACTTGAGGAATATTACTAGATCAATGAGTAAGCACATAGTGAATTATGGTGATGGTCATATTTACATCATTATGAATATTTAGAGCTTTAAAGTAAACCCTTGAAGACATTTGACTATTAAAAACCATACAACCAACCAAGTGAAATTGAATAGACATTTTCTCCTTTAAATTCTTTGGTGTACAGACAAAATGTGGAAAAAAAGTTTTTTTTTCTCGATCCATGCCATCAATTATCAAATCCATATATTTATGTGGAGAATCACAACACTTCTTTGGGATGTGTGTATAACTGCTAGCGTTCATTTGATTGTTGATTATGATGTCTTTGAAGTGCTTTGATAATGGAATCTAAAAATAAGATAAAATGAAAATATTGATAAAGAGTTTTCATAATTGATAATTATCTAGTTCTAACATATAATTTTGTAGATACATACCACTTTCTATTCCTTTTGATTTATCCCTTCTTTCCTTAAGAGAAGCACATGTACTGCAAACCCCCATCCTTGACCTCTTAGGAATGCATACATTGTTGAACTATTTTTCCATATTCTTATAAAATATGCATATCTTATGAAATTTCCATTTCCTTCGGGACCTTCAACATATTCTCTGTATAAGTTGTAGATTTCTTTCCTTATGAAATTATCTACAATGTGTATTGCATCTCTATCTAGCATATTCTCTCCATGCTTGGAAAAGAAGTCATGCATCCATGACATCCCAATGTTTGCCAATGGACCATTGTCTCATCCATGATGTGCTTTAGAATAAAATGTAGGATCCTTTTCTATTCTTGTTTGGATTCTTTATAGCCAAATATTACCAACTGAGCGAATTCTTTTCAATGCCTTTCTGCAAAGCAAAAGATTTCCAATGCGATAATCATAACCTATTTGTGTACATATCATGCAACCCACTAAATATGATTTTTGCATATTTTAGTTCATTGACAAGTATGCCTTCCTTTTCTCCAAGGCATAATTGTACCGTATACCTTTCAAACAATTAATTTTGGAAACACTCACTAGAAATCAAATCAGTAATAGAAATTGGACTTATGAGAAATTATTTCCTAGACCTTGTATAAATGGAATGTTTTGGATTGATATAAAAGGGTCTAGTCCTACTCCTAGTCCTACTCATAGCGACATTGCTTCTTTTCATTTCCTCCATTATGTTTATGGGAATATCAACATCCTCATTAGTAGAAATATCTTCATCACATGGAGGATTATCATCCTCTTTACTGTGCCCATCATCATCCTCATTAAAATTATCATCACTAAGAGGAACACCAAACTCAGTAGAAAAATGGTTATCCTCACCACCAATTTCATTGGATCCACAATGAATTTATTCACTTGAGGACAAATCAACATCATCATTAACACTATTGGTCCCACTAAATTATCCACTTGAAGGAAAGTCTTCGTCAACATTATCATCACTGATACCTTTAAAATAGTAACTTAGAGAAAAATTATTATCATCATTATAGGTTCCTTCATCATCACCAAAATCATCATCATTTTCTTTAAAATCCTCGCTTGGAGGAAATCGTAATCATCATCGCCAGTGTCTTTAGAATCCCCACTTGGAAGAGAGTCTACATCATCCTCATCGATGCCTTTAAAATCCTCACTTGGAGGATAATATTCATCTTCATTGGTGCCTTTAAAATCTCCAATTGGAGGAAAATATTCATCTTCTTCATTGGTACCTTTAAAATCCCCACTTGGAGGAAAATATCCACCATAATAATCTTCACCTTTCAATTCTCCACTTAAATTATAATCAAAATCATCACTTGGAGAAAGATTATTGATATTATCATTAAGCTATTGAGAAGAATGATCACCATGAAATTATTCCCCTTCATCAGTGGTTCATTCAAAATCTTCAAAATTAGGAAGTTCTTCATCAACGTGCTTAAGTGTATTGCTTGTGTTACAATCAATATCCTCATTATATGAGAACTGAAACTATTCATTGACATTGGGCAATTCCATAATATTCACGAATAACACAAGAAGTACATGAACAAGACGATGATGCTTTAAAATGGAATTTACTTCTTTGTTAGATGAACCCATGACTTCTCACCAAAAAATAGAATGGTATCCCCAACAATATTAATAACTAGGAGAATGAAAATTTTTCTCACTTACCAAAAATAGAAAGGTGTAATGTCCACCTCCCCAAAAATATTATAACTAGGAAAATAATTTTTTCCATCCAAATTTTCCCTCCAAAATTAAATAATGTTTTTTAGTCATTTTTGTAGATTAAATTGTGTATATGTTTTAAATACACTAGCACAATTTAATCTATAAAACTACTATATTAAAATGAAATTTTTATTATGTTTATTTTTCTTGTAGCTACAATAGATCCCATCTTGTTCACACAAGTTGGGAGCCCCTTATTGAAATTTTTGTTTTTGAATTGAGTTTTCTTCAAAACGCTTAGTTTATTTAATTGTTTTCTTTTAGTTTTGCTTGATGATGGTTTTTGAATAAAGTCTGAAATGAGTTGAGCCTTCCTTAATTCCCAATTTACTTAATCAAATTAATAAACAGTTTAGTCGTTAGTTGGAAGTCAACAATCAATTTCAAAAAACTAAACTTAAAATAGTTGACTTCCTGACTCCTCTTCCTTTTCTTAAAATCGACAGTCGAAAGTTGGGTAACATATTATTTCGTCTGATTTTGCTCCGATCCTCGACTCCCGAATTTTTAGTCTATCACCAAATGTGGAAGTCGACAGTCGGGGGGTCATTAGTTTAATTAAAATCATTCCCGACTCTTGATTCTCAACTTGTCAGTTTTAACAATCACGGAAGTCAACAATCACGGAAGTCAACAATCAGGGGATCATCGATTTGGAATTTAATATACTCCCGACTCTCGACTTCTGTCTATCCAAGGTAATTTAGTGGAGGTCGAAAGTCGGGACAATGATAGCTCTTGTACCTAATTGCTTCCCGATTCCTGAATCTCGGCTATTTATAGTGTTCACAGAAACTGGAAGTCGGAGGTGGGGATGTTTGTATTATTTTATCAACTTTTGTCCCCGACTCCTGAATCCTGACTTTTTGGGAATTCACGTTGCCATTTTTTTTCCCATTTAAATTGCACGCACCAAACTCGTTTTGATTAATGATCCTAATTAATGAAACCACCTGTCGTTTAACCTTAACTATCGATCGGAGGGTGATGGGTGAGTAATTAATGCATCACTGATGCGATCTTAATCCAATTTTATTTAATTGCAATTTAAATTTCTAATGCTGTAACACCATGAACAAACAATTTAGAGCTCTGGATTTGTCTTTGTGCAAGTGAATTGAATTTTTTATTGCTCACGTAGTTTCATAATTCCAGTAGGTATTTGTCATTTGTTTTGTTTGCACAAATTATCAATGCATGGAGGTTTAACTTAAAATCTTGTTGTTTGCAGAACTATCTGTCTTCGCCATGGCCAAACGAACCAGGTCCAGTTCCACTATAGAATATTTGAAGCTGAAGGACCCAAATTTTGGTTTGTATTCGGCCACAGATGCACAGGTTAGTGATACCCTTTTCATGGATTGGTCCAGGATATACATTATTTTCGATGTGGATGGTTTCTATGAGTTTAAGGAAGAAGCCCCTATTTATCAAAATATCAACAACTCCCAGTTCCACACAATTGTTGCCTGGACTGCAGTCATGCCATACACCGATTTGGTGAAATGGATGATCGACTATGTAGTCATCCCAACTAGTAATTTCAAAGACACTCATCCATAGTCTACACTTCATTCAAGCCTGACACCTTTGCATGGATCTATGCATTGAAATATCTGCAACAATTACTTACACAAGACTTCATCCGGGCGTTCAAAATAAAGTACGAGGCAGATGTCTTGCTCAAAACTTGGATGCTTGACCCATATACTTTTATTTTGAATCCAAATATACAATATCACATTGTTTTGCTAAGGGAACCCTACAAGTTGTTAGCATCAATGTTATGTTTCTTCTACGGTGCCGATACCTGCCAGTATTCAGGCTGGAGTGGGTGCCCTTGGCCCATTACATTTATTCAATAGGTACAATCTTCAATTAGGCTCAAATGTTTTCTGCTACATTCAGAGATGTCGTGGATCAGGCTAAAAAAAACCCGGCCATTAAAAAGCCCAAATTATACATGTTGGCTTATATCATGGGCATCATTTGTGCCACATTTGCATATCCTTCCATGGACTGAAATTGGACCATAGACAAGCCCCCAATTCATATTTACTGCTCAATTCTATCGGAGGATAATTATACTCCTTATGTTTATGACATATGTGATAAGTTCATCAGTGCAGTATACTTTTCCATTTTCAAGAAGAATTCACCCAGGATTTATGAGGATGCTATTTCTTTGATCTCTACCATGAGAGATTGGTACATTGGTGAGTATTTTACCTATATCCAAATTTGAGGTAGCAAGTTGGTTCATATGTTGCTAAGGATTATTACAGAAAGAATGATTTTGTCGAAAGTAACCTTCCATACTGTCTATGACGGGGTTCATGGCTAATGCCATTCTTCCAAAAGGAGGGCTTGGCCCAATTTTCCTCTGTATATTGGCCATTTGACCATACACAATTCTACCCATGGGTTTCTCTCACCAAAGAGTTCAATAAATTGCAATTAGCATTTGCTAAGAAAAGGATGGAAGATCCTAAAGGACTTATAGCTGACATTTCGTTCAAGGTCACTTGAAGAACACTTATGTGCATTAGATGGAGCCAGATGAATCTCTATATCAAAATGCACACACCTTCGAATAAGTTCTTAGAAATTTAGCTGACTAGGACTAGAGATTACCTGTGCATGAGGCACAAAGACAACTAAAAATAAGGGTAGTAGAAGAAAGAAACAAAATCTACCAACAACAACAAGACATTTCTAGAGAATAAATGGAGGATGCAAACAAAGATATAGTAGTAATATCGACATCATCCCAGTCTACTGTACAAAAAGAGATAGATAAGAAGCAGGGTAAACAACCCATGAAAGAGGATCATCCTACTACTCCTATCCAGAACCTCAACTTACTCATTCAACAAAATCATACTCTACAAAGTAAGTCATGATCTGTTTATACTCATTTTGTCTATGATGTTGCTTGTGTTCCTAAGATAGTCCCAAATTTGTCTATGAAAATTGAGAAACCATCTAAGTTGACTGTTAGCCCTCTACTCCATGTATCTAATAGTGATATCATTGAATTAGAAAAGGAACAACTTGTAGAAGTAAGAAATCCAACACCAGTTGTTCAAGAACCCTCTTAGGCAATTACTATGGACACCAACCAAACTATTGATACTAATATTCTTCATCCATCTCTAGATAGTGGAATGTCTGATATTCCTACTATGGATGACACCATTTAACACTCTACTTCTAATTCAGCTCATCCTCATATCCTACCCCAAATATCCTTGATGAAACCATTCAATCCTCTGACCCACCTTCACCCACTGCATTGAATGCTTTAGTTGATTTACCCTCCAAACATCCCACCATTTCCCAATACAACACTCCATCCGTCCAAAATGCCACCCCTTTACAATATGAATCTACTTCTACTTCTGTCCAATCCACTATAATCCCCTTTGTTGGTTTTCCTACATCTACTTCTATTGAAATCAATCCACTAGTATCCTCATATCCATCCCCATATACGACCATCACTACTAGTTAAAATTTACCTGTTGTGCACTCTACAGAACTTTTAATGTCTACGATTGAAGACTCAGTTGATTTTGGTGAAGATGCTGTAGTAGTTTTGGGTGACTACAGTTTCAATAAAAGGAGGAAAGAAATCTTAAAGAAGGCTCCCAGAGCTAGCACCCAATCTCAGGTACAAGTTTGGCTAGACGCAAATCAGGTTATTTGGAAGCAATAAACTGATGATCCCCAAAGGGAAACTATATAAGTTGTTGCAACAATGGGGGCGTTTGTTGGAGCTAATTTTGACTATGTTTCTACCCTTAACAAAACATTGGAGGAAGAAAAGGCTAAGCATGTGGCACTACAGGTTGGGAAGGATTCCCTTCACCTCACATGGACTAAACATGCAGAAGATCTTACAGCCTAGCATGATTTCGTGCAAGGTCTACAAAGTCAAATCCAATAGTTGATACAATAGAAGGGGATTTTAGAATCTAAGATAGTTGAACAAGCCAATAGTTTGGTTGACATCAAGATGCAGGTCAAGCAATTGAAAGATTCACATGCATTTTTCGATTTCTTTAAATTGACTGTGCAAGAGTTTAAGGATGAAGCCAACTTGTGTATTGATCTCTTGAGACAAACTCAAACTTCCCATTTTTAGGTCTCAATGAGGTTCAGGATGATTTTAATGCTTTTGAATGACTGTCAGATATCCTTGCCGATCATTTTGATAGACAGAAAAACGCACACTCATCTTATGAACAATTATGTGAGTGGAAAGAACATCTAAAATTATTCCCCACAAAAATTGCCTCGACTAGATGTAGTTAAGTTAATGAGAGTCATAATTTCTATTAAGTCTCAAGGATTGGTTTGTGATGAAGTTTCCCACATGATTGAAAAGGGCCAAAAAATCTGTTCAAGACAATGAATGTTGGCTGAAAACCATTTGGAAAGCATGGAGATGCCAATATTCGTTGAGTTGGCATAATCGGTTCCAACAAACCTTAGGGTTGCTGAGGTGGATGAACAGAGAAATCAAACAATAGACGCAATCCGAGATGCTACCCAATTAGATATTGCATTGTGACGGTCATTTATTTTAACTCCTAGTCAGCTAAAGACCATGCTGTAGGGTTTCCTCGATTCCTGGTTCAAAATCCAAACTAAGGATGTCAGATTTTATTTATGTAAGGCTTAGTTGCAAATTGAGCATGCAAATTACCCTGATGTCATGGAAATGTGGGATACATATAATAATTGGAAAGATTATGTTACTAATCCAGACTAGTGTAGTTATCCTCTATCTGTTTAGATTTAGGAATCTGGTCCTTCTTTCAAGATCTGCTTATTTAATGTAATTTTTATCTATACAGACCTCAAGGAGAGAAAAGGGGGAACTTCTGATGTAATGTTTTGTATCAGACTTTGTGTAATGCTCTATCTCTCCGAGACTAGTATGTAATTTCTTGCACACTTGTTAATGAAAGATGGGATGCTTCCTACATTTGTTCCAACACATGATCATATAAAGTTTCCTTGTTTTGATTATGTTTTTCTCATGTTATCCATTGGCTAATCTGTCCTGAATATCAGTACTTATAGGGAATAATTATTCACTTTGAATGTTTTCTGCAAATGAATTGTTATGAAAGAATGTATTGAATGTTTTGATTTATTTATGTGCATGACATATTTCCTTTGTGATTTATTAACATTTTGAGACACTAACCATTTAATTTTATTTTTTTTGTAAGTTGCAGAGGAAAATTTAATAAATAAAGCCAAAAAAGATGGCAAAAATTACATATGTATCCGAAGAGTCAAGCATCGAATGGGGAGGCCTTAGGTGATGAAGCCACCATCCCAGTCGCTCAAAAATATTGAAATGACTGTCATTATACAAAAATAAGACCTCCTGGGTGAGGCCTACCCAGAAAAAAGGCTGGGTATTTTTCCAAAAAAATATTTCATAATGTCTGGTAGTTCTAGATAGTAGACTGTAAAAGAAATAGAAACAAAAAATATGAACATTACAAAAATAACCCGGAGCTGGAGCGTCCCATCTAGGGGCGTGCCTCTACAAATGGTGCTTTTGGTTCCTCCTCAAGGATGGGACATCCTACATAGTAATCTTCAATAGTCCTCGGATAGGGGAGAACAGGGGAAGATGGTCCAGGTGTATCGTTTCCATCTTGCGCTACGTGGTTGGCCAGCGTAGCAGGTGGCTGAGCCATGTCCTTTCTCACCGTAGCACTTTCCTTGGCTGGGATATCATTAGGAGCAGTAGGTTTGATGGTCACTGATTCTTTTCCTAGGGTTTCCAAATCATTGTTGTGCCCAAGGGATATGATGTCCCAAGCCATGTTATCATCCATTGTACTCAAGTGTTTAGAGGCCTCTGTCAGATTGTGTTTTATGTTCCAAACAATGCTAGTGTTGGCTTCCTAGCTTGCCTCCATTTCTTCTACTAAAGTACTCATCATATTTTTAATCAACCAATAGTGGTTAATAGCTCCTCCATTTCTTCCTGAGGCTAATAGAGCCACAACCCTGCGAGTTTCCCAACCGTCAATGGGACCGCGGGTCCGAGCAAAAATACTCTCTGTGTAACCATTCATTACCGTCCAATCCATAGAATTCTTTGGACACCTACCTGAGCCAAAACCTTTTTTGCTGCTACCACGATGGGGGGTGCCTCTTGTTCTTTTCATGGTGTTTGTTCGCTAGAGAGCTTCCAGGAACAGGAGCGCAGGGAGAGCCACAAGGAATATCTAGGAAGAAAACACGGCAGTAGAACAATTAGGAATGTCGATGCTTGGATTTAAGGAGCCAAGCCAACACACTTCCCTCCCACAAGGGTAGTAAATGCAGCAGGCTATCAACCTTGGAAAAGGTGACAAAATTAATGTTGCAGGTGCCTTCCAGCGCCTTCGTCCATCGCCGTGACATCGTTAGCATACAGCTGGGTGAAGGTCGAGTCTTGGGGCTCGTCCTCAGATCTTGAATGCTCGTTGCCGTTGTGAGGAGTGTGCTGGAAGGTGGAGGGTATCCAGGTAGGGACGGTACTCTCTATCACATGGCACGGGCTAGTGCTGTTTCCAAGTGGAGGTTGTCCCATGTGAACATGGCTAACACCTGGATCCGGGGTGGAGCTATCCTTCTCTGCTAGGATCCAACACTGATGATGCAGGTCCCTATGATCCATAGTGGTTGGAGTGTCGATCGTGAGGAGAGATTCATCTTCAGGCCCTTTGTTTCCCATGATATCTGCAACTGAGTTGACTTTACGTTTGACATGATGGAAGGTAATGGTTCTGATCCTTTTGAGCAGAGTTGCTAGCTCAAGAAGATTCTGTTCCAAACGCCATCTAGGAGAGACCTTCTTAACCGCAGTGCCATTATAGAGACGTGTTTCCAAAGACATGATGATTTGGGAGTCTCCTTCAATGATAAGGGGAGTCAAACTTTTATTTTCAAAAATTTTCAGGCCTTCCAGCATTCCTTAGAGTTCAGCAGCGTTGTTGGTTTCATGTCCGAGAGATCCATTATAGATACAGAGGATGCTACCTAAAGAGTCTCTGAAAACTCCCCCAAAGCCTATCGCTCTCGGGTTCCCTTTAGAGGCTCCATCAAAATTTAGTTTGAAGGAGTTGGCAGGAGGTCTGCTCCAATGACCAGGATTGGAATTATTGGCCGAGGGAGCATGAAATGGATGATGGAGAGCGGGGATGGAGAGTTCCCAGTTGCACAGGATGTCTGTTTCCAGATAAGTGGAGGGAATATTTGCATTGCTCCAATTTGAGATTGCGAGGGTCTCTTGAAGGTTAGACTTGATAGAGTGCGATATTTTAGTGAAGTTCCTGAGCTTACCTTCAAAAATCCTTATGTTCCTCTCTTTCCATATGTTCGAAGTGACAATTCCTGGAATTAACTCCCAGACGTGATTAATCGTTTTTCTTTGGAAGGGATGACGATCCCATATGGAGATAGTTTGGACAATATCTCCAGGCATTCTGTTGGTGCATTGGAATTTTCCAGCAATTTGGTTCCATAATTTAATTTCCATGTCACAAGAGTCCAAAAGGTGGTCAATATATTCAACATGGGCTCCACACATGATACACCAGGAGGGTTCATGGAAGCCTCTTTTAATGAGATTGTCCCAGGTGAGGAGTTTGCGATGTACCAACAGCCAAAGGAAGGTGGCAACGTTAGGCCATAAATTCAGGCTCCAGATCTTTTTCTAGATTGGATTTTGAAGGTCCTCAGCTTCCTGAGTTTTGATGGAGTAAGCTTCTTTTACTGTGAATGAGCCTTTGGTGGAGTATCCCCATCTCAAGATATCGGGGCTGTGGTCGACCTTCAGATGTCTAGTTTGCATTTCCGTCCAAATTTGCTCTAAATTATCTGGGGGAACAGGAGGTTCCCAATTGCGAGGGCCTTGCCATATTCGATTCCTGAATTGGCCCAATGGCTGCCATTAATTGTTGATCTTGTCATTGCCTCTGGCCTGAAAATGCAGATAAAAGTCCTGGTGGGCAGTGAATGAGGTGAGACTTGGACATTGTTTCCAGGAATCATGCCAAAAAAGAGCCTGGTCACCTGCATGTACTTCCCAAAAACTGTTTTGTTACACCAGAACACGCTGACAGTTGGTGGCCTGCCAAATGAGGGAACCAGCAGGGTCCAGATTATAACGTATTCGTTGAAGAGGGGTCCAATTTTGGGCATATTTACTGTTCCAGAGTTGATTCCAGGTGTTTCTTTTCGTTGTGATCCAATTCCACCAAATTTTGGCAGAGAGAACTTGATTATTTAACTCTGGATCCTGGAGGCCAAGTCCTCCTTTTATCTTTGGTTTGCATACTGTATGCCATTTGACAAGGGCTGATTTGTGATTGTCATGATTCCCTCCCCAAAGAAAGGAGCGTTGAATCCTTTTCATAGATTTTAGGACCCACTTGGGAGAAGCCAACACCGAAAAAAGGTAGAGGGGCATAGACTGGAGGAAATATTTAAGGAGTATAAGGCGGCTAGGGAGGTTAAGGGTTCTAAAAGTCCAGGAGGAGATTCTAGATTCCAGTTTGTCGAGTAGTTCTCTCTAGGAGGAGTGTTTGATAGCAGTTTCAAAGAGGGAGGCACCAATGTATTAAGAGGGGAGGTGGGAAACTTGGAAGCCTAAGATACAAGAGATGTTTCTTTGAGTGATGGCATTGGTATTGAAAAAGAAGAGTTGGTAATTATCCAAGTTGATTGTGGTGCTCGAGGCTTCAGAGAAAGTATTGAGGATTTTTTTAGGGTATAGGCTTCCTGCACTGAGGGGTGTCTAAAGAGAATATTGTCATCAATGAATTGTTAGTGGGTGATAGGAGGGCATCCATGAGGGGACAGGTCTCTGAGAGAGTCTGTGGAAACCAGGGTTTTGAGCATGTGAATGAGGCCTTCCATCATCAGAATGAAAAGGAATGGAGAGAGCATATCACCTTGGCGAATGCCTCTATAAGGTGATAAGGCAGAGGAGGGAAATCCATTAACCAGAATGGAGAAAGAAGAAGAGGAGGTAAGGGAAAGGATCCAGTGGATCCACTCTGTACATAAACCATAGGCTTGTAACATTTTCTCTATGAACTCCCAACTGAGTTTGTCGAAGGCTTTAGAGAGATCCAACTTGATTAGCATTCCTGGGGTTTTGGTGATCTTTAGGGAATGTATCACCTTATGAGCCAAAATGATCCCATCCAAGATTTTCCTTCCTTCCACATAGCCTATTTGCTCCGGAGAAATGAGGATCAGGAGCAGGACTTTGAGCCGGTTGGCTACCACTTTGGTGATAATTTTATAAACAACATTACAGAGGGAAATTGGTCAAAACTTACCAGGGAAGGTGGCTCCCACTTACTTAGGAATCAACGTGAGGAATGTCGCATTTAAGGCTGGGAGGACCCACCGCTTTTTCCTGGATTCTTCCATGATATCCACTATGTCCTGCTTTAGAAATCTCTAGCAGTGTTTGAAAAAGTTGATCATGAAGCCACCAGGTCTCGGAGATTTTCCTTCTGCCATCTGACTAACCACGAGCTCCACTTCCTGCAGGGTGACGGTTTTCATGAGAGAGGCATTGTGCTCTGCTGCCAGAGTTTTGGGTATGTGGCGCGTGATTTGGTTGACAGCCTCAGCTCTGTTAGGAGTGTTTTTCGTGAGTAGGCTGTGGAAGTGATTAGTGAGTTCCTGCTCAATATCTTCATGTTTCCTTAGGAGGTTTACATCTTCATCTTTGATTGTAGAAATGTGATTAGTCATTCAGTGTTGGAGGGTGGAGCGATGGAAAAAAGAAGTATTTTTTTCTCCTTTATTAAGACAAGTGATGCGATACTTTTGCCTCCATAGTGTTTCCTCCTGTTTGCATTTTTCCTCAAGCTTCTTTTGAAGATCCCAGTCTTTTTCTTTGAGGGGTTCAGTATAGCCTTCTTCCATGATGTGTTTCTGGGTTTTCTCCAGATCTTTTTCCATAGAACTCTTGGCTTTGAAAATGTTTCCAAAGGTGGTTAGGTTCCAATGTTTTATCTTGGCTCTCAGAAGCTTAAGTTTTTGGTGCATAATTGCCATTTTGGAGCACCCTTCAACTCTGGTATTCTCCCACCAAGAGCTAACCATGTCCAAAAAGGTAGGGTGATTCAACCAAAAATTTTCAAAAAGAAAGGGGTGGAATTTGAATTTACCTGAGTTTTTCCAAACGAGTGAGATGGGCCAATGATCAGATCCTACTGAGGGAAGAACTGTGGCAGTGATCATTCCCTCTGCATCAATGATTTGGTTTGGGATGAGGAAGCGGTCTAGTCTGGAGGCGATCTGATTGTTTCCTCCTCTTCTGTTGTTCCATGTCATGTATCCTTCAGAAGGAAGAAGATCTATGAGATTACAGTTCTCGATGCAGGATTTGAAGCTGGTATCCTCGTTCGAGAGAATATAATGTCTGCCTCTTTTTTCCTGGAGAGAAGTTATCATGTTGAAATCTCCACCTATGATCACAATATCCTCAGAGTTTCGTTTAGAGAACCAGGTGATATGATCAAGAAGTTGGAGTTTATGAGCAGGGACTTGAGGTCCATAGACGTTCATGAGATGACCGGTGATTTCCGTTCCTTCCAGGTGAAAGGAGTCAAAAAGAGAGTGCACAGTGGAGGAAAAATCATTTAGCCTGATAGGGGTTGGATTCCAGGCTATCGCCAATCCTCCTGAGGCTCCAATAGCGTCGATCGCCATTGATTTAATACCTCTCCAAATGATAGAAAATAGGTTTTGGAGGGTGGAACATGAGCATTTGGTTTCTTGAATGAAGATCACAGTAGGCTTATCTTGCATTCTTTTCAACATATGGTGTTTAGAGGATCTGTTAATACCTTTCACATTCCAGGAGGTTAATTGCATTGGGAACTAGTGTTGAAAGCAGGGAAGAGTTCCGTGAGCTAGGCATATTGTCCCGATTCAATCAGCCTTGTGCCTAACTGGCTAATTCTTTGTAGATCGGTTTTTATACCTCGTTTCTTATTGTCTCTTTGGAGTTTCTGCTTATCTTTTTGGGGAAGATTTAGGACCCCCAGGTTACTGTTTTTGACCTTTTTTAAGACTTCTGAGAGGATATGTATTTGCTTAGGTGGGATAGAGTGAAAGGATTTCCTAGAATAAGCATCTTCTAGACCTAGAATGTCTAGATCCCCAAATTCTAAGTCGGTCATTATCTCATCCATAAGAATATATGGGTTTGTATTTTCACCATTTTCTATGACAGTTTCTGCTTCTACTCTTGTTTTGTCAATTTCAACATCCTGAAGTTGAGATGTGTCCCCTGGATGTGTTTCAGTCAGAATAGGTTCTTCATTCCTAAGGTTGTTTACTTGAGAGGTCAGTGGTTTAGTTCTCTCTTTTCCAGCTTCTTCTAGGGAATCATCCTGTTGATCTTCAAGGACATCAAAACTATTGTTGGTATTAGGTATGTCTGATTTTTTTCCTTCCTGCCGCGGTATGCGATTATGACCTCTTCTTCTGCTTATTTTTTGGAATCCTTCCTCATCTATCGCAGACTCTTGGGTCCCTTGAATATTAGACTGGCTGAGGTGGTAGGCTCTATAAATATGGCCGTGTTCATGGAACTTTCTACAACGAAAGGGAATATTCTTTTAATCCAAAGGTTGGATCCATTCAAATTCATCATGAATAAGACTGATAGAGTCAGGTAGATATTTGGCTATGTGCATGTAGACACAGATATGAGCATAGGAGGTATACATGCTGTGCCTTGTCTGTTCGGCCGCTTTGACGAAGATTACTAAAGTGTTTCCAATGTATTTGAGGGTGTCCTTGTCCCAATATTCCTGTGGGAGTGAATACATGCAGATCTAGACTGGTTCCCAGGTAAAATATTATTTCTCTGGGCTGATCCTTTCCGCCCAGTTTTTCAGGTAAAGATCGGCTGAGTTGAAGAAGTAGGGTCCTCCTTCTTCAAATTTGTCTTTTTCGTCCACCCTTTGGAATATGGCTGTGAAAAATCCTTTGGAACCTAACTGGAGGTCGAAGTGCGCTTTGAGATTCCATTTCACCATGATCCAACCTTGTATATCTTGTTCTGTGGGCCAGATTCCCATGAACTTCCCAATGACAACATGGTCCTTCATTTGTTGTGCCCTGGCATTTATGCGTTCCGCCAGGTGACAGAGGGACGGTCGCTCTGCATGTTTTGCTATGCAGGTCGTGGTACCTGTCGTGGATGAGGTATTCTCCGTATTTTCCATATCTGGCAGAGAGGTTCTGGTATTGACCATAGGTACATCCGAGGAGCCTATCCGTATGGTAGCATCCTTAGGCGAGATTGGATACTTCGGTTCCGAGTGAGCGTTCTGATGGGAAGGGCCTTCAGCCCCTCCTAGGGGAGACGCCATTGAAACGGCCAAGGACAACGATCATAAGGCCACCGCACCAATAGGGGGAAGTCGAAGGAGAGTTAGATAAACCCTACCAGTCACATCTACAAAAACCCTAACCTATCATCCTGGAGCTTGAGCTTGTCAACAACAATACTAACCATTTAATTTTATTTCATACCTTTCATTGATTTAGATACTTTGTTTCTGCAATCTTAAACTGATGCTAGTTAAGTGATGTTTCATTTTAGTGGTTATCAATGAGTATTCATTACACCTTTTAAAATTAGTGACTTAGTTCACGCATCCAATAAGTCTCCTTTGGGAGAAAAACCATAAGGATAATAGAGGCTTAAATCTATCAGAAGTGATCATCCCAAACGACTGGGAAATAGGGAAATCCATACGGGGGTTTACTAAAGTTCTTGGATTGGATTTCTATCCTTGAGTTGACGCTTGAACCCATTCCAGCCAACATCAGGCATCAACACTTTTTTATGTAATAAGTAATTGCATTTTTTGGCTTTTTTATTGTCCCATATTCATAAAACTAATAATGTTAAACCTAATCAATGATGTATAAACACTCTTGTTTTGTATTTTTCAACTACTGTTCACTTTCAGGGAGCATCGATAGAAGAGTTTGGAGAAATTTACAAAGGATTTTTAAGACCATTGAGGACATATCCAACAATGAGCTTCTAACACTTAAAGGTTAGTTAATTTTTTCTTTTTTTTAGTATTTTTTCCATAGATGTTTTTCTTTATTTTTTGGTATTTTATTATTTTTGTTCTATTTTTAACTTTATTTTTAAGAATGGAGAGGGAGGGGGTTCCCAAGGAGTGTGGGACCACTCCCTATGGAAGGAAGGGAAGGGGTGCCCCCCACAGGCATCCAAATTTTCCACTTGCACTCGTAGGGTGGGGGAGTCTCCCTCCTTTGGGCACCCATAGGAGCCCTATGTGTCCCCTTGGGTTCTCACGAGGGCACCCCATCCCTCCCCTCCACTAGGAGTTTGGGAACACTCTCAATGGAGGGGAGGGAGGGGGTTCCCCATGAGTGCCCACAAGAGACTTGGGTACTCCCTTAGGAAACTGCGGGGGCACCCCCTCCATCCCATGCATCGAGAATGCACCCCCGACAGAGGGGAGAGAGGGTTTCCACCGTAGATTCCCAAGGGAGAACCCATGGCTCCCATGGGTGTCCACAAGGGAAAGTCTTGATCCTCCCCCCACCCCCATGGGTTCCCATGGGTGCCCATGGGAGCTCTAGATTCACCCTTGGGTCCCCACAAGGAAACCCCCTCCCTCCCCTCTATTGATCCTCCCCTATGGGGGGAGGATTGATTCGACCCCTGTGTGCTCTCTTAGGTGTCTATGAAGGCACATGTTCCCTGTCCTCTGCTAGGACTAGGCACACTACTAGCGGAGGGGAGGGAGGGGATTCCCCCTTGGGAACTCATGGGAGATATACAATGCACTCCAGGTGAAGGGGAGGGAAAGGGTTTCCCATGGGCACTTGAGCCCAGGGCTCATGGGAACACTTGGTGGAGGATAGGGAAGGGTTTCTCCTTGGGACAACCAATTTTTTTGTTCCTTATATGTTTATCATTTTTAAAAATTATTTACTTTAATTTTTAAATTTTTTAAATTTGTATTTTTTTATTCTTTACAAGTTCTTTTATAAGTTTAGTATTTTTTTTTAAAATTTTGAACATTTATTCAATTTCATTTAAAAACCATGTTTTTACTTTTCTTTTTTAAGTAAGGAGAAAGGAATAAAAAAAATTATATGTAAACATTTATGGATCAATATTTATGATCATGAAATACTAAAATGTAGTTGGGGCATCCAATACTACCGGCCAACAAAATTCTATCAATTATCTTCGATATCTGACAACTAATATTTCAAAAATTATATATAATGCTAGATATTGGAAATCTGCAACAGGGGAAAAAATGGTCCATTCTTGGTATGTGAAGGACAAGCATAGCAAGAATGGAAGAAATATGTACTTTTATTGTGCTTAGTTGCAAATGTCCAACCAGATTATCAAGTACTTGGATTATTGCAATATATATGTTTGATGTCAGGCACATATATTGTTTATGCACTTGTGAAACAATCCAAGACATATATCAAGATAAGATATTGTTTCAAAGTATCAAATTATAAGATAGAAGGAATTTTTACATCTTTGTGTATAGATATTGTGCCGGATATTAAGAGCTGTAATGTAAGTTTGTTTATTATTAATTATGTTTTAATATATTGTAAGTACGACGATATCATTTCTAAAATATTTAATACCATGATGTTTTTATTTTTACAGGATTTTGTTATGTCACTTTCACATAAGTTGGGGGGATTTATTCAACAGAGGAAAATATTATGGATGTGATTAGTGCCTTTCATATCGACAAGGCACAAGAAGTAAGAAGAAACAAAAGGTGTCGAAAGCTCAAACTATAAAAGTACAACCACAAAAAAAGGAAAGGAAATCCATCAATAAAAAAGGATAGAAAGGTTATATTTAAAAGTGTAACAACCTCGAATGAGGATGATGTTAAGTTTGATTCCAATGAGGTTCCTACCCTTGCTCAAAAGAAGAAGAAAAAAGACGAACTCAAAAGAACTATGGTTGAGGATGTTTCCATTCCTATTGATCATGAAGGTATTGTTGATTTAGATGAAACTCCTTTAAGTTGTAAAAGGACGAGACCTAATTTTGATATTAATAAAGAAACCATGTTTAGCTCCGAATATAACAATGAAAATTATGGGGCCAGTAAGGAAATCATAACTCCAAGTGTTGATCTAGATGATGGCATTATCAAAACAACACAAGATGCCATTAGAGATCAATTGAGGAGGAACAACTTGGTTGACAATGGGAATACATTTCAATTTAATGTGAAGCAAATTTATAGACCCACAAAAGGCCGAGAGAAGTGTTGGGACATGGGAGTGACACTAGTTTTCTACCTTCTTCCTATTACTTATTATCCATTTTCCCTATAACTATCCATTGTGCTAACAAAGAACACTGGTATTTATGATGATATTTTGTGCTTATTTACTTTGTATTTTGCAATTTGGATAAGCCCGCGATGGATTATACCATGTTTGATTAACTTATACGGTTTGATGATGGTTTAGGACATGAACATGCATTTAGTAATTTGGAGTTGTAGATCCTCCCTGAAAATGCAACATTGAGCTGCATATCCACCAAATTCACTAGTTCGGATGCTCCAACTATCCAGATAAGAAATATGAGCAAATGGGTTCATTGATCTTAGTCTCTAGATGGATTCATAGCAATCACATGCTATGAATACATCTCAAATTTTGTTCCAACCAACATGTCCAAATAAGGAAGGCGACCTCTTCATGTGCACCTGTTTCACGAACTATTCGGATTTGAGCACAAAATTGATGGGTAATTAATCATGACGTTATAATTTTATATTAATTTCATTCTAAAGAAATCCATATGCCTGAGTATTGTGTATTGATCTAGTAGCTTGTATTGTATAAATGCACCCTGTCTCTCCATGACCATGTTAAGAGTTAATAAAAATTCAATGTAATGAAGTGAGGGTTGTAAGGAGTTCGCTCCAGATCATTTTAATAGAAGACCTCTTTTACTTTACAGATATGTGTCCATGTTTTGAGTAGAGTTGTGAGTTAAATTAAGTATTGTACCTATCCAAGAGGGTTAGGGCCCAATTCTAATTGGACAAGTACTTATAGTTGTGTGTGTTTTGTTTTGTTTTAGAGTGCTATGTTTTTAATTTAAATATTTCAATTGAGTATCTACTATATATATATATATATATATATATATATATAGAGAGAGAGAGAGAGAGAGAGAGAGAGAGAGAGAGAGTTGTGGTTTCAAATAGATCATAGATTGAATTAATAGGGGTATGCTTAGTTGATTGTGATAATAGGTTTCTATTTCTTTTATGCATATAGTGTTTTGAAATTGAGCAAATAATATAGTTTTTCTGAGAGGGACTTGATTCAATGTTATTGTGCTCATACTTTCCTTTATTTTAGCAGTTCTTTATATTATGCAAAGGTGTTATTTAATTTTTCTAAGTGTGCTTTTATTTTGCAAGAGTGGTGTAACATTGACTTAAGTGCATGTTACTAGACTATGGTCTGTTAGTTAGACAACCTTAATTGTTCCTTCAGTCATATGTTGCAATTGTTTTGATTTTGAATTAGATTATAGAAATCAATCCTAGATTAAGCTTCATTCCTGCATATATAGTGTTGTTAACCTTGAAATAAAACACTTACCTTGGTTGATGATTAAATGTTTGATGCATTAGTGAAAATAATTACTAGAACCCAACATTTTGACATCATTTCCAGGGAAGGTTTCCAAGGTTTGATAGCATATTTTAGTATTGATTTATTTATTTCAGTTTAGGATGAATGAATTGTAGAAATTTTAGAATGCGAGGAGCAAGAACCGTCCCCACCCCCACCACTAAACTTACTACAGGTAGAATGGGAAGAGGGGGACAAATAGGAGGACAAAGAGGAGGTACAAAGGAAGATAGGAGTATTTTCATGATCAAAAAATTATTTCTACTGTAAATTTTCCAAATCTAGAAGAGCCATCACCTACAACTGAAAATAATCCACGTATAAGTGAAGAATATAACAAACATCTTATTATAGGAAGATAGAGGTATATAGACAAACAAAACGAGGGCCAGAATTCTGAACGTAAAGTACAAAATAATCCTATTGAAGAACCCACAGATCTTGTATTTGCACATAAGTACAGAATTGAGTGGGGTCCTCTTTTCTCAAAGACTCCAGACTTCTCAAACAATTGAGAAGAAATAATGGTAGATGATGAAAGAGGTGCATCTAATGTTACCTTTGAATTTCTAATTGGGGATATTATAGGGGAAGCACTGATGAAGAAGATCCCCTTATCAACTCTTCCCACCTTTCATGGTTTGGATTTTGAGGAACCTGACACATTCCTCATTGAGTTTGATGTTTTTTGTATAATTTATGGTTATTTCTCTAATGCACAAAAAATTAAGTTGTTTCCTTCCACGTTAAATAATGTAGCATTGCGATGGTTTATGGGATTAGGAGGGAAAACTATATTTACATGGACATACATGAGGCAAGCCTTCCTCAAGAAATATCAGGATTATTGTAGGGATAAGGATCTCAAGGAGGTACCTTTTAAGATTACTCGACAATATGATGAGAGTATAGAAGATTACATGGCGACATTTCACTATAATTTGTAGATATATAAGAATGATAACTTAGCTAAAGAAACTTAGAGAACCATTTTTCTTAGAGGGATAAAATTTTAATGTATTCATATCATGAATCTTATGTGAAAGGGATATATTTATCAATTGGTTTTTAATGAAATTTGTGGTCTTTGCAGGATCTATTCTAGAGGTACAACAAGAGCATGAAAAGGAACCCAAGAAGCAATAACCAAGATGAATAAGACCACTCCACACGGAGGTACACAAACCGAACTACGTAACATGTTGGATGATTTTAAAATAGATATTTTAATTTCTTTAGCTTCTATACTTGATGCCTTGCAGGTTAAGTAAAAACAATTCAAAATAAAGAAGGCCACGACTGTATTCTATCCCAAATGTAGGAAGAAACACCCTCTTAAGGAATGTCCTTTATATTATGTTGAAATTTGCTGCAGTTGTGAACAAGAGCACACAATAGGTGCTAGCACAGGGTTAGAGTACATGAAGTGCGGAAGCCAACAACGAAAAATGGGTCATCAACAGAGGAAAGGACCATTTGCGAAGGATAAGAAGCCAACGAAAGTGCAAGTTTTGGTCCAAGTTAGTTAGAATGGGTCGTTTTGACCATTTTGTAATAGTCTTAGTTGTCTATAAATAGAACCACAATTGTAAGCCTAAGGGAATCGATCTTAGACAGTGATATATCGCATCTATGTATTTGTCTGCCTTCAGCAAGTTTTACTCTGTGTATATGGATTCGCATTAAGTCGCATGGAACTCTTCCTGCGAAGGGTGTACCACATATTTTGAGATGAGTTAATGCATGAGGATGTTCGGTTACGTCTCTATTCTATGTTTCTATTTGTGTCGCCACGTTATGAATGATGAATGTTATCTTAATGATGCGATGTGTTTAAGGTTTTGTTGCTCTGTCGATTAATCTGTAATGCTAGTTGATGCGAATGTAATTTACATGTTGTTGATGCAGATGTCGAATATATATTTGATTTATTAGTATAATGCGAAGACATATATCTGGTTTCTGTACCGACTGCATAAGAGTTAACGCATGTCTTCTCCATACTGCGGAAACTTGGTTCCTGTAGCCCCTCTTAGACATCTCAGGTGAGACCTCACTCGCTCTGGCGGTGTTGCTGGAAAGGGTAAAGCCTTTTTGGGCCGATGCTTAAGGGAATCTGGTTGGTTTTTGTTGATAGCAATGTGAAGTGAACCCCTATCGACAGAACTATGTCAACAAATGGTTCTGTTGCTGGGACCGTAGTACGAAGAGAAAAAGAGAGGACATGTTGTGGCATCCGACAAAACCAGAGATCGAGGAATGGTTTGATAAGAAGGCACGATAATTTGCTGAGGAGGAAAATCAAAACCCTAGATTGACAACGATACAGTAGCTACAAAATTATATCTATTCCGACATTCATGAGATATTTTTCTATGAATTCTCGATATTGCTACACGAATGGTTGGCACAAATGACGTTCCAAAAGAATAACTTTCAGGGCGGTGAGCCTGAATAGTGGATGCTAGAATTGATCCAGCAATTGAAGCGAGTAGATAATAGAGCCTTTAGGGCTGTCGAAGTCTGGGTAGATAGTGTCCTGGAAGGCTACATCACTGAATTTGCGGTCGACAAAATCAAGTCATACAGTGACGTGGGAAGGAATTTTTTTAAGGGACCTAGAGGAAGGTTCCTGTTGTCACTAAAGTTGTGGATTAATATGCTTATTTGCGAAAAGGGTATACTGAAGATGAACTCTGGCGAGTAAATCGCGGTGTGCGGAGGTTGCGGATACCGCGTGAATGAGGGTCTGATAGAATGATGTGGGGTAGATGGACATGAGCGACGAGAAAATCTTAAGGGAGGTTGAGGAAGGTTGTGTTACCCTAATAAGTGGAGTAAGGTTCCGACGGCCAAAGAAGAAGAGGAGGACTAAGATTGAGAGAGATTCTCCTGAGGCAACTGGAATGGAGAACTGTGAAACGAGACCAAAAGGGACTAAGTGACCTTACTGTGACAAAGGAAGAGACCAAGATACCCATGAAGCTGAAGAAGGACAGACCCAAAGTTACAACATACCCACAACCCCGTGCACTACACCAAATTTTGGAGGAAGAAACATAAGTTCATCGCAGTGCTGTCTAAAGTGTCAAAACAATGGTAAGAGTAGTGGGTTCGTAAATAATAGTAGGGGATCAAGGATGGAAGGTGATTACATGAAAATGCCAATTTTCTAGGGTAATGGACCAAGGATCCCGAGCAGTATTGGTTTTTATGCAAAGCAGTATGTACAGTGAAGCAAGTCGAAGATGAAGATATCAAAAAGGAACAACTAGCGACGACCTTCAAGGGCCGCGTGCTAGACTGGTTTATGAAATTCATACAAGTACCTACAAGAAGCCCGGATAAAACCCTGCCACAGATCAGGGTTTGACTAATTGATGAGTTTAGGAAGCCGAAGTCTGAATCGCAATACATCACAGAGATAAAGGAGATCAAGCAGTTCCCAAATGAATTAGTGTGGGAATTCGACCAAATATATAAAACCTTGATGGAAAAAGTAAGTTTTGGGATGAGTGATGTACAACACAAATGGTTCATCGCAAGATTAGTCCCACACATTCATGGGTCGCTAATGCAACAAAAGATCGCATCTCAGGAGGAAGCTCTGTAAATCGCGATGAAATTGGAGGCTTCACCAGTCGACGAAGAAGGGTTAGGCATGAACCACATTCAAGCGCAGCTAAAAAACCTGATGATCCAATGACAGGATATTAAGAAGGGAAAATAAGTGCACTGTAATACCCCAATTTTGACCCTTATGAAATATTGGTGTTTAATGTAAATATTGTATACATGCATTGTATGTTTCCCTAGCGTGGAGCTCAATGCCAAGGCCCCACTAGTGTATGTTCATATTTTATTTAAAACAAGCAAGCATTTGATATTTCACTACCCATGTGCTATTAAGCCATGGAATATTGTAAATTGATGTAAATATTTAATATTGCAATAAAATACCAAAAACATTGGCTATGGGAGCAATGAATGAGAAGGGGCCATGTGTATCCACTAGGGAATGGTGAGGGGGCTGTGGGGATGAACCATATGCTGCCAAATGTCATTGTGAGAACCCATTTGACTTACCTTGATGACATTTATTTCTATTGTAAGGAAGTAGTTGAGGATTTCAGTTCATGGCTTCAATGGAGCATGGGCAGCCCAAAAATGCGTATGGCAGAGTATGGGCTCTATTTTCTTGTACCACAAGTCACTCTAGCTCATGGGAGTTGCTTCTTCCTCATTCCCATTCCAAGGTTGAAGAACCCATCATCAATTTTCATCCAAAAACGAATTCCCAGCAGTGAGCAAAACTAGAAATCGCAGCTTTGCAAGAATCCACGTTTTGAAGTGCCAAAAACGCTCAGATTTGGTATTTGAAAATGAAATCCAATGGGGGATCCATAGATATGAACCTTGTGGTGAAATTGAGAGTATTAGATACCCCGAAATCCATCGAAAAACCCAGTTTTTATAGCCCAGAAACTCAGTGACGGGATTGAGTTATTTGTTGACAGAATTGTGAGAAATTCAAGTGTGAATGTTTGAATAGAGGTTGGGTTTGCTTGATAAAACCAGTGAAGGCTAGAATCTCAAGGAATTAGCAGCTGGACCTTTCTATGCCCACCCTGAACAGCACTGGAGGGAAGGGATGCCTGAGGGACTGTGCAGCAGAGAAGGAGACCTTCCTTGTGTTGGGTGAGGTAGGTATTGTGGGTGCCATGATTGCTTAGTTCATTTGAGATGCCTGTAGCTCTGTGGTTGAGCTCACTGGCTTAGGAATTCCCTCCTTTGTCTTTCATATTATTGATAAACCCAACTGTGTGTTGGCTTAGCATAGTTGTTGAGTGAAATCATGGCTGTGAGTGAGACCAGCTAGTTCCTCCTTAGTGGATACACAACCCAGCTCGGGGGTGATCTCTCAGCTGAGAGAATACAAGCTAGACAGAGATCTATGGTTGGGTGGAACGTTTCTCTCACATAGCCAGTTGTTTGGACAGCTTCATATTCAAGATAAGTGTTCTTTGTGATTTACGTTATATGCATTATGTGTTTTGCAGTGTGTTAATTCTGAATGTTAATTTCCCATGTTAATGAAACAAAATGATTGTCTTAACAAAATCGACATGAACTCTATGCATATAATGAGTATGAGATTGATTCTCTGCAGGAAGAATCATCATATTCCTGTGTTAGATATGATGATGCATTACTGTTTGTGTGCTTGCAAATATGCTTATTTCCGTTGTGTTTATATTAAGTATGAGTCTGCACATAGAAGAATTTAATTATTATGAATTTATGAGTAATGTATGGGGCTGATATTGTGAAATAAGACCGGTAGATTGGTCATGTTTCCTTCCTTGCATCGGATTGATGGAAGGGGACGTGACATGCACGAGGAGATATGGTGCAATCATTGTAAATTAGAAGGAAACCATAAGGACCAATGCCCAGAGTTCCACGAATACTTACAGGCTGGCGCACCTAATCCACTTAGTCAGGGTGGGATGCCATGGTGTTGGATTTGTCAGACGAGGGGACATCGACAAGAAGAATGTGTATATTTATAGAAAATGGTGTTGAAGCCAGTCAACTTGTTCTGCAAGTTCTGTCGATCAGTTGGACATGAAGAAAAGGACTTTAGAGTGTACGACTTACTCCAACAGAGGACCGCAGACACGTTCTTCACGAAGGGTGAGGAGCAACCCCCTGTACAACAACAAGAAGAGTACAATCAACAACCACACTATAGTCAACAACTACTGTAGTACAGCCAGCCACAGCTTCACTATAGTCAACCACAACAGTTGTACATCCAACTGCCACAATACAACCAACCGCAGTACCAGACTTTGCAATATTACCAACAACCATATGGCCAACCGCGAGGAGGTTTCATAGGAGGATTCCATGGGGGTCTGGGTGGAGGCGTTGGTCAGGGAGGAACTTTTGGACGAGGTAGAGGGCCAATTATATGTTATAATTTTGGTCAAGTCGGACATTATCAAAGAGATTGTCTGAGTCCAGTTCCACAGTGTACTTATTGCAGTGCACTGCTCCACAGTGTTGAGGATTTTCCCCAGCTGATTGCGAAGTGGAAAAATAAAAATCCACCCCAACCTCAACCAAATCCAAATCAGGGTCAAAATCCACTTCCAAACATACAGAAGATTTCAACAGAAATAAGAAGTCGATAGGCGAACGTCGTAGTAGTAACCAGAGGAGGGGTTGCGACAGTGGAAGACATGCCACATTCGAGTGTCCGACCGACAACAAGAAAATAGGTCTGATTTGATGTGGAAGCATAAAATGAGATCTTTCTAGAAGAGCAAGAGACAATGAGACGGATGAGGCAACCACCTATTGTACAGAAAGAACCTACCTATGAGATACCACCAGCATGTGATACGATGAACTAACAGAAAAAGATCAACACCTTGAGGGCCTTCTTAGAAAGTTGTTTGGAACTGGTGAAAGATCAGGATGCGCTAGCAGAAATAACCATCCTACTACACCGATAAGAGGATGGATGACAAATTCGAACAGTCAATCGACTGAATAAAAAGAAGACAGGAAGAGAAATGAGGATGAATGCGAAGATTGGTGCATTCGATGTCGACTCCATTATTCTGGACTTGGGGTCGGATGTGAATATCTTGACGAAACAGGCATGGGAAACAATGGGGAAACCACATCTGGTATGGTCCCCAGTACAACTTCGACTAGCAAACCAGAGTAAGGTCACGCCCATTGGCCGATTATGCCACATCCCAGTCGAGATAGAGGGACTCAATACCTATGCATATTTCGATGTGATATAAATAGTTGATAACATGAGCCCCTATCACGTTTTGTTAGGGATAGATTGGGCAATGGAGACCCAATCCGTGATCAACTTCCGGAAACGAACAATGTCGTTTGAGAATCATGACATGAGGGTCGTCACACCACTGGATCCATCAGAAGGGTGGAGGTATGTTGATCCAATGCGGGATGAATTCACAAAAGGATGGAACAATGTGTACAACATCTTGGAGGACTATATTAATCCCACCACCGATGGAGAATTGGGGTGGAGAAGCGTTAGCTCAGCATCGTCAGATTATGATGAAGCACTAGAGAATTGGTAGAATCGACTATAGGAGGTATCATTCAGGAGATGCGCACGCATCACCTAGTCGCTGAGATGGGTGGTGACAGAATCCTGCGAACTACCAACATATGAAGGATTTCCCAACCTGACCAAATTCATCGCCGAATTTGAAGAAAGAGTAGCAGAACCGCAAAGGTTGCTGGCATTAGAGGAAGCATTAAAGGCTACACCAGCTCAATGGTGGGAAATGCACAAGTCGGCGATAACGAGCTGGCAACTATGTCGACAACTAATGGAGATCAAATTCGGCAAAAAATGAGGGTACTACGAAAGGAAGTACATCGGAAGGAGTGACCCAAGGGATCACTTGGAGGAATGTCAAAGCGCATGGGAAATGAGACCAAAGATAGAATGGGTCAATGCATTCATCCATACATTAGATGAGGTACCACGGAACTGGTACGTTGCAATAGAACTACGACAGAGAACGACTATGTGGGAGGAGCTGATTATTAACTTTAGCCAAAATTTCAGCTTCTTGGATGAAAACCCCTTCATCCATAGCGCACTACAGAACATTCGGGAGAAGGTACTTGAAGTAGTCCTGATAGAGAAAACAATGGGATTACAGTGGACTGCAACGCCAGATATGCTGCTGGAATGTTACAATGTGACAGGAGGACTGAATGACGAGGATGATCCACGAGCTATCTATATACCAGAGTCAGAAGGAATCCGGGGTTTCGAAGCACCATATATACCATTCAACAAATTTCAATAGCCACTGCAAATCAAGAAGGTCAATATTGGGTCAGAGGCAGAACCCAAGTTCACAAGCATAGGATATTATTGGGATGATGTGACAATCTCAAAAGTCACGGATCTACTACACGAATTTCAGGATCTGTTCCAAACAAAATTTTTGGAAATGAAAGGCATTTCCGAGGAACTGGGAGAAATGAAGATCCCACTGAAGCTTGATGTGAAACCAATGAAGCAACGTACTTACATATTGAATCCCAGGTACAAGGAGCGCGTTAAAGTTGAACTAGAGCGAATGTTGGATGCAGGAATCATAGAGCTAGTAAAAGAATCTGAATGGATCAGTCTGATGGTGGTATAAGATAAGAAAATGGAAGAAATCAAGATTTGTGTTGACCTAAGGAAACTGATGATGCATGTCTGCATGATTCATTCCCAACACCATTCATGGATGAGGTTCTAGTAGGCGTTGGAGGTTAGGAAATATATTTGCTCACAGACGGATTCTCAAGATATCATCAAATAAAGATTGCAAAGGAGGATCAACATAAGACGACCTTCGTAACAGAATGGGGTTGTTTTCAATACACAGTAATTCCATTCAGCCTAAAAAATGCTCCGACGATCTTCTCAAGTTTAGTTGTTGTTGCATTCAAAGATTTCATTCATAAATTCCTTGCAATATATATGGATGATTGGACTGTGTATGGCCTGGTGAAGGACCATGTTTCGAATCTAATATTGACACTGGAGAGATGTAGGAAACATCAAATTTCATTCAATTTGAAGATAGAACGAAGGGTCGGTGAAGCGGAGTTGGCTACGGCCCTATCGGGATAGTGCGACAATACCGGAGGAAGGAGTAAGAAACAAAGGTTGAAGCTTGTCGACGGTTAGCACGTGTAAGTCAAAATCAGTTAATAATTACAACAATTAAGCATCAACGGAAGGAAGAAGAGGTGGATGATGACACACTTGATGGAAGAATTTGGTAAATCGGTGAAAGATTCGATAATCATCGAGCAAGGAAAACAATATAAATGGGGAACCAACGATTTAAGCTATAAATATCCAAAGCAGATAGATAGATCGAAGGATTAAGTCTTATGTGCATTACAGGTGAGAGTCATTGAGTCGAAAATGCGATTCTGAGACAGTTGCAGAATAAGGGAGTGAGATTAGAGGGTTGTGTTATCACCAATATTGTAGTTTCCCCTAGAATATGAATCGCATACAGGATGGTAGAGGGGATAAGCAACCAAAGTGGTGAAACTCGAGAGCCTTGGTTCCCAAAAGGAATGGTTTTCACGCCAACCAAGGAACCCTTCACTTTATGTTATCACAACCCAAGATAAGAAAGGGGGAGACCCAGATCTACTCCCGACAGGAGAGATCAAACACAATCACTAGATCAAATCAATCAAAATGAAGTATGTAAGATGACAGTATGGAACCCTAGATTTAAGGAAATGAGACCACTATGGAGGCTTAGGGAAGATGTGACTTGGAAAAGATTGATTACACACAGTGATTCAATAATTAAGTATGATTCCAGGATTCGGGTGCTAGTTAAAAGAGTCAAATTTAGTTGCCTTGGGAAATGTGACCCTTAAAACAGGGAAAGTGTCCCAAAGAGTGGATTTGAGGTGTAGGGATTTCTAGCACAACTTGATAGATGAATGTGACAGTGTCAAAGCACACAAGATTAACAAACAAGATCAAAAGACAGGCAAACTGATACTCCCAGGAAGTGCGTGAGGGTTCAAGGAGACTAGTGCCTTGGGATTTGGGCCAATGGAGTCCTCCATGTATGACACCTTGGAGAACCCACCTAGGGATTTGTAAAAGGAAAAAAATCAAGAAATCATTTTCCAGTAAACCAATTCTTTTGAGCCAGATAATTTTTTGATTGATTTTACTTAGGGTTTGAAGATGAAATGATAGATGGGTAGGTTAGAAGAATAAATTACTTACCTCACAAGCGTACCTGAGTCATGGAAATGTTTGCTATGATGTCGAGGATTGTTCCCGCAAAGATAAAATGAGAATTTGGTGATGTATCTTGCCCCCAGGATTTTCCTAGCTCCACACGTGCGCCCTCCTCTTCCTAATGAACCAAGGACAACAAGAGATCAATAAGATCAAGTAAGAATGGAGGAAATACAGATAAAGAACATGATAACAAGAAGTAAGAGGTACAAAGACAATAATACTCCCTAAAACCGATGAAGAGAAGAAAAGAGAGCAGGGAGAGTCTCCCCAACCAATGCACCTTCCTCACTAATTCAACTTCTTCACCTGTAGATAAAACGTAGAGGGAAGATGTGCAATATAACCACCAAGATCCTCAATGCAAAGGAAGAAAAATTTCAATCAATCAACATCAATAGCATCCACAACCACAAGACAAGAGTTTGAAAAGAAGTATTTTTATTCCATAAGTCAAGAGCCAAAAGTACATTTACAATGAGAAGCTCTCTCCTTTAAATAGGAAGAAGAGATACCAAAACCCTAACCACCTTTTGAATGGATGGATAATATTAAAAAAATTCTAATCAATGGTTGATATGAGCTCATCATAAAGTACATGGATCAACTCAATAATATAACATATACATGGACAAAATCGCCCTAGGAGGGCATCCCACTCAATGTGACTAATAAAACATGACAAATCGCACATGGTGGTTCTAGGGGGTAATTTCTAACCTCCCTAGTGTGTCCCCATGGCACAATAATAACAAGTGACCAACCAAAACACCAAATCATGCTCTCTCTGGAAAGTCGTGAGCCTCCAAAAGCTCCGGAAAACCATTAAATATGTCGGAGAGTGATGTGTGGGCCCCACTGACTGATACAACTGCTATGGAGGGTGTAGGAGACATCATACACATCATCAAAAACATTCCTATGTTATGTCCTTGCCTCAGTATCCCAAATCGATTTCTTCTGTAGCCATTTTCACAATTTTTTATCCTTTGTAAATCCTCTGTAAAGTATAAAAAATATTGTAACTCTCTTCCTGCTCATCCGGGGCCAAATATGACTGCACCATAATGTCCTGGATTATGGAATAATAGTAAAAACAAGTGGTTGGACCCCGTACTCCCTCTGTAGTGCCCTAGGTGAACCAAAAAGATCATGGAACTACTTTGACATGCCATTTGTTTAATAGCAAATATGCACTAGAATAATAAATTAAGGAAAATACCAACTGTAACTTCCCGGAACTGAAACCCAACTGTCCCAATGGAATTAGAGAGCCCAAGTATACTAGAGGTGTGTACTCATACACCATATAGATCTTTTCATGATCATATAATATCTCAAATATACCCGAACAGATAAAAATAATAATAATCTGTAAATGATCAAATATAATAAAAATGCCAGATCATCATTATAAACCTGTAACCACTGCATGAAACAATCTGGTGGCCTACAATAGACCATATATCATCTATCTTCATCATCCAAGTTCTATCTCACCTCATGTCTTGTAGTTGACCTTGGTCAAACTAGGTTTGACCAAGTCAACATGACCCATGCTAACATCAAACTGCTGTAAGTGTAAAAGGTTAAGACATGCTCTACAAATCATTCAAGTATCAATATAAACACATAGTAATCATTTCTCTGGCGATCTAAAACCAAATATTTAATGTTTTTTATTATTATTATGGCTCAGACTAGAACCTCAAGACTATACTCACTTCATGGCTGTGATCAATTTGATAGTTATGGGTGAAGGCTGGAAGCTATAAGGATAGGCTAAGGGATGACCATACTGACTTGACACTGTGACACTTTGGAAATGGAAAGGAGATACACACTAAAGCATATGTTGGACAAGCAGTAACACAGGGGAGGGTAGTGTCTCACAAATGGGTAACCTGTTTGGGAAGTGCTTATTCAACCTTGACAGATGCCTACAACTCACATCCAAGCTGATACAACTCCGTGAGGATGTTCTCTAGAGACGCCATGACTGGGTTCCCTACAAACCGTAACTTAAGACTCTAGGGGACACTTAGAGTTAGTTGTCCCTTACTCCATCTCATATGATAACCAACAGGCTAATGATGAATAATCATTACATGTATATAAGGTCAACAATCATTAGATATAGAATTTATTAAACCATTGCTTTTATAAGACCTTTTCATTTATATAGCCTTTATCCGTGTGTGTTTAAAAACACATTCTTGGATTTACATTTCATTAGGCTTTTTGATTCGTGTGTGCTAAGAAACACATTCTTGGATTTTTTCATTTATTTCACATGCCTTTCATTTACGTGTGTTAAGAAACAAATTCTAGAATGGGAGTTCATTTAGATATACAATATAGTTTCCAGATACAATGTAATGATGGTAGCACTATCTTTTTTAGGTCTAGCCAACACAACTTAGGCAACTCAGAGCCGAGACACAATGTAACATGGAAGCTCATCCAACAAAGAGGCTAGCGTGGGGCAAGGTCCTCCATGCCACTAGTCAAGTAGTAAGTCAGGGTAACAACAATAACTGGCAGGTAATGGATGGATGGAGAAAGTGAATAATGAGACCAACACTAGCAATCCATAATATGGTGGGAATGATCACCTCCATTCTCCTAAGGAGGGTAAAACCAATGAGTAGAAACAAGAACTTCTAAGTCTGAGCGAGGACATAGATAGATAAATAATACAACCAAGTCCATATATCTATATGATCACCATATCATGAAACCAAGTTCTAACACATGCCATAAGAATGAGTATAAAAGGAATAATAACCATAAACACATGATAATACCTGCTAGGTCATATACATATACAAACAATCTGAACCATCATCTGTCTACTGGGAACCTGCTACTGCAAATTTGGGCAAGGCATACTGCTCTATATGGAAAAATGGCTACATCGGTATTTAAATCTTAGTTTCCTGAGACTTAGTCATGGAAAAGGAATATACTGCTACTCATCATCATAAGAGTGATCCAATATAGATGCTCATCTCAGGAATCTCAGTGTAAAGGACTGGCTGAAAAATATACTGGAATCTGGAAAAAATGTATGGTAACCCCAACTACTATAAATGTGATAACAGGTTGCAATGGTGCATTTTGTTTCCACTGGAATTTCCCAGGGTGCTCTAAGGTAAAGGACAACAAGCGTTCACGAGCAACTGGCGGATGAAGATGCGCATACATTTTGGAAGAAAAGAGATGAAGTCTCCCCTGAGATGTCTAAGTGAATTGTAGTAGTTGGAATAACCGTGGTCCCTTCAACCACAGAAGCACCAAGGGAAAAGGCATGTGGGCCCCAATGAAGGATGATCAAATGTGTGAAATAGATGTGCCGATGTGTTAGGCCTGTTTCACAATTTGGTGATGTCGATGAACTTTTGTCCAGACGGAAGCAAGGGTGGAGTGCAACATGTGGCTCAAGAAGTACAATAGCGAACCAGAGCAGTACCAACAGTGTCTGACTGAGGTGGCTCGATGGAGAGCCACAAGATTGTGTTGTGGGCCTGTTGGCACGGGGTTAGAGCGCATGAAGTGCAGAAGCTGACATCGACAAAGGGGTCATCAGCGGAGGAAAGGACCATTCGTTAAGGATAAGAAGCCGCCGAAAGCGCAAGTTTTGGTCCAAGTTAGTTAGAATGGTTCGTTTTGACCATTTTGTAATAGTCTTAGTTGTCTATAAATAGAACCACAATTGTAAGACTAAGGGAATCGATCTGAGATGGTGATATATCACATCTATGTATTTTTCTGCCTTTGGCAAGTTTTAATCTGTGTATATGGATTCACTTTAAGTTGCTTGGAACTGTTCCTGCGTAGGGTGTACCACAGATTTTGAGATGAGTTAATGCATGAGGATGTTTGGTTATGTCTCTATTCTATGTTTCTATTTGTGTCACCAAGTTATGAATGATGAATGTTATCTTAATGATGCAATGTGTTTAAGGTTTTGTTGCTCTGTCGATTAATCTATAATGCTAGTTGATGCTAATGTCATTTACATGTTGTTGATGCAGATGTCGAATATATATTTGATTTGTTAGTATAATGCGAAGACAAATCTATGGTTTCTGTAGCAATTGAGTAAGAGTTAATGCATGTCTTCTCCCTACCGTAGAAACTTGGTTCCTGCAAACCCCCCTTAGACATCTCAGGTGAGACCTCACTCACTCTTCGGGTGTTGCTCAAAAGGGTAAAACCTTTATGGGACGATGCTTAAGGGCGTCTGGTTGGTGTTTGTTGATAGCAGTGCAAAGTGAACCCCTTTCAACAGAATTATGTCAACAATATGCAATTGTCCTTCTTTACCAAATATGAAATAAGTATATGAAGGAACAAATGAAGCAGACCAAGCTTGTTTTATCACTTTAAAAATGCCATGGCAGCCAATTCCAGCAGGTATGATGCAAGAACCTACTGATGTTTCAAATGATTTTTGGTCTAACTACAAAACATAACAATATCCCCCTCAAATGCAATGTACAACCCAATTGTATGCTCCTTCATCATGGGAACAATGGCCACCTCAAATGAACCAATATTATCATTGTTAAAATGGATGGAGAGGGATGGAGAGGTTCATCATTTAGCATCCTACAGTTTCCAGTACCTCCAGAACCTCAGCCTCATAAGCATAAATTGCAATTGCCTCCCAATAACCCTCCTCAACGTCAAATGCCTGCTCAACCTAACCCCAATCTAAATACTTAGATATCTCAACCAAATTATACAACTGATATGCAAGAGTTTCCCACTTACTATGTCTCTCCGACAGAGTGCCAATAATTAATCCTTAGATCTGTAAGAGTGTTGAATCAAGGGAATCCTCAAATTCTCATTGAGTCTGAGGATGAGGAGATTCAACAACTAGAACTGAATAATCCTAGATAGCAAGATTTAGATAGTGTAAAATTCAAGCACAACAGATCTATAAAACAAGAACAACAATTACTAGAGATGCATGTGACAAATTGTGTGTCAGAACACTGGTGCAAAAGGTTTGCAACAGTCATGAATTATCATTAACTCAGAATATAGATTACAATGTGTAACAATGGAAATAATAGCCCAACAATTCGAATCCTAGAGAAATCATTCGAATTGAATGCATGAGAGTGGCTTACTTGGAAGTTAACAACACTCGGCACATCAGTTAACCACTTAAATACCATGTAATTGACTCTAACAGACTCTGAAACTGTCCAACTGACTCTAACTGAATCCAAAACTCAACTGAATGCCCAAAATTAGGGGAGGGTTACTTTCCGACTCCAGTTAAATGATTTTTAGGTGAAATAACACCATATTAGGTCAAACTGAGAAGGAGGGTGCCTTTCTGACTCTAGTTAATTGAATATAATATTAAATTCTATCAGTTGGACTGAGTAGGGCGCTTTAATCATGCAAATCACCCCATTTGGCTCCCTGAACGATGGAGGAGGCCCAGTTAACTGATATTGATGGCCCAATTGGCTCCCCAAATGAAGGAGGAGGCCCAGTTGACTGAAAATGATGATATGTTGATGATGTAAACACATATATGAGTCAAAATACTTATGATAAGTGGTGAATTAGGTTGTTAAGCCCAAATAAATGATGAGTTGTTGTAAAATGACTCCAACGCCCCCCGTTAAGCTAATCTCATATGGAGGAGTAAAATAAAATAATAAAAGGTCCTCGTCAACAAAGGCCATAGGTCACCCAGTATAGAAATAATCCAAAAAATGCTCAAAAAATCTAAGTGAGGAAAAAGGGAAAAACCCAGTGGGAAAGAAACCCCCCCTCAAAATGAACACTGAAGGATCTAATCTATCCTCACCATAGTAAAAGTCGCCCCCAACAATGAGCGAAGGTAAGAGAACTTCTTCTTAGTGAAGCTCTTGGTGAAGATGTCTGCAATTTGCTCTCCTGTAGGGAAACATTGTAGTATAATGGTGATGAGCCTAGGATATAGGTACTCCATAGACCCCCTTTATGCCACACACGAGCAAGAAAGGATAAGAAAACACCTCTTTATTAGGGGAGAATGCATTTGTTTGATTATTAAATGAAGTAGTTTAGCGATTATCTTTTCTTATTCTTTAAGCGTTTTATGTGCTAATCATATGAATTTAGGCATGTGTGAGTAGGGTGCAGGTGACCTGAAAAAGTAACAAGTAACCAAGATCAAGACTGAAGATCATGAGTGACTCAGCGATCCCATTTTCTCCTGATTTATAGGAAGGAATCATGTTAACCAGGATCGTTGTTTACAATGTAGAGATAGGTTAGAAATAAGGATAAATAGGGACCTCTTGAATAGCAGGGGGTCTGGAGACATTTTCGAAAAACAATATTCAACATATTTTTTGTATTTGAGACAGCTCTGTTTTACGTTTTCCTGAAACATGGAGTTGCGAATTTATAATGAAAGACCAATGTTGTAATAATTCCTTGAGTTCATAAGTTTCTTTCCCTCCTGAAATACGTGTTGGGGAGGGCCCCCTCAATATGTAGATCAGGTGTTTTGTGTTTCATTACAGTTATTTCTCATGCATTTTATTTATTGTTTCTATCATCATGATGTGTGAAATTACTTCGGTATTTGTTTAGACATCATATTTCAATTTCAGGACAAACGATTTTCTTCCGTAGTTTGATAAAACTGCGTTTGTAGTTCCGTAATGCACAATCTGTAGTCATGTGTGTGCCATCGGCGCAGGCATATTTTATATATGAGTTCCAATATTTTCATACCGTTTCCAGATAACGAGTCAGATCCATGATTTCATGCATACTTCCCTTATTTGATTTTGATGAAATAGAGTTTAAATGTTCCAACATTTGATTTACATAGAACAGGGTTTAATCATTTTCAACATTTGATTTGGTAGGCATAATTTAATTGTTTCTAGCATTGAAATCAGTAGAATAGATTTATCAATTTTTCAGCATTCAATTCCTCGAATAGATTTATCAGTTTTTCAGCATTCAATTCCTATAATAGATTTATCAGTTTTTCAGCATTCAATTCCTAGAATAGATTTATCAGTTTTCAGCATTCAATTAATGGAATAGATGTATCAGCTTTCAGCATTCTTAGATTCATTTTCTGTTCTGATAAAATAGATCTACTTTCATTTCTTAATGATAGGATTTACATGCTTCCATATTTCATGCTTCCTAGTTTTTCTAGGACAATACTTCCTATTCCCTTAGAACATTCTTTAGGATACATTGAACACTTAGAACGACAAAGATCACCCCATAGTGCACATATAGTGCCTAGCATCTCTTAAGTTTGTACGCTCCCTGGTCGATAATTAAAGTATACTTCTGGTATATCTACCTCAAAAAGGTACACATTTCTAGAGTCCACCACTTTTTGGCGTCGTTGTTGGGGATGTGCTTAAACTATAGGAGACACATCTTATTAAAAAAAAAACAAATTTACCATGAATGTCTCGACGAAAGAGGGATAAATTTGGATGCTTTCTGCCTAACTGCCCTATGAGTAATATCAGTTCTGAACACTCTCAATTTGAATTCCTCAACTCTGACGAAGAAGCTAATTCCAGCTATGATCCAAACCGAGATAACTTCTTTGCTAGCTCTAGCTCAAAAATACCATGGAAAAGGAGGAAGATGAACACAAAGAACTGTTTACTTTCCCTATTAGTGTAGCTCTTGGGGATGCCAGAATGAAAAATATCAATCCAAATAATCTACCAAAATTCCATGGTCTAACCTTAGGGGACCCTGACACATTTTTATTTGAATTCGAAGTAGTCTGTAGGTCCTTTGGGTATACCACAGATGCACAAAAACTCAGACGCTTTCCTTCTACATTAAAAGATTTATCACTCAGATGGTTTATGAGTCTGGAGGGAAATAATATTCTTACATGGGACCAGATGAAACAATTCTTCCTAGAAAAATACAGAGATTACTGTAAAGAAAAATACACAAGAGATGACTTTTTTAGAATGCAATAGGGAGAAAGAGAGTCCCTTGAAGACTATGCACAACGCTTTCAACTCAGTTACAAACAGGCTAGTCATTGTACCCTAGATCAAGAATCATTGAAACTTGTCCTTCTTAGAGGAATCAAAGAAGAATATCTAGAAGTCTTGAACCTGTTAGGAGATGGAGATATATTCTAGAAAACCTATGACCAAATTCTACAAATCTTCAAGAACTATTCTAGATCCAGAAAAGGTAAAAATGGGATACGGGATACACATCCATTTACAGGAGGATCATCCTCTTCAGGACCAAACCTCACAAAGTCTGATTTAGGAAATCTTCTTGATGATATGAAAAATGATATCCTTCAGTCCCTAGCAATGCAATTAGATGCAATCCAAATAAAAAGAAACAGGATGAGATAAACAAAGCACTGGCATTATTTTTCCCATGCTACAGAAAGAAACATGAAAAGGGACAATGCCCATTAAATACAATAGAAATCTGTGGCCTCTGTACCAATGATCATACTACTGATAAATGCCCTTTGCTGCCATCATGCAAAGCTGCCATACAGGATCCCACATCTGAAGGTACTATGGAACAACTCTATTTTGTTAATCATAGAAGAAACAATTTTGTTAGGCCCTTCCAACCCAACAACCAAGCATATTTTAATCAAGGAAGTAATCAACAAAAATGGAACCCCTCAGCACCAACCACATGGCCACCTCAAGCATATCCAAGCCAATGGAAGACAAGACAAACGTTGTATCAACAACCATATTACACACAACCTTATTCTCCATACCCCCCACCTTTTTCTCAGCCACTGATGAATTATGGAAATCCATATCCATATTCAGCAAATTGGAGGAATCCATTGCAGCAGCCACTAATCATGCCTGCCCCACAGAACCAACCACCTCCCATATCACCCCCAATCCCTTCCCAATCGGTTCCAAACCCAAACAACAACAGAACATGGAAGCAACAACCCTATAACAATGAAGTGGTGCAATTTCCTACTTATGTTGTGGATGCACTTGAAATAAATGAAATCAATCTCAGATCTGGAAAAACATTGCAGAACAACCATCCATAGAATAATCAAGAGCATATCAATCACGATCAAATAACACATCCTGAACCACAATAGCCAGCTAAGACACACTCTCAGGAAGAAGAAAATCGGCCCCAAATACCCAACAGAAACCCCCCATTCCCTGAGAAACTCATACAAAACACGAAAGAGGAGGAGGAGAACACTATCCTTAACGAATTAAAACATTTGAACGTCCAAATCCCCATTTTACAAGCAATAAGAGATGTGCCAATATGCAATAAATTTATTAAAGAAAATTGATTAAAAAGACCCGGCCGAAGGAAACGTGACCCACCAACTATAAACGTAGTGGGCCAATTAGCAGACTTAATGTTGGGTGTCATTGTCAACCCTAAATACCTTGACCCAAGCAGTCCATGTAACCATTAACAACAGACCTATTGCAAGCATCCTAATTGATCTAGGGTTCAACATGATGATAAAGGACACAATGATAGCCTTAGGAATCCAATCGATTATCAGACCAACCAATACTGTGCTGCAGCTTGCTGACACCTCAACTGTAAAACCAAAAGGAATGCTTGAGGATATCATTATCAACATAGAATCCTGGGAGTATCCAGCTGACTTCATAGTTATAGAGGTCAAGAGAAAGCTCAGTGGGTACCCAATCATCCTAGGGAGGCCATGGCTAGCAACAGAAGATGCCTATATAGGTTGTCGATCTGACAACATGACAATCACCAGTGGGCAGGCTAGAAAGAAGATCACAATTTATCCTCCAACAAGAAAATATACATACATAGAATATGAGAATTGGATAGATGTCTATAATGATATAAACGACCAAAACATACAACCTGTTCTCACCATCGAACCTGCCCTATCTCTAAAGGCTATTGATGAAGACAGTCATTTAGATAGATTTATTCAAAATGCATCTTCTAATCATGATATTCTTGTATATTTTTTTGAAATAGATCAGCAACAGGAAGTTAAGGATTCACCCCACAACTCTGACAGAATGTGGGCAGAAGTGCTCTCACTTGAACAACAGCCACCACAGGTCAAAACAGTCGAGATCATGCCTGGAAAAACAATCAATATTAACTCAAATTTGGATCCTGAACAGGAGCAAGAACTATTGAAAGTGCTCTTAGAAAACAACAAGGCTTTTTCATGGACATACACTGATATGAAGGGAATCCACCCAGACATTTGCAAGCATTACATATATATCAAAGAAGGCGCTGTACACATTAGACAACCCCAAAGAAGGATGAACCCAACATTGAAATATATAGTTAAATTTGAATTACAGAAGTTATTGGATGCAGGGTTCATCTACCCAATCTCAGATAGTGAATGGGTCTCACCATTGGTAATAGTCCCTAAGAAAGGAGGGAAGTGGAGGATCTGTGTATATTACAGAGAAATCAACAAGGAAACTAAAAGAGACCACTTCCCTCTACCATTCATTGACTAAGTATTGGGCACACTGGCTAAAAATAAATTCTTCTAATTTTTGGATGGATTTAGTGGATACAACTAGTTCCTAATCCACCCTGTTGATCAGGATAAAACCACATTTACATGCCCATGGGGCACTTATGCATTCAGAGTGATACCGTTTGGACTCTATAATGCCCCAACAACATTTCAAAGGGCCATTTTGAGCATATTCTTCGACTCTATCAATGATCAGATGGAAGTCTACATGGATGACTTCACACCTTATGGGAAAAATTTTCACCAGGAACCACTTATACTATGAAACGAGAACTCGACACAGTTCTCATTTTTCTCTCTCCTAAGTTTAGTAGCTATTTTTACCTCGGTTTCAAAAAGCGTTGATGCCAGTATCACACATTTTCATTTTGAGGCATTTTTTTGGGCCTTTGAATTATCTTTGTCGTAAAATATATTTAATTTCTATTTTCAAGTGTGTTTTTAGAAATTTAACAAAATAGCATACATTTATAAGTAATTTATAATAAAAAACATATACATTTTGCAATTGTTTCTAGAAAATAAGACATTTTTATGGACAAAATAAGACATTTTTATTGACAAAATTATAAAAAATTTCAGAAAATAAAGACATTTAAAACCATTTTCAATGATTTTTTAGATATTTTTTCTATAAAAACGATACTATTTCATATTATTTTCCGAAAAGTGACGATTCACATAAATTCAAGAAACATATACCATATATTTGTAAAAAACATATTAAAAATATTATATATAGAAATTTTATTTCTAAAATAAAGTTTGAAAGTCAAAACATTACTAATATATCTTATCAAAAAATTGCCAAATTTAAAATTTTCTTCAAGACATGAAACTAATCAACACTTTAAGTTATTAGGCACTTTTAGTCTCTTGTAATATTTATTGGAATGAGCATAGCTGACACATACATCTATCTTCACAAATTTTTGTATTACTTTGTGGTTTACAGTCTTTTATTATTTCATCCATTAATAGAATTTGGGTTTTTTTATATTACTATGTTCTTTGCAATATCTTATTTTGTATATTTCTATTTTATCTTTCTTCCTTCATTCTATGAAAAATCTAGATCAAACATCTCTTCCCTATTCCATTGATTTTTATGAACATGATACATTATAAACAGGGAAAATATATTTAATCAATTGGAACATAGATGTCTAAGTGTTAAGACTCCATAGGAGCCCAAATATTTGTATTTTATCAATATTAAAAAGAAAATATATGATTATATCAAGTGACTATAATCGCAATCACATTAGAGAAAACAAATAATTGATAGAAACACACAAAGCCTAGTTCGTGGCTTAAAAATTTAGACATGGAATATATCTATATATCTATGTAGAAAGGTTGAACACCACAAACTTCACAAGGAGGGTTATATTAATTGGCAATATAAAATATGCCTTTGCGCCATTCTTAAAAATATATCTAGAAAGATAGTGTGATGAACCTGCAATAATTAACTAATGCAAATACACGAGATATCAGAAATAATAGAACTCAGAATCACTTTTATATTGATCATGGGTTACTTCGAGGGGGAAACCTCCTTTGAGAAAGCTCAATACAATTAACTTCACGGTGCCTTCATAGGCCTCAACACACACTTATATACTAAGTCTAGGCGCCAATACCATGGGTCAATACTATGTGTCAATACAAACCATGGGCTAAGTCTAGGCGCCAATACTATGAGTCAAAACCATGGGCCAATACAAACTATGGATAAACAAAACTATAGGCCACTTACAAAGCATATGTGCCAACAACAATAACACAAACTATGGATCAACAAATAATACAAGACGACTTACAAAGCGTATGCGTCCAACAACAATATACTAACAAAGTAAAGACATGGGTTCCTAACATCCCCTCTCCCTTAGAAAAAGCTTTATCCTCAAAGCTTTAGATGTGGAAATTGATGCAAAATATGAAGGAGTGGGTCCCCTGTAGCATCCTCGGGTTGCATTCCGAGCCACTGGTGCCTTTGGATTTTTAGGGAGGATTGCGTGGAAGGCTATAGACGAAGAAGAACCATATCAGCGATGTGAAAAGTGTGCTCAGAACGGTGCTGATCGGCTTGTTGTTTCAGTCGAATTCTTGCCATGTGAAAATTGTCCTGCAGAATGAGAAGAAGCTGATCACAGTTTCGAAGAATTGAGTCAATTGCCTGAACTGGGGAGTTGCTGAAGGTGTATGGAAGAAGAACTAGTGGTGCCTATCCAGAGACTGCTTCATATGGTGTCCTTTGAAATGTGGTACTATACCACTGGAGCGCTTCTAGGAAATCCATAGAAATAGTTGTCCAAATCTGTGGAGGGATGGGCAAGGGTTCGAGTAGTCCCGAAAGGAGGGTCGTTTCACCCTTGTTGACCTGGAAAGTATCACAGTCAACCACCATCCGTTGAATTGTCCTTTTGAGTCCCTGCCTAAAGAAGTTACATTGTTCCTGGTCATACGTTTTGAGGAACCCAAAGTGCCCTACTGATGAAGAAGCATGGAGTTTATAGAAGAGATAGCCTTGTTGAACAGATTGCAACCAATTTGGAACAAACAGATAAATAGCTGTAAGAGAAATTGGGTCATCAAATGTGCGAGGAGGAGCATCTTCCACCATAATGTCCTTACCCTTCTGGTAAGTGGTCACATAGTCATAACCCATGAGTTGGATAACCCATTTCAGGTGTGCTGGGGAGGAGACCCGTTGTTCCAGGAAATTTTCCAGACTCTGGAGATCAGTCTTGATGCAGAAATAATTCCCTAATAGGGATGGCTGCCACTTCTGTACTGTATGCAAAATAGCCATCATGTCCTGCTGAAATGTAGATGCGGCTAAATGCTTACCGGAAAGGTCTCATGAAGGCGGCAAGCCCACTGGTGCAACAAAGACACCTGCATATCTATCCAAGGAAGTAGTGGATACCATTGGTGGGTGCATCTGAAGGGAATGGAGATGAGAAATGACACCATGTAGAGATACGCACATTGTGACACTTCCCCTTGCAAGGTAAGGTACCCCCATTGGCAACCATGACTTCAAAGTTGGAGCAAGGATGGACAAAACAATCATCCTGTTTGGAAATCCGAAGGTCAATGAAGTTATGAGTGCTACCAGAATCAATGAGTATGGTAAGAGGGAGCTTCTTGAAGTATCCCCTGACCTGCATTGTTTGTGGGGTGGTGACGTTGGTTACAGCATGGAGAGAGATCTCGGGTGGGTCATCTTGAGATGGGGTGTCAACAGGCGGGTGTTGAATGTCGACTTGATCATCTACTGTATCTGTAGCTTCTTCACCAAGTTCTGAGGTAGGCAGAGAATTCACATCCAAGAGATAGAGCTTTTGTTGAACACATCTATGTCCCCGAGTGAATTTCTCATCACAATTATAACAAAGCCCTTTTTCTCGACGTGCCTGCATCTCTGTTTCATACAAATGCTTGATAGGAGTTGGTTGAGGAGCAAGCGTGATGGGAGGTCGTTGGGAACCCATATTTCTGAAGGGAACAAAGGTGGGTTTGGAGCGTTGTTGAGCTGCGATCTTGTCCTCTGCCAACTTAGCCAACCCTAGGACTTCCATCATTGTGTTGGGACAGAAAATTTTGACCTCTGAGCGGATTTCATACTTGAGACCACTGATAAAACAACTCCTGTAGAATTCAGCATATAATCCTTCTGTGTGATTGACTAGTTTCTCAAATTCCGTCTGATACTCTCTCACTGTGCCAGTTTGGTGAAGTTTAGTGAGTGGTCCTGTGAAGTCGTCAAAAGCACTAGGACCAAATCGTGGCAAAAGGAGTTGGCAAAAATATGTCCAGTTTGGCTCGGGATGAGCTTTAATGTACCAACGGTACCATTGAAGGGCTTCCTGTTCCAAATGAAAGGATGCAAGTGGAACTTTCTGGACATCAAAAGTATTATGCAGACTGAAATACTATTCTGCATGATAGATCCATCCAGTTGGATCAGTACCATTGAAGCGAGAAAAATCAAGCTTCGGACCACGAAAATTGATGGAAGAAGAGAACCCATTGTTTGATGAAGACTCGGACTGCCGTTTATTGTTCATAGATGAATGTTCAAGATGGCGGCCAAGAAATTTTTCATCCAGATTCTAGAGTTTGGCTTGGATGGCTGCAAGTGCTTCTTCCATGGTTTTTGCTCCTGCGCGGGTGACAACCATAACCAGGAGTTTTTTTTGGGGGGGTTGAATGGGTAGAAAAACAAAAACAGAAACTGCTTCAGTAAAGGAAAATTTGGATTTGGGAAAAAATCTGAAGGGTAATTTGGGTTTGACTAGTCTTTGGACACTGTCGAATAGACAGGGAAGCAAAAAATGAGGATTTCAAAAGCGGGGTGAAAGAATGGGAAAATTTGGCATAGGAGGACAAAGAAGCAGAATTTGGAAATGAACTCTGTGGTAAAATTTGAAGGTGATTGGGTGAAATCTGAGGAAGTTATGACAAACCATAAAAATAGACAAATGTGGGATTTCGGGCTTTGGGAAGTGGAATTGGGGATAGGGTCCTCAGGAATGAAATATGCAGAATGGGATTACAGGGGTTCCCTGGAAATTTCAAGGGAAACGGAGTGAAAACAAAGGAGATATGGAGAAAAAAAACATTTTTTTTCTTTTTTAGTATGGAGCGGCTACGACTCAGAAGGAATCTGAAACAGATAGATCTGCAACAGCCCGGAAGGAATCTGAAACAAATAGATCTGCAACAGCCCAGAAGTGAGCGGAAACAGAGGGATTTGAAACGGCGCCGAATGGATTGAAAACGGCTGGATCCGGAACGACTTTCAGAATGGATCTGAACGGCTGGATCTGAAACGATGCAGCAGTGATCGACAACAATTCAGCTGAAAATAAATATGGACCCCAGGTATGTGCAGCTTCCTAACAGTTCAGGGGTTTCACTCGACCACCAATGGTGTCTAGCGGCTTGCGTATTGGGGCAGTACCCCTCACTCACGGCTAAGAAGTTTGACGCGATTACAAATTTAAAAAGCATTTTAATACTGTAATGATCTAAATGCATTTTAATACTGCAAACTATTCCAAAGAGCACTTCCAGGATCCGTTTTGCCCGATTTGTTTTGCATTGAAGGAGCATTTTGGTCCAGGATGATTTGTAAGTCGCCCATAATTTAGACTAAACCATATAATTCCACTCTTCTTGATTACGTACATCAAATGTAATAGGAAGTAGAGTAAATGTATCGTAATGACTTTCAAAAGTAATAATGAATCTAAATGGAAGTAAATCTAACTTAACTTCCACAAACAAATGTAAACTAAAAATCAACAAACTACCACTAACTTTAAACATTCTGAACTACTGTCTATCCATATGTGAACAACATGAAACTAATATAAGTTAGAAGCAAATAGAAGAACTTAACAAAGATGGTAAACTGAACTATATTAGATTTGGAAGCAAGTAGAAAACTTGATAAAGATATTTTATTTTTATTCCAGATCTTGCAACATGAACATCTTCATTAACTAGAAACTAGTCTTAAGATTAGCAAACTAAAACAACTCAAAGAATAGAATTATCAAATATAACTTGGAAACAAACTATTTAGAAACAATATTCATACATTCTGAACAGTAGCTAAGTAACAAAACAGGTTAAAGAACTAAAGTTTGGAAGAAATATAAGAAAAGGATAAGGAGGAAGTAAGAAAGGAGGAAATAATGATGACAATTGAATTAAAAACTCCAAATAACATAAAAAAAGATTAAATTACATCTCAAACTATCAAGGAAGAACAGGAAGAATGATGATTAAGAGGCAGATAAATTAGATTCGGAAAAAGGCCTAAAATAATACAGAAAACACACAAGTCCGAATGACGATCCGAACGCCGGTCTGAATGGCAGTCTGAATTACAATCCGAATGGAGGAAAACGTTTTAAAGTGAGGGGAAGAAGAGTTTTTGGATGATTTAATTACTAGCTGACTTATGCAAATGATCCTACTGTGCACAGGAAGCAGTAGAGAGATGATTAGAGGCTAAGAAATTATTTATGCGAATCATTACCTAAGAGGAAGAATGATTGTATAAGAAGTAGGAAGAAGGTTGGAATAGAAGGAAGGAAGAATTAACCTACAACAAATAGGAAGAAGAACTAATAGAGGAGAAAAGAATGAAAGGAATGCTTACTATGGAAGAATTTGGAAGCAATATCTAACTATGATGATGGAAGAAGGACTGAAAACAAACTACAAATTATTAAACTATTGAACTATTGGTCGACCATTTTAACTCAGAAGAAGGAAGAATGTATTAATAGCAGAATATTAATTATAGAGGAATGAAGACAATACACACAGGAAAACGAATTAGATTACACACACAGGAAATAAACTAGTTAATTTCAAGAAAAGAAATGCATAAAATGTAAATAAAACCTCCAATTGATGAGGGGCCCTTCCCAACAATCGGAGGGTGAACTAGCTCAACTTAAACGACTACCAGCAGAACATCAACAAGCTGCTACTTCCTTTAACTTGAGAAGAATTACAGAACTCTATCTTCCACTATCTATGACTTGCGAACTAGCTAGATTCAAAAATTAAGACAAAGACTCTGACTCGGACTCACTCGTCTCAATCACAAAGACGACTATTTATAAGTTACAATGGGTGAGAGGGTCGACAGAGTCAACCTCTCTAAAAATAGAAGTGTTTAAATGACTATAACTATTGATTTAATTGATACATGCCAACGCAAGGAGCGTCCTTCAAACTTTGACCGGGTTGGTTTCTTCACAGGGCAGCTACAGTTTTGATCTAACTCAGACGTGGATGAGCGATGTGCTGGCGAACCGAATCGTGGGAAGGAGAACTCCGTCTAGAACGACAACATGAATGAATGTGAGCATGCATGAATAGGTGTGCGTAACTCTCGGCCAAACGAACAAGAGAACTGGTGCGCTGGAGTGTTGACATGGGCACAGGAGTTATGTCAGCATACTGAGCATGATTCCAAGTTGAAAGCACAGAGGAACCAGAGGTTAAAGTGTTCACGTGGATGTGAGATGTGCTGTCAGGATTGGCGAGCATAAGGGCGGCTCTTCTATAGCAATAGCTCATTAACCAGGCCCATTGCGTGTCGAACAGAACCCATGTATCCTTCTCTTCATTCAATGGTCTAAGATGTGTCAACCACGGATTTCGCGGGCTAAACGGAGGGCTGAAAAATGAGCTGAACGCATTTTAGGATGAGCATGCAGCACATGGTTTGAATGATGGGTCATTTGCAAATCGTAGCCTGTCAATTAAAACCATAAGTGTTAATTATGCCCAAAAACAACATTTTAATCATAAATAAACCATAATATACGAAACATAATAAGATTTGCATGGTAAGTGAATTTGTGCATACCTGGAATGTTTGATGAGCTGAATGGCTAAGAAAACAACTTACTATAGCAAACATGATAGAAATAACACCACTTCGAGTAAATTGAATGATAAAAATGGTGACAAAATTGGACACCAACAATTGTGAGTAGCATGGAGTATGTAATGGATTTCATCTTCTTTGATGCATCTCCTTAATATTTGGTCAAGCCCTTGCTTGAAAATCATTCCTTGTATCCATGTATAAGTTGCACTTTGCCTTATGATTTTGCACTTTTCTTGATAGTTATAATGTTGTGTAAATTTTCCAGATACCAAGTAGTTTTCTATATCAGAAAACCATAGAATTTGTGTTGAGATTGCAAATAGGTGTTCATCGGGGAAGTTATCATTTACTAACTCACTATCCTGTCCATGGGTCAGTCTAGACAGAAAATCGGCTACCACATTATGTTTTCCTGGCTTATACAGGATTGTTATGTCAAATTCTTGCAAGAAGAGTAGCCATCTAATAATTCTAGCACTTGTATTAGGTTTATTCATAAGGTACATGATTGCAAAATGGTCGGTGTGGAAAAAGACTTGGTATCCAGTGATATAGTGCTTGAATTTGTTTATGGCATGTATGACAGCCAAAAACTCCTTTTTTGTGGTTGTATCATTGAGTTCTGCTCCTGCCAAGTTTTTGCTAATGTAATATATGGCATACGGTCTCTTTTCTTCTTCTTTCCCGAGGACTGATCCAATGGATTTATATGAAGCATCAAAATGTATGTGGAATGGTAGTGTCCAGTTGGGTCCTTGGAGTATTGGGGCTGTGATTGTCTTCTCTTTGAGGTTTTCAAATGCTAACATACAATGCTTGGTCGAGATTAATTATGTATCTTTTGTTAGAAGGGCAGACATAGGTGCAACGATTTTTCTATAACTTTCTATAAATATTCTGTAGTATCTTGTTTTCCCAAGGAAACTTTGCACATCTCTTTGTTTGACAGGTGCTGGAAGTGTCTTAATGACCGTGACTTTTTCTTGATCAACTTCAATGCCTCTTTGTGAGATATGGTGTCCCAACACTATGCCCTCTTGCATCAGCATCCTGCATTTATCATTGCTTAGACATAAGCTCATTTCGAGGCATTTTTTTAAGACTAATTCAAGATGTTGTAATACTTGAACCACTTATACTATGAAACGAGAACTTTATACTATGAACGAGAACTTTAGACATAAAAACGTTGATTTTTGCAAAAAAAAACACCAAAAACACCCCCCAAATAGAAAAGTGTTGATACCAGTATACACGAATTTTTTGTTGTTGTTAAAAAATAGAGCCATGGCCTAAACATCCCATACTCTTGTTTACAAAAACTTTAAAATCAACCCCTAAATTGGAATTTTTTTTTTTTTTCAAGAGATAAATTACAACTTTTTTGAAACTTGCATATTAAACAAACAAACAAAAAAATCATAAATAATTTCACCACTCTAACAAATAAAAACCAAAGAAATTATGATGCGATTCATAATGAAATAATATATTAGACCATACAAGAACAAATAATTCATATAAATATTCAAAAACTTATTTAGAGTTTAAAACTTCTTTAGAGGTTAAAACTCATTTTATATTTTTACAAATTTTAAATATAAGATTTGAAATGACAAGAAAATTATCAATTAAAAAAAATTAAAATACTAAATTTTATAGTTAATCAAAAGTATTGTTTCCGACATTACAAGTTTAAAAATGAAACATATATTAATTCCAACATTTGTTTTGTGCCCAACTTATGTTTTACATATTATATATGAATGTAAATATTTTGATTTTGATTTGGGCGCCCAAGTGTTATAAGTGTTCTTGGATATGTGATATGCGTGACAAGATTGCCCTATTTAAAGGTTGAAACTTATTGGAACACATTGATATCTTATCTCTTAAATTGCCTAGTGGATTGGGGTTGTCAAGGATTGAAATATTGTTTATTTTTTCTATTATTTTTTTTTATATTTCATAACATCCCTAAGGCTGAAAATTCACATGGTTAAGATATGGGAAACCTCTAGTTAAGAGATGAAATTTTTGTTTTGGAATTAAAAGTCAAAGAGTGAAAACCTCTAGTTAAGAGATGAAAGTGCTCTCTAGAATAGTTTGTGGTATTAAAATGCATTTAGATTATTACAGTATTAAAATGCTTTTTAAATTTGTAATTGCGTCAAACTTCTTAGCCGTGAGTGAGCAGCTCCCGCTCACTTGGGCACCCAAGGGCCGCCCTCACGGCCTGCTCGATGCCTGACATCGGGCAGGCCGTGAGGGAGGCCCTTAGGTTCCCAAGTGAGCGGGAGCCACTCACTTGGGTGCCCAAGGGCTGCCCTCACGTCTTGCTCGACGTCGTGGTTCTCCATTAAGTGATCTCATGACCCTTGTAAAAGTATAATTCCCAAGATTCACAAACATCCAAACTATTTGAGTAGTCATCCATGCTTGAGCTTTATCTACATTATAAGCATTCATGTCTTCTAGGCATGGCTTCTTAAAATGCAAAAAAGTACTCTTCTTTAGTAAGGTCATTATCGATGTCAATATCAGATGGATTTTTAGCAATGGCTACATCTCCTTTGATAAAACTGAGAGCATGGGTTGTGGTCCATCTTCTTGCAACTTGTCAACACCGTAATACAAAATAAGCTTGATTACTAAATGATGAGACCCTAGATCTTCCTATTGAAAAATACTAATAAAAACTACAAAAAAAATTGTTGAACATAAATTTAACTAGTAGAAAATCATTGAAAAATATTCAACTATAGGAATAGAGACTACCATAACAATATCTTAGTTGTAATCATTTTTCTGCCCCTTGTGATCCTTTCAAAACACTTGTTAACATTCAATGGCCAATATCTTGACCACACAACTCCTTCCCTTCAATACCGCATGGTAACTCCTTGACAACATTTTGTGATAATCTACTCTTTCTATCAAGCCCTTTTGATTATCTAGATCATTGTTCAATGCAAGAGAAGAGCATGCTTATCTTTTCAAGAAAAAAGAAAAAAAAATCTATTGCCTACACGACTAGTCCTACAATCACACTCTCTCTAATACCATATCAAAAAAGATAAATAGACACATGAGAAATATATACACAATAACACAATATGGCATTATGAATCACTGATGCAATTATTACATAAGAGTTCACCGCCTTATATATGACTATCACAGAGCAAATCATTTCCACTTATAGATGTAGAATAGATTTGATTTAAACAAATATATATATATATATATAATTAGGTCATAAAATTACTTTTATTGCAGCATGTAAACCTTATATTTAGAAAAAATATTTAACTTAAAACAACATTGATTTATTCATTGTAAAAATATTTGATGCATCCTAAATTGACTTTTTTAAAAATATTACTTAACAAAATTCTCATATATATCTTTCATATTATGCATCCTATTCAGCTATTTGGGGACTCAAAGATAGTAATAGTTTGGGCAAATGGTAAAATTCGGATCAACGCTCCCCACCTCCAACATCTTCTTCTATCAATTAAAGAGTTCATCACCTCCTTTGAACAAGTTTCTTTTGCTCATGTTTATAGAGAATTAAACATGGAAGCATATTCGCTTTCTAAAATGGCACTTGTTGTACCTCCTGGCATCATTGAGGTAGAAGGATGGCAAAACGACCAGCTAGAGGAACACTTTTCGATAATGCACTAATTCATGTAAATCTTTGATGTAAAAGGAAAGTTGCTCTAGGAAGTATGTATGTAACTTTTGAAGCCCTTGCAGCAGAACATAGTTTTTGGATACAAACTCCATGCGAGTGAATGTTAATATGAGTTTTAATTCCAAAACAAAAATGCTTTTTAAATTTGTAATCACGTCAAAGCATATGCGCCAACAACTTCCATTTAGCTTCATTATTACTTTTGAAAGTCATTACGATACATTTACTCCAGTTCCTATTACATTTGATGTACGTAATCAAGAAGAGTGGAATTATATGGTTTAGTCTAAATTAATTTACATTTACAAGTTCTCCCTATTAAACATTTAATCTCTGTGGCTCTGATTCTGTTCATAGTTGTTATCTAGAAGTTTAATTTAGTATTTTCTCACTTTTCTAGAAGTAATTTGTGTTTCAGTATTTGTTTCCATCTTTCTTATTAATTAACCATAGAAGTAGAGTAGTATGATCTAGTACTATTCTGATCTGTGATTTCTTAGTTGTATTCTTAAATATTTAACTCGGTTTTTCATTTTGAAAGATCTTTCGATCTTTTTCCTTATTAAACATTTTTAGGTCTGACAAACATGAAACTTTATAACGTTTTCTACCTTGGCATATATTTTGCTTCAAATCTAAGTTTACTGATCCTGGTTGATAATTAATATTAGGTGTTTTTATTTGAGATAGCTCACACACCCAACATTTTGGTGTCGTTGCCGGGGAGTTGAAATAGGTAGAATTCAGTTGAAATATGTAGAAATTCTCTTCCAAAACTTAGTGATAACTTAGATTAGGCTGGTGGCGGGTGAGCGGTAAGACGAGAGGTAAGAACCTGCGCATCTATTATAACAGGCATCCCCAAAACCCAATAGTAGTAGTTATGCAGTCAGAGTTTCTTTCAGTTATAATTTGTTTTCATGAATAGGTCTAGAGATTCACAAGGTAGATTTATTAAAACTAGTTCTCTTACTAAAATCCCCACTAAAATTCCTACTAACCTATACGGGGGACGTGCCACCCCAAATACTAACTCAACAGAAAGGTATCGGAAGACACCTAAAGGGGATAGTCCTACTTGGAAGGCTAAAGAAACCTTTTCTGGAAACATTTTAAGGGAAGTCATAAGGACATCAGAACAACCTGTTCGTAAAGAAATTCCACTAGAAGAACCTCAAGCTCATATTGAGACTGAACTTAGACAAGAGGAAACTCTGAAGGATAAAATTTTGAAACTTCTTAACCCTCCATTAGTCCAAAATCCCAAAGACACTACTTTTTCAATAGTAGGTGGTCCAGATTTGGTAGATTTTGTCAATCCTGCACAAGTAGATGCTCTTTTTGGGAGCTCTACAAACATCATCATCTCACAGATTGACACAACAACAGTAGAACCTCTAGGACTGGATTCCCACATAGCTGATCATTCTCCTCCTAAAAAGAAGAATACTCTTCCTGAAAAAGAATGTTGGGATATCCCATATTCACCAAGAAAGGAGCCACCTAGATTTTCTCTCTTTGGTAATAGAATCTTCATGGAGGATGAAAATGAAGATCGTGTCCGACAAGATGAAGAAGATGGAGAAGTTAGAACTGAAGGTACCTTCAAGTTCCCTATCTTAGACACTACACAAGATGTTACTATGAAAAACATCCCTCCCTCCTCATTACCAACTTTTTATGGGAAAAGTAGTGAGGATCTCGACACATTCCTATTTGAATTTGACATTTTGTGTAGGAGTTACAATTACCTACAAGATGGCCAAAAACTAAAACTTTTTCCTGCCACATTAAAAGATTCTTCTCTTCAATGGTTCATGGGATTAGGAGAATCTAGTATTAAATCTTGGAAGACATGAAGAATGCATTTCTTCAGAAATATCAGGATTACTGTAGACCAAAGGACTCTCGTAATGATATTTTTAAAATTCAACAGCCTGGAAGACTATCTCGAAATATTTAACTATGTGTTACACAAATCTAAATATAGTAATCTTCGAGAAGATGCAGTAAGAACACTCTTCCTTAAATGAATCTTAGAAGAATTCTTGGATAACCTTAATCTCATGGAAGCAAGAGACATTTCTCATAAATCTTTTGCAGAGATTTGTGAACTATGTAGGAATTACTCTAGGATCAGAGGGAAAGGTGGAAGACACTTTCGAGAATCTTATGCTAGGAATTCCAAAGGAAACACATCCGGTCCTGGTGGAGTTACAAGGGTAGAGTTAGGGAACCTATTAGAAAAATTCAAAACAAATATTGTAGGAGCTATGGGTTCTTAGCTAGATGCACTACAAGCTAAAAAGAGACAGGATGAAAAGCGTGCAACAATGAGTATTTTCTTCCCTAGTTGTAGAACTAAACATCCTCAAAGAGAATGTCCATTAAACAATGTTTCAGTTTGTCACCTCTGTACAGAAGAGCATCCCACTGATAGTTGTCCATCGTTTCCTGGATTGCAAGCTGTATACAAGAGTGTATGTTTTGGTGAAACATCTGGGAGGCCTTAGCATCCTAGGGATAAACCTTCGGGTCATGATCCATCATTCCAATTTCCACCTTACTACCATCCTTATCAACCTTCGCAACAATGGAACACTTCAGGCTGGCAGAATTTGCCACCGCAGTACCCTTCTCAGAATGCTCAATAGCAGAAATGGCCTCATGGATGGAGAGGACAAACTTATACTCAAACACCTCCTCCTATGCCTAACTATCCTTACCCACCTAGTGTTCAACAAATTTTTCCTAGGTTTGCACCTCCTTCACTACCCCCTATCCCAAATCAACCTCATCATTTCCAGAATATGAACCCTCCAAGACCCACAATATTACCCGCACAACCGATACCGAATCCTAACAACAAACCAACCCAAGCGATTAATAACATTGGGTTATTACCTCTTCCATCATATTCTATTTCATCCACACCAATACATGAAGTTCAATTGCGGTCTGGAAGAGTTTTGCAAGATCATCCTAAGTCATCAGTTGTTATTCAAGAAGAAAATGAAGAAGAAAATATACCTAATGAAATTTTAAATGATGCCATTCTTGAAAATGTGGTGGTTCCTAAATCCTAAATCTTCAACACATAACCTTCCTCATAAAGAAGTAATATCAGGAAATAAATCACCTCCATATCCGGAGTGTCTAACATTAGAAAAACCTGTAACTTACCTAGAATATAACATCATTAATGAATTGAAAAATATTTGTATTAAGATTCCTTTATTACAAGCCATTAAAGATATACCAATATTCAGTAAAGTGATAAAAGAACTCTGCATTAAGAGACCATGTAAGAAGCAAAAAGACCCTCCAACAATACATGTCATAGGTGAAATATTAGATTGTATAGCAGAACAGCCTAGAATTCCGAAGTATACAAATCCAGGAAACCCTGTAGTAACTGTTCTCATTAACAACATTGCTATAGGAAACACACTCATTGATCTAGGGGCTGCTATTAACCTAATGACTACTATAGTTTTATAAGCTCTCCAATTAGGACAATTCCTCTGCCCTACCCCAACAATGTTAGAACTAGCAGATCGTACTATGGTGCAACCTGCTGGGATTTTAGATGATATTATGGTGTCAGTAGCCTCATGGGAATATCCTGTGGACTTTATGGTTATACAATCAAAAGATCCATCTAGAGGGCATCCTATCATTTTAGGAAGACCCTGGCTGGCTACTGCTAATGCATTCATAGGATGTAGGGATGGAGAGATGGTTATCTCTGATCGGTTATCTACAAGAAGACTATCTTTATACCCACCAGCACAGCCCGTAGCTGAAAACTTATTTTGGTTAGATTGTCCTTTTGGAGAAGAAAACCTGGAGGAACTTTCCCTTGTTAGTGATCTTTCCTGGGCACTTCAAGAACAAAGTATTGAAAATGTGTTGAATCAATTTATTTCCTCCACCACATGTATAGACTTTCCTCAGTCTTTTTCCCAACCAGGGTATTTTTTAAGGATTCTAATATTATACTTAAGTATAGTATCCTAGGCGATTATTTTAGATTGAAAAAAACATGTATATAGATAGGTAGGCGAATATTAAATATGAAACATACAATTTACTACTAAAATGTGTAAATTTTGGCGAATATTATGATAAAAAAACATATTTTATGTAAATATAGGCGATATTAGAGACTAAAAATGACCAAATAACAAATTTATTTTTTGAAAAAAAACCCAAAAAATAGCCAATTGGCGAAATTTCGCCCTTAAAAATTACCCTGTTCCCAACTTGACCAGATTTTTGGAGACGAATTTCAAGAAAACATGAGTCTCTCAACATTTACAAGTACACCTTGTGTCTTTACAATTGAATAACAACTAGGATCTTATACCGTACCATGTGAGGTTAGTTCTGAAAAATTCCTACATATAAATGCAGGTTTAGATGAGAGTCAGCAAAAGCAATTGTTAAAAGTTCTCAAAAGTCAAACTGGATCTTTCACTTGGGAATACACCGATATGAAGGGTATACACTGAGATACTTGTATTCACTACATTTACACAGACACAAATATACCTCCCGTCAGACAACCCCAGAGAAGAATGAACCCAGCTCTCAAAGATATAGTAAAAGAAGAATTACAAAAACTTCTTAACGCTAGATTCATTTACCCAATTTCTGATAGTAAGTGGGTGTCTCCTCTGGTAGTAGTCCCAAAGAAAGTCAGAGGGAAGTGGTGTATCTGTGTTGAATTTTGAGAATTGAACAAAGCCACTATTAAACACTATTTCCCTCTACCTTTTATAGATCAGGTGTTAGATACCCTATCAGGGAAACAATACTTTTCTTTCCTAGATGGGTATAGTGGATACAATCAGATATTAATAGCACCTGAGGACCAAGACAAGACTACCTTTACTTGCTCTTGGGGGACTTATGCCTATCGAGTGTTACCATTTGGCCTTTGTAATGCACCTGCTACTTTCCAACGTGTCGTTTTAGGTATCTTTGTTGATCTTATACATGATTGTGTAGAGGTCTACATGGATGATTTCACAGTCTATGGTAATACCTTCCAAGAAGCCCTTGATAAGCTCGAGACAATTCTTATTTGATGTCAGGACACAAAATTAGCCCTTAGTCATGTAAAATGCAAGATGTTATTACCGAGGGCATAGTTCTAGGACATCATGTCTCTCTTCAAGGAATCAAGGTGGATCCTTCCAAGATAGAGATAATTGTCAATCTTCCTCCTCTAAAGACTCCGAAGGAAGTTAGAAGCTTTCTTGGCCATGTAGGTTATTATAGGCATTTTATAGAAAATTTTACCAAGATAGCCACACCTATGTTCAAACTACTCATGAAGGACACAGAATTTCAATGGACTGAACCTTGTCAAAAGGATTTCGAAACTTTAAAAGAAAAGTTATCAGTAGCACCAGTACTTAGGGGCCCTAACTGGTCCCTTCCTTTTCATATCTCTATTGATGCATCCGACATAGCTATAGGGGCAGTCTTACGTCAAAAAGAGGAAAAGTTATCTTATGCCATTTATTTCGCTAGTAAAAACTTGACTCCTGCAGAATCAAAATACACTGTTACCGAAAAAGAGTTTCTTGCAGTAGTCTATTCCATCAATCAGTTTCATCATTATATCACAGGATATGAAATTTTCATACATACCGATCATTCTTCTATTAGATTTTTTATGAATAAACCAGTTACCAATGGTAGAGTGACTCGGTGGCTTCTTTTGTTACAAGAGTTTAATATCACCATTGTTGACCGTCCTAGTCGAGAGAATGTAGTAGTAGGCTTTCTCTCCCAATTTCAAATTGACAATGATGATAGTCCTATTGATGATAGCTTCCCATATGAACATTTATTCGTTGTCTCTGTTCGAACCCCATGGTTCACAGACATAGCCAATTATTTGGTAACTGGAAAGCTACCAAACCATCTCTCCCCACCCGAAAAACGTAGAATTATAGTTCAAAGCTCTAACTATTCCTGGGTGGATAATGATCTCTTTTGTACCGGTCCTGACCTTATTATTAGAAGATGTGTACGAGAGGATGAGATGGCAGAGATTCTTCATGCATGTCATGGTGGACCTTGTGGTGGACACTTTTCTGATAAAAGAACATCATATAAGGTTTTACATTCTGGATATTATTGGCCAAGCATCTTCAAGGATGCTGCCAAATATGTCAAGGGATGCGATAGTTTCCAAAGAATGGGTAGACCTACGCCATTTGATGAGATGCCTTTGCAACCTCAAGTTATGATCGAGCCTTTTGAAAAATGGGCTCTAGATTTCGTTGGACCAATTTCCCCTATGTCTCGTAAGAATAAGTACATCCTAGTCTGTACAGATTATGTCACCAAGTGGGTAGAAGCCAAAAATTTATTCCAAGCCACAGAGAAATCAGTGTTAGAATTTATGTATGAAGAAATATTTACCCGATTTGGTGTACCTAGGGAAATTATAACCGAGTAAGGATCTCAATTCACTTCCAAGTTAATGAAAGAACTTACTAATAAATATGGTATTAGACATTGTAAATCTTCCCCATATCATCCTCAAGCGAATGGTTAAGTAGAAAGCACAAACAAAGTATTAGAAGCTATCATGACCAAGACCATTCAGTTACACCACAAGGACTAGGCAGATAGGCTCCCAAAAGCCTTGTGGGCTTATAGAATAACTTGGAGAAACACCACTGGCCACACACCTTATGAACTTGTTTATGGAAAACAGGTTCTCCTACCCATTGAATTTCAGGTTAAGACATTTCGTATGGCTGCTCAGTGAGGAATGAATTTAGAAGAAGCACAGAAACAACGAATCCTACAAATAAATGAATTAGACGAGATTAGATAGGATGCTATCCAACGAACAATCTTAATACAGAATCAACGTAAAAAATGGAATGACAGATACATTAAACAAAAAAAAATTAAAACAGGAGACTGGGCATTACTTTTTGATTCGAGATACAAAAATTTTAAAGGTAAATTGACTACTCACTGAATGGGTCCTTGTGAAATTGTTACAACTTTCGATAATGGATCCATTAAAATTAAAACAATTGATGATTCTCAAAATTCCTTTGTTGTAAATGGCCATAGACTTAGACTTTATCACCAACCTATATCTAAACAAGACTTTGTACATAATGCCTTACAACAACAAGAGATGGAGCTGGTAGAAGAGGAAGTCATTCCTCCTCCTCCTAGTCCCTGAAATTTCTAAAGGATTGTCTTTATTTGTACATATCTAAATATATTGTGTTTTTGTTTTAATTATAATAATGAAGAGTTATTTCTGACAAGCTGATTGTATTTATAAAGGGAATTCATTTATATGTTCAGCTCATGAAATTTTTGCCATTAAAAACATGAAATTTTTTCTCCCTTTTTAGATTTCTTATGACTTTTTTGTACATATGTTTTGTTTTGAATAAATCAAAATCATCTAACAATGGTTTTGTAGTTTAATTACAAGGACCTTATCCGCTCATGCAATATTATTGAAAAGGAAGCACTTAAAAGAAAAAAAATTTCAATATATCCTAATCTTTTTTTCAATTATTGATTGACATTTTTAGCAAAAGAGAAAGTGTTCTTTATATTATCTTGCAACCATTTCATTTATTATTTTGAATATGGTATTTGATTCAGGCATGCACATTTCTGATTATCGTTTAGAACTGTTGCTTAAAATACCTATCTTAATTGCTATGATCTCAAGAAACAAATATTCTATCTTACACCTATGGATCATTGGCTTATCCTAGACTCATTATCAAAACTTGTCTCTTAAAGCATATTTTAAAGGTAACTTAGAAGTGAATGTTAGTTTTATTCTTGTGGGGAACATTACTGAATTCTTATGAAAGAGATAGATATAGATCAAAGAACAGCTTTAGGTTATTATCTTTTGACATTATCCATAACTTTGGCTATTATAAGTAAAAGTTGCTCATAAAGGTTCGTTCTAATATTTCGAATTATGTGTTTAGAAGGCTTAGCACACTCTTGTGCCAACTGGCTTCCTTACAAAAACTATATATATACATATACATCATTATACGAAGCAAACCCGCCGGGGTACTGAACAGGCCTGCTGGCAGCAGGTCCATGCTAAGTAAAATCTTAAACAAGGAAGCTAGGTAAATGCAAGTAAACCCGCTGGGGTACTGAACAGGCTCGTTGGCAGCAGGACTATGCTTGCATGGTACCAAGATAAACCCGCCGGGGTACTGAACAGGCTTGCTGGTAGCGGGTCAATATCGGGTAAAAGAGATCAGTTAATGCATTACTATGCACATGATTCATATATAAGAAACCTGAGTATACAAACACATGTTTTGGCCAATCATCTATACTGTCATTAGAGAATAACTATAAGTTGAACTTGGACCTTGTCATCTAATTCAAACAATACCTAGGATGTTATTATCCTAGAAATGCGACCAATAATTATGAAAATCTCACAAGCTTTACGGTGCACCTTATCTATATCTTGGGATGACAAGAAATATTTAAAATGAGTCATGGATGGCTAGTTTTCCTGTGGCATCTTCCATATCAAATTATACTATCCTTCTTCATATGGTCCTTTGAAGCACTGTTCTATTCTTTATGATAAATATACATATTTGAATCATCTACATGATTAGTTAATATTTTATTTTCTTGAGAAAAGTATTACAACATTTTTCAGCTATTGATAAAATAATTGAATATCTACTGCTCTTTTTGTTGGCTTGAGGACAAGCCATATACTTGGTTTGGGGGAGGATTAGAACTGTTTTAAACTATTTTATTTTATTTTTATTCATAAAAATAAAATAAAAAGTTTATTTATCTTTGAAAGTGATAGGTGTTTGCAGGTTAATGCAAAAGCAGAAGGCAAATTGTTTTAATTAAAGACAAACAAAAAGGGGACATGACTTAAAAGTTCCAGGAAGCAAAGTTTACAGCATTTTCTGTGCACTAACAGCCTTAAAAACCTTGCAAAAATTAGTTCTAGTTGGCTTCAGCAATAAAAGTTTGTATAGACAAAAGTCTGTATGAAAGGTTGAATGACGGATCGAACACCGATCCAAATGAACTGACGAATGCAGCAAATAAGCAACGTTTTGAATAAAAGTGCTGAAGAAATTTTAGTTTTAAATAGCATGCTAGATATTTTTGAAAATTCTGACTAACCAATGATGATAGGGATCAATCAAACGTCAAATCTCGCACTTGGTTTTATTTCCTTATTCATCTCATCTTGTTAAATGAATGAATCTTGTGTCATTATGAATCATTGTATGACCACTATGGTCGTACCTGTCGTTTAGATTCCCATCATATGGATCGGATCCTTGTGATCTTCCATGTGTAGAATATCCCATTATGTGAATTTCGTTCAACCTGTCCAAAGCTTGGCTTTGGACATGGTTGAATATGCTATACCAAACACGCACCTACCGAATTCACGCACTTCAATTCTAGCACTTAACCCAAGATCTTCAAAGCACAAGTGTGATCTTTCAAAACACGCTTTACCTATGACCACCCAGCCATCCAAACAGACTTCAATTTAACTGATGGCTGCGTGAACTACTGCTTCACTCTGTTCACCCTTCATTTCTCTCTCTGCAAGCTGTGTCCTCTGCAAATTCCTTGTATCCCCTGCATTTATTTGTTGTTTCCCTTGTCCTCTATCAGCAATGCCTAACCATTGCGAGCCAGGTAGCTACCAAGATCTTCTTCATATCCCTAAGTTTAAAAGATGCCATGAGTTATTCTCTCAAGCAGGATGGAATCCATTTCTCCACCGCCTTGATGGTCACGACTATGAGATTTTGTCGTTGTTTGCCAAAGTTTTCGATGGAAAAAGGGCCAAGGTTGGCCATCTTGTTTTCTCCGTAACAAAAGAGTCAATAGCGTTAGCTACAAAGCTCCCTAGAGAAGGTGCCCGATGGCATAAGCATTTGTTTCTTCCACGAGAAGCTCACCAGTTCGGTCTCAAGCCCAATTTTCAACACATTACTAGCACCAAAGGTTTTCGTAGAGAATGGATCAAGCCAAAGTACTTAGATATTTTGACCATTATCATTCACTTAGTCACCTACGAGGGTAAGTTTACTGTTTTTAAAGCTTGCCATGTTAGACCGTTAGCTCATTTTTTCAATAATCATACTTTAAATTTCCCATTCTACTTTCTAAAGAGCTTGGAAAAGATGTCGAGTCAAGTTAGAAAGAATACCATTAACCCTTCTAGTAGCTTATATCACCATTGCCTCATCAAGCTTTTAATCATTCATTGATTAGAGGAGAGAGGTCAGACTTGGGACCATTTTGTTTTTGAGATATTAAACCCTCATTTATCCACTATCAAATCTTCCTCTTCTCAAGAACACCTTCATGCCTAAGAAGAACCAAACACTAAACGTATACGATTTGGTGAGGGTCCCTTAGATGATATGCACTCTGTCCATTCAATACATTCTCCTATTGAACCTAGAGAGACAAATTATGACCAGTCCATTGATCAGCCCGACATTCAGACTATCTTTCAGCCCTCATGCTCAAATATTCAGTTGGACGATCATACCTTTGAGTCATCCCTCCTCACACTAGCTAATGCATCCGTTCAGATGAGTGAAGCTTGTGCTACTAGAAGCTATCCTGCATGTAACAAAGACAAAAGCTTTGAAGAACAGACTATTAATGTTGAGACATCTCCAAAAGAGAAGAGTCCTCAAATGGACTTGAAGCATGATATAGAACAACCTATTTCGAGTCAACAAAAATGGGATCAGTTAACCCAAGAGATAGCACAATTAACAGAACAAAGTCAAAGCTATGTGGAGACAATCTCTGAGCTCCTTGAAGAAAATAAGATGTTGCGTACATAATTGAAAAACACTGAATGCTCGGTTAACGCCAAAATAACATCCAATGCTATCCTTAGGGTAAAATATAATTCCTTAAGGGGTCATTTCAAGAAGCTCCAGGCCAAGCATGCATCTCCATCATTCGAGTCAAAGACCGTTGCTATCGCAGCTTAGCCTTCCTCCTAATCACTTTTTGTTTTGCTCAGTGGGACCTGGCATGACTCCGGTTTGGGGGAATGTTGGTGTCCATTTTTGTCACCATTTTTTATCATTCAATTTCCTCGAAGTGGCGTTATTTCTATCATGTTTGTTATAGTAAGTTGTTTTATTAGCCATTCAGCTCATCAAACAGTCCAGGTATCCACAGATTCACGTACCATGCAAATCTTATTATGTTTCGTATATTATGGTTTATTTATGATTAAAATGATGTTTTTGGGCATAATTAACACTTACGGTTTTAATTGACAAGCTACGCTTTGCAAATGACCCATCATTCAGACCATGCCCTACGTGCTCAGCCTAAAACTCTTTCATCTCATTGTTCAGCCCTCCATTCAGCCCGTGAAATCCGTGGTTGACACATCTTAGACCATTGAATGAAGAGGACACATGGGTTCTGTTCGACACACAATGGGCCTGGTTAATGAGCTATTGCTCTAGAAGATCCGTCCTTATGCTCACCAATCCTGACAGCACATCTTATGTCCACGTGAACACTTTAACCTCTGGTTCGTCTGTGCATTCAGCCTGGAATCATGCTCAGTATGCTAACATAACTCCTGTGCCCATGTCAACACTTTAACGCACCAATTCTCTTGTTCGTTTGGCCGGGCGTTACGCACACCTGTTGATGCCTGCTCACGTTCATTCATGCTATCGGTCTAGAAGGAGTTCACCTGCCCATGATTCTGTTCGCCAACACACCGCTCGTCCATGTTTGAGTTAGATTGACGCTGTAACTGCCCTATGAAGGAACCAACCCCATCAAAGTCTGAAGGACGCTCCTTGTGTTGGCATGTATCAATTAAATCAACAGTTACAGTCATTTAAACACTTCTATTTTTAGATAGGTCAACTCTGTCGACCCTCTCACCCATTGTAACTTATAAATAGTCGTCTTTGTGATTAAGACGAGTGAGTCCAAGTCAGAGTCTTAGTCTAAATTCTGGAATCTAGCTACTTCGCAAGTCGTAGATAGTGGAAGACAGAGTTATGTAATTCTTCTCAAGTTAATGGAAGTAGCATCTTGTTGATGTTTACTGGTAGTCATTTAAGTTGAGCTAGTTCACCCTCCAATTGCTGGGAAGGGCCCCTCATCAACTGGAGGTTTTATTTACATTTTCTGCATTTCTTTTCTTGCAATTAACTAATTTATTTCCTGTGTGTGTAATCTATTTCGTTTTCTTGTGTGTATTATCTTCATTCCTCTGTAGTTAATATTCTGCTATTAATACAACCTTCCTTCTTCTAAGTTAAAATGGTCGACCAATAGTTCAATAGTTCAATAATTTGTAGTTTGTTTCCAGTCCTTCTTCCATCATCATAATTAGATATTGCTTCCAAATTCTTCCATAGTTAGCATTCCTTTATTTCTTTTCTCCTCTGTTAGTTCTTCTTCCCATTTGCTGTAGGTTAATTCTTCCTTCCTTCTATTCCAACCTTCTTCCTACTTCTTATACAATCATTCTTCCTCTTAGGTAATGATTTGCATAAATAATTTCTTAGCCTCTAATCATCTCTCTACTACTTCCTGTGCACAGTAGGATCATTTGCATAAGCCAGCTAGTAATTCAATCATCCAAAAAATCTTCTTTCCCTCACTTTAAAACATTTTCCTCCATTCGGATCATCATTCGGACTGCCATTCAGACCGGCGTTTGGATTGTCATTCGGACATGTGTGTTTTCTGTATTATTTTAGGCCTTTTTCCGAATCTAATTTCTTCTGCCTCTTAATCATCATTCTTCATATTCCTCCTTAATAGTTTGAGATGTAATTTAATCTTGTTTTATGTTATTTGGAGTTTTTAATTCAATTGTCATCATTATTTCCTCCTTTCTTACTTCCTCCTTATCCTTTTCTTATCTTTCTTCCAAACTTTAGTTCTTTAACCTATTTTGTTACTTAGTTACTATTCAAAATGTATGAATATTGTTTCTAAATAGTTTGTTTCCAAGTTATAGTTGATAATTCTATTCTTTGAGTTGTTTTAGTTTGTTAATCTTAAGACTAGTTTCTATTTAATGAAGATGTTCATGTTGCAAGATCTGGAATAATAATAAAATATCTTTATCAAGTTTTCTACTTGCTTCCAAATCTAATATAGTTAAGTTTACCATCTTTGTTAAGTTCTTCTATCTGCTTCTAACTTATATTAGTTTCATGTTGTTCACATATGGATAGACAGTAGTTCAAAATGTTTAAAGTTAGTGGTAGTTTGTTGAGTTTTAGTTTACTTTTGTTTGTAGAAGTTAAGTTAGATTTACTTCCATTTAGCTTCCTTATTACTTTTGAAAGTCATTATGATACATTTACTCCAGTTCCTATTACATTTGATGTACGTAATCAAGAAGAGTGGAATTAGATGGTTTAGTCTAAATTAATTTACATTTACAAGGTCTCCCTATTAAACATTTAATCTTTGTGGCTCTGATTCTGTTCATAGTTGTTATCTGGAAGTTTAATTTAGTAGTTTCTCACTTTTCTAGAAGTAATTTGTGTTTCAGTATTTGTTTCCATCTTTCTTATTTATTAACCATAGAAGTAGAGTAGTATGATCTAGTACTATTCTCATCTATGATTTCTTAGTTGTATTCTTAAATATTTAACTCGGTTTTTCATTTTGAAATATCTTTCGATCTTTTTCCTTTATTAAACATTTTTAGGTCTGTTAAACCTGAAACTTTAGAACCTTTTCTACCTTGGCATATATTTTGCTTCAAATCTAAGTTTACTAATCTTGATTGATAATTAATATTAGGTGTTTTTATTTGAGATAGCTCACACACCCAACAATAATGAGCCTTGTGGAGGCCATTGTGCCGCAAAAAGAACAGCCTATAAAGTACTGCAAACTGGATATTATTGGCCAACACTGCACAAGGACTCCTATGATTATGTATCACATTGTGATGATTGTCAATGCATGGGGAAGCCTACACAAAAAGAAGAGATGCCTCTGCATCCCGAAATATCTTTGGAAGCATTTGAAAAGTGGGGATTTGATTTTGTTGGTCCATTCAACCCCCCATCAAATCAGAAAAGCTATATTTCAGTATGCATTGACTACCTTACAAAGTGGGCAGAAGTGGCAGCACTTGCAGCATCAAATGAAACAAATGTAGCAAAAAATTTTATAGATCAAATCTTCCACAGATTTGGAGTTCCAAGAGAGTTAGTTTCTGACCAAGGAAAGCAATTTACATCCAACCTCATCGAGGACCTACTTCGAAGAAACAATGTCAAACATCGAAGGTCCTCCTCCTGCCACCCTCAAGCTAATGGTCAAGCTGAAGTGACAAATAGAGAACTTGAAAGAATTTTGACAAAGACAATACAACTACATAAAGAGATTGGGCAGACAGGTTGAGTGAATCAGTATGGGATTATAACACAAAAACAGGATTTACCACCATGAGTTGGTATATGGAAAGAAAATAATGCTCCCCATTGAATTTGAAATCAGAACATTGAGAATTGCAACCAATTTAAACATGGAACTTTCAGAAATTCAAGAAGAACACATGCTCCAACTAAATCAGCTGGATGAGCATCGCCAACAAACCCTTGCCCACACTGAAAATCATCCAACAATAGAGAAAGAAATGGTATGACAAGAAAATCAAACAAAAGAAATTCAAAGAAGGTGATTGGGCATTGCTATAAGATTCTCGCTTCCAAATTTTTCAAGGCAAACTCAACACTAGATGGTTTGGACCCTACATAATTGACAAAATCTATGACAATGGCGCAGTTAGAATCACAACAATTGATGAAACAGAATTCCCCATGTTGGTGAATGGACATTGAATCAAGCTATACAAGAAACCACAGTCCAGAGGGGAGTTCACACAAATACTCTATCAGAAAAATCTAATGCTGATAGAAAATATAGATACGCACTGATTATTTTTGAAAAAAAATATGAAAAGAAAAAAGAGAAAAAATATATATATGAAAAAAATAAAAAATGAGAAAAAAGAGAAAAAAGAAACAAGAAACAAGGAAAAAAAAACAGGCCAGCATCCACGCAACTAAAATCAAAGGGAAGCAAAGAACGCCAAATCAAGCATCCCAACAGAAGAAAAAATCAGAAAAATTACAGGCGAGTCCGTACAAAGAATACAAGAGCAATATTCAACAAAATACAAAGTCAATCAAGTGAGCCAGAAGAAAAACCAAAAAGAAATATTCAACAAAATCAAAGGTCAAATCAAGCAAGCCAGCATAGAAATGCAGGAAAGCAAAAGACAAAAAGAAAACGAGCCAGCAGAAGGAAATCATAAAAAAGAATAACTACTAATATGCCAAAAATAACTACAAAGATAGACAAAATCTACTACGGAACCCCGCACCCATATGAACAAGCCCACATCATCCGCCAAGGTACGCTAATCATAACAGGTAATCACTAAATTCTTTGTTTAATTTTCAAATCAAATCATTCTCCCCACAAAAACGACTATTTTTCAAGTTGAGGACAACTTTTCATTCAGTTCGGTGGCACAGTTCAGGGTAACCTTACTGTATCATGATGACCTACCTTAGCCATGTCAGGAGAATGACGACCTCCATAACTGCCATATCCTATGATGATCAAAGCACCGACGAAATGTGCAATGATGTAAAGGAATGCATAAGACAGAAAACATGATGCGCAATAATGAGAATGAACGCATAAAAACAGAAAAATAAGATAGCGGGATAAGCAAGAAGACCCAATTAGCAATATAAGCTTCTCAGAAAGGAAGAATACTGAAGGGAGGACTCGACACTTAGCCAACAAGATTCCAACAAGCTGGTGATCGATCCCAAGAAGACAAGTAAGTCATCCACCCCTAAGATTTATGGTTTGATGTTATTTAGCAAACTCAGAAAAGAAAAAAGGATTCAAGAAGAGTGAGCCAGAAGACCATACACCTATATATGAAAAACCGCAGGTGTTGGCCATCCTCCGCAAAGCAAGATGGATGCCAATTATTATGGGCCTAAGAGGATACAACACAATAGTAGCCTTAGAATTTACCCAGAACTTGAAGCACATAAATGAAGAACAATATGTCACTCGGGTGAGGGGATTGCGCATCAAACTCAATGAAGAAGCAATTGCAAAATATACAAGATTTCCCATGGGGATACATTGGGGAAGGGATGATAGAGAACCCAAACAGAGGGTGAAAAAATATTTCTTTGGGCAGGGTGAAAGCTACGAGGAAGACAAGAACATGGTTAAAAGAGAAACTGTGCCTATGCCATGGGACGAGGTGGCCACCATTATCCGGAAGTATATAACATGCACAGGGAGGCTCAGTTACATCCCAACCTTCCATTTCAAAATTCTGGACCTGTTAAGGCATAGGGGCCATATCAGATCAAACAATAACATCAGTATTCCCTTCTACCTTTTGCAGTCCCTCTGGGAAATGAGAAAGAAGGTAGTGCAAGGAAAGGAGGACACATTGGCTCACCATGGATTGATCAAGTTAGTTATTTACGAAGAGTTGAAGGTTCAAATCCCAGAGCTATCATGGGAGGAATTCATTCTGGTCTCGGCTGAAGACATCCAAAGGACGAGAAGCACGCCAAATCCAGGCATAACCTTGGCCTCAGGATCAAAGGATTGGCCTCAGGATCAAAGGTAGATAAATCCACCTCTGCGCCGGGAGCCAAACAAAATATCGACTTGGTCAGTGATAACGAGGTCATGGCTAAAACTCTTATCAGAATAAAACACTCCAAGGATGCCTCTTGCCAGAAAACCTCAGGGGTTTCTATTAGTAAACAAGGGTCAAAATGACAGAGCAGAAGGTTGGCACAACAAAACAAATCCAAGCATACAAAAAAGAAAGAAAAAGAGGCCAGGTTGATAGTACAGAACCTGTCTGACTCTGAAGATTTCGGGGCAGAGCAGGATGACCCTTCTACACCTGTAAAAGAAGATACCTTCCAGTGGAACCCTGCGAATGAAAATATAAACACTGGAAACAATGATCAGCTGACTGAGGAATTGGCCGAGTTGGAAAAATTCATAGAAGAGCTGACTTCCTTGAAGATAGAAGAACAACTCCACAGAAGCCATCCTGTTTCACTGTCTTCGCCACCATTTATGCATGAAAAGACCCAAATTTTAAAGATGCAGCATGCGGGTCAACTGAAGCAGATGGAGCAGCAAAATTTGGCACTTAAAGAAAAATTAGGCCAAGCCCAAGAATAATTGGCCTAGAAATACCAACAAATTCTGCAATTAGAAGACACCTTAACCACCACAGCTAGGATATATAAAGATATATTGGGGTTCAGACCGTCATCTAGGGTCTACACAATTTACCTGAAAGAGAAATGGGGTAGGTTCCAATTACAGAGGCTGAAGCAAGGCCTACCCTTGGAATTAACCACTCCTAAGGAGTTTGTAGACACCTCCCTTGTTTGCATCGAATTAGAAAAAGATCAGTTATGTGAATTCTTCCTGCATAATTTTGTGGTACCAAACTCACCCAATTGGTCACCAAACCCCTACATGGGTGACTTCCAATTAAGAGCACTATGCTCTTGGATGAATCATGAAATAGAAAGGGCCCAATATGTTCATCTCTAGCACGTAGAAGAATGACAAAACCCACTGTGGATCAGAGCTGAAGGAACACATCCCGAGAAGGTAATTCAGGATCACTTTGCCATCACCTCAGAGGAAGATCTAATTCCCATACTTCTCGAAAAGAAACAGGAAGCAGTCTCACATTTTGACATCACCACCCAATGCAACTACAATGAAGTTCAGGAAGCCATCGGTGAGAGGTGGACAGGAATCTCAAAGGATTTGAAAAAGTGGGATCCTCACTCACCCCTTAGGCTGGAAATTGCACTCACCAAAGAAAAGTTGTATAGAGAGTCTTTAATAAAGAACCAACTCAGGTGGATAGGTATGAAATTAAGCCCACCTTTCTTTCTCCCTCTGGCTATTAAGGGGAAGATCGATGAAGAGGAGGAAAGGAGAGCATGGCCAAAAGAAGATCAGACCCAAGGTTATTACAGACAGGCAGGAACTCCTCGCGTTGTTGCATAGGATATCAAGGAGGACGTCATGGAGCAGGATGTGTCACCCAAGGGTGGGTGACATCTCCAAGTATGAGGGAGATGATGAGCCTAGGATATAAGTACTCCATAGACCCCCTTTATGCCACACACGAGCAAGAAAGGATAAGAAAACACCTCTTTTTGTAGGGGAGAATGCATTTGTTTGATTATTAAATGAAGTAGTTTAGCAATTATCTTTTCTTATGCTTTAAGCATTTTATGTGCTAATCATATGAATTTAGGCATGTGTGAATAGGGTGCAGGTGACCTGGAAAAGTAACAAGTAACCAAGCTCAAGACTGAAGATCATGAGTGACTTAGCGATCCCATTTTCTCCTGATTTATAGGAAGGACTCCTATTAACCATGATCATTATTTACAATGTAGAGCTAGGTTAGAAATAAGGATAAATAGGGACCTCTTGAATAGCAAGGGGTCTGGAGACATTTTCGAAAAACAATCTTCAACATATTTTTTGTATTTGAGACAGCTTTGTTTTACGTTTTCCCGAAACGGTGGAGTTATGAATTGATAATGAAAGACCACCGCTATATTAATTCCTTGAGTTCATAAGTTTCTTTCCCTCCTAAAATACGTGTTGAGGAGGGCCCCCTCAATACGTAGATCAGGAGTTTCGTGTTTCATTACAGGTATTTCTCATGCATTTTATTTATTGTTTCTATCATCATGATGCGCGAAATTACTTTGGTATTTGTTTAGACATCAGATTCTGATTTCAGTACAAACGATTTTCTTCCGTAGTTTGATAACACTTCGTCTGTAGTTCCATAATGCACTGTCGATAGTCCTTTGTGTGCCATCCATGCAAGCATATTTTATATTTGAGTTCCAATATTTTCATATCGTTTCCAGATAATGAGTCAGATCCACGATTTCATGCATACTTCCCTTATTTGATTTTGATGAAATAGAGTTTAAATGTTCCAGCATTTGATTTAAATAGAATAGGGTTTAATCGCTTTCAACATTTGATTTGGTAGGCAGAATTTAATTGTTTCCAGCATTGAAATCAATAGGATCGATTTATCAGTTTTTCAGCATTCAATTCCTAAAATAGATTTATCACTTTTTCAACATTCAATTCCTAGAATAGATTTATCAGTTTTTCAGCATTCAATTCCTAGAATAGATTTATCAGTTTTCAACATTCAAGTAATGGAATAGATGTATAAGCTTTCAACATTCTTAGATTCATTTTCTGTTATGATAAAATAGATCTACTTTCATTTCTTAATGATAGGATTTACATGCTTCCATATTTCTTGCTTCCTAGTTTTTATAGAACGATACTTCCTATTCCCTTAGAACATTCTTTAGGATACATTGAACACCTAGAACGACAAATATCACCCTATAGTGCACATATAGTTCCTAGCATCTCTTAAGTTTGTACGTTCGTTGGTCGATAATTAAAGTATACTTTTGGTATATCTACCTCAAAAAGGTACACATTCCTCGAGTCCACCAAATGGTTCTGTCATGCACGAGCTCCCGGATGTAGTGCATATGGATCTAAATATGCTTGGTCCTCTATATCTGAACCATATTTGTCTAGATCTTTATAGCACTCTGATTGTCACAAAAAATGACAGTATAAGTGGTGCTACCAATATCAAACTCTGCTAGAATACCCTGCGACCAAACTGCCTGAATGCAAGCATTGACTACTCCTCGTTACTCTTCATCTGCTGAAGATAAGGCAATGGAAGCCTGCCTTTTTGTTGACCAGAAAATAGGCCCTGTGCCAATCATGAAAACATATCCAGAAGTGGAATTACGATCAATGCTATCACCCGCCCAATCTGAATCAGTGAATCCAACCAAGTCAAGATCGGAATCCGCAACATAGTGAATGCCAAAATGTCTCGTACCTTGCTCATAGTGCAAGATCATTTTTGCTGCCTTCTAGTGAAGCTCATGGGGCTGCTAAATGTACCTTGAAACAACACTCATGGCATAAGAAATATCAAGCCTAGAGTGTGTCAAATACAAAACACTACCAATCAATTGTCGGTAAAGTGTAGAATCCACCAACGGTGTAGAATCACAATCCTCAAGACTGATTCCTGAGAGGAATGGGAATGGTGCAACTTTACATTCTGCCATATTGAAATTATTTAGCAGGTCCAAAGCATATTTTTATTAAGAAATCATTATTCCATCAAAATTCTGAGTGATTTCGAGACCAAGAAACTGCTTCAGCGGGCCTAAATCACTCATATCAAATGCTTAGTGTAAAGCAGTTTTTATAGTGTCGATCGAAGCAAGAATGCTTCCTGTAATAAATAGGTAATCGACATAAAGTAAAATGATCAAAAAATTACCTACATATTTCTATAAATACACATTCAGATCTGATTTTCATCTCGCAATTTTTTGCGACAGAAGAAAGGAATCCATCTTTGTATTCCAAGCTCTTGGGGCCTGTTTTAAACCATACAAGGATTTCCTTAATCTGCAAACAAGTGTAGGATCTGATATGTAACCTTCGGGATGATTCATTTATATCTCTTCCTGAATATCCCCATGAATAAAAACACTCTTCAAATCCATTTGGTGCACCTCCCAGTGCTTGGATGCGAAAATTGACAAAACTAGCCGGATTGAGTCCATTTTTGCAACTAGTGAAAAAGTTTATGTGTAGTCCACACCTTGGAATTGTGAGAATTTTTTTTCCACCAAACTAGATTTGTATTTTCAAGTTGAACCATCAGTATAAATATTTGTTCGGTAGACCCATTTGCATTGAACCAATTTCCTCTTAGGTGGAAGTGAAACTAGCTCCCATGTTGCATTTTTCTGAAGAGAAATGTACTCTTCATCCATGGCTGGTTTCCATATCGGATCTCGGTTGGCATGGTAGTATGATTTGGGATATGACCCAACCATTAAAAAAAAAAAAAATTCAGACAGCAATGGATCAGCATATGAAAGAGCCATACCTTCTCTTTGAAATTCTGCTCGGGTTCTTCTTGGATCGACAAGATTTCCAATGTTAGAACCGATAGATGTGAGAGTCTTTTATGCCCACTTTGGAAACTGAGGGGGCTCATATGGATTTGAATATGAATATGATATTTAATTTTTATTAATATCAGACATAATATCAGAAATATCAAAACATAAAATTTCAGTATCATCTCCCGAATCTTCTTCCAGAAGAGGAAGCAATTTGGCAGTTTCTTCCTCCACTAGTTGTAGATCATGAAGCGGTTCTTCAAATTGGAAACTTCTCTCGATGAATATTCTTCTGGATCTTATATCCATGATTTTTTATCCTTTGTATTCTTCAGCATATCCAATGAGTATGCACTCAATACTTTGTTGTTACAAATATCTTCTCTTCTCAATCAGAATTCTAGCCCATGCAGTCGACCTAAAAACCATGAGATGTGACACATCATGCTTGTGATTTGTGTAGGCCTCGAAAGGAGTTTGAAATTTGAAGGGTGAGTGTGGAAATATGTTCTGAATGTATGCAGAAAAATTCATTTCCTCAACCCAAATATTTGAATCCAAACCTTTCGACTCAAGCATACAAGTAGCCATCTCTTTCAATGCTCGGTTTTTCCTCTCCGCTACACCATTCTGCTGAGGTGTGTAGGGGACTGTCTGCTGGATTTGGATTCCATTTTCCGCACAAAGTTGCAGCAGCTCAGTTTTGATATATTCTCCACCATTATCATATCTAAGATATTTTAGCTTTCTCCCAGTAGCAATATCAACATAAGCCTTGAAATTCTTGAACCTTTCAAACACTTCCGACTTGTTCTTGAGAAAGTAGACCCATGTGAATCTGAAAAAGTCATCAATGAATGTGAGAACATACCTTGATCCATTCATGGATGGATTTGGTAATGGATAATTGATATCACTATGAATCAACCCCAAAATAGCAGAATACCTGCTAGCTTTTCCTCGATTGAACTTGTGTTCAGGATGCTTGCCAATGATGAAACCTTTGCATATCCCTTTTGAGGATTTGATGTTCGGAAGGCCTTAAAGCATGGAATTATTTTGTAGAATATGAAAATATTTATAATTTGTGTCCAAACCTCTCATTCCATAGCTGTATAACCTCATTTCCATGAATCAGAATGGCACTTGGCTTTGAATACGATAGAAATTGGGAAAACTCATATGTTTTTGCAGCATGATTAGCCTTGCTCATTTCAATGAGTTTTCCAGTGCTAATATCAGAACTTTCAACATCATTATGGATGAATAAAACCTTCTTGGGAAAACCGGCATGTTTCATTTGATACACAAAAATCAGGTGCGAAGACAAAGAAAGGGCATACATAACATTTTGAAAACTGCCATGTTCTAAGTGGATTGTACCTTTTCCTTTCGATGAAATTTGTGAATCATCTCCCATGTGGATGGAGATGCAGTTGTCGGAGTCCACTAATGATAAATATTATTTTCTTGCAACCATGTGATTCGAATCTCTTGAATCTATGAGAAGAGATTTTGAATTCGAAACACTTGCCATGAGTGCATGACCTCTTTCTGGATGATCACTCCGGTCTCCATTTTCCTTCTTCCTTGTGCCATATGGAAGAGTGATATTGTTCTTCGCCAAGAGAAGGGACATGTGATTAATATTATTCTTCATGCATGAGATTTCAGGATGAAATCCCCTACCACAGTAAGAACACTTTGTATTCTCCTTTCCCTTTTTCTTGTCTTTTCTTGAGCCTGAAGGCTCATCTGACTACTTGGTCTTCTCCTTCTGCTTAGGATGATCAAACTTGGTATTCTCCTTCTGATTTGTATTCCCTTTAGCATTCGTAGCCTTGGTTCCTCCAGCAAACATGGCTTGATCTTTGGAGGATCTCGTGGACCCCATCTGAACAAGCTTGTCATTCTCTTTAGTTAAGGACTCAATGAATGCATTCAAGGATAGCATATTCCAATTCGGAATGGTGAGTTTTCTCGAATGAAAGGTAGAGCCAAACATAGAATAATATGATCCTAGATTTGAAAGGATTGAAAGGATCAACTGATCATCGTTCTTCTCGACACCACATTGCTTCAACTGAAGCACCAAATGCTTGAACTTGGTGAAAAAACCATTGATGGTTTCAAAAATTTTAGGATTTAGGGAAATAAATTCATTCTCTAACTGATAAGACCTCATATCATCCTTCTTTCCGTAGAGTGTGGAAATTTGCTCCCATACTTCTTTTGGAGTCTTCAATCCGCTGAGATGGAAAAGAAGGTCTTTCGAAATATTGAGACATAATAAACCATAAGCTTCATCAAGATTATTGAAGAACTTGGACTTATCTATAGTTGCATTAGGCTTTGGTTCTATGCCCATAGTAACTTTGTAGAGTTCCTTGGAGAGAAATACTATCTTTGTATCATCCTTCCACTGATGAGAGTTGAAAGGAGTAAGGAGATTGTTTGAAGAAGAGTCTGTCTTCGCTATGGCGAATGTAATATAAGGCTTTGAGAAAACTGCAGTAAAAAACAAACAAACAATCTTTAGGTCGACAACCTCCCAAGTTACATCACACCCAACATAGCCTATCAAGCAAGCTTAATAAGTCAGATGCACAATTATCCAGGATTTATGTGGAAAACTTTCAAATTCTGGTGCAGTGTTGGAATCATTTTGAGCAATCTTGCTCAAGATTCATATGTGATCCAGGTGCAGAAACACTCGTGCATAAAGCACAGGTGCATAAAGAACTAGTGCAGAAAACACAGGTACAGAAAGCACTGGTGCATAAACACTGGTGCATAAACACTGGTGCAAAAACACTAGTGCATAAATATTCATCAGTAAATATCCGTATAAGAGTTGCCTTGTCCTTCCATGGCTCTGATACCATGTAAAATTCAAGCACAACAGATCTAGAACAAAGAACAACAGTTACTAGAGATGCATGCGACAAATTTTGTGTCAAAACACTGGTGCAAAAGGTTTGCAACAATCATGCATTATCATTAACTCAGAATATAGATTACAATGTGTAACGATGGCAATAATAGCCCAACAATTCGAATCCTAGAGAGGTCATTCAAATTGAATTCACGAGAGTGGCTTACTTGGCAGTTAACACCACACGACATGTCAATTAACCACTTAAATACCATGTAATTGACTCTAACAGAATCTGAAACTGTCTAACTGAATCAAGAACTCAACTGAATGCCAAAAATTAGGGGACGACACCTTTCTGACTTCAGTTAACTGATTTTTAGGTGAAATAACACCAGATTAGGTCAAACTGAGTAGGAGGGCGCCTTTCTGACTCCAATTAGCTGAATATAATATTAAATGTTGTCATTTGGACTGAGTAGCGTGCTTTAATCATGAAAATCACCCCAGTTGGATCCCCAAATGAAGGAGGCCCACTTAACCTATATTGATGGCCCAGTTGGCTCCCTGAATGAAGGAGGAGGCCCAGTTGACTCAAACTAATGATATGTTGATGATCTAAACACATATATGAGTCAAAATAATTAGGATAAGTGGTAAATTAGGTTTTTAATCCCAAATAAATGATGTGTTGCTGGAAAATGACTCCAATAGATAGTCCATAGCCCATGTTCCACCCCACTTCAAAATTCAAATCATCTAGCTATGATTGGGAATTCTATAACACCATATCCGGTGTTATAAAAGACTCTCATGGAGAAAAATGATTTCTAAATCCACATTATAATTCGAAACCCCACAAATATTTGATAATTGATGAATAATTGATGATTTTTTACATTTACAAGCATTTTCCATTTATAAGTCAATTGGGTACCGTTTCAATGGAACAATGTACCCCATAGAATCGAACTAATCTAATTAATTAATCCTATTAGTTATTTAGATAATATTTGTAATATTTAGATACATAACATTTCCTTCCCCTTAAGGGGGGATTTGTACTCAAAACTGAGAGTGTTGATGTCCTCTTATTAGGGGTTGTTTGAAGCGTTGACTTAAACACTGCAATCTGGATCGATCTCTTTCTCTGGATGAGATCCCGAAACTTGTGTTGTAATCCTTTCTGCTTAAATGGTGAGTTTTTGAAAAAATACAACTTGTAATTATTTGTTTTCCATGTCGTCTTTTGTCTTCCATTTATGAGAAATTGTGGGTCTTCTTCATTTCCACTTTTTTCATTAGTTGTAGGCCTTACATCGGATGATGTCATAATAATGGAAATATTTTTAAGAGATACTTTTCGACCTTGGAAATTGAAGTGATGGTCATCCTTAAGTGCTTGGAGTTTTAAGATATCAATGTGAACCTTCTTAGTTTAATCAATCCATATTATGGTAGATGGATTCCATCTTACAATTTTAGTGCATGTACACTTTAATTTTAACAATTCCCAAGTTGTTTGGTGGTCATCACAAAAATGAAACACATTTAAATTGACGTCAACATGATTTGAAATATTTACGTCTTTTACTAGCTTTGTTTGAATTGTACCATCCATGGTTTCTTCATTGAACCATATTGTCCTTGAATTCCTCATGATTGTGTCAAAAAATTCAACCTTTGAGCAACATAAACGTTGTTCATCTATCATAACTTGCTTAATAGGACTTTGTAAACAGGTGGACGCAATAACTATTGTGTCATCTGGTTCAACAACAATAGGCCCACTATATTCATCATTATTTAGAGTGTAAGTGACCAATGGTAAGGACACAATATCTACATAATTATTTACTCTTGTTCTTGTAGAACCATCATCAATTCTTCCAACCTGCTAAAGTAGATATTGATTATTTTCATGGTTTTCAACTCCATAAACTAGATCAATAGATATTTTTGGAAAAGGTGGTTCAGAACAATGTGTAAGTGTTTCTTCCATTACACCAGTGGAAACATTTTTATTTTTATTTCCATGAAAATAGGATGGTGATATGGAACTGGACGCACCATTCAATTTAATCTCCAAAACATCAATTTCTCGCTTTTCATATTTTTTATCAGGTTGTTCTTCCGGGCTTTGAAAATCATATTTATATTTAATTTTGAGTCTTTTTCATCATTGAATGAGTATGAGACATCGATATAAACCTTAGAGCTCTCAGCAGTTGCAAATTCAGGCCCTTTCTCGCAACAATCATCTCTTGTACGTTTTTCTGCTTGTGCTAATTCATGAAGTTGTTCCTCTCTATATGATATAATCATTCGATTTTGATGACCTTCATTGCTTTCACTCTCCTTTTTATTTTATTATTCAAATGGTTGTTCAGACATACTTTGAACGTGGCATATTTTTATTATTCCATCTATAGTTTTTGAAATATCTCCCATTCTTTCTTCTTTAAGTTTTCTCATTTCTTAAACTAAGCTGTCATGTTTGGAATACATTTTTTCATGAAGATCTAAATTTAATAATTGGATCTTGTTCCTAGTATGAGGGGATGAGTTTGCGAACACGATTTTTTTGGCTTAATTGTATAATGAAGAAATTTTTCTCATGTAGTGAAGGAAAAAATAAAAATATTATTATTATGTTATATATTTTGATTTTAAAATTTGGATAGGAAATTTAATAAAAAAATGATATTATATAATAATAACAATAATATTATTATAATAATATATTCTTTTATTTGTTACACTTTGTTTTCTTTGTGTAGATTTTTACGCAATGTGGAGGGAGGAAGAAGCAAATGGTATGGGAAGAGGAGGATTGTTGTGAAGGGAGGAGTGAAGGAGGGAGGGATCGGGGTGTGAGGGTGCTACAAGGAGGAAGAGATGTGTGTGTGCAGAGGTTGAAGAGGTATGGAGCGATGACAATGAGAAAAGGAGAATTTGTGCGTAAGGTGTGGCGTAGAAGGTGGAGGAGATGATGATGGGAGGGAGCAGGCGTAGCACGGAGGGTGAAGGTGGAAGGACAACAGGGGGAGCGATGTTAGAGCGGAATATTTAGCACAAGGGTGGGAGAAACAAGGAGTGCAGGAGAAGATATGGAGAATGGGGGAGATAGTAGGGCTTATGGATAGAAGGAAAAGGATATCAAAGATATGGTACTGTGGGGGTCATGGAATGTGGAGATGGAGATGGAGACGCAGGGATCGCGTGGGAGTGGAGAGTGGGAAAGGATAAGTGGAGAAGGGATAAGGTAGGTGGAGAGAGGGGTGAAAGAGGTGGCATGTGCATGGAGAGGGAATGAAGGGCTTGGATGGACTGTGTGGAGTGGGGAATGTGGTGGAAGGCGTGGTGATAGAAGAGCATGAGATGGTGAAGGGAAATGGAGAAATGGAGTGAGGGAGATTTTGTGTAAGACTAGAAGAGACGAAACCTAGCTCTAATACCAATGTAACACCATATTTGGTGTTATAAAATTCTCTCATGGATAAACATTATTTACAAACCCATAGTATAATTCACAAATACTCTAAATAATGTTTCTCCATGAGAGTCTTTTATAACACCGGGTATGGTGTTACAAATTCACAATCTCCACCATATCCTAAAAGGTTAGGATTGGAAAATCCCCCCTACTCAACCTGAATTTTATTTGATAGGTGAGTTGTGGAATGTCTACAATATAATCCCTCTTTTTCAAGCAATTAAAGATAGCCTAATTTATGCCAAGGTAGTGAGAAAAGTTTGTGTTAAGTAACTAGGTAGGAAGCCTGTAACCCACCTACTATCCATCTCATTGGACAATTGGTAGAATTGATGACTAGGAAAATCTTGACTCCTAAATATAAATACCTAGGTAACCCCATAGTAGATGTCTATACCAAATACTTTAGTATACTTTGGGGATTCTATTAATATAATGACTATGGAAGTAGTGGAGCACCTTGGGCTAAGTCCTAGAGGAACTCCCATGGTTCTAGAACTAGCAAATCACTCTATTGCTCGACCAGTAGGGTTCTTAAGGACATAGTCATCTCCGTGGACTCATGGGAGTATCCGAAAGATTTCTTGTTTCTGTGGCTAAATTCACAGTTGGTGGGAAACCCTCTTATACTTGGAAGGCCATGGTTGGACACAACTGATGCCTATATTGGATATAGATCCAGTAATATGAAAATATCGGGTGGGAATTCCACCAAGGAAGTGACATTGTATCCTCCCACTAGGTCTGGCATTGATTTGGGTAAATTCCCTTTGGATAGAAGAAGAAGATTGGGACCAAACTACACAACCCATTTTGACCATTGAAAATGGCCTTATCATTCAAACATGAAATTGAATATGATGTTATCAGCACTAATTTTTTCATGTTGTTCCTTTAGATATAAGAAGAAGATTAGGACCAAACTACACAACTAGTTTTGACCATTGAAAAGCCCTTATCATTCAAATTGAATATGATTTTATCAGCACTAATTTTTTCACATTGTGAGTTAATTTTGGATATTAACTCACATTTTGATTGGTTGGTTTTGTAGGACATATAACAAGATGGTTGTTGAGTGGCGTGAATTCCATTTCAATGCTTTGTGGGATGAGGTGGCTTGATAACCCCAGGTTTGACAATGCCTACATGAGGTAGGGATATTGAAACATTGGGGATATCCTATAATGTGATCAAATGATCACCTGCTTAAGGTATTGATAGGAACATAGAACACTTAGTTGGAGTGCCTTGTCATGGATGGTGAGAGTGATGTACTTGTGGTTGTCAATAGGGAAAGCCGACATTCCACGGAATCAATTTCCCATTTGCAAAATGGGTCAGCCATGATGACAAGGTGTGAAGGAGATGGAGGATCATAGATTTTGTAGGAAAATATTTGAAATTTTTTACATTGTTTGATACCATGAATACAGTCTTTGAAGAGTGTTGGCCAAAAGTAGTCTGCACGGAGAATTTTTTGGGCGATGCCTAACCCAGGAAAATGGCCACTGCATGTGCCACTGTGGAAATCATTAAGGACATGGTCAACCTTGTCATGGGGTAAGCATCGTTGTAAAATGGTGTCAACTACTCTCCAATAGAGAATGTCATAACCGAGGAGATAGGGAGGGTCTTGGTGATGAATATGACAATGGTCATCCCATGAGAGCTGTGAAGTGAAATTATCCTTGAGGAGGTATATGAGGATGTCTCTATAATAGGGATAATCAGCGGAAATTATGAACAAGTGTTCACCAAGGAACTGATCATTTATCGGGGTTCTTGCTATGATAGTTGGGAGATCAATTATAACCTCAACGAGGGCCAAGCATTTTTTATATTTTTGGGATCACAAACTCTAGGTCAAATTCTTGGAGGATCACAAACCAACAAGAAAACTTACCATGATAAGTTGTCAACTTAGAATGTACTACATAGGGTTGGAGTTTGCGACTACGATTTTTTTGTGAAGAAATATGTAATGGCTTAATTTTTTCACTGATAGGATGACAACCAAGGCCAATTTATCATCATTGGTAGTGTCCCTTTTTAATAAATTTGGAAAAATTGCACATTTTGGCCAATTCGACCCTTAGACTAGTAATGACTCAAATGCTTCCAAATTGCTCTAAATGCTTCCAAATCAGGTCTGAATGTGTTTGAGAGGTATTAATACATAAACATGAGTCTTATGGATGATTTCACACTCTCAAAAGACTTCTGCAACACTCATTTACAATTAGGATAAAATAGGGAAACTTACTAGCACATTCGAGGTTCAAACCCCCAAGGGTAGGGGACAAATATGGCTTCCCAAATGTAGTACGAACCTACCAAATTTAAGAACATAGACATAGATTAGTTAAAGGACTTAAATGGTAACCCAAATGCATCATTAATTAGTTCCTAAATTCTGCTGCAACTCTCATAAATCATAGGTTTGTGGACATGTCTTCACATAGGGGGAAATGATAGGAAACTTCACTACTTGCTATGAAATTCAATTTTTATGCTCCAAAGGCTTATGTAATGTATATGAAACTTCTTTGGGACATTAATTAATCTCCATACATCATAACAATCACAGAGATGAACTGATACAAGTTGAAATAAAGCAACTTCGAGCTTTAATAACAAGATATGAGGAAATTGGCACCATTTGTACATTGTTTGGTATTTTGACATAGTTTCACTTGGTATATCATATTACAAATAAATGGGGCCACAAGAGCTTCCCCAAATATATCAGAAGAGAATATCACGAGCATCCATGTAGCTTCAAACTGCAAAAAATGAATCCATTTTATATCAAAATGAAAGGTCTGAATGGCCTCTCCAATTTCCAATTAGGATGGGAATCTTTCACTCTCGAGATTGGTAATAAGGCAAGTAGAGTAAACACTCCACAAGCATGGACAAGCTATGATCTCCAATATGAAAAATGAGAAATGATCAAAAGCTACTCTCCTTCTTTGTTCTTGAATTTTATAAACTTCCAAAGACCTCCTTATCTATAATTCCATCGATGAGATTCATGCCAACTCGAATTGGGAAGAGATTCCAATGTGTGCCACTTGTCCCTCCATTCCTAGCCTCCTCCTTCGCTCAATTCGAATGGATGAATCTTTGGCTGCCGTAACTCCCTTGTGCGCCCTCTTGGAGGCTATTTTTAGACCTGACATGTCATATATGTCATATTTCAGCAATCAAGTCTGATTTGTGTCATAAGTGTCATAGCATCTTCATCATTTTTGTAATAGAAGCTAGGGATTCTAGCTCAAGTGTCTCAATATCTCTCAAATGCCTCTTCCTCTTCCATGGAAGTTACTCTTCCAATCCAATTAGACCTTCACTGAGTCATTCAAAGTATATTGACCTTACAACTCCCCAAGAACATTAGACTCCACCTTGGATTTGAATGGGTGAGAATGGGATGCCATGTGGCATGAGGAATCTAGCTTTGTGTGGGTCCCACACCACCAATGTGTCTCCATGACCAAGTGCCACCTTATTTTCCTATCATAAATATGTATTTAACCCCCTTTAATATATTTATGTCAAGCTAATGTCCATTTGGGGTTTTATAGTCTCCTTATCCAAATCTAATGTTTCCACCCCAACCTAGGAAACTAGTAGATTGGTGGAATTTTATCTTTTGATATTTATTTGAATGGGTACATTACAGTTCTCCCCACCCAAGATTTCTTGTCCTCAAGCAATTTCGAACATGGATGTTGAAGAACCTGATTTCTTTCCAAAACTTTGATTCCAAAACTTTATTTCCCAATTTTTTTTTGAAACCAATGAGATTAAAAATTATTCCAGGGTCCCTTTGCTTGTATTGCACTCCAACAATTAGGAGTGCTCTCCAACCCATACCATCAGGAAAGCGAATTCCCAGATCCAATTTCTTTGTATGCATTCTTCCAATCATCATAAGTACAAAATATAGATCATCAAAGTACATAGCAACATAATAAAAATGTACATCAAGGAGGTGCTTCATCAAAGAATCATGAAAGTGCTTATACCTCCAAGCAAGTAGACCACCATTTTCCAAGTGCATACAAGCATCAAGTGACCAATCAAATATGATCCAATGACATAGGTGATGATCCCATGTCCTATAATTCTAATCCAAAAATATTTAGGATGCATCAAAATAATCAGCCCTGTGTTCTTTCATCCAAGAACTGAATGCATAATCTCCATTAAAATTTGAACCAAGTAGGGAGCAAAGAAAACAATGAGCCTTCAAGGGACTCACATAAGTACCATTTATGCATCCATGGATATGTGTATCATCAAGAAATAACAAGGGATTTTTCTTCCAATAAACATTTGATCTAATCATATATCTCTTCACCCAAGTAGTTAATGAAGTTCCTCCAACATCAATTGAACTAAGCAATGAGCAAGGAAAATCACGAGTCTTCAAGTGACTCAAGTGAATATCATAAGTGCATCCATGAAGATATGTATCATCATAAGGTAAAAAAAGGATTCTGCTGCAAATCTAAATAATGAGGTGCTCTAGTCATGTCATCATCAAAAGGAGAGGTAGGAGTTTCACACTCCTCATGTGGCACCATCAAAAATAAACTTTTCACCCATACTTCATTAGGATGAATGCTGCAAAATAGGGATGTGTAAGATGTAGGAGAATGAACCAACTCACCCAAATGATAAGAATATAAAAAAGTGACATCATTTGTAGGCTCCATAAGGGTATGATTATGCACATCCCTCAAAAGGGCAAAACTTTCCTCTTCCTGTACTGCTTCTTCTACTTCACCTATTTCAGAATTAGGTGGCTCATGGGTCTCCTCCTTTCGCTCCTTCAAGCAAGATGATGCATTTTTCCCCTTGGTTTCCTTAAGATCAATATATTTGGAATCTCTTTTTGAAGAAAACCCCAAAAATCTCTTCAAGTAGGAAATACATGCATTCCTTGAAGCTTCAGATTTTTCACTGCTCTTTTGACTCACACACATATGATTTTCTCTCCAAGGTATTTTTCAAGAAAGGCATAGACCTTTCTTCACTAACTCCACATCTTCATTTTTGGGCCTATTTTCAAACACCCAATCAACAAAGTCTTCAAAAGGAATGGCCTTTTGTGTATCTCCCTTGTACACATCAAGATATGCTTGATATTGTTAGGGAAAGGTTTTACATGTTGCTCTCAATATTTGTAATTCATTCATAGAATTATCCTTTGGTAGTGTGACACACTCATATTCATCAGATTCAAGGTCATAAGAATAATCCTCATTCCTTATGAAATTGTAAGAAGTGTTGCATGATGGCACTTCTTCCTCATACCATTCACATTCTTCTTCATATTGCTCATAAGCATTGTACTCATAGATTCATCATAATAGTAAGACATGGATGTCGATTCTTCTTCAAGGTATGATATTAATTCATAGGTGCAAGGACCATGCTCTGATACCACTTGTAGTGTCCATTTTTAATAAATTTGAAAAAATTGGAAAAAACGCACTTTTTGGCCAATTCGACCCTTAGACTAGTAATGACTCAAATACTTCCAAATTGCTCTGAATGCTTCCAAATTGGGTCTGAATGTGTTTGAGAGGTATTAAGGCATACAAATCAGTCTGATGGATTCTTGGACACTCTCAAAATACTTCTGCAACACTCATTTACAATCAGGAGAAAATAGGGAAACTTACTAGCAAATTCGAGGTTCAAACCCCCAAGGGCAGGGGACAAAGATGGCTTCCCAAATGCAGTATGAACCTCCCAAATTTAAGAAAAGAGACATGGATTAGTTAAATGACTTAAATGGGAACACAAATGAATCATTAATCATTTCCTAAATGCTACTGCAACTCCCATAAATCATAGGTTTGTGGACATGTCTTCACATAGGGGGGAATGATAGGAAACTTCACTACTTGCTATGAAATTCGAGTTTTATGCTCCGAAGGATTATGTAATGTATATGAAACTTCTTCAAGACATTAATGACTCTCCATACATCATAAAAATCACATATATGAACTAATACAAGTCGAAATAAAGAAACTTCAAGCTTTCATAACAAGATATGAGGAAATTGCCACCATTTGTACATTGTTTGGTATTTTGACATAGTTTCACTTGGTATTTCGACCTGAGGATATTCTGAGAATTAAATAAAGAGTAAATAAATCATATTAAAAACAAATGGGGCCACAAGAGCTTCCCCAAATATATCAGCATCTCACCAAATGCACCCTTCCTCCAAGAGCCAAAATATGAAGAGAAATGTGAGAAATGTGTGGAAACAAGTTGAAGAAGAGAATATCAAGAGTAGCCCTGTAGCTTCAACCTGCAACAAATGAATCCATTTTAGCTCCAAATGAAAGGTCTGAATGGCCTCTCCAATTTCCAATTAGGATGGGAATCTTTTGACGAGGATAGTTTTCATTGATGACAACACATTCATGAACAAGGTTAAGCATGATAACATCACAAGGTTGATGACTTGGTGACGCGGAGGACAAGAACAAAAGACATGACATTGAAATGAAAAAATGACAAAGATGGAAGACACGCAGCATTGAGGACATGGCAAGCAAAAGACAAATGATGTATGACGTGTGGCAAAGTGATGACAAGGCACATCTGAAGGTATGGAAAGTGGCAAGCAAGGACAAGGAGGACATGGCAAGAAGTCAAGAGATGGAAAGGACAAGAATGACAAAGGATAATCACATGTAGAATACACATGGTGACAAGCAAGCAAGCACAACGAATATTGATAACAAAGTATGGACAAGACTTGATAAGGAAAATGACATGGCTGACATAGAGGACATGCATGATGACATTGACAAGCAAGCATGACAAGCATGAATGATATGGCATTTGAGGACATAACAAGGATTCCGGGAATCCTAAGGAGGACAGTTGCGGGCATCTTAATGAAGGTCCACGAGCATATTCATTAGGAGGTCATGTGGGTATAACTTGAAACTTCTGTGGGCATTTTCTGAAGGCCTTAAGGGCACATCCAAAAGCACCTGCGGGAATTTTTTAAGTAGTCCATTACAGGCATGTTATGGGAGATATAAGGGAATTTGGAGGACACCCCTATGGGAATTTTCACATGTCCCTGTGGGCATTTGGAAGGCCCCTTGCAAGCATTTCAAATCCCTCTTGCAGGCATTTTAATGTGGAGCATACGGGCATGTCTAAAGTATACCTACGGGCATTTCAAAAGCCCATTGCGGGCATTTCTAAGAATGTATGAAGGTAGTCCAAAGAAACTTTGCGGGCATAAGATGAGGATCCATGCGGGCATTCTGGAAGGATTAATAATGGCATGGCATAAAAATGTGGAGTATGAAGGTTTGGGTCTTGGACCCACAAGTATGTGGTACTTAAGGTGGTTGACCAAAACCCCATCTCCTTGATTAAAGGATGGCCACCTTAATAAATCATATTTGAGTTATTTAATGATAAAACTAAAGTAAAATGATATGTGAGCCTCTATATGTAATGAAGAATAAAAAGTATAAATAAAGAGAATATAAACCTTTGTGTAATGGTGAGGAATTTGGTGGATTTTTTCAAAGGTGTGAAGAAGCTCTGTCTTCGGGGGTCTGATATTTTCGGACAGCAGCAGTTGGAGAAGAAGAAAGTGATAATGTGGACAGAATGATATGACTGTGGTCATGTTTGATATTTTGGCAGCAGTGATGTTTCTTTTAAGAAAAGTGATATGCATTTTGATGTGTGTATGAATAAGGGAGAAGTGTAGCAAATAAAGATCACTGAAGAAGATTGGATCCCTGAGCTTCAGTAAGGGACACTTTCTTGGTGTGAAGTATATGGTTGATTTTTCTTGTTACAGACTTAAGGAAAGTCTGATATATCTTGTGTAATCTTTGTATTGTTCAGGTGTTGGTGCGTCCCAGTCAGTTGCAATTGACAAAATTATATTGTGGTTGGTGCCACCTTTGGGTTGTAACCCATTCTGGAGATTGAAGTCTCCAATCAAAATATAAAAAGTTAACAAAGCTTATATCTTGTGTCTCTTGTGAGGTGTCTATGATGTGTTAATGATAATGTGTTCTATTTGATTAATGACATAATTTAAAGTTGATGTTTATAGATGTACATCTCAGTGTGAAAAATGATCTATGACTAAATGTTAAAGTAGAAATGCAAATGATAAAAGTTAGGGACATCAGAAGTTAAATTTTGGTATCAAGTGCTCTCACTGATTCACCCCCCCCCCCCCCCACCCCCTCTCAGTGTTCCATTGTGTATAACAATTGGTTTCAGAGCCTGGCCTTCATCACAAGCCTAGCAAGCTTGAATGAGATCCATGGACACAAGTGGAAGGCAGATCATGGATGCTTATTCAGAAGATGGAGTTCCATTTTTTAATGGATCAAACTATGAGTCTTGGAGCATCATAATGAGGGTTTATTTACAAGCACATGGATATGATTTTTGGGAATCAGTTGAAGATGGTTACACTCCTCCAAAAGGCAGACCAAAGGGAGCAAAAACTAAGAAACTACATGAAAACAATGAAAAGGCACTAAGCTTTATGATGAGGGGCTTATCTCTGTCTGAGAAGGAAAGACTAAATGTTAGTAAGTACACTTCAGCCAAATATCTGTGGCTCAAGCTAGAAGAAGAATACCAAAGAATGAGTAAAGACAAGGAAAAGGAAACAGAAGTCAAGACCTTTGAAGATGAGAAACAAAAAGAGAGGGAGGTACAAGCTTCAAATGCAAATGAAGGTAATGACTCTTCTGTTAGTAATAATTTTGAACGTGATGATGTTGAAATTATACTTACAGAAGATGAGAAGAAAGACTTATTGAAAGTCAAGGAAGCATTTGCATGTACCCTATTGGATATAGATACCAAATTCAATTCAAGGCTTAGAAAAAATATTTCGGGGTCATTTGAAAATTAGTAGAAGGTGACAAAGGATATACCATAGCCACCAAAGTTAATCATAGTTAACCATGGTCAACCAAAGTCAACCATAATCAAGCATGGTTGATGGTCAACCAAATTCAACCATTGTAGACCATAGCCAACCATGGTAGACCATAGTCAACCATGGTTAATGATAGTCAACCATCAACATCCAAAGTCAACCATATGGTTGACCATGGTTTCCTTTAGTTGAATGTGTTTGACCATGGTTGGTTAATAATAATAGTGGTCAACCATGGTTAACATTGGTTTATAAAAGTCAACCAAATTCAACTATGGTCAACCATGGCCAACCATAGTCACCATGGGAAACCATAGCCGACCATAGTGAATTAGCCAACCATATTTAACCGTCATTAACCAAAGTCAACCATAGTTAAATAGTCAACCCGAGTCATCCATAGTCAACTATGGTCAACCATAGCTTGCTAAAAACAACCAAACTCAACCATAGTTAACTAAAGTCAACCAAAGCCAACTATGGTCAACCATGGCCAACCATAGTTAACCATGGGAAACCATAGTCAACCATAGTTAACCGTCGTTAACCATAGTCAATGAAAGTAAACCATATTCGACTAAAGCCAACCGTAGTAAAAAATGGTCAACCATAGTCAACTATGTGAAACTAAAGCTAACCATAGTATACCATGGCCACCAAAGTTAACCATAGTTAACCATGGTCAACCAAAGTCAACCATAATCAAGCATGGTTGACCATGGTCAACCAAAGTCAACCATTGTAGACCATAGCCAGCCATGGTAGACCATAGTCAGCCATGGTCAATGATAGTCAACCATCAGCATCCAAAGTCAACCATATGGTTGACCATGGTTTCCTTTGGTTGATTATGTTTGACCATGGTTGGTTAATAATGATAACAATAAGAATAATAATAATGGTCAATCATGGTTAACAATGGTTTAGAAAAGTCAACCAAATTCAATTATGGTCAACCATGGCCAACCATAGTTACCATGGGAAACCATAGTTGACAATAGTGAATTAGCCAACCATATTTAACCATCGTTAACCAAAGTTAACCATAGTTAAATAGTCAACTAGAGTCATCCATAGTCAACTATGGTCAACCATAGCCTTCCAAAGACAACCAAACTCAACCATAGTTAACCAAATTCAACCATATCCAACCAAAGTTAAAAGTTAAATAAGTTTAGTGAATGGTCAGTTGTGGCAAAAAAAGTCAACCGTGGTCGACAATAGTCAACCATCGTCAATCATAGTAAATCATTCAACCATAGACAAAAGTTAAATAAGGTCAACCAATAGTCAATTACGACAAAACAAAGTCACCCTTATCTAACCATGTGCAATCGTAGTCAACCATAGTCAATTAGTCAGCCAAAGGCAACCATAGTTAAATAAAGTCAACAATAGTCAACCATGGTTAATCAAAGTCAATTATGGCCAACCAAAGTCAACTGTAATCAAACATGGTCAAGCATGGTCATCCATAATCAAACAAATTCAACTGTAATCGAACATGGTCAAGCATGGTCATCCATAATCAAACAAAGTCAACCATAGTTAAACAATGTACACCTTAGTCAACAAATGAAGACAAGCATGGGAAACCATAGTGTTATCACTAAAGTTGAACCCTGACTGTTAGGGTCAAGCTTAGAGAAATCTTAACAGTATGAAAATCTTGGTTGGGAATGAGAGTTCATTTGCACATGAATATTGCTGAGATCAGGAAAACATAGCAGATATATAAATGTGACATACTGTAATATGCAGGTCTACGAGCATGAACTTACAGAAAGAGTGAGCTAATCCCATTCTAGATCCTTAATAAACATGCGTATAACTCATAAGAATTATGGTATGGATGCATAAGGACCATACACAAAACAAAATCATGAACAACACATAATTCATCAATTCATAATAAAATAGCATAAGGCTCATCTCGACTGTAATCACTCCAAAGCATCTCTTCAAAATAATTACATGTATTCCTGCAACCAAATAGTAGCAGCTTTTTTCTAACCCTGCATCAGCCCTCTCGGCTGGAACTCCCTCTCCATTACAAACTGATGAAATATATATTAATTACATGACCTGGACTATTACAAATATTTAGGAATAAGATAGAGACAAACTTGAATGGGATACCAAGAATTTGGAAAGACTGTTAAATTTAGAATTCGATCCCTAATGTTCATCCAGAAATTCCACACGTAACCTTGAATGCTCGATTGCTGTTGAGTTGGATACCCTCAATTTGGAGTCGATCTTTGACTAGAAACATTGGATGTTCTTTGCATTGTAAAATATAGAATGAAGATAGGATTCGATTAAGAGGCTCGACACTGCAAAAGATTTATTTCATACTTCAAACAAGTAAGGATTTGTGATCTTTATTCTTTAGCTGTCCCGAGATATTCCATTTGTTGCCACATGTTTTTCCAGTTGTCTCTTTGATTTATGAGACTTCCAGTACACTTCGAATTCCCCTGCAGTCTTCAAAGAATACATGGCATAAGCGATCTTTGATATATCTCTACAGGATTTTAAATACAAGGTGAAATTTGGCATCTTGATGTTCTCAACATCTATTCCTCTGTCACGAATTCTTCAAATGCTCCAGATTCTGTGGCTCTTTTGCTGTAGAAGCATTTCTGAAGACAACAACTCATGCCTCTATCGTTGTTCTATCTCACAAACTGCACAAGTCATGGAATTCGATGAAAAAGCACGTATAACCTTCAGGATGATTAGGTTCAACATGCAAAACATTTTTAAGGAAATAACTCCATAAATTCTCAGTTATCAATTGTCAGTTGGCACCAATTTGTCTATTCTAGCAGAAGGCCTCCGTGAGGACATCTAATAAAGGTTGTTGGACCAGCATCACCATCACAAGGTGCAAGCACCTTTGTAACTATTAACTTCCATCTTCATATGTTTTCAAGCAAAAAAGTATCTCTACAATTGGCCTCGGATCATTCAATCCTAATTCAAAACCCCTCCTACCTTAATTATGGCCACGGGAGCATTCCAGGGATGATGAATCCATTCTATAAGCATTCTTGCCAGCTAAGGAAACCATTGACGTATATATTCATCATCAGGATCAAATTTGTAACCTTGGACCTGAGGACAATCTATCCGGTCCAATTCATGACCATCAGGTAAGCTACTAGAAATATACTGCCATCCAAGTACATCGGATTCTATGTTTGCATCCAATAGTATAACCCAGAAATATTTCATTCCCCATGTCCATGGAATTTTTACAAAAGCTAGAGACAATCACTCGAATTCGATTATGTATCCATGTCTGCTAAAAGCACATCAACTGCGTGATGATCTAACAACAACTCTAATGGTCTTCTCTTGGAGCTCATTAAATTCCTCTGCCAACTGTACATGCACCCGAAACTAGCCATACTCATGCAATTCTCAAATACTAAATTATACTTCAAAATCTAGGAAATTCTTTTTCGCGGAACTCTGTAGCTGCTAGGTTCTAACACTGCACAAACCACTTGGGTAATTGTTTTGAATATCTGAGCATTAAGCTACAAGTGGAAGAATAATCTTGTAAGCTCCAAATGATCATCACGAAAACAGAACTTGCAAGTGAATTTTCTAGTGACACCACATAGTCAACCATATTGAACCATAGTCAACCATAGTCAATTAATAGTCAATTATGGCCAAACTAGGAACCATAGTCAACAATGGTTTACCAAAGTCAACCAAATTAATATTATTTACTTTATTTTTTATGTCATAATTAACCATAGTAAAAAATGATTGTTGGCCAACCATGGCCATGGTTGAATATCAATGGTTGGCCAACCATGGTTAACTAAGGTTTGGTTGGCCAACCATGGCCATGGCCATGGCCAACCATTGTTGAACCATGGGCATGGTTAACCATGGTTGGCCATGTTTAACCATAATCCAACCATGGCCAACCCTGGTCAACCCTTAGCTAACCATGGAAAAACAAAAGTCAACCATAGCCATAAATTTTAACTTTGGTTGGGTTGACTTGACCATTATTTTTCTTTACTTACATTTATTTAATTAATTTTAATATCAATTATTTTCTTCTTGATTTATATTTAATATTAATTATTTCAATTATTTTTAATATCAGTTATTTTATTTTTAATTTACATTTAATATCTATTATTTTACTTTTATTTTTTTAATAACAATTACTTTACTTTTCTTTAATATCAATTAATTATTATATTGTGAATTTACCTTAATATTAATTATTTTACTTAATTTAATTTTTTTAAATTTATTTGATTTTTTTTATTTAATATATTTTACTATTTTTTATTTATTTAAGTTTTTTTTACTTATATTTATTTATTTATTTTATACTTTAATTTTATTTATTTAATTAATTAATTTTATTTACTTTATTTATTTTACTTTATTTTATTTTTATTTCTTTATTTTATTTTATTTCTTTATTTTACTTTACTTTATTTATTTATTTTATTTTATTTTTTTACTTTATTTACTTTACTTTACTTTTATTATACTTTATTTACAAAAGATCAATGTGAATATGGTAATCAAATACCCTATTGTCATCCTTCTTTTACATTATTTTATTTCTTTTTTATTTAATTTACTTTAGTTTATTTTAATATATTTTAATATATATTTTTTATAAAACTTAATGTGCATTTCTTTTCATTTTTATTTAGGAAGAACATTTTTATTAAAATATTAATTTCATTGTTTCTTGGTTGGGTTGGCTCTACTAACAACAACTATATTTTTAAATGTGGTTGATATTCATGGATCGCTGAATATCACCCACTTTTAAATGTGTAGTTATGGCTTATATAGTTGATCGGCAAATATCAACCACATTTAAAAAATGTGATTATTGCTAGTAGTAACATAAAATGAGTTGTAGTAACAGGAAACTCTGACACTTTGGTACTCTTCCCGTTGTGGACTCCTCCGCATTCATCGTCCAAGTTAGACAACTCCGTTACGTTCCGGTGAAGGCGAACAGGGTTGGATGCCCGTCATGGACCATTTTGCCCGTCAAATACGGTCTAAATTTCATATTTCCCTTCATAAAAAACAAAGAAATTATAAAAACGTTTGTATATTGTGTAAAGACCCGTCAGTTTTGACGGGTGGAATTTTTTCCAAATTCCTACCTTGAAGGCGAATGACGAACCTGTGTAGGATATGGGGCACAAATCCCGCCTCCGAAAACAAATCCGGCCTCCGAAAACTAAGCCTCCGCCGGCCGACGGCACCCTTGCTGTCCGCAACTTTTCCATCCCTGAGGATGCATTGCATGCCCTTTCAGCATTGATCAGCATCCATTCGTTTTCCCATTCCAAAGTTTGAAATTTGAATATAGTGAGCGGGAATTTGTTTCAAATTTGAATCTCAAGCATTTTTCACTGGGTCTTGCATATCACAAGCCTAGGCCTCAGCAGCCCAACTTCATCGGTGCAGCTGGAAATGATGAACCCAATTACCTTCACCGAGTCGCAGGTCGAGAAAGTTGTAGAGAAAGTGATCTTTTCCTCCCGAAGTGGTCGATTTTGTGGGGACTTTACGCCATCCTCAGAACTTGCTAGGCTTTTTGTGAAGGCAAAGGAGATTATCAGGCGCTCTCCCAGATTGAAAATGGAAAAAGAGAAGAAATGGATTCGTGCCTCATATGATTATGCATTAAGACAATTGAAAATGGAAGAAGAGAAGAACTGGATTCGTGCGTCGTATGCTTATGCATATCTTAATGGAACGCTGTCGGATGAGTTCTTTCTCGCAATGTAGGAGAACCTTGTTCCTTCGGTAAGAAAAACAATGGGGGTGATTCAGAACACTGTGCTCAGTGATATTCTTACTTTTCTCATGGCATCCGGCAAGTTCGTAGCCCACGAGAGTGAAGAAATCAAACGCTGGATCGGGCATGAATGTCAAACATTTATTACACGACATGCATTATACTGGCTATGGAGGCATGCATCAGAATCTTCAGCCGACAGAATGAAGATGTTATCAGGGTCCTTATTTTCCAGTATTCAAAGTTCAGCCCTTTTTAGTAACAGTAGACCTGACTTTGCATATGAACATATCGATAGAGGAAATGAACATCAAAGTTTCATTTTGTAAGCTTTAGATGTTGTTGAAACCTTAAATAAAATAATTAAATTATCTTAATAGTGACGGTTTTGGACAAAATATAAAATGGCAGTGGGTTCCCGGAATACCAAAGCTCGATCTGAATTGTATCAATTCATTCGTGGGTGATGAAGAGCACATGCCAACATGAAACTGTAATTTCTAAGGCAGTTCTTATAAAATGTCTTTTGGCTTGCGGGTGAAGATCTCTTTGTAAAACTCATATTGTAATTGCTGTGAAATATATGTATAATGTAAATGGTGTGAAATATATGTATTAATGAAGCCAATGTTATTGTTTTTCTAATTAATCGAACCTTTTTATATATGTTATTGGGGACATAAATGTTTCCTTATTTCGGATGATTGCATTGTTTCTTCGAGTGTATTAGTAAAAGTTTAAGATATTGCTAAATCAGTGTTTATTTAATTCAAAATTGGTAAATATATCAGAGTGTTTACTTAACTAAATTGATGAAATCAATCTTTCCAAACTCAAAATTGGTAAATATATCAGTGTGTTTACTTAATTAAATTGATGAAATCAATCTCTTCGCTAAGAAAAATCTCAGGTTTAATGTTAAAGGCATTTCAAAAAAGAAAATGTCAGGTAAAGCTGATATTATATAATAATAAAAGGTCATGTAGAGTTTAAAGTTTATTTTATAAAATGAAAATTGGGATATTGTCATTTTTCAAGTTCAGGTTTTTGAAGTTAGTGTTTTTAAAAAAAATATTTTATAAAATAAAAAAACTAAACTGTAAAGGTTAAAAAGTGGGGTATTGAAATTTTCCATGTATTAGTTCAGGTTGTTGAAGTTTAGTTTAAAAATTTGATTGATTATTAATTTTATTAAACTATTTAATATTTATATTATTTTTTTTACTTACAAATTAAAAATTATAATGTTAACTCATTAATTTAGAGTTTATTTAAAATTATTTTATCATTTTGAAAAAATGTCAACTCAATAGTTTAAGGTTTATTTTATAGGATTTGAAAGAACCAATACATAATTTATCTCCCTTAAGTTAAAAATAAATAATACAAAAAATGTTGAATATCTATTTTACATAATGTATAGTATACTGAAAAATTTAGTATTTTAATTAGTAAAAAAAGTTTAAACTAATACAAAATATAGTGACTTGGTGGTAAGTAATTTAATAGTTTCAAGTAAAAAAACGTGAAATAAAAATTCTAGTGTTCAATAATATCCATGTAGAGGTGTTGTAATTTGCAAAATGTTAAATTGTCCATTTTTAATCCTATATTTAATCTTAAAAAAAATAAAATGCAATAATAAGTTGCAATGCTTGCAAAAAAACATCTTGGTTAGAATGCAATTTTTACTAGCTATTTTGAGTTTGTAATAGCTAAATTATAGTGATATTTGGAAATGCCCTACTTAATTATGTCCTAGATGTATAACATTTGTAAATATTAAGTAGTTGGTTAGCTTTAGTGAGGTTTTATGTGTGGATTTCATGTTGAATACATTTATTTGGTGGTTTGTCATTATCATTATCTTTAACTTGATTAATTTCATTTAAAAACATATAAAAATAATAAGAAATAAATATATCAACATGGGTAGAACCTAGGTCAAAAACTTAATACATACATATAAAAAAATTGACTTCCGAAATAATTCAAAGAAAATTTCATAAATCCATTGAATGTATGCACTGAGTAGTTTTGTCATAATAATTTGAATGTATATACTAAACAAAATCACAAAAGAATAAATCTTGGATCTCTCACTCATGCTCCCATACAAAAATAATAATAATATCTTCACATGTTAATACCATTAAATAGATTTATTCTTGATTATTTCATGATAATGACCTTATTGTTTGAGTGGCAAATGTCCATTTCGCTTCGCTTCTTGTATTAGGTCATAGATTATTTGCATGAGATGATGAGTATGGAAGATACTGCATGTGTTGAAATGTCCTAACTTAATATTGTCATGTTTTATGCTCATGGATGTTTTCTACAATAGTCACCCTCAAAGTTTGACAAAGGTGCCATCACATGCATCTTTCCTTAAGGAGAGCTCTTACTAAACTTACATAATTATTGAATGCACTTGTTTTGTTCACTCATGTTGTGAATGCTTATATTAATGGTCGTTTTAGATTGTTTTGGATGAAGAGCTAAGTTTAATGGCATATGAGATTCATTTAGATTTTATGTGCATTGGCATAGATGGTGCTTTCAAAGTTCTTGTTGCCTACAAAGGTATTATCAAAATATCCTTATTATAATTATTTGATTATGGTATTTTCTTTCATCATTATGGATGGCTAGTCCAAAAATGACATCAATCAATGGCATATTAATCACTTGTAAAACATGAACTTCTTTGATAGATTCAATGCACTAACCCTATTGCATGAATTGCACATGTTGGAGAGAACTTCCGCAGCATTTAGGAAGCTGCTAATTTTGGGAAGGATAACTAATTTTCGAGAGAAAGTACCAATTTTGGCGGTAAGACAAAGATATCGCCGTAGCACAAATTCCGGCGGGAATCACGGCGATAGGTACAGAAAAGTCAAGCATGTGGTACAAAGAAGAGGCCGAAGGGAGAGCTCAACCACCGCAATAAAGGCGTCGGAGATGAAGAGAGGGTTCAGCTACTCTCATTAAAGAAGAAGGACCATAGTCAGCGTTGCTTGAACCAAGAAGAAGCGACGGGCCGATGCATTAAAGACTAAGGACTGCAGGAAGCGGCGACGAGACAGAAGGCGGCCATGGAAGTACAGCCAGTTGACTGTAAGTGGTTAGGGTTGAGTCACTGTTGGGATAAGGCCCACAGTTTTGTAACTGCGATGAGACCTTCGGGCCATCTATATATAGTAGTCTTTTTATAGGATAAGGGGTTGGCCACATAGCGATAGAGACATCAGGTAGATGCTAGTCAAGTCTTTTGTTGTTGCAAGCCTGAACATCCCTGAGAAGACAAGGGCCGACCTGTTGAGAGAGTGCAATCCGCAGGGATTGCGAGAGGAAGAGAGTGCACTGTAAAGGCAAGAAGAGAAAAGAGGTCTATAGAGAAGGGCTCCCACTGAGGTGGAGTTTCCCAGAAGACCCCTGTTGTAAAGAGTGGAACGGAGCTGTGTTTATTCCCCAGAGTTGTAAACAAGAACCGCAGTTCCCTTGGGCGTAGTCTTTGCCCTGGGAGTATCAATGTGCTTATCTAAGTAGCACTATTGTAATTGTGTAGCCATTGTTCTCATTCACGTGTTTGTGCTATATATGAATGCTTCAATCTGTTATAAGTAATGTACATGGTCGTCAGTTAACTTCTGAATGATGTATAACAATTGCGATAGTCATAGCTAACTTCTTTGCGAACTAGATAATTGTTAAACAGAGGTTAATGTGCGAGTAAGAACTGAATATGAGGCATGAATGGTTTATTTAGACATTGCGCAAAGTAATGTTCTACCTAGTTACGTGTTGCGAGATATCAAGGGTCGAGTTCATTAGTGAGGGTTAGGCTGGTAGGCTGAATGTTGTTGCTAACTGCAGTACCAGGATAAGGATAGCTAAGACCACCTATTAACCCAGGAAGCGGTCAAAGTTCGCTTGCCGCAGGAACTAGAAGGGGAAGATATCGCACCTACGATATCTTGGGTATCGCTAGACGGTTTCACATAGGGAAAGACTTATCGCATTCCCTGCGTACTGCGATAAGACAGAGGCGTAGCCGGAGTAATGGAATGAGATAGACAGCTTCTGTGAAAGGGGTTAAGGAGGGTTTAACCACCCTGGATGCCTCGGAACTTGGCTGAGGACACTTGAGTCTTCTGCCTCCCATTAGAATCACTTCGGGTGAGACTTCAGGTTGCTTCTGCGACCTGTTGCCGAAAGGGCCAGTGAGCTAAGGGTTCTGTTGGTCTAAAAGATTACCGCCAGCCCGGGTCTGTCCAGAGGGAAAGGATAAAAGATCAACAAATGGTTCCGTTGCCGGTTTGAACACATTGAGCTAATGTTCTGTTGGCATCCTACCAAGCAAGAACTTAACCAGTGGGTTGAGTCAAAAGAAAGAGAGTTTGCTGCAAAAGAAAACAAGAATCCTAGACTGAGCACTGAGGCTTGGCTACAGAAGCACCTTTTTATAGATCTCCATGAGATATTATTCGTAACTTATGCTATTGAGTTATATGGTTGGTTATCAAAGCTTGTTGACAACAGCGGTGTCAAGAAGAATCGAGAAGTTGTCTGGACAGCAGAGCTGATTCAGACCTTGAAAGGTGTCGATAACCCCATCTCACGCGCAGTAGACTTCTGGCTTACGAGTCTGCTGGAAGGCTTCATCACAGAGTTCGCGGTTGATCAGAGAAAGAGTTTCAGCGCAGCAGAACGGTACTTCTTCAAGGGTTATCGCGGTAAGTACCTAAATTCTCTAAGTCTGTCCATTAAGCAATTACTATATGAAAAAGGAGTACTGGATATACTCTCAGATGAATAGTAGCATGATATTGTAATGTCAGTAGACTCTGAAAGTGATTACGAGTATCTTGGACATACACGTAGTGGTAAAAGATATAGAGTCAACGATTCATCTTCTTCTGAAGAAGACAGCTCAGATCACCCGAGACAGCAGAGTCAGAACCCTAGGACTCCTCAAAAGCCAGTCGGAACTCAGAATAATCCCGCAGGAACCCCGTCCAGTAGCTCTTATACAGCGAATACTACCGCTACACCCTCCACATCTACACAGCCGAGTGGTAGTCATACAGCAAACCAGAACCCACCATCTAGAAACAGAATGGGAGATGATATGAAGCTACCAACATTCAAAGGTACAGGGTCGGAGGACCCTGAGCAACAATGGTTCTTATGCGAAGCCATATGGACCATTAAGCAAATACAAGATGATAATGTCAAGCTTGTCCAGCTGGCCACCACATTTAGAGAAAGAGCATTAACTTGGTATATGAAGTATACCACTGGCCATAACAGAACGCTTGCACAGGTTAGAACTGCTATGATTAAAGAGTTTAAAAAACCTAAATCCGAGTCACAATGCATAGCAGAACTTAAAGATATTAAACAATTGCCTACGGAGACGGTTTGGGATTTTGACCAGAGATTCAAGACCCTCATTGATCAGGTAAGCTTTGAGCTTGCGCCTCAACAGCATAAAGAATGGTTTATCGCAGCAATATTACCACACATCAGACTTCCGCTAATGCAACAGAAATTAAATACACAAGATGAAGCATTAGAAATGGCAATGAAACTAGAGGCTTCACCTCTAGCAGAAACTAGCACCGGTATCACTAATCTGCAAAATCAGCTAGCTAACCTCACCTTACAGCTGCATGAAATTAAGAAAGGAAAGGAGGTTGCGCATGAAATTTGGTGTACTAAGTGTAAAGCGCAGGGACACAGTAAGGATAACTGCCCTGTCTTTGCTGACTATATCGCCAGTGGAGCTCCTAACCCGTTGATGCAGAACCAGGGGCCATGGTGCGAGATTTGTAGAACCAGAGGACACAGTCCTCAGGAATGCCCTCTCCTTCAGAAATATGTGCAGACACCAAAGAACCTATATTGCAACTTCTGTAAATCTGTGGGACATGACGAAAACAATTGTAGAGCTTATGAGTTAATGATAGAAAGGAAGCACGACCTCTACAGAGTTCAGTCAGAAGCATCCGGACCAGCAGTACGTGCACAAACTGATCCGAATCAGGGAGGCCGTGGAGGAAATTTCAGAGGCCGAGGACGCGGAGGAGGCTATGAATCTGGCCGTGGCCGTGGAACTATCACCTGTTATAACTGTGGAGGCACAGGACATTACGCTAGAGACTGTCAGAACCCTACTACAACGTGCAAGTATTGTAAATCTTATGATCACACAATAGAGGAATGTCCCATACTGATAGCTAAGATCAAGGACGCCAAGCCAGCAACCAATCAGACTATCCAGTTTATCGCTGTTGAGCAGAACGAAACCGAACCACGGGTCAATATTGTAACTCGCAGTGGTCTCTCCACAAGCAACATATCGCGGGACGTGGAAAAAACGACAGGAACGCAGTGGGTGCGCAAAGCTCCAGGAAAACCTATCCCACTTGATCTACAGAAGAATAAGGAGGCATTTCAACAAACTAAGACTTCCTTTGCTGAACAGACACCGCCCAGATCACTATTATTACCATCTCAGGGTATACCACGGAAACCACCGCAGGATGTTAGTACTACGCAGATACCACAGGCTAGCACATCTGGAAGATGTGACGAAGAGGAATTGACCGGGAGTGTACAGTCCTTCTTGCAGAGTTGTTTGAAACTTCTAAGAAATGGGAAAGCTGTAGAGGAACTTCAGAAAGTTATTGACCAATGTCAACAGAGCCCTTCTGTGAGCAATACACAGCGCACCATTCACCATATAATGGGCCATACAAGGACAGGAAGAGAGATGAGGCTCACAGCGCAGATCGGACTATTTGAAATGGATGAGGTTATCCTAGACTTAGGTTCAGAAGTAAATGTCTTGACTAAACAGACATGGGAACAGATGGGAAGTCCAAAACTAAGCAGATCCCCTATCCATCTCAGACTAGCTAATCAGCAGAGAATATCACCGATGGGTCGCCTATCGCATGTCCCAGTGGACATCGACGGAGTTCACACATATGCCGATTTTGAGATCATAGAAATTATTGGTGACACCAAACCCTATCCATCTCTATTAGGTATTGATTGGGCTTTTGATAACAAGGCTGTTATCAACTTAAAGAAAAGGCAGATGACATTTGAAGATGCTCAAGTCCGGGTTATCGCACCACTAGACCCTTTACAGGGTCCTCGCTACATTGAGCCAATCAAAGCAGAAGAGGAGGTGCATAACATGGAAAATTTGTACCAAATGACTTCTAATCAGACAGATTACATTGATCCTACAGCTGATGGACATATCAGCTGGAGATGTGATAGTTCATGCACATCAGATTCAGATGTTGGCTTAGAGAATTGGCAAAATAGACTCCACGAAGTTTCTATCCGCAGATGCGCATTCATGACTAAATCACTGCGATGGATTGGGACAGAAAGCAGGTATATTCCAACTTTTGATGGATTAGCAGATGTCAATGATTTTTTGCAGCAGTTTGAACAAGAGATTCCTCAAGAGCAGAGGATGGAGGTTTTTGACCTTGCAGTTCGAGCCACACCTGCAAGATGGTGGTACACACACAAGGAACATATCGCATCATGGTATGATTGTAAGAGATTGATGCGCATTAGATTCTCTAAAGAAAGAGACTGTACACAGCGGAAATATACAGGGGAGAGTGATCCCAGAGCACACATTATGAACTGTGAACAGAGTTGGCTAGAAATTCCAGCAGAAGAATGGGTTCATTTGTTTATCCATACACTGGATACAGTTCCACGGAACTGGTATACAGAAACAGAGCTAAGAAAAGGAACTATCTCATGGCCTATTATGATTGAAAACTTTTTGGTCACGTTCAGTTTTGAATCTGAGCATCCAAGCATTGATCGGGCCTTGAAGATCATAAAGACTAAAATATTTGAGGATTGCCCATTACCAGCGGATTCGCAACCCGAGTGGGCTATCCAGATGGAACATGCACTAGAATGTTACAACTGCGCACAAGACTTAAGCGATGAGGATGAAGATCCTCGCAGTATCAATATCGCAGAAACAGAAGGTACACGTGAAGTTGAAGGCCCGCACTTAGAAATCCCAGCTGTAACAGAACCAATCAAGATTAGAAAGAGCAATATTGGCACAGAAACAGACCCTAAGTTTGCCTCTATTGGAGATTATTGGGATGATGAGACAATTGGCCAAATCACAGACCTATTACATGAGTATCAGGACCTATTTCCTACCAACTTTACAGAAATGAAGGGAATAGTGGGTGACCTCGGAGTCATGAGAATACCGCTTAAGGAGGACGCTAAGCCGGTTAAGCAACGCCCATACAGGTTGAATCCGCGGTATAAAGCAAAAGTAAAAGATGAAATAGATAAGATGCTAGCAGCAGGCATCATTGAACCTGTTGAAGAAAGTGAGTGGGTTAGTCCCATGGTAGTACAAGAAAAGAAAACAAAAGGAGACATCAGGATCTGTGTCGACTTGCGCAAACTGAATGATGCATCGCTGCATGACCCATTTCCGACACCATTCACTGATGAAGTCTTAGACAATGTTGGAGGACAAGAAATCTATTCATTTACTGATGGCTTTTCAGGCTATCACCAGATAAGAATCCATCCAGACGACAGGCACAAAACCACATTTGCGACAGAATGGGGCTCCTTTCAGTATACGGTAATGCCCTTTGGTCTTAAGAATGCCCCAGCAATTTTTTCTAGAGTAGTTGTTGCTGTCTTTAAGGAATACATCCATCAATTTCTAGAAGTTTATTTTGATGATTGGACTGTATTTGGACTAGTCAAGAAGCACATAGGAAACCTGCGATTAATGTTTGAAAAATGCAGACAGCACCAGATTTCCCTTAACTTAAAAAAATGTATATTTTGTGCGCCTTTTGGTACGTTGTTGGGTCACATTGTGTGCAGACAAGGCTTGATGGTAGATCCTGCGAAGATCGCCATCATTGTCAATTTACCAGCACCTAACTCAGTAAAGCAGCTGAGAACTACACTTGGTCATACTGGGTATTACAGAAAGTTTATCAAAGGTTATGCCAAGATTACCGCACCAATGGAGAAATTATTAAAGAAGGATATCAAATTTCAGTGGAATGAGGAATGTCAGAAGAGTCTTGACGCTCTAAAAGAAAAAATGGTTATAGCACCTATTCTGGTATTTCCAGATTGGAACAAGCCTTTTCATGTTCATGTGGATGCATCTGGCATCGCACTGGGCATTATTCTCACGCAACCAGGCGAAGGGGGTATTGACCACCCTATCGCATATTCGAGCAGGAGACTATCGACAGCTGAGAAGAATTACACCACCACAGAGAGAGAAGGGTTAGCAATGGTGTATGCCTTACAGAAATTTCGGCACTATCTATTGGGTGCCCCGTTCAAGATGTTCACCGACCATTCTGCATTAAAGTACTTGGTCAATAAGCCAGTGTTAGGGGGAAGAATATGCAGATGGCTATTGTTGTTCCAGGAATATGATTTCGAAATCATTGTTAAGCCAGGAAGACTAAATGCAGGACCAGATCACCTGTCAAGGCTAGACTCAGGTGAAGAACCAAGTAATTTAGAGGACAACTTGCCTGATGCGCAATTGTTCTCCATTCAGGTCGCAGATGAATATTATGGAGACATAATTCAATTCCTTACTACAGGGTGGGCACCACCTGAGTTTACCAAGCAACAAAAGAAACAATTAGTGGTGAAAGCAGCAGACTTCACCCTGATTGCAGGACACCTCTATAAGTTAGGACCAGATGAAATCTTGCGCAGATGCGTTATGCCCCACGAAAAACAGACCATTCTTAAGGAAGCACATTCGGGCATCGCAGGAGGCCATTTCGCAGGGAAGCCTACCGCTCAGAAGATCCTAGCAGCAGGACTATGGTGGCCTACATTACATAAAGACAGTAAAGAGTTTTGCAGATCATGCGATATCTGCCAAAGGACAGGAAAGCCCTCCAGAAGAGATGAAATGCCGTTGCGACCACAAATAACGCTACGCGCATTCGATAAGTGGGCCATAGACTTCGTGGGTCCTATTAACCCCCCAGGAAAACGAACTGGTGCGAGATATATAATTACAGCAACAGAATACCTCACCAGGTGGGCTGAGGCAAAAGCAGTCAGGAATTGTGATGCTGCTACAGCAGCACAATTTATTTTTGAAAACATCATCACTAGATTTGGATGCCCAGTGACTTTGATGAGTGATCAAGGCACACATTTTTTGAATAGCACCATAGAAGCCTTGACAGAGGAATTTGAAATACAGCACCATAAGAGTACACCTTACCACCCTCAAGCTAATGGTACGGTGGAGGCTTTCAATAAGATATTAGAACATGCTCTTACAAAGATTTGTAACAGTCAAAGGGATGATTGGGACCTCAGAGTTAATGCTGTATTATGGGCTTACAGGACCACGTGTAAGAAACTAACAGGGCACACACCTTTCAGCCTGGTATATGGACAAGAGGCTGTTATGCCTATGGAATACATCTTACCCAGTCTAAGGATTGCTCAGCTTACAGAGATGGCTGATTCTGATACTTTAGAGGAGAGATTGGCACAACTGCTCAATCTGGAGGAAGACAGATTTATCGCAGGATTCCATCAAAAAGTGCAGAAAGCACGAGAAAAAGCTTGGCATGATAGGCATATCAAGAACAAAACCTTTCAGCTTGGAGACTTGGTACTCCTTTATGACAGTAAGTTTATAAAGTTCCCTGGAAAATTCAAAACTCATTGGTTAGGACCATATCAAATCCAGCAAATAACAGATGGAGGTGCTATACAGCTTTGTACTATGAGTGGGGAGTTTCTTCCTACCCTGATCAATGGCAGTCGGCTTAAGCTGTATCGCGAAGGCCATGCCACCTCCTAGCCCTAGCCCAGGAAGGAAGCAAATGGTGCAGATGCTCAGTGTAGTTGAAATGAAGCATCGCACCCTAAGGAGTCTACACCGGGAAATGCTTTAGATAAGAATTCGCAGCCAGTTTTCCTGGTGGTTGCGATAATTTTGATAAGAGGCGAGTTTTTGGCACTTTCCACTTCCAGACGATGCGATATCTTATCGCAGAGGACAGAAAACAGATTGATGCGATATCAAATTTTGAATTGATCAGAGGGCTAGTCACTTCGCCATCTGACAAGCATTAACTGCACGGCTGACAAGTATCTGTTGTACTAAGATTTGGCAGCAGTACGACGATTCTTCTAGATTTGGAAAATCCGATGCGACACCACTCCGGCGCACAGTTTCCCAGCGAAATTTCAAACGGTGTTTGCAATAAATAGGCGCGGGGTGTTGTCTTGTCTATGCATTAAATACCGCCAACGGGTCCAGTCACTGGTCCATTGCCATTTGAAATTCCGCCTGATGATAAATACACATTCTATTCAAAGCACGGGGCTACTTAGTCATTTTCACCAAAAGAGTTGAGCGCAGTTGAGCCGAGCCAAGCGTATTCTTAGCAGAGTTCCGAACAGGGAAACTAGAAACAGTTGCAGACTCTGATTTGCATTAAGATTAGCAATCATAGGAAGTCCAGAGTACCACAGGGGAAGGCGCCTCGCGCTAGACGAGCCTCTCGAAGACGTGTTGCAGAGATTCCAAAGGGGTGGAATTGAGTGCGCTATGACTTCAGTTGTGGCGGAGAAAGGAAAGAAAATTGCTGCTGGCTCTTCGACCATACGCCAGTCGCCGAGAACCTTAGCTAATATGGAACGTAGCGAGACCCTGAATAGCACAGAGTCAGAAGAACCGGAGCAGGAACTTCCGGAAGAAGTTACAGTCACTACCATATACTTCCCACCGAGAGTAGAGAATGCGCCAGCGATCGTCCTTCCAAGAGACTTTAAATATGAACTCATACTCCCGCCGCTGGATAACCGAGTGAAGGAAGAAGGTAACTTGTGGGGGAATATGCATGCTGTTAAGTTTATTGATTATAATCTGAGAGATTATACGCTGTACCCACAATTCCGCCGCGATCGTTATATGACGATTCAGAGGAACCCAAGGACACAGCACGATGAGTTCGTCCCCATGGACCATGTAAGCCATTTAGTACCGTCGGGACTGCTCAATCTCCTGGAGATCCCACACTTTGGACGGGGCCCGGAGGTCAATGCTGTGGTGCGGACGCTACTTTCATGCGTGCATGGCGGTTACTTATGGTTGGGTAACCGAATAGATGTCAATGTTGACCTCATTCACCGCATTACCGGTCTGTCGAAGACTGGTTTCGACCCACAGATAAATATTGATGGCGCCACAAAGGATACCAGGCTCTCAACCAAGCAGGTTGCGGAGTATAAGCTGCAAAGAGGAGGTCGCGCCTACGATGTCAATTCAATACAGGATGACGCCTTGCGGTTTACTGTTAGTCTGTTGGCCGGAAAACTCCTTCTCAAGGTGAGGCCGAAGGAGGTCACAGGCTCAGTTATCCGCCTAGCGATCGAAGTCATAAACGGTAAACCTTACAACTGGAGTTTATTTTTGTTAAATAGTTTCTTTCAAGACTGTGCGCAGGCGCAGCAGGATCCACTTCACAGCTTCCACTTCTCGTGGCTGCTGATCCTTATGGCTTTCATTGGATGGAAAGAGCCGCCCAATTCGCAGTTTCCACAACTGCCGCCAGGGGCATGCAGAGGGTCGAGGTACTCCAATCTTTGGGCGAGTAGTCACCCAGAGAAGCACAAGAATAACGCAATGGTATTCCATGAATATTATACGCTATTGCTTGAATCCGTCGCAACGATTCCGCGTGTCGACTCGCCGGTCGTTGATCTTTATCAGTCCAAGCTGGAATTTAAAGTCGACAGGGATAAAACCTACATCAGACCCAAAGGGTTCAGGAAACATAACGAATGGGCCCCCGGCCCATATCGCATGGAAATCCAGCAGGTCGAAGATACCATTAAGAACTGTTTCGACGAGGACATGAAACAAATGTATGATGATCTATCCTCTGGCCTAGTTCCAGTTGATCCCCCAGCCGAGGACCCAGAAGATGTTCAGGAGGTAGATCCTAAAGACAAAGAGAAAGAACCAATGGGTTCTAAGAGAAAGGCTATTGAAGGCCCTTCTCCGGTGCGAGCAAAGAAGAAGAGAACAAAGGCGGTTACTTCCGACGAACCGCAAGCACCAGTCATGACAGAGGATGAGTATGATCTCATCGCCAGCCGAATACAGGAGAAGATGCGGGATAAATTCGCTGCGATTCAGTCATCGCAGGATCGTATGCGCATCAGCCTTGACAACAAATTGCGAGAGTTGAAGGCAATCACTGAGAAGACTGCTTCCATGCAGATTCAGCCAGCTCCAACTACAGTCGCAGAAAGTTCGCAGCCCCCTCCACAGAGCAGAGAAGAAAGCATTGCAAGGGACCGCACGAACATTGTTCGTATACCGCCAGGAAGTATTAAGTTCCCTGTACCTATGGAGGTGCAGATGGTTCATCCTCTTGAGGTGAACCTACCAGAAGTACCTATGGATCAGTTGTACGAAATTTTCCAGCAGATAGGCACGGAGCTGAGGCACAGAGAACAAGTCACATATGAGCAAAATGTTTTGCTATCTAACGACAATGTGCAGCTCATTGCGCAGCATGAGGCAGAGAGTGCCCAGTTGACGCAATATGTTCAGCGAGAGCAGGATGTCTCTCTTGTTTTAAAGAATATCGCAGCAGAGCTTCCGCAATGCGATATCAGGCCTGAGTTAGAAATAACTCAAAAGATCAGAAAAATAGCGGAAAGAGCAAAGGCTCTAGATGAAGAGAAGAGAAAGATGGAGGAAGAATACGAAGCAAGGATTGCTGCACTAGAAGCAAATAAGCCACCTACTCCAGAGGAAATCCAAGAAGCACGAGTGCAAGCTTTCAGAGTTGTACAGACACAGATGCACTGTCGGGTGGAAGCAGCAGAGGCCATCCTGGAGGATGCATCAAAGACATGGCTGGAGCTAGAGGAGCTCCCACAGAAAGCCGAGCTCGATCAGCACATTAAGCACTATGAAGATGCGATATCGAGAGCTGAAGAAGAGTACAAGGGCTTGAGTGCTCTTGCGAAGATAAGAAAGAAAGGAGAAATCACACAAATTCAGCAGCAGGTGCAGAAATACAGAGAACAGCAGATCAACCTGGCTAACGAAGTTAGCCCGCATGAAAGCAAAATCGCACATCTGGTTGATGAACTGGAGCAAAAGGTGAAAAGCTTCACCTCAAGTAAAGGAGTCATTGAGGGCACAGAGGACTCCTTGGTAACCGCTGAGCTGCTCAGCGCAGCGCAGGAAGAAGTAACACACATGGATGAAAGTATTAAAGCGCTTAAGGCACAATTCGCAGCAATCTCACGAGCAGCAAAGGATAAGCTTAGGCAGATGAATCAGGCTGTTGTTGCAAGTGGCTCGGGGACGAGCCACAAGTAAGTGTTAGGGGAGTTGTTGGAGAGAACTTCCGTAGCATTTAGGAAGCTGCTAATTTTGGGAAGGATAACTAATTTTGGAGAGAAAGTACCAATTTTGGCGGTAAGACAAAGATATCGCCGTAGCACAAATTCCGGCGGGAATCACGGCGATAGGTACAGAAAAGTCAAGCATGTGGTACAAAGAAGAGGCCGAAGGGAGAGCTCAACCACCGCAATAAAGGCGCCGGAGATGAAGAGAGGGTTCAGCTACCCTCATTAAAGAAGAAGGACCACAGTCAGCGTTGCTTGAACCAAGAAGAAGCGACGGGCCGATGCATTAAAGACTAAGGACTGCAGGAAGCGGCGACGAGACAAAAGGCGGCCATGGAAGTACAGCCAGTTGACTGTAAGTGGTTAGGGTTGAGTCACTGTTGGGATAAGGCCCACAGTTTTGTAACTGCGATGAGACCTTCGGGCCATCTATATATAGTAGTCTTTTTATAGGATAAGGGGTTGGCCACATAGCGATAGAGACATCAGGTAGATGCTAGTCAAGTCTTTTGTTGTTGCAAGCCTGAACATCCCTGAGAAGACAAGGGCCGACCTGTTGAGAGAGTGCAATCCGCAGGGATTGCAAGAGGAAGAGAGTGCACTGTAAAGGCAAGAAGAGAAAAGAGGTCTATAGAGAAGGGCTCCCACTGAGGTGGAGTTTCCCAGAAGACCCCTGTTGTAAAGAGTGGAACGGAGCTGTGTTTATTCCCCAGAGTTGTAAACAAGAACCGCAGTTCCCCTGGGCGTAGTCTTTGCCCTGGGAGTATCAATGTGCTTATCTAAGTAGCACTATTGTAATTGTGTAGCCATTGTTCTCATTCACGTGTTTGTGCTATATATGAATGCTTCAATCTGTTATAAGTAATGTACATGGTCGTCAGTTAACTTCTGAATGATGTATAACAATTGCGATAGTCATAGCTAACCTCTTTGCGAACTAGATAATTGTTAAACAGAGGTTAATGTGCGAGTAAGAACTGAATATGAGGCATGAATGGTTTATTTAGACATTGCGCAAAGTAATGTTCTACCTAGTTACGTGTTGCGAGATATCAAGGGTCGAGTTCATCAGTGAGGGTTAGGCTGGTAGGCTGAATGTTGTTGCTAACTGCAGTACCAGGATAAGGATAGCTAAGACCACCTATTAACCCAGGAAGCGGTCAAAGTTCGCTTGCCGCAGGAACTAGAAGGGGAAGATATCGCACCTACGATATCTTGGGTATCGCTAGACGGTTTCACATAGGGAAAGACTTATCGCATTCCCTGCGTACTGCGATAAGACAGAGGCGTAGCCGGAGTAATGGAATGAGATAGACAGCTTCTGTGAAAGGGGTTAAGGAGGGTTTAACCACCCTGGATGCCTCGGAACTTGGCTGAGGACACTTGAGTCTTCTGCCTCCCATTAGAATCACTTCGGGTGAGACTTCAGGTTGCTTCTGCGACCTGTTGCCGAAAGGGCCAGTGAGCTAAGGGTTCTGTTGGTCTAAAAGATTACCGCCAGCCCGGGTCTGTCCAGAGGGAAAGGATAAAAGATCAACAACACATAAATTCTTATAACTTGGTGCGGTTCTTGCTTATTTATAAAAGAGCTATGAATGTTTTACAATGATAACATGTATATGGTGTACACGAATAGTAAGCTTATCATGATTAGTGTACATAAAATAAAATAAAATGATTATCATGATTAAATGTTTTATCTAAAATAAAATGGCACAAAACACCATAAAAATAATGTTTAGCTTGGTTATTTTCAAGAAGTTGTTGTACCTATGGATTAGCTTCTAACATCTTATCGAAGATTGGTAATTGGTAAGGCTCATCATTCTTAACTTAAAACAATAATTTTAAACTATGGGTATTGTTTATAGAACTTGGATAAATGTTCAATAGAATTATGAATATATTGTTGGAACCATAACAAACTTTGTGGTATCATGAGCATTTGATGGAACTGTGCATTTGTTGATGGAACTATGAATAATGTTTATGGAATCATAACTAACATGTTGGGATGACCATGAACATTTGGAAAATCTATGAATATTTGGTTCTGGAAACATGAGAAATTTTATAAAGACATAAACAAAGTTAGTGGAACTATGCGTATTTATGGTGGAACAATGAATAATGCATATAAGGCCATGGCGTGGAATAATGAGTATTGCATATAGAACCTTAGCATTGCTTATAAAACAATGAACAATGTGGGTGGAACCATGAACAATTGTTTTGGTGGAACCATGAATAATTTTTACAAGACCATGAAAAATGTTGGTGGAAGCACAAACATTAGTGAAACTGTGAACAATGCTAATAGAACTGTGAACATTTAGTAGTTGAACCATGAACAATTTGATGAAACCATGACAAATATTTCTATAAGTAATATGGTCCAGGTGGATATTGATGGCGACCCACCTCTTCCAACTGGCTCAAAACAGTCTTCTGGCAATTTTGGTAATTTACTATTTTTAGCAGTTTTTCAGATCCTAAACGTCCAGAGCCGTTTTGAGGCCCTATATGAAGTTTTTGGGGGAATATTGTTCAATGATTGCATCCATTCACATTTCTAAGCATAGTCCTCGGATAGATCTTTCCAACGAGCTATCGTGCGCCCCAACCGAAGATTGTATGCCAAAGTTACGCCCCCAAGAAGTTGATACACCAAACTACCCAAAACGGGGTCCACAAAACTGTTGGCTTTTCATCTTCTGGGGTTAGGGTTTTGGATTTTGGGTATTGTAAAAAGGCCTTCAAAGCCTCATTGTATTCATCTTGGCACGAATGAACACAGTGGCCACATCTCTTCTCAGAGATAGCTATTACCATTCTAGTTGTTGTATTTTACAGTCTGTTCTATTTCCGCTATTTAATAGAATATGTGTTTACTATATCGTTGTGTTCTCTGCAATATATCTCTGTATTTGATTCTGTATATGCTCTTTTATTTCGTTCCCACATAAATCCGGATCATAATACCCATAAACAAAGCTAATGAAACTATAACATTAGGTAATAAAACTATAAATAATATTTATCAAAAAAATCAATGCATAATATTCAATAGGAATAATTGGTTTTTCTTTGAATTTAATATTAAGTTTCTTTTTGATTAAACCATCGATGTAGTCTTTATTCTTGTGAGGCTTATTGATAAAGTGTAAGATTATTTTATCATCTTAATCACAAAGGAACAAATGGTAAATAGTAATACTTTGTAAATTTCATAATTTTTATAATTTAAATTAAAAACTTACTTTATATTTAAAATATTGTATGTGTTTATAAAGTCTTTTCAAGAGCCGAGTATGGGGTAGATGTTGTAACATACCGTTACCATAATTAAAATAATTTCATGTCAACTCATAAAATAAAAATTATGAAAAGTAATTAAAAAAATCCATGTGGCTCATAGATTTTTTTAAAAAATATGAAAAATAATTAAAAAAATTCCTGTCCAAAATAGAAAATTAAAACTTAAACATGGATCTATCAAGCAATAGAGGAATCAAATTTCTTAAGTATAAGATTAAAAAAAAACTACACCTCAAGAAATTGGATTTCTCTTGGTGCTTGATAGATCCGGGTTTAAGATGGATCTATGTTGGTAAATATTGAAAGCCTAAATAAAGTGACATTATGGATTGTTTAGTCACTTTTTTAGATATTTATGGGTGCTTTTTTTTTAATATTTTAAGTGAGAATCAAGATACTGCCCTTCCTCTAGGCCATTCACCCCTAGCCAAGTCACATGTATAATACTAGGGGAATGTCTACCAAATGTTGCAAACATTGATAGCACTGCTCATCATGCAAGGACAAATCTGCCCACTGTGTCGTAGGGTGTACGGGAGAAGATAATGCCCTGCCTCCGAGCCTTTCACCCCTAGCCAAGTCACATGGCTAATACTATGGGAATGTATGCCTGATGTTGCAAACATTGATAACACTACTCATCATGCAAGGACCAATCTCCCCAACCCGTTGCAGTGTGTATTGGAGAAGACACTTCCCTGCCTCTGGGCCATTCACCCCTAGCCAAGTCACATGGATAAGACTAGGGGAATGTCTACCTGATGCTGCAAACATTGACATCCATTTTCAAGCTCATCGCATCCAGCTGCTCCCTATGTCACATAAGCCATCTTTTTGTCCTAGAACTTGAATTCAACTCCCTCTGACAATGAGTTTCTTTTATCCTTATGAGACCCAAACTTATCAAGTATTCATCAGCTAGAGTACGTACAAAATTTGCAAACATAAGATATTTTCCCATTTATATTAAGGCCCTAAGATTGATCCCTCTATCACAGAAGCAGTCCTCCTACCTTCTTTGAGTCTTGACGCGGTCAACCTACACTAAGGTGTTGACGCGGTCGACCTACTCTAGGAATATGAATTTTCTCTAACATTTTAGAAAGAATACCCATTATATGTATTTAGGAATATGAATTTTCTCTAACATTTTAGAAAGAATACCCATTATATGTATTTGTTGTACATTGCATACACATTTAGATGGATAGTATGGCTTCACCTGGACATGGGGAAAGGAATTATATAGCCCCTGTGGTGTTTTTATGACCCCTCTGTGGGTCAGGTGAAGGGGGAAGTCATGGAAGAAGGGAAACAGAGTTCATTGCAGAATGGTAAGGGCACATTGACCGAGTTTTAGACAATAATTCAATTGTAAAAATGACCAAGTTATAATCCTTAGCTGTGATAGGGGACTAGACCAGTGCATAGAGCTCTCCAAGAGCTTTCCAATGGTACCAGACTTGTCCAATTTGGCCTAAGGATGAAGGAAATATCAGCCTGGGAAGTTTGCAGGTGCAGGGGAGGTGTGGTTCCACCTTTCCGCATCCGTAATGCGGATTGCGAATTGCGGAGGTCGGGAACCAACCTTTGGATTTGGGTGGTTAGAATTTTGACTTTCCGAATCCACAAGGTGGATTGAGGATTGCGAAAGTCAAAAGGGATATTTCCACGATGTTGGCATGTTGGACTTCTGACTTTTCGCAGTTGCAAAGCAGATTACGGATTGCGGAAGTTGGAAGGTGAATTTTTCCCCGGGTTGCATAATGAGTTTCCGATTTCCGAGTTCTACATGCGGATTGCAGATTGTAGAAGTCAGAAAGGTAAAATCGTCGGGATTGTAAAGTTGGGCTTCTGCATTTCTGAGTTCCGCATTGCGGATTGTGGAAGTGAAGTTTTCCGGAGCGATGGAGTTTAGCGTTCCGCATTTCTGAGTTCTGCATTGCAGATTGTGGAAGTGAAGTTTTCCGGAGAGTTGGAGTTTGGCATTCTGCATTTCCGAATTCCGGATTGCGGATTGTGGATCGAAGGCCATTGCGGCTGCGTGTAAAAAAACAGAGAAGATTAATGGAGAATTGAAAAAAAAAATGTATCAAGTTGTCTCCCATCGCCTCTAAGGGGTTTGGGGACGTGACAAGTGTGCAGTATAATATATACCCTAGTGTATATAGTATTTATATACACTGGTGTATATACTATATATATTAGGTACATACACTAGTGTATGTACTAGTATATACACTAGTGTATACTAGGTATATACATTGGTGTATATACTAAGTATATACACTAGTGTATATATTCTAGTGCACATATTCTAGTGTATACATACTAGTGCATATTCTAATGTATATACAAATATTTGGTGCTTGGCATGTCTATACACTAGGCTTGACATACGCGAATTTTGAGTTTCTAACTAAATTAGGAGTTGAGATGTGATGCTTTCTCATGTCTATGACATGCCTTCCGTATACGCACATATACGTAAGGCTCTTTCATAAAAGCACATATACATAAGTGTTTGCATGTGCCTATGGGAGTGTTTCCATATATGCGCATATATGGAAATGCTTCCATATATGTGCATATAGGGAAGCATGCATATACGAAACCGCTTCTGTATATGCACCTTCCATATGTGCGCATATATACAGAAGCACTTTTGTATACTTCGATGTTAAAATTCCCTTTCGTTGCCTTAATTTGTTCACTGGTCACATATTTGTTGTAGTCTAGGAAATTTTTATAATTAGCTTAGATCAATATCAATGTCATTGCAAGAGGCATCTTTAGGTCCATTTATGCTCCTAGTTATTTTTTTATGCCACTCCAAAGTGACCAAGGATAAAAGACGTGATCATTAAACACGTGTTTTAGTTTTTAAGGTTTTCACATGACACATTCCAATAGTCAAACCTACCATGATCATTTGAATGCGAATGTAATGGAAGGTATTAATGTATTTCCATAATTACTTAAAAATATACTAAATTGCCTTGTACATTCTCAATTGATTGAAGGTGACAAGTGGATTTTGAAATGCAATGGAGGGTGACCAATACTGAGACTCATGCTAGTATTGAAATATGTGCTTAAATGTTTTCAATGTTTTCATCAAGGAGACACTCCATTAATTAGTGATACCATAAATTGGAATGCAATGCAAGATGCTATGGTTTTTTCATAGGGACTCATAAATTTACTATTGCCTTGTACATCCCAATAGAATTTGGAATGCAATAAAAGATTTGAGTTTTTCATAAGCATTCACAAATTTACTATTGCCTTGTATATTCTCATTAAACTTTCCATCAACGTAATTGTTTTAGACAATTACAAAATCACAACTAATAAAGGAAATAGTTACTTAGCAACATTCTAAATTACAATTTTGTTTGCAAGCCTAATGTCGTTCTTCATATTTTATGAACTCTTTATTTATAGTTATCAATGCTTTTTTTATTTATAGTTATCATTCTTTATTTGTAGTTATCGATGCTTTTCTTTATTTATAGTTATCATTCTTTATTTATAGTTATAGATGCTTTTCTTTATTTATAGTTATCATTTTTTATTTATAGTTATCAATTCTTTTTTTATTTATACTTATCATTGTTCTTGAGTGTACAAGATTGACTTTCTGAAGACTATATTAAGTTTATATGGAAGATTCAACATTTATCCTCCAACACTCCATGTAATGTAAAAAAAAAATGTGGATGCATTTTTGTTCCATGTAATGTAAAACAAAAGAATGTGGATGCGTTTTTGTTACAATGCAAGGTAATCTCTTTTAAGAGGGAGAGCCCATTCATGTGTATGGAAACCAATGGATGTTTTTTTGCTACTATGTAACTTAATCTGTCTTATGTGGGAGGGCCTATTCATGTGTGTGGAAACCAGTGGATATCAAACAATAGTCCAAAGGGCAACAAAGTTTAATAAAGCATTGTATTTAACTTGTCTTTTGTCTTATAGAAATGGTTTCTTTTAGTATTAGAATTTTTAAGGTAGTGTTTTGGTTAATATTAGATTTTATAAATTTAAGTATTGGATTTGATTTTATCTTTTTAATAATAAATTTTTTTATTAAAGTTTGTAGATAAATTTGGAACTATATAATTTTATTACTCTCATCTTATGTCTTGGTATAAAAAAATTTACAATATTACTATATATAGATTTAGTTTTGCATCAATTTAATTAAAGTTAAGCATGTAAATAAATTGTCAATTAAAATGTTAAATTAATTATATATTTTAAACAAAATTCTAACTAATTTAAATCATTTATTTAACTTTAAATTTATCTTGTTTTAAACTATTCAAATTTTTAGATATACAAACTTTTTAAAGTGATGATTAAAAACTTAAAAGTAAATTTATCATGCTTTAAACTATTCAAATTTTTAGATATACAAACTTTTTAAAGTAAAAATTGAAAACTTAAAAATAAATGTAACAGCATCGTGTTGTTTGTTATAAAAGCTAGAAGCTGTGGTTCAATCAGCATATCTTCTGTGACTACTTGAAACGAAATCCATAATGATGCGTTTGTTGAAAAGAATTCCGTTCCAATTTATATCTCTTCCGTTTTGCTGTTGGAATAATGCTTTTGCAAACCTAACTTAAAGTGCCGGAGGCAGGCTGTTGCAAACCTAACTTGAGGGCCTACTTTTATGCATTTTAAAGTTGCTTACAACAATGAAATCATGTCTTTATCTGTGGAATGTAGCAAGAGATCACAGCTGCAAATAACTGCACATTCTTGTATTAAGAAACCTTAGAAAACCCAAAGACACGTAGTAACACATAGTATGTTGAACATTTCGATTTCAGCATTCCAACAATTGTAAAACAGGATGGAGTGGAAAGGGACGCAGAGAAAATGGCCTAAACATTGATTGTTTATACGACATTTCCCAAGAATACCCTCAATGGTTACCAAGCTGGTTTTTATCGTCTTTAAGTTCTTTATGGTAGTTGCTCATGACTTGGTTTACAACAATGGAGTGACTCATAATCTTTTTCTATGTTTCTACATCTTATTTCACTAAACCAATGATATGTTAAAATCTTGACTAAAAATAAATCATTTTTAATGTTGTCTTCGTTGAAGCATCACCTTTTCTAAGTTGCTAAACCTTACTTTAAACCCATTGGAGCCAACCATACATTCTCTCGTAACATTGTTAAAAACTTGCTTAAACAGTCACCACGACAGCATAACCGATGTACAATTTCATTCACAGATTAAGAAGTTAACATAATCATCATACTCGTTGTATTTATCATTATCTTAAACTTTTACCATTGCACTTGAAGAAACAATGCAATCATCGGAAATAAGTATTGGAAATATGTAATTACAAGTTGATCACTTATCTAGTTTGTGCGGCTCTATCAGTCATTTTGTTAGGTAGAGACCGCAGAGATGTCAGAGTTACGGTATTAAATATTCATGAAAACCTAAAAATTGTATTGCTTATATATTAAGGGGCAAAGGTTTTTTTTTATTTAATGTAACAATACAAAAATACTTTGGGGTAGTTTTTATATGGGCGGGCTGATATCCGCCAAATGGAGATGGCGGGATCACGGCCGGAAGAGAAATCGGGTTGAGGCAAGGCTCGAGCTTACCAGTATGCAGCGAAATCGCGTCTTGAGGCATGCTTGAGGCCAGGGGTTTTGTGGTGAATTGGGTTTCCAATCGATCATAGTTGAGAGATAGTAGTCATTGACAACCAATTGTTACCAATAGCACTCAGCTAGTTTTTACCAATAGCCTTGGGAGGCTCTAAGCCTCCAGGGCCTATTATAGACCCTCGATAGGCCTTGGGGGGCTTGAATACCCAGCCACTCGTGCCTATTACAGGCCTTGGGAGGTTTAGTCAGCCTGCTAGAGCTTGTTACAGGCCCTAGGGGCTTGGATACCTAGCCCACAATAAGCTTAGTCAATGATTGGGGCACTGCAACATGCAATCTAAATGTTGTACTATGTGCATTGGCTCTAGTAACATACAAGAAGTGATCTCACACCAATTACAATATAAGTTTTACAAAAAAATCTTCACCTCAAGCCAAAAGACATTTTATAGAAACTTCCTTAGAAATTACACTTTCATGTTGACATGTACTCTTCATCACCCACGAATGAATTGATACAATCCAGATCGAGCTTTGGTATTCCTGGAACCCACTGCCATTTTATATTTTGTCCAAAACCATCACTACTAAGATAATTTAAACTATTCAGATCGAGCTTTGGTATTCCTAAAACCCACTGCCATATTATATTTTGTCCAAAACCTCACTATTAAGATAATTTAATTATTTAATTTAAGGTTTTCAACAACATCTAAAGCTTACAAAATGAAACTTTGATATTCATTTCTTTCATGGATATGTTCATATGCAAAGTCAGGTCTACTATTACTAAAGAGCGCTGAAGTTTGGATACTGGAAAATAAGGACCCTGATAACATCTTCATTCGGCTGAAGATTCTGATGCATGCTTCCATAGCCAGTATAATGCATGTCGTGTAATAAATGTTTTGACATGCATGCCCGATCCAACGCTTGATTTCTTCACTCTGTTGGGCTACGAACTTGCCGGATGCCATGAGAAAAGTAAGAATATCACCGAGCACAGTGTTCTGAATCACCCTCATTGTTTTCTTACCGAAGGACTGAGGTTCTCCTACATCGAGCAAGAACTCATCTGACTGCGTTCCATTAAGATATGCATAAGCATACGACGCACGAATCCAGTTCTTCTCTTCTTCCATTTTCAATGGTCTTAATGCATAAGCATATGACGCACGAATCGAGTTCTTCTCTTTTTCCATTTTCAATCTGGGAGAGCGCTTGATAATATCCTTTGCTTTCACAAAAAGCCTAGCAAATTCTGAGGATGGCGTAAAGTCCCCACGAAATCGACCACTTCGGGAGGAAAAAGATCACTTTCTCGACCTGCAACTCGGTGAAGGTAATTGGGTTCATCATTTCCAGCTGCACCGATGAAGTTGGGCCGCCGAGGCCTAGGCTTGTGATATGCAAGACCCAGTGAAAAATGCTTGAGATTCAAATTTGAAACAAATTCCCGCTCACTATATTCAAATTTCAAACTTTGGAATGGGAAAAACGCATGGATGCTGATCAATGCTGATAGGGTATGCATTGCATCCAGAGCTAGAAATTTAAAAAAAAAGACATCAGTCAATCGGCTTGTTTATTTAAAATATAAACCATATTTGACGGGCAAAATGGCCCATGACGAACATTTTGCCCGTCAAATTCCAACCCCCATAATAGCGTCAACTTGGTAGTTGGGTCAGTTATGGTCACATCATGTGTGCCCTGGATATGACCTTGTACACCGGGGCAAAGAGACCAGGACGGAACTGAGAACGGGGTCGGGACTCGGGAACGCGAATGGCAAAGTTGCGGACAGCAAGGATGCCGTCGGCCGGCGGAGGCGTAGATTTCGGAGGCCGGATGTGCGCCCCATATCCCACGCAGGCTCGCCATCACCGGAACGTAACCGAGTTGTCTAGCCTGGACGACGAACGCGGAGGGGTCCACAACCGGAAGAGTACCCAGGTGTCCGAGTATCCTGCCTGACGGTGGCGGAGGGGGTTGTTGGCCACCGGACGATTTTCGCCGTCCGGGCGAAATGAATGACTACTCCGTAACATAAAAGCATTAAGGCCACGGGATATTTCCGACCGCCTACCTTCGAAACCGCTTACGTCCATTCACAAGACTATTTTGGAACCCAGCGATTTACTCGCCCACGTATGCTGGTTCGGAACTTCGGTCCCCTTCGACACAGCCTCCATCCTTGACTTCTTTCCATCATTGGAAGCTGCAAAGAAAGAAAACAATTCGCTGGAAATCCGCGTGCCACTGATGGAATTGTGCAACGAAGAGGTATTCTACTTCTGTTGTGGATGTTATTAAAAATGTTCATTGAATTTGGCATAACTGTGTCCTCGGAGTATTTTTACTGGACACCACATATTGATCAACTGGGATTGGGAACATACAGAACTTTGTCCAGTTTCTAAAGGCGGTTTGATCTATGGTATGTGCTCTGTTGCTGATTTGGATCTTAGGCAAAAAAAAAATTCAACTCTTTTGGACATTGCATTATTTTATAGGAATTTTAAAGAAATTTCTTGGATTAATTTGAAAGATTTGGCATCTTCTTGCAAATTGGGAAGGATTAGCAGAGATTTTGACGGTATATTTTGCAATCATTTAATTTTCCTTCTTTAAGAGTCTGAAAGATTTCAGAATTACAAGTGAAAAGATATATTAAAGGGCTAAAAGTTTTCTACAGTTAACTCTGGCATAGGCTTTAGCAGGGTATCAAACCGGTGTCTGACAGAATATTGTCTTCCCCTGTAACTGCTTGCCATTTGCTTTGTTTTTTGGATTTTTCTATGGGCGGTATGGTCACGTGTTGGATAGAGCGGAGAAACCATGGATTTGTTTGGTTTCCTGCGGGAAAATAAACAAACCTAGCATATTTAGACAAATGATCTCCTTCCTGTCTGGTCTACATGTATTAAATATTAAAACAGGGATTATTTGTGCACTCCTTCGTAAATGCATCCTCTGAATAGTAGATGATCTCGCATGTTCATATCATTTGAGCAGTTCGCTCATACTGTTCCTTTCTGTATTTGCACAGGAAATAACAGCTTACCGGAGAAATCTTTAGAGACATTGAAGACTTCGGAGACGAGTAACTAAATCTTCCGCGGATCTGGAGTTAAAAAGTTCAGAGGAATTCTTATTTAAAAGATCAATTTAAGGGCTGCGAGATCATTCTCCTTAAGGGAAAGGATTCTGATCGATTCAAAGCTTTGAACTAGTTGGAGCTCAGAGATTATTTCCAGTTTAATTTGTTAGGTTCTGAGTTCGAAACTTGACAGGTCAATTTAAAGATTAGAAAAGCTGTTAGACAATTGTGTGTCAAAATGTGCCACATAACCTCCCGCCCGTTCCACCACGAGCCAATCCACGCCAAAACAGGGGAACAGTGGCTCCACATGAAAGTATTCTGCGTGAGATTGGATGCTTCCGGATTCAGCAAAAGTGTACAGATTCCTGAATCCTTAACACTTCATTTCTTACCGCGCAGCAATGCAGCGGCTCTGGAGATCAACCAGCGCCGATTCCGTCCGTCTTCAAGCGCATTTCTGACACTCCAACGGAATCGAGAAGAAAAATCAGAAGGCGAAATCACATACGTCGGCACGGACACCATTCGGACGAGTGACAACCTCTGTTTTGAAGTCTACCTTAGGGACGAACCTCTTATCTCTGGAACCCTGGAGAAAAGACAGGAAATAAGCGAAGATCCCATGCCCGAAACAACATGGACCGTGGGGTGTAGCAGCCGGCTGGAGTATTTGTCGAAATGGCCTTTCGACGCCTTGTCCCTTCCGACTGTGGGCGTATACATCGCGGGTCGTATCTTGGGATTTCCAATAATTCTCTCTCAGACTCTGCAACTCCTTCCCAGAAAGAAACGCGTCCGCCATTGCACTTTGGATGTTATTCCGGAGGGAAATGAGACTGCAGAATCCTGGTCCGATTTAAGTGATAAGGAGCCACAATCTGATTATTCTGAAGGCAGTTTCCTTGAATCGAACAGTGGCTGTGACTGTGACTGTGATTGGGTAGAACTGGACATAGAGGAGCAGGGGGATTCGTGGATCGAGTCAGGGTTAAGGTTTGGCATTGGAATTGGCCTTGGGATGTTTCTGCTAGTGCGCACATATCAAGGAACTTGCAGGACTCTCAGGAAACAAATTCTGTGATAATGAATCTAAATCATTTTGGCACAGTTTTGTAGGAAGGCGTTATCAGAGAAGCAGGGCGCGAAGAATTGGCCTCTGTGAATTTGAGTTTTGCCATATGAGAATCCGCATACTGTATGTAAGAATTTTATGAATTTATTAGCATTTTTATGAATTTATCAATTCTTTCCGCCATATGAGAATCCGCATACTGTATGTAAGAATTTTATGAATTTATTAGCATTTTTATGAATTTATCAATTCTTTCCGTCTCATGATCTCATCCTTCATATTGTTTTAAAACTACTACCAAGATTTGGCCTGTGTGAATTTGAGTTTTTGCCATACAAGCATCCGAACATTGTTAGAGTCCCTTTTTGAAAAAAGAAAAGCAATGGGGTTAGGACCGAGATCAAAGGGTTCTTTCTAGGGCCTCCTAGTGTAATATAAAGAACAACGGTGTATTCTTTTGTTGTTACTAGATGCAATAAAATGTCATACATGTTATAATGGTTTTCGTTTAGTGTTGTATTTCATTTGTTAAATGAATTAATTGATTTTTGTGCATCTTGTTCATTTAATTTTGTATCTTTCGTATAGTTTGATTTGAATCTCGGTATGCTATACTTTGTCTACACATTTTCATCTTCAAAATAATGTTCAAAACTACCCAAAAACAAGTATCAACTCCATGCACCACAAACCCTTGCTAGAAATCCAGCCACCTAAGCTTTGTAGAACAAAATATTATCTTAAGGTGACAGACTAAGATATCCTCCTTAGAAATATCAATGATACCCTCTCCTGGCCTGAGGACTGGCTCGATGGCGTAAAATGGTGCCAGAAGGTGCATCCGGCACAACTCTCCCTAACCTTGCAACACTTCTCACATATTCATTTTCTCCCTACTTTCCCAATTGTAGCACCTAATACGGAATTTCATACCCACTTGTGTGTGTGTGAGAGAGAGAGAGAGAGGGGGGGAGAGAAGCGATACCTTATGATCCACTGGGTGGGGAGGGGTACAACTTGGGGGACACCAAAGAAAATTGGTGTCGTTGTGAGGGAGTGACTTTGTTCAGTCAATTCCTAGCACAAGACACAAGTTTCTCTTCCTAGGTCAGAGAGGACAATAATTGATAGGATAGATGTAGCTCTGTTTGTTTAACACCCATTATGTGTGTGTGTGTGTGTGAACACATAATTTTAGAATGATGTTGCAAGTAGAGGGTCCATCAATTCATTGACAGCTAGAGACCAAAAGCCATCCATCCCTCATAAAGACTCCACTAGGAGGTAACCTGTTTTTCAGAGAAAATCTGGATACCAGACCCATAGTCATAAAGGTTCCAATCCAAAGGAAGGTATGGTTTCTCCCTCTAGAAGACTTTGTCTAGGTATGGAAAAATAAGAGGGAGTTTCTTGGAATAATTGCTAGTAAGGTAGTCAGATTCTACTATCCCATTTTCTCCTGTTACCACTAAGGTTGACCTCCCCCCTTGAATCATGCCACATATCTCACCCTTCATCACTCTTTCAGTCTAAAGATTTTCCTGTCGTTCAAGGTCTCACAGTTGGTAGGCCCTATCACAAAAGCCCTATCACAAAGCCCTATTTCTTTTAGCCACTTAGGGAGACTTGAGACTCCCTAAGGGGAAAGAGAATCCATCACCCTGATTTTTATCATCCTAGGCTTCCCCCTTCACCTCCTAAGTTGTGGGTTATATCAGCCTTACAAGTCCTGTATACACACCTATGCATCCTCTTACTTGCTGAGGCCTTCAATATGACCCAAGTCTAATTGACTTGGTGACCCCCTTTTCAAATGTTTTAAATCAAACTCTTTTAGGTTCAAGTGTGGTTTTTCAAGTCATCCATTCTTTTTATTTCAATGTGACTTGGTGGCCCCTTTTTTTTAAATGTTTTTAAACCAGCATAGATCCATTTTAACAGTGAGGGATCTAATTTCTTGAGGTGTATTTCTTTTTTTAAATTTAAACTCAAGAAATTTGATCTCTCTTGATTGATAGATCCAGGTTTAAGTTTTTAAGTTTTTTTATTTTATAAAAAAATATATTTTTTAATTACTTTTCATAATATTTTATTTGATAAACCAACATGGATTTTTTTAAAATACTTTCCATAATTTTTTATTTTATGAGCCAACATGAATTTTTTTTAATTTATCACTTTTTTACTATTAGATGTAACGCTACATCACACATGTAACGCTACATCATACGCGTTACAAGATCTCCCTCATATTATCACTTGTTTACTATTAGATGTAATGCTACATCACACATGTAACACTACATCACACGTTAGAAGATCTCCCTCATATTATCACTTTTTTTTTACTATTAGATGTAACGTTACACATACACGTTACAAGATCTCCCTCATACTGAGCTCGGAGCTGTAGAGTGCCTCTGGGGCGCAATCAAACTCTTTTAGACAAGTATGGTTTTTCAAATCATCATTCTTTTTATTTTAATTCACGATTATATGCTATTAGATTATATGCTATTAACTTGGATCAAAAATTTCATGATGCATATTTAATTGTATGGTATTGATGTGCAATCACCAAAAGCTTGTTTTAATTGCATTATCATGTTTTTATTTGCCACATTCCTTTGTTTTCTTGCACTTTTACAATGCATGCATCTTAATTTGGTCATTTTTACCACTTAGGTTTAATTAGCTTTTAACCCAATGTTAGAGTATATACATCCTTATCTAAATTTATTGACGACATAATTACATCTTTGATTGACTGAGAATTGTATTTCAATAAAAAATACCCAAAACAACTTAGAGAAATTGCACTTTATTAATTTTTAAAACTCTAACAGGATTAAGGTGAAAATGATATTGCAAACTGCTCATTGAAAAATTAAGGTGAAAAATGATATTGCAACTGGTCATTGAAATTTATCTCCAACAAAAATATTTTATTGATAATACGCAAAGTTAAAAATTTCACAAAGTTAAAACTTTTGGCCGAGATATATACACTCTAAACAAAACTTAATGATAATCTTTTTGAAGAAAATTTCACAAAGTTAAAACTTTTGGCCGATATATACACTCTAAACAAAACCTTAATTGATATGATTTTCAAGAAGCTCAAGTGTTCTAAATTCAGTATAGAATTCATAAAAAATAAAATAAAATTGACTTTGGACTGAGCTATTTTAGTTTACTCAGCAGAGGGGAATTCACGCGCCATACACTCTGACAATATTTTTCCAAATTGACTTTGACAATTTAAAAAAGTTTTTTTTAAAGGTGTTTTCAGATTTTTAAATTAAAACCAAAATTTAAATTTTCAACGTAACACTTTTAAATTATTCATAAATTCATTTCAGGATTATTTTAAACAATTATAAATTACTAGAATACATATTTTGACACTATTTGTTTTCTGATGGAAATTTTTTTTTTGACACTATTTGTAATTCTGTATGGGGTGCTGTAATTCTCTCATTATGATCAATAAACCCAATCCTGAAATCTAAATTTTAAAAGATTTTTATTATTAATAAATAAATACTTTATTAAATAATAAAATAAAATAATTTAAACTTAACTAAAATATAACCCATTCTTTAATTTTAATTTAAGAAAAATAAATACTTTATTAAATAATAAAATAAAATAATTTAAACTTAACTAAAATATAACCCATTCTTTTAATTTTAATTTAAGAAAAATAAATACTTTATTAAATAATAAAATAAAATAATTTAAACTTAACTAAAAGTATAACCCATTCTCTTAATTTTAATTTAAGAAAAAAGCTTTATTAGAAAATGATTTTGGATAGGATTACCATTAAAAATTTAACCCACTCTTTTTTAATATAAATACTAAAATATTTTTAATTGACTAATTAGAATTATATTAATTCCAATATAAAGTAAAAGTTTTTTATTTTACTAATCACAACAATTTCTACAATTAAATATTGATGAAGAGCTAATTATTTACTAACAAAGATCCATCTTAAACTTACATCTATCAAGCATAGAGAGAGATACAATTTCTTGAGGTATAATTGTTGTTAAATCTTAAATTTGTTGTATGTTTAAACAAATTTACACCTTAATCATTGTTCCCCTTGATAGATCGGGGGTTTAAGATTGATCTATGCTTGTTTTTTTTTATGAGCCAACATTGATTTTCTTTAATAACTTTTTATTTGGTTTTAAAATATTTATTTTATGAGGAAACGTTGATTTTTTTAATTACTTTTTATTTGGTTTTATTTTTTATTTTGAGAGTTTGACATGAATTTTTTAATTAAGTTTTATTTTTGGTAACATTTATGTTAAGTGACAACATATGCCCCATACGCTCCAGGATCTCCAACACTTCAACTTTTCAAAACTTTATTAATCCGTCAGCATCAAATTACAGACTCTAACTCAAAGTGGATCGGCTGTCGGAGGGCGAAGCTCATCACCAACACACTCGGACTGAGTGCCTAGACACAATGTCATGGGCCCTTTTATCTTTCAGAACTTCTCAAAGAGCATGAACTTACTCGAAGGGTACCTGGGGATTCCATGATATGCCTACTAGCACACCTTACAGACTCGACATAATTTACAGAGTCGAACCTTGGATTTCTGATGCTGTGTTATACCCAGAGGGGCAACCAGCAAAGCATACCTTCCTTGGCTCTCACACACCTAAGACTCATAGAGCTTCTCCAACTACTGGAGCAGCTCAGCTCTAGACTCAAACTTGCAGAGCTCTTAACTAGCTCAATGCATAAAACTCGAATGAATCAAATGACTCCAGGCTCATCCTTATATAACATCCTAGCAGGTATCCCGGTTACAAGCAACTGGCACTAAGCAATCAAAAGCAAGGAATCTGAGGTAATGGTGGGACCGCACCATTATTATCTCATCCCTTAAAGGCAGCGCCATATGGGGACCCCAGATTCGGACACGACACAATGGCAGACAAGAATGACCCACTATGGTCAACAATCAAACCGGAAAGCAAAGAATTCTATGGCCGACAGAACTGGCCTACCAAACTCGGGGAAAAGCATCCCGACAATTACAACTGTGGAGCAACTATTGCCGGCCCACTACGGCTTCCATTATGCAAAAAGTAAATATGTACAAAATTCGATGACTAAGCATTAGTACATCTCCAGATCTGCAGACACAAAATAGTTTTGGGTTTCCCGGAGGTCCGACGGGGCTGACCCGCCATAGGCACAGTCGAATTCATTATCATAAAGATATTCCTCCAGTTCACGGGTTTCAAGAACAACATCCACATCCTGCAGAGTCATCAGGAACATAAGTATCTTCAAGCTATTCCGGCTCAAGGTACAACTAGGGACTAAAGCATTCTTCAATATTTGAAGCCGTGCAAGACTTCGCTTCTTTCTCCCATAAACTCACTGGCAAACATTGATTTCTACTCTGTAATCAAGAGGTAGAGTACGCCGTGTGAATTTTCGTATCCAATCTATTCCCTTTGCTGTCACGCTTAATGTATTTCTGAGTGACTGTGAACAGTGCATATCTGCCTGCATGTGCAGAAATGAAGTTTGCACGCCTGTTTGTCCCAATCTTTCCTTGGGCAGAATTTAATCTAACAAAACTTCAGTCCAACCAAACCAAGCCTTGTTTCTGAGATTGCCCGGGATCTGCACAGATAACTATAGAAGTTTGCTCCCGACAGAATTGCAAAATCAGATTGTAGGATGTCCATGTAAGTTGGCCTTCACCAATATCAAACATACCAAACAGGGCCATCTTTTTCATCATTACAATCTATCCAAAGCTCTCTACATTTACGGAGCTTTGCTTGAGCTTTAGAAAACCCTTGGAAGCGGGTTTCTCTCCCAACGTTCAAGAATATGCAGTTTACAGAGATTTATCTCAATCTGCTTGATAAGAGTGAGACTAAGATATTTTTCAGCTTGGGTGTCGATCTGCATAATCTAGAAGTTGTGTTTTCTATCTTCAGGGGGTCAAGCTCTCATCTCATGGCTTTATGAACAAAGCTTCTTTTGGCTGAAACCTGACATAATCAGGCTCTGTTCCTTCTGCTGGTGCAGGGCCTTTACCTTTGTCAGACTTTGCAGACCCAGACCTGGAACCAACAAAAAACATATTTAAACTGACAACTTTATCTTCTTGCTGCACAACTTCACGAGTTAGCATGTCAGCCAAACAGTTCAAATAACCTGGGTTTATATATTATTTCATAATCAAAATTTGATAACCATATAAACCATTTCAAAATCCTGCTGTTATTCTCTGCCATTAAATTTTCATTTTTAAAGATTCCCGGCATAATCTTCAAATCTGTCCTGATAAGTGAATTTAACAGGTTTTAAGAATAAGATGAAATGTTGGACAGTTTTCTTTACAGCAAGTATCTCCTTGTGGCTACTGGGATAATTTAGTTCTGCAGCTTTAAATGAACTCGAACCATAACCACAAATATTTTCTCTCGCCTTCTAATCCTTCAAGTAGTACACCCACCCCATGTAGTGTTAGAAGCATTTGTTTCAATGATCAACTTACCATTTCCTTGAGGCAGGGTGCAAGGCTGGTAATTCTTTTTACTTTGGCTTTTATCTTTTGAAGCAGCCAAAGTCATTGCATCAGACCAGGCAACTGGGGTTTTTCTTTAGCCTTTGCTGGAGACAGTAAATATCAGTTGCTTGCCCTCTATAAAAACGGTCTGATATAATTTAAACATCCTAGAAATCGTTTGCAGCTGTGTTTTATCTAGGATTTTTGTTTGGGAACTGATCAAAGGATTGCAGCACATGTTGCTGCAGCACAACTTGTCCTGATTTTATGTGAAAACCAAGGAAATCCATTTCGGTTTTCCCTAGTTCCATCTTTGAAGCGGAAAGGACCAATCCATGCTTAAAATACAAGCTCATAAAACCGTTGGAGATGTTTCAGGTGATCCTGAAGGTTTTTTAGAGCATATCAGAATGTCATCAATAAATACAATCAACCAAGGAATATCTCTGAATATGTCTTCCATCTGCTTTTGGAATTCAGATGGAGCATTATTTATCCGAAAGGCATTACCTTCCACTGGTATTGTCCATGAGGGACAACAAATACCGTTTTATACCGATCCTTTGATTCAATACCAATCTGATAGAAACCAGATTTTAAGTCAAACTTACTGAACACTGTGCAGCCTGTTATTTTTTTGCAGTAAGCTTGCTTTATCAGGTAGTGGATATCTTATCTTTTGAAGAACAACATTTAAAGGCTTGAAATTCACTAGCAGACGAGGTTTTCCTCTCTTCTGTTCAGAATGCTTATTTACAACAAAAGCTTGGCAAGCCCATGGACTCTTTGAAGGCTCAATTAGTCCCTTGCTCAATAATTCTTAAATCTCTTTTGAGCAAAATTCTCTTTCTAATGGACTCATCAGATGGGCTGAAGCTTTCATAGGCTTGATTTTTTGGGAGAGGATCAAAAGGTAAAGAGACAAAATATTTTTCTCTAGTCCAAAAAGCATTAGGACTTTCAGAGTAGCAGTCTTTTAACAATTTCTCTTTAATTGTTGCTAATGCTTTTTCACCATTGAGCGTCTCAGCATAAGAATATACATCTTTCCTTTTTGTTCAAAGCAGCTGACTGACTTGACTTGACTGACTGACTCAGCAGAAATTGGTTTACATTTTTGTACAAACTTATGACTCAAAGGAATTGACACAGACTTTCCCAAAAACTGTACATGAAAAAATCATCTTTTGGGTATCAATAGAAAAAGGACTGACTTTGGGTTAAAAATTCAGATCCTAAGACACAATCTTCTCTAACTACGATCTAATCTAAACAAAGAAATTGTGCTTTTAATACCAGAATAAAGAAATTGGGAAAATCTTTAACTTTTCTTGTAACGGACACAGAGACCCTTCTATGGCTGAACCAAACTCTCGAGACTTTTCCCAATAAAATGACGGTATAGCATTTCCTTTAGCTAAATTAAATTGACAACCAAAATCTATCAAACACTGTACAGAATAAGACTTATACTCTTCAGGACAAAATTGCAATGTGACAAACAACTTGGGACTTGAGAAAGAGCACCTAACAAACCTACACTCTGTGACTTGGGAGACGGAGACCTGGGAGGACTTGATGCAGGGGGATTCTTCCTTTAATTCTGGATCAAAACAAGCTCTTTCAATTTGCTTTGAAATTTCTTCATCAGAAGACTGGTCTTTTTTTCACTCACAAGAAATTATTAGTCATGGTATAAATCTGCAGGGTTATATTGGATAGTCAAAACTTTCCCTTTTCCTTTCTCTATTTTTAAGGTTTCAAGCTGGGTTTGTAATCTCCTTTTTTCTTCTCTAAGATCGGTTCACTCAACATGTCTATACAAAGGGATGATAGATAATTGCAGATCAATATCAGCAATCTTCTTCTCAATTTGGTGAGTTGAATTTGGAGAGGAACGAGAAAGCATGTTTCAGGAAAAATCAAACTCTGGGCGACTACAACTTTATCTTGCCTATGGGACTGTCTGTCACTATGACTTCCTGGATAGTCATGGTATAAATCTGCAGGGTTATATTGCACAGTCAAAACTTTCCCTTTTCCTTTCTCTGTTTTTAAGGTTTCAAGCTGGGTTTGTAATCTCCTTTTTTCTTCTCTAAGATCGGTTCGCTCAACATGTCTATACAAAGGGATGATAGATAATTGCAGATCAATATTAGCAATCTTCTTCTCAATTTGGTGAGCTGAATTTGGAGAGGAACGAGAAAGCATGTTTAAGGAAAAATCAAACTCTGGGTGACTACACCCCCCTAAATGTGCATCAGTATCAGACTCAGAGTCAGAGGAAGAGGAGAACTGATCACATTTAGCAAAAGTAGGAATATCAGAATCTGTACAAGAGTCAGATGAATTGTCAGAGGAGTCAGGAAGATAAACAATCTCACCTGAATAAATCCCACCAAGCGGGATCAAGATTAGCACATAATGCGGCAAGTCGGGGCCTTGAATTTCTTTCTGGGCATTTTGCAGCCCAATGGTCACTTTTCCCACAGATGAAACATACATTCTTCTTACCCTTTTCTGATCTTCTTTTAACAAATCGCTTTGATTTGTATTTGGATTTACAGGGTTTCTTATGCCTATATTCTTTATACTTATGCTTTGATCTATGGTGATAGGGCTTGTCAGGATGGTACCTAGGTTCAGAAGTATAATAACCCTTCTTTTTCTTTCATTTACAAGATCCTTGACCAAAATGACGTCGATTATATGCACCGCACCCCCAATCTGGCATACCTGCAACATCTTTACAAAAAGATGCTGAGAACATTTGTTGATGCCTTTTGAAATCTTTGCTCACTCGCTTTTCTAAACAATGTTCCTACCATGTTTCAAGAATATGTGCATGTAACTGAGCAAGTGACAAAGTTCTAAGCTCTATCTTTTTATCTTTTAATGCCTGTTCAATAGCATCAGGCACATGTCCAAGATAACTTCTTAGATAGTGCTTTAGGTAAGCAGGATTCCCAGATTTTCCAGAAGAAATTAAAAGTTTTTGCATATAACAAAAATATTCTTCAGCCTTGCTTAGATCACATAACCTGGCAGACATAAATAATGAAGCAAGGTGATCATAGTCTTCTCCCTCTTTTGGACCATAAAATTCGCGACCCAAAGCAGACAGGATTTGCTCATCTGTGTCATCAGCAACAAGCATTTCATTCTTGGTTTCTTGTGGAAACCATCGCCACCATTCATATGCTAGTCTTGATAATCCAGCTATCAACTGGGTACCTAGCATTTGTCCCGTGACATTTGGATCCTGTTGTTTTTTATACAAAGTCCAATGTGTGAGCAGCTGAATAGCATTTTTGAGATCTTCTCTCGATTGGCACTGAATATTCAACACTGGTTGCTCTGGCATCTGGGAGATTAAGTTATTCATTGAATTTATTCCAAAGTTGAAAACTTTGGGAGGAGAAACAGAGGCAGATGTGGCGTCTGGCATATGGGTGTCAAACTGTTCAGGTGGTGGAGCTAATCTTCTCCTATTAGAAGATTCTACTTCAAGTGCATTCAGATCAGCTAAATACTTAGAATCAAGTTCTGGTTTAAACTTTTTGAATTCACTGATCCATTCTTCTACATCTTGTTTAATTAGATCACTTTCCCCAAAATCCCACTCAAGTCTTTCCTCTTCAGGTATAACATTGAATTGACCTAAATATTTACTTTTAGAATGTCCTTTTGCAACTTGCTTCAAGACATGGTCTGGGACCACATATTGCTTTTTCTTAAGATTCTCTGTCTTGACACAGAGATCATTTAGGACATCTAATCTTCTCTGAAGCTTTTGAGAGGCTTCAGTTATGGCCGTATTTTTTTGGGTAGTATCATGTAACAGATGGTCTAACAGTTCCAATTTTGTTTGCACTTTTTCTATAAGCTCTTTTTGTTCTGAACACTGATGTTTTAAAAGCATAATATCATTAGCCATATCATCCAGATTTCTTGCAGTGTGAACTTGCTGCAAATTACCCCAATTTGCCAATTTTATTTCATCAGAAATAGTCTGATCATGTGCAGATGATTTGCTTGGAAGGAATTCTCTTTTTGTTAAGCCACCTTGAAAATATTGTCGAAAACCAGCCTCAGGTAGGTTTCTTCCAGGGACAAAAGATTTTTGGCCATTATTATTAACCTCAATACTGGAGTTTTCTCTAGGCAGGGAGAACATTCCTAATGAAGGATACTCATTCTGTTTATGTTTATGCAGGAGTTTCTGTTTTATTTTTTGGCATGCTTGACAGGCAGCATGTTGGCCTCTATGTTCAAAATCAGAAAGACCAGAAAAAGATGTTTGTACAAAGGGTGATACAGAAGAATTGGCTTTGGCCTCGGTATCAGCTTTATTTTCTCTACTCAACTGATTAGACATGGCTTGCAATTTGGCATTATTATAGGACGAGATGGAGGAAGATTTGATCAGAGGTGGACCGAATCTTTTAATGGGTTCTTCTTGGGCTGTACAGAAAGAACTAGATGCTTCATCATAAATCAATGGTTGCGGGGTAAAGGAAGCTTCTACTCTTTCTCTATTTCTTAGTTTAGTATAGTTAAGTTCCCAAGATTGTGGATAATTTATACCAATCCAATTAAAAGTAATTGGTGTGGCATTTTTGGATTTTCCCCTTTCCACCACGCTGGTGTCTGTTGAACTCTGATGGACATGAGTTTGAAGTTGGGGAAGGGTATCATTGCCGAAGCGCACACAAACTCCACTTTTCAACTGGATGATTTTAGATCCAGTTTCCATGTCAAAACCACGAGGAAGGATATAAGCCTTCATCAGATTGTAAATGTAAGGGTCTTTCAGGCTGACAGAGAACTTAGGATACACTGTACCGAAAGCAGGGCCATCATGCAGTGGAGCAGTGAAACCACCAATGACTGCATCAGAGAACTTACGATGACAGGTGTCGACTATACAGCAAAGAGATGAGACAGCAAGACGGGGATGGACTAAAGGACCAAGTCCAAGCTTAATAGCACCAAAGTGTGCATAGTTATAACCTTTAGATAGAGCCCAATCTATTTGACTTTTATCCAAGAGATTAATATGTACAGGTTCTTGTTTATCTATAAAAGACACATCTATACTTGACACTCTAATATGTGTGGCAGCTGTAATATTCCACCATGGGAGTCTGTAGACTTCTCTAGGTAATATCTGAGGCAATTGCCAATTCTCAGATGGATTATGATCTGTGATAGAGATATATGAAGAATTATCTGATGAGGAAGGATTAAAAGATGATTGTCTGCGTTCTGCAAGACAGACTTCAGTATCATTTGATGAATCACACTCTAAGTGTGTCAGCTCAACAGTATCCATTGTTGGGTCCATTGTTTTTAAAGAGTGAGTGCTGACTTATATTTAGTCTCCGGCAACTCTATAGACTTACTCCCCTATCCCTTCGGGCCTTACTGCTACTTTGACTTCGGACGACTCTTACACTCTTAATGCCCAACAATCCACTCAGCGGTCATTTCCACCGCCTACAGAATACTATTGTAGAATGTAAATTCAACAAACAAAGAACTAAATTATGACGTTACAACAGATTTACAAATATTAAGATCATTCAACATTCATCAGATTATAAGAGCAAGAATTACCAGTTACAAAGTGTATCTGGCTCTGATACCAATACGCTCTAGAGCACCTTGTTACGTTAGAGCACCTTGGTGCTCAATAGTGGGCTATAGAGAACCTTGTTACATTAATTTTCATCATCTTGTCGTTACATTAATTTTCATCCTCTTGGAATGGTATTCTTGTGATTGTGTTGGAATATCAAGCAATACTGAGAGGGGGGAGGTGAATCAGTATTTCACTATTCTTAAATTTTATCACAATTAAAAAGATTGAATTAACAAAGAAGATAGAAGACACAATTTTATTGTGGAATCCCAATTGGGAAAACCACCAACTCTTTCTAATACTGCAAAATTATATTTACAATCAATTTGCAAGCTCTAACTTGCTGGATGCACCAACTCCCAATTTCTCAGTTACAACTGAAGGATGCACCAACACCCTGTTTTGTCAGCTACAACTAACCGGATGCACCAACACCCTTTTAGCAGGCTACAACCTGCCCTAGCTCCACCCTTCCACCCTTGTTTGTCTTCTTCATATTTTCCAGAACCTTTTCCTCAATTCTGGATCTTCATTAGTCTCCCCCTTTACTCACTTCTTCTTCAACATGGACCCAAGAGACATCTTTCTTCCATTTCAATCTTCTGCTTATATATTCTTCATCCTTTAAACCTTGCATATTTCCAAAATGAGTTGATGCCCTTTCATCTTCATGCCTCTTCAAATCTCTGATAATTAATCTTTAATTTGTAATTTTGTTTATTGCATAATTTTAATTAATTAATTAAAAATCTCTTTGGACATTTTAGGCCTACGGGCTTCCTTCTGCGGGCTCATCTTTCCTTCCTTGCTGGCTTATTGCGAGCTTCATCCTTTGCGGGCTTATCTAAGCCCGTGTAGGCATTCCTAGGCCCATGCGGACATTCCTAGGCCACCGCGGGAATCCTTAATCCCCTGCGGGCTTAACCTCACCCCGTGTGGGCATCCCTAAGCTCCTGTGGGCTTATCCTCAGCTCCTGTGGGCATCTTTTAGCCCTTGCAGGCATTCCTAGGCCCCTCTGGGCTTTAACTTTAGCCCTTGCGTGCATCCTTAAGCCGTTGTGGGCTTAACCTCACCCCCTGCGGGCATTCCTAAGCTCCCGCGGGCATTCCTAAGCTCCTGTGGGCTTATCCTTTAAACCCTCTTGTGGACATATTTACCCCCTTATAAATAACCATGTTTTTTTCTATTTTTGGGAGACCAATAACTTGCACGTGAGAGCACCAAATAGGAATCTGACTCCATGGATGGATAACCAATTCACCAAGGAATAAGACCAAGCTAACTGATGAATTTTATTAGCAAAAGAATACCTCCTTGCGGGCATTTCCAAATGCCTTATAAACCTACAATTGAACAATAAAGCAACCTTTTTCTCATTTTGTCAGACTTCTATTTCGCACATGTGAACTCTAGAGGAGGATCTGAACTTATGACTAGATGACCAGTTCATCAAAGGACAAGACCTTTCCAACTGATGTATTTTATCAACATTGTTGGTAGTACGGCTGTCGTTACACCAAAACCCGTAGGTGATTGGTAAACTCACCACCGCCAGATTTCAAGGATCCATGAGAGGCAATTAGTCCCTTGTCACGATACACCAGGGAGCGCTGACTACTTGCAATTTCATGCAACAATCTCCCCCTTAGCACGATCTGAGTGTGTATCAAACTCGTGACCTCTAGCTCTGATACCAATTGTTGGTAGTACGGCTGCCATTACACCAAAACCCGCAAGCGATTGGTAAACTCACCACCGCCAGATTTCAAGGATCCACGAGAGGCGATTAGTCCCTTGTCACGATACACTGGGGAGCACTGACTACTTGCAATTTCATGCAACAAGCATAAGGACACTTCCTTGCGGGCATTTCCAAATGGCCTCTTAGCCATGTGAATTTGACACTTAGACAAATTATGCACCTTCCTAGACTTGGTCCAACTTGCCTAAAACACTGTTTTGGCAGATCCATAATTTCTTCTTCAGGTACTTCCAAGTCAATATGAGAACATGATCAGGGAGACAAAACAACAAGCTACAACTTGAACATATTGTGCATGTATGTACTTTAACCTATGAATTATGGCATGCATTTTCTTGAGGCCACTTAGGCAGTTTTACTACCTTTGGTGCAAAACATCATGAAACCCTGTTTTGGCAGGATGTTATCGTTCTCATCAAGCACCTTCTGTGAAAAATAAGACCATGGAAAGATAGCCTCTTTGGAAAGCTAGAGCATGATAGTTCCAGATAATTTTTATCATTCTCCCATGAGATATGGTGGGCATTTTCCCAAGGCTACTTGGACCAATTTTCCAACACTTTGCCATTTTTCAGAATGTCTAAAACTGCTTGAAACCTTGTCTTGGAAGATCTATAACTTTGTCATAAAGCACTTTTTTGAAGAAATGAGACCCTGGTTAGATAGCCTATTCAACAAGGTATATCCTGATATAATAGTGCGGGCATTTTCTTCAAACCATGAATTATGGCGAGCATTCTTTTAGAGCAGTTTTGACTAATTTTTCCATACTTAGTCAATTTCCAAAGTTTCACACACTTGCCATTCTTTTCCAGAATGATGTCAGATTGCAACACTGACTTAATGATAGCACCAGAACACCATCATGTGTCTTTCCAGCTTCATCACACATGCCACATCACTTCCTTTTGTCATTAATGAATACTTTTGTCATCAGTGACAATTATATTCAACATTCTCCCCCTTTGTCAGTGATGATAACAACAACAAAAAATCTTTTCTTTTCTCTCCCCCTTTTGACATTAATGAAAAAGATTCTTAGTTCTCCCCTATCACTATTTCTCCCCTTGTCAACTATGTCTCCCTTTTTTTTACAGGGTTACAATCTTCATTTTATTTTAATGAAGACAAATAACTCCCAGTTTTTACCTGAGATATGCAAATGACTCTCTAGGCAGAGGTTTAGTTAAAATATCAGCTATTTGTTCCTTTATGTCAACATACTCTAGTTTGACAGTCTTTTGTGACACTTGTTCTCTTAAGAAGTAATATTTGATTGGAATATGTTTTGTTTTGGAGTGCATGACAGGATTTTTGGATATGTTCATGGCACTTGTATTGTCACAATATATAACTATGAGATCTTCATATTTTACAAGTAGATCTTCCAATGTTTGTTTCATGCAAATGACTTGTGTATAACATGATGCTGCAACAATATACTCAGCTTCTGCTATAGATAGTGAAATGGAAGACTGCTTTTTGCTTAGCCATGGTACCAAGCAATTTCCTAGGTAAAATGCTGCTCCACTAGTGCTTTTTCTGTTATCAATAATTCCTGCCCAATTTGCATCTGTGAATGCTTTTAGAGAGAAGTCATTGTTCTTTGGATACTATAGTCCATAATCCATAGTACCTTTTAGATATATGAGAATTCTTTTTACTGCAGCCACATGTGTTTCTTTTGGTGCTGACTGAAATATGGCAACCAAACCTATAGCTTGCATTACATTTGGTCTTGTAGCTGTTACATATAATAAGCTACCAATCATTGACCTGTCCACTTTGTACAAAAAATGATGGAAAATACACTAAAAGTGATAGTGGACGCTAAAAAGGGAGCTAAAACAAACGCTAATTCCAGGATTTGTTGTAGTGTGTACATGGTATGGTCTACTTCTAAGGATTCATCATTTTTGCTTAATTTGCAACTAGTAACCATAGGAGTACTAACTGGTTTGGATTCTTCCATTTTAAATTTTTTCAACATCTCTTTGATATATTTAGTTTGGGAGATGAAGATCCCTTTTTCTGATTGAGATACTTGTAGACCTAGAAAGAATGTTAGTTCCCCCAACATTGACATTTCAAATTCCTTCTTCATTTATGAGGCAACGTTTACGGTCAAAATTTGTAGATCACTTCCAAATATGATATCATCCACGTAGACCACAACAATGATCATATTTTGTTTTCGAACTTTATGTACAGATTACTGTCAGTAGCCCCTCTTTTATATCCTTGTTGTTTTAAATATTTGTCAAGTATTGAAAACCATGCTCTTGGGGCTTATTTAATACCATAGAGTGCCTTCTTAAGTTTGCAAACATAATCTTTATTTTTTGATAAGAGAAAACCTTCAGGATGCTCTACAAATACTTATTCTTCAATTTCTCCATTAAGAAATGCAAATTTTACATCCATTTGATACACTTTGAAGTCCTTGTAGCATGCAAAAGCTAAGAACATTCTAATGGCTTCAAGTCTTGCCACAGGTGCAAAAGCTTCTTCAAAATCAACACCTTCAACTTGAGCATACCCTTTGCATACTAACCTAGCTTTGTTTCTTATTACATGACCATCCTCATTGAATTTGTTTTAAAAAATCCATTTGGTCCCTATGAAATTCATGTCCTTAGGTCTTGGGACAACTTCCCAAGTTTGGCTCTTTTCTATTTGATCAAGTTCTTCATTCATAGCATTAATTCAATCCTCACTTTTGCAAGCTTCTTTAAAGTTTTTAGGTTCTACTATCGAAAGAAGTGCTTGTTCTTCACCATCAAACAATCTTATCCTTGTTTGACCTCCTGAATTTTTGTCACCAATAATTTGACTTTCAAGATGGTTCTTCTGAATTCGTCTGGATGGTGTCTTTGTGTCTGATCTGGGAGAATCTTCATTCTCTTCTTTTTCTTTTTCTTCTCCTTCAAGAATACCTTCTTCTTTTTCCTCCTCATCTATTTCATCATCAGTTTCTTCAATATCCACATTTTCTTGGATTTGTATTCTTCTAGGTTTAGTGTCATCTATAGTTACATTTGCACTTTCTATGATTTTGTGCAACCTTAGATTATAGCATCTGTAAACTCTTTTGGTAGAAGAATATCCAAGAAATATGCCTTCATCTATTCTAGAATCAAACTTCCCTAGATTATCATCATCTCTTTTTATGTAGCACTTACTTCCAAAAACTCTAAAGTATTTCACTGTAGCTGGTCTTCCATACCACAGCTCATAAGGAATTTTGTCACTATTTACTCTAAGTTGTCCTTTGTTTTGTACATAGACAACTGTATATATTGCTTCTCTCCAATAGCCATCAAGAAATTTTGCTTCATTTAGCATAGTTCTAGTTGCATCTTGAACAGTCCCGTTTTTCCTCTCGGCCACTCCATTTTGTTGAGGAGTTATGGGAGCTGAAAATTGCCTTTTGATTCCATGATTTTCACAAAACTCATAGAATTCTTTTGAGGTGAACTCACCACCATTATCTGATTTTAGACATTTGATCTTGAGATTTGATTCATTTTCAATAAGTGCTTTGAAGGCTTTGAATTTCATAAAAGCTTTTGATTTTTCTTTAAGAAATGAAACCCAGCTCATCCTAGTATAATCATCAATAAATAGCATGAAATAAAACTCACCTTGAAAGCTTTTAGTCCTTGTAGGCCCACAAATATCAGTATGAATTATTTCCAATGGCTGAGAAGTAGTGTGCTCTTTGATTTTAAAGCTTGTTCTTGTTTGCTTCCCACGAAGACAGTGTCTACACACATGGTTTGGTGGTTTTATGATCCTTGGTAAATTTCTTACAACGCCCTTCTTACTGACTTTTACAAGATTGTTAAAGTTAAAATGCCCCATCCTTCTATGCCATAGCAAGATTTCATCAATTTGACTCATGTGACATTGTTCTTCATTTTCTAGGATATACACATTGCTTGAAGTTCTCACAGTAGTCCCCACAATTTTTCTTGAATCCTTATTTATGATTTCACATTTTTGAGAATCAAATATAAATATGTGTCCTTGATCACATGTTTGGCTTACACTTAGCATATTTGGTTTCAAGTCTTTTACTAGTAGAACATTTTCAGCTTTCATCTTGTCTTTAAGAGCCAGTGTACCTTTCCCAATAATTTTAGAGGATAGGTTATCTCCAAAAGTGACTTTTGCTTTCTGATTTCTTTTTAGACTTATAAATTTATGTGGGTCTCCTGTCATATGTTTTGAACAACCACTATCTACATGCCATATATTTTGTTTTTTCTGTTGCACTAGTGCTATTGAACATTTTAGATCTTCCTTTTTCTTCCAAATCTTATCTTCTTCATTGCTTTGTGTATTTCCATCCTTCATAGGTATCACCAATTTACAATTTTTGGTTGTATGTCCTAGGTTACCACATTTGTAACATTCTATACTATAACTCTGAAGGGGAGAAAAAGAGATGTAGCTTCTACCTTTTGCATTACTTCTTATGTCATTCTTCTTATATGATTGAGAATGTAATGTAGGCCTTTTCCCAATAGGAGTATTTAACTTACAATTGCTATCTATATGTCCAAAGTTGTTACAGGTATAACAATTTCCCAAAAACAAATGTTGTTGTTTACTTGGGACATTTTTGTTCTGTCTTAAATATGAACAATTTTTTGATTGTGATCTTTTGCACCTGATTTCATAAGTGCATCAACATAACTCATTTGATTTCCCTTTTTGTTTATGACTGAGTATTGTTCTGGTTTCTTTCCATTGTCATAACCTAGTCTAGTTTTAATGTTGGATGATCTTTGACAACTTAGGATGTCATCTAGAGCTTTTGAGATGCTCTTACATTTTGAATGAAATGACTCTTCATAGGTCCTTTTCCTAAACATGCTTAATTCAGCTTCGAGTTTTTTTAATTTTTCTTCTTGTTCCTTGAGTTGTAGTTCTAGATCGTCCTTTTCTTCGCAGGTTTTCTGAAGATGAATTTTTAAATAAAAAAAAATCCTTCTAATTCTTCAACAACACTGTTAAGTTCTGTTTTGAGATCTGCTACACCTTTTTCACCTTCTTCAAGGATTTTATGTTCTACTCCCATGAATAGAACTTCTGCTTCCTCATCTTAACTGGACTCACTGTCATCCATGAAATAGAAGGTATTATTTTTGTTTTTCATAGTTACCTTTTTATTTTTCTTGAAATTATCAGGGCACTCACTTTCTTCTTCTTGTTTGGGATAAGGGCATTTGTTAGGAAAGTGACCAATTCTCCCACAGTTAAAACATTTCAAAGGTAATATCCCTTTGAACTTACTAGTTCCTCTCTTAATATTTTTGACTAGAAGTACTTCCTCATCATCAGATTCTTCTGCTTGAATCTTTTTAGATTTATTCTCTGTCTTTTATACTTTAAAGGCTGCTTCCTTCTTTTGAGAGTTGTCTTTCCCAATCCTCATATCATAAGCTATAAAAATTCCATATAACTCATCCATGGTGAGTTTGTCAATATTTTCTCTATCTTGTAGTGTAGAAATATTAGGATTGTAAAGCATTGGAAGATATCTTAGTACTTTCTCAACTATCTCCTTTTCTTCCAATTCTTCTCCCAGCCCTTGAATAACATTCACAATTTCATCCACTCTCCCAAAATATTCTGAAATGTTTTCTTCTTCCATAATATTTAGACTTTCGAATTGAGTTTTAAAAGTCTGGATTTTATCTCCTTTTACTTTAGTGTCTCCTTCATAGATGGTCCACAATTTGTCCCATATTTCCTTTGTTGTTTGACAATTCATTACTTTGGAAAACACTGTTCTGGTTAATCCTGCCAGAATTGCATTAACAACTTTGGCATTGCTTCCAAAATTTTTAACTCCTTCAAGATATGTAGGAGTGTCTTTGGGATATGTGTACCCTGTTTCTACAGACATCCAAACATCCAATCCAAGAGACATTATATGGCTTCTCATTCTGATGCTCCAGAAGGCATAATCTTCTCCATTGAATAAGGGAAATTTTGAGGATACTTTTCCTGACTGATCCATAGTGATAAAATATTTATCTTCAAGTGTTTAAATGTTTGATGAAGTGCTTGCTCTGATACCAATTGTTACAATAGCAATACTGTGATGATAGCAATACTGAGAGGGGTGAATCAGTCACAATCAATACTAGGATGCATAGCAAGACACATTACTCCAAAGACTCTGTCACAATCATTTAGCCAATCATTCTCCTCTTCATACGAAGCAAAATATCTCGTAATACCAATAGGCATATCAAAAAGACATTGTCTCTTCAAATAAGCTATCATCTTTGATTTCCACTCATCATAGTTGAATGGAGAGAGAGGAGTAATTGCTTTCAGATCCATCGAAGAAGTTGTAATCTTTGAGAGAAACCTGCAGTCACAAACAAACAAGAACCACTAGGTCAACAACCTGCACTTTTCAAGTTGCATCACACCCGACATAGACTATCAAGTAAGCTTGAAGAGTCAAGAATCAATATCCAGGAATTATGTGGAAACTCTCAGCTTCTAGTGTAGAGTTGGAAATAGCTACAAGTGTAGAATATGCATGCAGTGCATAATCACTAGTGTAGCATAGCTGCAAGTGCAAAATCACCAGTGCAAAATCAGCAGTGCAAAAAATGCATGTAGTGCAGAAAATTTGGCTTGTTCCTGCCATGAGCTGTAATACCATGTGAAATCTCAAGCACAATAGATCTATGGAACAAACACAACAATTACTAGAGATGCATGTAGAAAAATGTATGAAAACACTATGCATAAGGTTTGCAGTAGTAGAATAATCTCATAAAATCAAAAGATAGATTACAATGTGTAACAATGGCTACAATAAGCCAAGCAATTCGAATTCCAAAGGTGTTCATTCGAATTGGTGCATGAGAGTGGCTTACGATGCAGTTAACACCACTCGGCACATCAGTTAACCACTTAACTAATCAATAATTGACTATAAGAGACTCTAGAACTGACTAACTAAGTCTAACTCGATGCAGAACTCAACTGAATGCCAAAAAATAGGGGAGGGCATCATATGTCTGCAGTCTAACTCAGTGTTAGGTCAGAACCACACCAAACTAGCCCATGCAGTGTAGTAAGGAGCCCTAGTATCACCAGTTGGTTGAATAATGCGCTAGAGGCATGAAATTCACCCTCTGAAAGTTGGAGGCCGAGGCTCAGTAGGTGGCCCAGTTGGCTCCTAGAATGTAGGAGGAGGCTCATTTGATGCCCAGTTGGCTCCTAGAATGTAGGAGAAGGCTCCGATGACTAAAACTGTGATCTGCTCATGATGTAGGCACATGATGGAGTGAATAATACATAGGATAAGTGGATAATTAAGCTGGAAGGCTCAATTAAATGATGTGTGGTTGGAAAATGCTCCAACACCCTCCCTTAAGCTAATCTCATGGAGGTATAAAAAATAATAAAAGGGCCCTAGCAACAATGGCCATAGGTCACCCAATACAGAAATAATACAAACGATGCTAGAAAAAACTCTAAGTGAGGAAAGAAGGAAAAAACCAGTGGGAAAGAAACCTCCCCCTCAAACTAAACACTGAAGGAACTAATTTGTCCTCACCATAGTATAACTCACCCCTAGTAGTGAAGGAAGGTAAGAGAACTTATTCTCAGTGAAGCTCTTGGTGAAGATGTATGCAATTTGCTCTTCTGTAGGGAAATATTACAGTACAATGGTTTTGTCATGCACAAGCTCTCGGATCTAGTGCATGTGGATCTCGATATGCTTGGTCCTCTGTCTCTGAACCAGATCTGTCGAGATCTTGATAGCACTCTGATTGTCACAAAATATGACAGTCGAAGTGGTGCTACCAATATCAAACTCTGCTAGAATACACTGCAACCAAACTGCTTGAATGCAAGCATTGACTGCTCCTAGATACTCTACCTCTACTAAAGCTAAGGAGATGGCTTCCTTCTTTTTGCTTGACCAGCAAATAGGACCTGTTCCAATCATGAAAACATATCTGGAAGTGAACTTCCGATCAATTCTATCACCTACCCAATCTGAATCAGTGAATCCAACCAAATCTAGATCGGAATCTGCAGCATAGTGTGTGCCAAAATGTCTAGTACCCTGCACATAGTGCAAGATTCTTTTGGATGCATTCAAATGAAGCTCATGGGGCTGCTGCACGTACCTTGACACAACCCTCACGGGATAATCAATATCAGGCTTAGAGTGTGTCCAATACAAAATACTACCAATCAACTCTCTGTATAGTGTAGAATCCACCAACGGTGTAAAATCACCATCCTCAAGACTAATTCCTGAGAGGAATGGGAATGGTGACACTTTACAATATGCCATATTAAATTTGTTTAGCAGGTTTGAAGCATATTTTGACTGATATATGGTGATCCCATCAAAATTTTGAGTGATTTCTAAGCCAAGAAATTGTTTTAGCAAGCCTAAATCACTCATGTTGAATGCTAGATGTAGTGTGGTTTTTATAGTGCCGATCGAAGCAAGAGTGCTTCCTGTAATCAAAAGGTCATCAACATAAAGGACAATGATCATAAAATTACCTTCATGCTGCTATAGGTACACATTTGGATTTGATTTGCATCTTGTAAAATTTTGTGACAGAAGGAAGGAATCCATCTTTGCATACCAAGCTCTTCGGGCCTATTTTAAACCATACAATGATTTCTTCAGTCTACACACTAATGTTGGATATGATATGTAACCTTCAGGTTGATTCATGTAAATCTCTTCCTGAATATCCCCATGAATAAATTCACTCTTCACATCCATATGGTGCACTTCCCAGTGCTTAGATGCGGAAATTTCCAAAACTGGGTGGATAGAATCCATATTTGCAACCGGTGCAAAGTTTTCTGTGTAGTCCACACCATGAAATTGTGAGAATACTTTTGCCACCAACCTAGCTTTGTATTTGCAGGTTGAGAAATCTGCAGCAACCTTATTTCGGTAGACCCATTTGCATTGAACTAATTTCCTCCTAGGTGGAAGAGAAACTAGCTCCCATGTAGCATTTTTCTGAAGAGAATTGTACTCTTCATCCATGGCGGTTTTCCATCTCGAATCTCGGTGGGCATGATAGTATGATTTAGGATTTGAACCTATCATCAAAAAAAAAATTCAGACAGTAAAGGATTAGAATATGAAAGAGCCATACCTACTCTTTGAAAGTTTGCTCGAGTTCTTCTTGGATCGACAGGATTTCCAATGTTATAACCAACAGAATTGAGAGTCTTTTGTTCCCACTTTGGAAACTGAGGAGGATCATCTGGATCTGAATCTAAACCTATAATTTCATGTTCATTAATTTCTGATAAAATATTAGAAATATCAGAACACAAATTTTCATCATCTTCTTCCAAATCTTCTTCTTATGGAGGAGGCAATTCAACAATTTCTTCCTTGACTAGTTTTAGATATTCAAGCGGTTCTTCAAATTTGACACTTCGCTCGATGAATATCTTTTTGGATATGATATCCATGATTTTGTATCCTTTTGATTCTTCATCATATCCAATTAGGATGCACTCAGTACTTTGTGGATCTAAAGATCTTCTCTTCTCAGTCAAAATTCTATCCCATGGAGGCTTTTTGAACTTGAACTTTTGATCAGTGGAAGTTAAATCAGCTCCAAGAACTGGTAGATGGTTTCTTGTGACCTCCTTTGAAGCAATAGGGGTGAGATCAAAACCAAAATCACCAAAATGTGCTTGAGACTTGAACCCAAGCGAATGGTAGTGTCCTCCATCTTCAATGAAAGTCTGAGAACATGTGCCAATGATTGAACATAAGTGCATAGGAAGCATGTGATCAAGGAGGGCGAATGCATCACCTCCAAAAACTGATTTAGCCTCCAAAACATTCAATAGATAATCATTCCGCACACCAAAAAACTCACGTGAAAGAGAGGATTTAAGGTCCTCTTCATATTCTAGAGTATGAGTTGGCTTATCTTGCTCAGAATTCGAAATAGAATACATTGAGAACATGAGTGTTGAATCTGTAGTTTCTTATTCATTTTGAACAACTTTACCATGAGATATGGTTGAGGCCGCGACATATTCAGAGAGAATACTTGAGGAAGTATCACTGGGCTTATTCTACAAATGGCTAGTATGATACTCTTCTTTATGTTTTCCAAATTGTCTATCCAAATTGGTCCAGACATCTCTTGGATGTTCAACGGTATTAATGAGGTAGCGCATACTAGGAGACATAGCAAGACACATTGCTCCAAAGGCTCTGTCACAATCATTTAGCCAATCATTCTCCTCTTCAAAGGAAGAAAAATCTCTCGTAATACCAATATACATATAAAAAAGACGACGTCTCTTCAAATATGCTATCATCTTTAGTTTCCAGTCATCATAGTTGAATGGAGAGAGAGGCGTAATTGCTTTCAGATCCAACGAAGAAGTTGTAATCTTTGAGAGAAGCCTGCAGTCACAAACAACCAAGAACCACTAGGTCGACAACCTGCACTTTTCATGTTGCATCACACCCGACATAGACTATCAAGCAAGCTTGAAGAGTCAAGAATCAATATCCAGGAATTATGTGGAAACTCTCGGCTTCTAGTGTAGAGTTGGAAATAGATACAAGTGTAGAATATGCATGCAGTGCATAATCACTAGTGCAGAATAGCTGCAAATGCAGAACCACTAGTGCAGAATCACCAGTGCAAAATCAATAATGCAAAAAATGCATGTAGTGCAGAAAAGTTGGCTTGTTCCTGCCATGAGCTCTAATACCATGTGAAATCTCAAGCACAACAGATCTATGGAACAAACACAACAGTTACTAGAGATGCATGCAGCAAAATGTATGAAAAAACTGTGCATAAGGTTTGCAACAGTAGAATAATCTCATAAAATTAGAAGATAGATTATAATGTGTAACAATGGCTACAATAATCCAAGCAATTCGAATTCCAAAGGTGTTCATTCGAATTGGTGCATGAGAGTGGCTTACAATGCAGTTAACACCACTCGGCACATCAGTTAACCACTTAACTAATCAATAATTGACTATAAGAGACTCTAGAACTGACTAACGAAGTCTAACTCGATGCAGAACTCAACTGAATGCCAAAAAATAGGGGAGGGCATCATATGTCTGTAGTCTAACTGAGTGTTAGGTGAGAATCACACCAAACTAGCCCATGCAGTGTAGTAAGGAGCCCTAGCATCACCAGTTGGTTGAATAATCCACTAGAGGCATGAAATTCACCCTCTAAAAGGCGGAGGCTGAGGATCAGTAGGTGGCCCAGTTGGCTCCTAGAATGTAGGAGGAGGCTCAGTTGATGCCCAGTTGGCTCCTAGAATGTAGAAGGCTCCGATGACTAAAACTGTGATCTGCTGATGTTGTAGGCACATGATGGAGTGAATAATACATAGGATAAGTGGATAATTAAGCTGGAAGGCTCAATTAAATGATGTGTGGTTGAAAAATGCTCCAACACCCTCCCTTAAGCTAATCTCATGGAGGTATAAAAAATAATAAAAGGGCCCTAGCAACAATGGCCATAGGTCACCCAATACATAAATAATACAAACGATGCTAGAAAAAACTCTAAGTGAGGAAAGAAGGAAAAAACCAGTGGGAAAGAAACCACCCCCTCAAACTGAACACTGAAGGATCTAATTTGTCCTCACCATAGTATAACTCACCCCTAGCAGGGAACGAAGGTAAGAGAACTTATTCTCAGTGAAGCTCTTGGTGAAGATGTATGCAATTTTCTCTTATGTAGGGAAATATTACAGTACAATGGTTTTGTCATGCACAAGCTCTCGGATGTAGTGTATGTGGATCTCGATATGCTTGGTCCTCTGTCTCTGAATCGGATCTGTCGAGATCTTGATAGCACTTTGACTGTCACAAAATATGATAGTCGAAGTGGTACTACCAATATCAAACTCTGCTAGAATACCCTACAACCAAACTGCCTGAATGCAAGCATTGACTGCTCCTCGATCTTGTACCTCTGTTGAAGCTAAGGAGATGGCTGCCTGGTTTTTGCTTGACCAGCAAATAGGGCCTGTTCCAATCATGAAAACATATCTAGAAGTGAACTTCCGATCAATTCTATCACCTACCCAATCTGAATTAGTGAATCCAACCAAATCTAGATCGGAATCCACAACATAGTGTATGCCAAAATGTCTAGTACCCTGAACATAGTGCAAGATTCTTTTGGATGCATTCCAATGAAGCTCATGGGGCTGCTGCATGTACCTTGAAACAACACTCACAGGATAATAAATATAAGGCCTAGAGTGTGTCCAATACAAAATACTACCAATCAACTCTCTGTATAGTGTAGAATCCACCAATGGTGTAAAATCACCATCCTCAAGACTAATTCCTGAGAGGAATGGGAATGGTGACACTTTACAATATGCCATATTAAATTTGTTTAGCAGTTTTGAAGAATATTTTGACTGATATATGGTGATCCCATCAAAATTTTGAGTGATTTCTAAGCCAAGAAATTGTTTTAGCAAGCCTAAATCACTCATGTCGAATGCTAGATGTAGTGTGGTTTTTATAGTGCCGATCGAAGCAAGAGTGCTTCCTATAATCAAAAGGTCATCAACATAAAGGACAATGATCATAAAATTACCTTCATGATGCTGTAGGTACACATTTGGATCTGATTTGCATCTTGTAAAATTTTGTGACAGAAGGAAGGAATCCATCTTTGCATACCAAGCTCTTGGGGTCTGTTTTAAACCATACAATGATTTCTTCAGTCTGCACACTAATGTCAGATATGATATGTAACCTTCAGGTTGCTTCATGTAAATCTCTTCCTGAATATCTCCATGAATAAATTCACTCTTCACATCCATATGGTGCACTTCCCAGTGCTTAGATGTGGAAATTGCCAAAACTGGACGGATAGAATCCATCTTTGCAACCGGTGAAAAGTTTTCTGTGTAGTCCACACCATGAAATTGTGAGAATACTTTTTCCACCAACCTAGCTTTGTATTTGCGGGTTGAGAAATCTACAGCAACCTTATTTTGGTAGACCCATTTGCATTGAACTAATTTCCTCCTAGGTGGAAGAGAAACTATCTCCCATGTAGCATTTTTCTAAAGAGAATTGTACTCTTCATCCATGGCGGTTTTCCATCTCGAATCTCGGTGGGCATGATAGTATGATTTAGGATCTGAACCTATCATCAAAAAAAAAATGTAGACAGTAAAGGATCAGAATATGAAAGATCCATACCTTCTCTTTGAAAGTTTGCTCGAGTTCTTCTTGTATCGACAGGATTTCCAATGTTAGAACCAACAGAATTGAGAGTCTTTTCTTCCCACTTTGGAAACTGAGGAGGATCATCTGGATCTGAATCTGAACCTATAGTTTCATGTTCATTAATTTCTGATAAAATATCAGAACACAAATTTTCATCATCTTCTTCCAAATCTTCTTCTTGTGGAGGAGGCAATTCAACAATTTCTTCCTCAACTAGTTTTAGATATTCAAGCGATTCTTCGAATTTGACACTTCGCTCGATGAATATCTTTTTGGATCTGATGTCCATGATTTTGCATCCTTTTGATTCTTCATCATATCCAATTAGGATGTACTCATTACTCTGTGGATCTAAAGATCTTCTCTTCTCAGTCGAAATTCTATCCCATTGAGGCTTTTTGAACTTGAACTTTTGATCAATGGAAGCTAAATCAGCTCCAAGAATTGGTAGATGGTTTCTTGTGACCTCCTTTGAAGCAACATGGGTGAGATCAAAACCAAAATCACCAAAATGTGCTTGAGACTTGAACCCAAGCGAATGGTAGTGTCCTCCATATTCAATGAAACTCTAAGAACATGTGCCAATGATCGAACATAAGTGCATAGGAAGCATGTGATCAAGGAGGACGAATGCATCACCTCCAAAAACTAATTTAGCCTCCAAAAAATTCAATAAATAATCATTCCGCACACCAAAAAACTCACGTGAAAGAGAGGATTTAAGGTCCTCTTCAGATTTTAGAGTATGAGCTGGCTTATCTTGCTCAGAATTCGAAATAGAATACATTGAGAATATGAGTGTTGAATCTGTAGTTTCTTATTCATTTTGGACAACTTTATCATGAGATATGGTTGAGGCCGAGACATATGTAGAGAGAACACTTGAGGAGGTATCACTAGGCTTATTCTCCAAATGGATAGCATGATACTCTTCTTTATGTTTTCCAAATTGTCTATCCAAATTGGTCCAGACATCTCTCAGATGTTCAACAGTATTAATGAGGTAGCGCATAATAGGAGACATAGCAAGACACACTGCTCCAAAGGCTCTGTTACAATCATTTAGCTAATCATTCTCCTCTTCGTAGTAATAAAAATATCTCGTAATACCAATATACATATAAAAAAGACGTTGTCTCTTCAAATATGCTATCATCTTTGGTTTCCAGTCATCATAGTTGACTGGAGAGAGAGGCGTAATTGATTTCAGATCCATCGAAGAAGTTGTAATCTTTGAGAGAAACCTGTAGTCACAAACAAACAAGAACCATTAGGTCGACAACCTGCACTTTTCAAGTTACATCACACCTGGCATAGACTATCAAGCAAGCTTGAAGAGTCAAGAATCAATATCTAAGAATTATGTAGAAACTCTCGGCTTCTGGTGCAGAGTTGGAAATAGCTGCAAGTGCAGAATATGAATGCAGTGCAAAATAGCTACAAGTGCAAAATATGCGTGCAGTGTAGAATCACTAGTGCAGAAAATGCATGTAGTGCAGAATATGCATGCAGTGCAGAAAAGTTGGCTTGTCGCTGCCATGAGCTCTAATAACATGTGAAATATCAAGCACAACAGATCTATGGAACAAACACAACAGTTACTAGAGATGCATGCAACAAAATGTATAAAAACACTGTGCATAAGGTTTGCAGCAGTAGAATAATCTCATAAAATCAGAAGATAGATTAAAATGTGTAACAATGGCTACAATAGGCCAAGCAATTCGAATTCCAAAGGTGGTCATTCGAATTGGTGCATGAGAGTGGCTTACAATGCAGTTAACACCACTTGGAACATTAGTTAACCACTTAACTAATCAATAATTGACTCTAGCAGACTCTAGAACTGACTAACTAGCTCTAGCTAAATGCATAACTCATTAGAATGCCAAAAAATAGGGGAGGGCTCCATATGTCTACAGTCTAACTGAGTGTTAGGTGAGAATCACACCAAACTAGCCCATGCAATGTAGTAAGGCACCCTAGTATCACCAATCCGATGAATAATACACTAGAGGAATGCAATTCACCCGTTGAAAGGTGGAGGAGGCTCAGTAGGTGGCCTAGTTGGCTCCTAGAATGTAGGAGGAGGCTCAATTGATGCCTAGTTGGATCCTAGAATGTAGGAGAAAGCTCCCATGATTGAAACTATGATCTGCTGATGATGTAGGCACATGATGGAGTCAATAATACATAGGATAAGTGGATGATTAAGATGGAAGGCTCAATTAAATGATGTGTGGTTGGAAAATGCTCCAACAAAGTCAAATCCCGTGACAAAGTTGAAATTCATAACCTCCCCCAAAAAGACAGGCATAAACTCTTGAGGGAGCTCAAGAAAAGAGGAAGAAAATACGACCTGCATAGAATCAACCTACTGGGAGATCTGCTGGTGGAATCAGGGCAATACACCTAGCTAACAAAATTCTCTCCCTCTCTCACCCATAACTCTCAATGAAGATTATATCATGGAATCTACGAGGAGTCAATGGTCCCTCTAAACGCCGCATGCTAAAGAGAAAAATCCTTTATGATACTCCCTTTGTCCTCTTCCTTCAAGAAACTAAGTGCTCTTCTGAAACCCTTAGCCTTCTCATGTATAAGATCTGGAAAGGTTGCCATTGTTTTTTTCATCGACGCCATTGGAGCTGGCGACAACATCGCCATAGCCTGGAACCCTTCTGTTATAACCCTTGACAACTATGCGGCTACCACCCATGCCATCTTTGCCTCTTTCCACATCCTTGGCATGTTCCTCCACGGTCCTCTCCTAACTTTCTATAGCCCTCAGCCCCCTTACCTCAAGTCCCAACTTCTCAATTTCCTTGGTTGGTTCACCTCGTCCCACATTGACTCCACCCTCATCATTGGGGGAGACTTCAACATGATCACTGCCCTTGAGGAAAAAAAAGGAGGACTCCGTATGCTGTCCATAGAAGACCTTCTCTTCAAATCCTTCATAGCAAACAACCATCTTGTTGATATGCAACCTTCCTCAGTTTTTTCACTTGGAACAACAAAAGAGGTGGTGTCCATCAGATTTCCAAACAACTTGATCGCTTTCTGATCTCAGAAATCCTTACTCTAGTGGGAGGAATTCTCGCCTTCTCTGTTCTCCCAGCAACTGGTTCGGATCACTGGCCCATTGAATTAATGTGGCAAAGTCTTGGATCCCACCCCTCCTTCTTCGAAACAGTCAGCGCCTGGTGGTCTAAGATGCGCTTCGAAGGTAAATCCAAAATGGCTATCCTTCAGCAGAATCTCAAACTCCTTCACGCTAATCTCAAGAAGTGGAACCACACTACCTTTGGAAACATCTTCAAGGAAAAGAAACTGATTGAAGAAGAAATCGATTCCCTCCAACTCATCATCATGAATGACGACCTCTCTCAGGATCATAAACTAAAGAAAAAGGATCTCATGGAAAATATTAACTAGTGCTGCCTTGAAGAAGAAATCCCGTGGAAACAAAAATCGAGAGTCACATGGATTAAAGAAGGAGATCGCAACACCTCTTTCTTGCATCGCTCTACCCTTCAACACATAATGCATAATCGTATCACCAAGCTCAAAGTGGAGTCTGGAGAATTCCTGGAGGAGCAGAATGTCATTGAACCTGAACTCAAAAGGTTCTTCCAATATCTCCTCACGGAACCTCCTGGTTCTAGGTCCACTGCCATTGCTCAGGTTATGCATCACATCCCCTCCATCATCTCTGAAGGGAACAATGCCTCCCTGATGCATCCCATCTCGTTACAGGAAGTTGAAACTGCTTTCAACCAGTTGGCCAATGGGAAGGCACCTGGCCCGGATAGATTCACAACCAACTTCTTTCATCACTGCTGGTACCTGATCAAGAACGAGTTTTGGAAGGTATTCGAAGAATCCAGGAAAAAGAAATGGGTTCTATCGGCCCTCAATGACACTCATCTCTCCCTGATTCCTAAAGAGAAAGAAGCCTCGCACCCTGGTAAGTTCCAGCCGATCTCTCTCTGCAATGTCATCTACAAGATTATCTCAAACCTCATCGCTAATCGTCTCAAACGCCTTCTACCTTTTCTCATCTCCCCTGAGTAAACGAGATATGTAGAAGGAAGACAAATCCTGGATGGCATAATCCTTTCCCATGAAGTCACTCACTCCCTTAAAGTTCATCGCATCCCTAGTATGCTCCTAAAGTTGGACCTCTCCAAGGCCTTTGAAAAACTTAGCTGGTACTTCATCCTAAATATGTTGCTTTCCTACGGCTTTAGCCCTGATTGAACCAAGTGGATCTCCTCCCTCTTCTCCTCTCCTTTTTTCTCCAGCCTTGTTAACGAATCCCCCTCCTCCACCTTCACCCCCACCTGTGGCATCTGTCAAGACGATCCCCTCTCTCCGTTCCTTTTCATCCTTATGGCTGAAGGGCTAGGCAGAATGATTCATGCAGAGGTGGCCTTCGGTTCCTTACATGGCCTCTCTCTCCATGGAGGATCTCCTATAGCCTACCAACAATTTGTAGATGATAATATTCTGTTCGGCCACCCCGTTGTACAAGAAGCTTGATCCTTTCAAAATATCCTCAAAACCTTCTTAGAAGCCTCTGGCACCTCCATTAACCTGGAAAAGTCTCAAATTTTCTACTTCAACAATAATGCTATCTCCAAGCGCAACATTTCTTGTATTCTAGGCTTTGCTACCTCCACCTTACCCACCAAATATCTTGGGGCTCCCCTCTTTGATTCAGCCATCAAACATTCCTCTTGGAGGGAGCTTCTAGACAAAATTGATTCTTGTATTTCCTCCTGGGCTTTCCGCTCTCTCAATCTGCCCAGCCGCCTCACACTCCTCAAAGTCGTTCTATAGTCCATGCCCCTTTACCTTTTTTCCATCCTTGCGGCCCCCAAATGGGTTATGAATTCTCTCTGAAAGTTACAACGGTCCATCCTATGGGGAAAGAACCAGCAAAAAAATAGGTGGGCCCTGGTGAAATGGTAGATGGTCTTCCTTCCTAAGCGTGAAGGGGGCCTCGAATTAAGAGATCTAGATATAAACAATGAGGCACTTTCAACAAAAAATTGGTGGAGGTGGGTCTCAAATAATGAATCGCCCTGGGCACATTTGTGGAATAAGAAGTATGCTTAACAGTGGGACTACTCCCGGCTGATCCAGTACAACTCTAACCCCCCGGCCTCTATGATCTGGAAGGTAGAAAATTCCCAAAGGGCACTCATTCAACAACATAGCTTCTAAGAAATCAAAGATGGCACCCTGGCATTTTTTTGGCAGGATTCTTGGTAGCAAATGCGTAAACTTAACAACCTCCCCATATGTAGAGATACGCCTATTATTTGGCAGGCAACAACCAACTCTGTCGTCCGCGACTTCTGGGACCCAGTTGAATCTTCCTCAATTAGGACCTGGGAGAACCCCAGGCTTTGGAATCCTAGAATAACACCTAACATCTTTGAGACTATTTGGACTGACCTCCAAACTAGGCAAATCTACAATTCTCATGGCAAAGTCATCATTCGATGGGGACATATTCCTAAGGGATATTTTACCGTCAGGGAGGCCTATTCCATTTTGGCCCTTAAGGTAGTCAACATTCTCTTTCCCTTCTGGAAGAAGATATGGAACCCTTTCCTCTGGCCAAAAGTCTCAAGTTTCGTCTGGTTTCTCACACACATACGCATTCTTACTTGGGATAATCTACAGAAAAAAGGCTTCATTGGTCCCTCCACCCGTGCCATGTGCAATCACAATGTTGAGAACATGGACCAATTGTTAGATTCTTGTGATATGGCCTCGATGCTCTAGGACAGAGTGGCATAAATATTCAGAAGATCCAGCAGAACTAAGGGGGACATCATCAACACCTTTCTTCATTGGGAAGTAGACCCCTTTCAGAGTGCTCAACTCAACAGACTCTGGGATCTCACCTCGGGCTTCTTAGCATGGAACATCTGGAAATAAAGAAACTCCAGAATATCTGAAGGAAAATGAAAATCCCCTGAGAATATTTGGGACACTCTCAAAAGCAACATTCAAGAAACCCTCTTTGCTACGGTGTGGCACATCTCCGATCTCCGCACCACCGACTTGGAAAAGAGAATCCTCAACAACTGGAACTTCACGCCTCAGACTTACCCCACTTCTAGGAATAACACCATCTCTCGCATTTCTATCCCGATTCACTGGTCCCCCCCCACTATAGGCCTCTTCAAACTCAACTTTGATGGAGCCTCCAAAGTAAATCCTGGCATGGCTAGATTTGGAGGAGTTTTCTGTAATCATGAGGGCCTAATCATCAAAATCTACTTTGGCAACATTGGGCACGACAACAATAATGCAACTGAACTGGAAGGTCTCTTACAAGGAATCATCGTTTCCAAAGAACAAAAACTCCACCCTCTCATCGCAAAAGGAGACTCCGATCTCATCCTCGGCTTGGCCTCCATAATTTAAAATGGATCTCAAATATCCAAACTCTCCTCGAGCTGGAGGATGGAATACAAAATTGAGAGACTCGCCTCCACCATGAAAGATCACAGGGGTATTACTTTCTATCATGTGAGGCGCAAGGCCAACTCTTTGGCTGACAGATGAGCCAATGAAGGAGTCTCCTGTAACCTCCCCCTCTGGAATGGCATTTTAAGCGACTCCTCGTCAAACCAGCTCTCGCAATTTTGTATTTCTCAAGCTAGAAAGGATCTCTCCTCCCCGGATGTGGGTGCCAGGAGTGACATTGCCGAGGAAAGAGATGCCACCTACCCACCTGGAAGCGAGGATCCCGCACTTGGTGACTGTCCTCTGTCGGCGCCTCCCCCATGGCTCTAACATTAAGGAAGTGTCCTGTTCATGACCACCTTCCCTCCTCACGTGAGTCTGACTTTACTACCCCAATGGCATAGTGGTTGGCATTCAAGTTGGCACGGGCGTCCATGTCCCGTCTCCTTAACCGGTTTAGTCAAGGCTTTATGTTCTCCCGTGCAAAGTCTGGACGCACTAGCTGTGAATTCATTGATATGAGGATCCCCCTCCACTCCCTTGCGGTCATCACCCTCCTTTGCTATTCTCTGCCTGCTTCCACTGCAGAAAGCTCCACTCCTTCTCTGTTTTCCTGTGAACTAGCTGATCGCACCATGACTCATACGCGAGGCACTTCCAAGTGTGGAGCTAGTCGTGGCGTCAGAAAGTCTACAACTCCTACTGAGAAGGAGAAGAAAGCCAACCGTGGCTATGAGGACAATGTCTTCGTCCCTGTTCACAGATTGGTTGACAACTGGGAATCGCGCAGTGTCGCTGAGATTTTGGCCTTTGGCAACCAAGGCAGCTAGGTAAATTACTATTGGTTAATGAAGAGTATGCTGGGAACATTGGTCGAAGAAATTTTAACCAATTGGAACATGGCCAAGGTTGCAATAATGGATACCAGGGCGAACATGACCCATTTGGACGGCATGTTGGCTGCTATGGAAGCCAATTTGACTGGTCGAAGATACTCTCTCTTTCGCCACTCCTCTCCTCCCCGTAATTTTGGCCCTACTAAGGGAATGACTGGTAATATGAATGTTAAGGGGGATGGAAATATGAATTTTCAGGTGGATGGTGCCGCTACTGCAATAGATGCCCAAGCAAATGACAGTTCCCTACATGAATCCTTAGGTGTCACTGCTGTGGATGGTTCGGCTCCGGTTCGGGGCCCCAACTTAGGCCCAAGTTCTCCTGCTGCAGTTGTGTTACAGGGGGCTCCTCCCACTGGAAAATCCTTCCCCATACCCTCGGTGATTGATTCCCTGCACTACAAGCTAGTAAGGAAGACCGAGGACGATGCTATCACTCCATGTAAGATAGAGCCCATGCCTATCAAACTCCCGACCCAGAATTGGGATGAAGTTTTCTTTGGCAGCTACCCAATCATTGAATAAAAACCAAGTTCCCAGAATGCAGAAGCCAACACCTAAATCCGCTCTGAATGAGCCCAACTCTTCTCTTTTTTTGGTTAGCGTTACTTGTTTTCTTTGTGTTAGATAATGGCTTATTGTCAGACTCTAGTTTATCTCTCTGGCCTAGTTCATTCTATGTTTTTACTGGTCGGATGTAATTATGTCACTGTTACTCAGCCCATAGATGGGAAGGTATACGGAGGTCCTTTTCTGTTTCTTTTGCTCCATGAGAAGCTTCAGAAAGCTCTTAGCTCTACTGATTCTCATGTGATTGTATCATTTGTTGTACTCTAATATAATTTCCTTATGCTACTTACAAAAAAAAAAGAGTTTGAAATATTTTAGAATTACAAGGGAATAGGTAAATTAAAGGGCTAACAGTTTTTCTACAATTATCTATGGCATAGGCTTTAGCAAGGTATCAAACCGACATCCAACAGAATATTGTCTCCCTCTGTAACTGCTTACCATTTGCTTTGTTTTTTGGATTTTTCCAGGGGTAGTATGGTCACGTGTTGAGTTGAGCGGATAAAACAATGCATTTGTCAAAATAAACAAACATAGGATATATAGACAAATTATTTGCTTCCTATGTTGTCCTATTTTGTATGACAAAGGCCCTCTTATAGATATGTAATAAAATAAACTTTTAAATTCTATTGCATTTTCCAATGCCATTGTCAAATGTTACATGTGAAATGGTAAATTGGTAATCAATTGTATGGATGATTAAATATTACAATAGATGATAGAATATATGATATAAGAAATTAAAAAATATTTCAATTTCTAATGAATAATGGAATTAAGAAAATAAAAAATAAAAAATAGATATTCCACTGCAATGTGAGTAGTCACTATTCAAAAAAATAAACTACAGTTCTTTTGATAGTTACTGCCGCACCGGTGCATTTGGTCAAATGTTACGCCCCAGTGCGTTTGGTTGAGTGATATGCATTGGTACTCTAATTTATATTAATCGCACCATTAAATTTAAAAAAAGAAGTTCACGAATTCGTCTCATTTACCGCGCGTTTATATTTATTAATCGCACTAGTGCTTTTCAATTGTTAAAATGCATCGGTGCTTATTATGATGAAATGCACCGGTGCACTGTGATATATAAAAGCCACTCTTAAATTTTAAAACTATAGAAAAATTTCAGTGTATATGATGTAACATATACCATCAGTGCTTTGTTATAGTGCGTAAGCACCAGTGAGTTTAATCAATACATAAGCATCGGTGCTGGTTTGGTTACAATTTTCTAGTGCGTATGTTGTTTTAAATCACTGAGGTAGTGTTAAATTTTGGTGCGCTCTGGTGCTCTATGTGTTGGAGTGCACCGATGCATATCATTTTTATCATATTGCACCGGTGTGTATTAGTATGTTATAGACCGATGTGTTGTTTTTCAAAGAAGCGCACCATTAAAAAAAACATCCACTATAGCCTTCGGCCATCGAGTTTCTTTAGTTATAAAAAGTTTATGTAAACACCTCCATTAAAACATCCACTACCAATTGCAGAGGTTGTAGGAAAGGTTTCTTTTTACAATTTTGGCCAATCTTGTGACACTAAAAACCTCCTCTATGACCTCTACTACAGGCTCGTTTCCTTATAGTGAGATTTTCTCTTGGTGAATTGGCTTGATGATGATCTTTCATAGAGTATTGTGAACTTGCATAGATCACGATGATGTTATTTGCATAGATTATGGTGATGATCTTGGTGTAGATCAAGGTGATGGTATACATCATGATGATGTTATTGGCATATATTATGGTGATGATCTTGGTATATATCATGGTCATGTCATATATCATGAAGATGTTATTGGCATATACTATGGTGATGATTTTGGTATAGATCATGGTGATTGTGGTGATGATCTTGGTATAAATAATTGTTAATATGATGATAATATTGGCATAGACTATGGTGATATTAACAAGCATTATGATGATGTTATTAGCATTATCTCGAGTTCCTTTTGGATTGACATAGGGTTTGAAGGTGATGATGATATTAAGGGTTTGAAGAAAAAAACCAAATGAAGTCTTTGGCAGTTGTTTTTGGGATTCGATTACAGTCTTTGGAGGCATATTTTTGGTCCTATCTTTGAAGGTTCTATTGCATATTTAAAGGGAAATTTTGTTGGCACTATGATTCACTTGTCATTGATGGTTGGAAAGCAGACAACTGCAACTCAGATAGGCTGCGAGCTGCGAGATGCGAAGCTACGAGATGCGAGCTGCGAGTTACAAGATGTGAAGCTGCGAGATGCGAAGCTGCGAGATGTGAGTTGTGAGCTACGAGATACGAAGATGCGAGATGCAAAGATGCGAGATGCGAGCTATGAGCTGTGAGATGCGAGATGCGAATTGAGATTGAAATACAAGAAAATAAGTTTTTTAGACAAACTGCGACTCAGACAGCTGCGAGTTGTGACTCAGACAAACTGGGAGATGCGACTCAGATCATCTGGGATTCACAAACATTTATTTATTTATTAATTAGTCAGTTACAACGTGTAAGTTCTAGAAGTCAAAGAGATAGTTCAATTTTTGAATTAGGTGTTAAAGAGATAGCTTCAGTTTTTAGAATTGGAACATCTGGAAGGTAAAGAGACTGAAGCATATAATTTCAACATCTATAAAAACCAATCACGTAGAACAAAATAAAGGAGGGTATAGAGAGGATGAAGAGGAGTGGTTGCTAACTGAAGTAGATGAAGTGATGATTCAAAGAAAGTGGTTCAGAAGAAAAATGTGTGGCTCGATTTAATGAAGAATAGAATGCCCAGAAATCCAAGTTGTAGAAGCACAGAAAAAAATGAAAAGGGTATGTACTGATATATCTATACCAGTGAAATATAATTGACTAAAAAATTCTTACATAGGGTGGAAGGGAGGTGCTAGGGAGGATTGATTTCCACTATAAATCAGGTTGATGCCTGAATATTGGGAGTGAGTGGTTCCTTCTAGTGGGTGCTAGAAAAACATGAGTTGGTGCTCTCAACAAGTTGCATCTTGTTAAACAGAGGTTGTAGCCTCATCTTGAGTTGGTGCTCAAAGATAATTGATGTACAGGAGTTAAAGACTGGTTATCATTCTAAGAAGAAGAGGTTTTTTCCCTTTATGGGTTTCCTCATGAATATCTGTGTCTGTGTACATCATATGTGTGAATGGTGATTACTAGTTCTTTGTTTATCTTATTCATTATCTTGAAAATCATTTTGTGAATGCTACTAAATTTTAAAAGGAAAGATAAATTGATTATTGTTATAATTACAACTGATTCACCCCCCCCTCTCAGTTGTAACTGTTGCCCGAAATTGCAAGTAGTCAGCGCTCCCTGGTGTATTGTGACAAGGGACTAATCGCCTCTCGTGGATCCTTGAAATCTGGCAGTGGTGAGTTTACCAATCACCTGCGGGTTTTGGTCTAACGACAACCGTACTACCAACAATTGGTATCAGAGCAAGAGGTCACGAGTTCGATACACACTCGTCTCGCGCTAAGGGGGAGATTGTTGCACGAAATTGCAAGTAGTCAACGCTCCCCGGTGTATCGTGACAAGGGACTAATCGCCTCTCGTGGATCCTTGAAATCTGGCGGTGGTGAGTTTACCAATCACCTACGGGTTTTGGTCTAACGGCAGCCATACTATCATCAATAACAAGTCCAATTGGTATCAGAGTGGGTTCCTTTTATTTAAAGGTAGATCTGTGAGCTTAAAACATGACTAGTCATGATGGAAATTCAATCAATAAGTCTCCTCTATTTGATGGGAAAAATTTTGCTTTCTGGAAGGTTAGAATGAGAACCTATCTTATGTCCTTAGGTGTTGATGTATGGGATGTAGTTGAAACTGATATAAAGCCCATTGTACTAGCCACCAAAGACGACAAACTAGAATTTACCTTTAATGCAAAAGCAATGAATGCTATTCTTAGTGGTCTTGCGGAAGCTAAATTTGTAAAAGTTATGCACCTTGAATATACCAAAGGAATGTGGGACACACATATAAGCAGCTATGAAGGGAATGAGAAAGTAAAATATGCCAAACTACAGATATACAGGTTGAAATTTGAACAACTAAAGATGAATGATGATGAGAATGTTAATAAATATTTCCTAAGGGTTGAAGAGCTTGTGAATGCTATGAAGGGCCTTGGTGAAACAATTGAAGAAGAATCCTTAATTCAAAAAATTGTAATATCTCTGCCTGATAAATTGAACCCCAAAGTTTCAACAATAGAAGAGTTAAATGATCTTAAAACTCTGAGCATTGATCAACTCCTAGGAACTCTAACTGCTTATGAAATGAGGATTAGTACAGACAAACCCATCACTAGAGAAGCATCCTTTAAAGCAGATAAGAATATTGATTCTGGAGCAGATGAGATTGAGTTAAAATTTGTAAGAAGATTGAAGAAAGGATCAGGTAAATATAGAGACAAGCTGCCTTTTAAATGTTTTAACTGTGGTAAGATAGGTCATTTTGCCTCTAAATGTCCTCATAAGAAAAAAGATTAGAATTCTGATGATGAAGAGAAATACAAATTTAAGAAATACAGTAAAAATAAAAGTTTTTGTGCAAATGATGATGACTCCTCAGAGGATATAGATAGCAATTCATCTTGTGAAGATAGAATGAATGATTTTATGCTTATGGCCATAGAAGATCTTAATGATGAAGAAGCTATGATTGACATGGAAGGTGAATTAATCAGCACTTTAGAAGATATTGACAGACTCAGACTTAAGAAGAGAAAACAAAAAAAAATTGTTGATGCAACTTGAAAAAAATGGTAAAGGAACAAGTGAAGATTTTGTGTTGTTAAAATTAGAATTAGAAGAAGCAAAGAAAATAGAAGACACTCTAAAACAACAATTAGGAGAGAAAAATTTGAGATGTGAAGCTCTAGAAGAAGAAGTGGTAAAAGCTAGAAACGGTTTGGAGAAATTTCAAGCTTTGTACCACCAAAATTTGTCAAGTATCAAAGCCTTAGAAGAACTGAATAGCATCCCGAGTAAACAAAGATCTCCATTGATAAAGACTAGCCTAGGTCATGAAAGTGGGTCAAGTAACAGACAGTCAGATGATGATCATACCTTGCTAACCAAAATTAATAAATATATGTTGAGATCTGATCAGGAACATAGCCAACAAGAGACAAAGCAATCAAGCTCAAAAAGAAGACCAATATCTAGGTACCAAAATTTTTTCTATGGTTATTGCTATTATTGTTCTAACTTTGGTCATAAAATTGCAAATTGTGGAATTAAATTTAGAAGTATGCAACTACGAAATTCAAAGAGTTAGCTGCTACAAAACAGAGCTGTACAGTTAGTGAGGAAACAAGGCTATCACGCAGTTCAGTCCACAACTAAAAGAAGAACCGATTATCAACATATCAACTCTTTTGATCTATTAAATAATGAGCCAGAATGCTTTGTTTGTCATAATTTTGGACACAAAGCTTCAAAGCTGTCATTTAAGGAATTACAAAACAAATTCGAGAATAAATTATACATTTGAAAAGGCTAAGGTTTGGAAAAAGAAAGAAAGTGACAAATGTGGATTAGTACTTTCTTCTCAAAGGCAAAAGGATCTCTGGTATATTGACAGTGGTTGTTCCAAACACATGACAAGTGATAAAAATAAATTTTTGTCTCTAAATGAAAGTAAATCAGGAAATGTGACCTTTGGAAATGATGCTCCAGGAAAAATCGAAGGAAAAGGGATGGTAAGATTGAATAATGGCAGAAGAAAAGATCAAGACGTGTTGTTTGTACATGGTTTAAAACATAACCTCCTTAGTGTTAGTCAGGTTTGCGACAGAGGGTGTGAAGTAGTTTTTAATTTTAAAGGTTGCAATATAAAATCTATAACCTCGGGACAATTGATTGCAAAAGGCATATGGACAAAAATAATGTTCATGTTTTGAATGAAGAAATGGAAGAATGTCATCTAAGCAAGTATGATGAGAGTTGGTTGTGGCATAAGAGACTTGGACATTTGAATTTTGATCATATAATCAAACTTAGTAACAATAGGGTAGTAAAGGATCTTCCAAAGATATCAAAGCCATATGATTCGGTGTGTAAGTCATGTCAAATGGGAAAGCTGACCTGCACTCAGTTTAAATCAAAAGGTTTTACATCAACAAATAAGCCCATTAAGTTAGTACATATGGATTTATGTGGACCATCCAGGAAGGAAGGTACAGGAAAAGAAAACTATTTCATGTTGGTTATTGATGATTATTCTAGACTCACGTGGGTTGCTTTTCTGAGGGAAAAATCTAAAGCATGTGAAAAATTCAGAGTGTTTAAGGCTCTGACTGAGAATCAAACATGAAAAATATTGAAGGAAGTAAGGTCTAATAGAGGAGGAGAATTTAGTTCAGGAGATTTTAAAGAATTCTGTGATAAGCATGGGATCAAAAGGGAATATACTATTCTAGGGACTCCACAACAAAATGGAGTGGTGGAAAGACATAATAGATCAGTTCAGCAAATGGCAAGATCAATGATGAATGAAAAAAACATTTCTCAGATTTATTGGGTAGAAGCAATTCATACAGCTGTCCATATTCTTAACAAAGCTCATCTAAGACCAAACAGTAATAAGACTCCTTATGAACTTTGGTTTGGGAGACCTGCTACTGTTAATCATTTCAAAATCTTTGGAAGTAAATGCTATATTAAAAATAATGATAAACATCTTGACAAATATGATGATCGAGCTGATGAAGGTATCTTTTTGGGATATGCAACAACAACAAAGGATATAGATGCTATAATAAAAGATTGCATAAATTAGTTGATTGTATTGACATTAAAATTGATGAAGAAATCTTAGTTAAAAATGATCAGATAAGCAGTATTGAATGAGATGCAGAGAATACAATTGAAATTGAAGATGAAGAGGTCTAAGAATCAGAAAGAGAAGACTTTGAGTCAGATGATGGAGATGCAAATATTCAGGCAGTTTCAAATCAACAAACGGAAACAAAATAACCTTCTAGAATTGTTAAAAAGAATCATCCTGAAAGTGAGATAATTAGTGACAAGAATAAAGAGTTCAGACAAGAAGAAAATTGATTGAAGGTTCAGAGCAATCACATATTGCTTTTCTATCTATGGTTGAACCCAAAAACTTTGCTGAAGCTAGTAAAGATGAAGATTGGATTAAAGCCATGAAGGAAGAGCTTGATCAAATTGAGAAGAATAATACTTGGGAACTTGTTCCTAGACCTAAAGATAAGAATGTAATAGGCTCTAACTGGGTGTTTAAAAACAAGATGAATAAACAAGGACAGGTTGTAAGGAATAACTTGCCAGATTGGTCTATAAAGGGTATGCACAAATTGAGGGTCAGGATTTTGATGAAACCTTTGCACCAGTGGCAAGATTAGAAGCCATTAGAATGTTTCTTGCATATGTTAGCCACAAAAACTTCAAAGTGTATCAGATGGATGTTAAATCAACATTTCTTAATAGAAATCTGGAAGAAGAAGTCTATATGGAGCAACCTGAAGGATTTCAACTCACAGACATTCCTGACTATGTTTGCAAACTGAAGAAGGCACTATATGGATTGAAACAAGCACCAAGAGCTTGGTATTATAGATTGGATGAGTATCTACTAGACAAAGGCTTCAAGAAAGGTACTGTTGACAGTAATTTATACATCAAGGTTGAAGGTGCTGATTTATTAGTTGTTTTGGTCTATGTGGATGACATTATTTTTGGATGTACTAATGATTCTTCTGTTCAGTGGTTTGCTAATGCCATGCAATCTGAGTTTGAGATGTCAATGATAGGAGAGTTGTCATTCTTTCTTGGTCTTCAAATCAATCAGAGTTCTAAAGGTTTATTTCTCTCCCAAGATAAGTACTTGAAGGAGATGTTGAAGAGATTTCTTATGGAAGATTCTTCACCTGTCAGCACACCCATGTTTGTTGGATGCAAGCTCAGCAAGGATGATGTATCACCAAATGTTGATCAAAGAACATATCAGTCAATGGTAGGTAGCCTGTTGTACATCACAACATCTTGTCCTGATATAATGCAAGCTATTGGTATGGTAGGTAGATTTCAGTCTGCTCCTAAGCAAAGCCATTTAGTAGTTGTTAAGAGGATATTCAAATATTTGAAAGGAACAGTTACTTATGGTCTCTAGTATCCTAGAAATCAGAACTTTCAGTTAACAGCATATTCAGATGTTGACTGGGAAAACTATTTGGATGAAAGAAAGACCACAAGTGGAGGTGCATTCTTCTTAGGTGATTCACTAGTAGCGTGGTTAAGTAAGAAGCAAGGCTCTATAGCTTTGTCTGCCACAGAAGCTGAATACATTGCTGCAGCCACATGTTGTACACAAGTTCTATAGATGATTCAAACTCTTGTAGATCTAAAAGTAACATATGGTGAATCTATTCCTCTTCATTGTGATAATACAAGTGCCATTAGTGTCTCCAAGAATCCTGTTCTTCATTCCAAGACCGAACACATTCCAATCGAGTATCATTTTTTAAGGGAGCAGGTTACAAATAGAGTTGTCCAATTACATTTCATTCCTTCTAAAGAACAGATTGTTGATATCTTTACTAAACCCTTATCCAAAATCCAGTTTGAATATCTATGCCAGAAGTTGGGTGTCACATCTTATTCTATCTAACTTGTTCACTTTGGCGGGGGGAGTTTGTGCTTATTGCATATCTGATGTAATTCTGAGATGGTTCCAGAATGTTTTCTTTGCTGGTTTTCTGAGTTCATCTTGATAGGGGGATATGTATTGTCATGTTTTCTTTGACATTGATGTCAAAGGGGGAGAAGTTCAGGTATTTGCAGATGATAAAAAGTCAGTGATTACACTTGCAGCATCATAAATTTTAGGTTTCCATCTATGCCAAAGGGGGAGATTGTTGGCACTATGATTCAGTTGTCATTGATGGTTGGAAAACAGACAACTGCAACTCAGACAGGCTGCGAGCTGCGAGCTGCGAGATGCGAAGCTACGAGATGCGAGCTGCGAGATGCAAAGCTACGAGATACAAAGCTACGAGATGCGAGCTACGAGTTGTGAGCTACGAGTTGGGAGATACGAAGCTGCGAGATGCGAAGTTGCAAGATGCAAAGATGTGATATGCGAGCTGCGAGATGCGAGATGTGAACTGAGATTGAATTACAGGAAAAGAATGTTGTTAGAGAAACTACGACTCAGACAACTGCGAGCTGTGAGCTGCGACTCAGACAAACTAGGAGCTGCGACTCAGACAAACTGGGAGCTGCGACTCAGATAGGATGGGATTCAAAAACATTTATTTATTTATTAATTAGTTAGTTACAGCGTGTAAGTTCTGGAATTCAAAGAGACAGTTTTTTTTTTGAATTAGGAGTTAAAGAGACAGCTTCATTTTTTAGAATTGGAACATTTGGAAGGTAAAGAGACCGATGCATATAATTTTAGCATCTATAAAAACCAATCATGCAGAACAAAATAAAGGAGGGTATAGAGAGGATGAAGAGGAGTGGTTGTTGGCTGAAGTAGATGAAGCGATGATTCAAAGAAAGCAGTTCAGAAGAAAAATGTGTGGCTCGATTTAATGAAGAATAGAATGCCCAGAAATCCAAGCTGTAGCAGCACAAAACAAAATGAAAAGGGTATGTACTGATATATCTGAACCAGTGAAATATAATTGACTGAAAAATTCTTACATAGGGTGGAAGGGAGGTGCTAGGGAGGATTGATTTCCTCTGTAAATCAGGTTGATGCCTGAATATTGGGAGTGGGTGCTTCCTTCTAGTGGGTGTTAGAAAAACATGAGAGTTGGTGCTCTCAACAAGTTGTAGCTTGTTAAACAGAGGTTGTAGCGTCATCTTGAGTTGGTGCTCAAAGATAATTGATGTACAGTAGTTAACGACTGCTTATCATTCTAAGAAGAAGAGGTTTTTTCCCTTTATGGGTTTCCTCATAAATATCTGTGTCTATGTACATCATATGTGTGAATGGTGATTACTAGTTCTTTGCTTATCTTATTCATTATCTTGACAATCATTTTGTGAATGATACTAAATTTTAAAAGGAAAGATAAATTGATTATTGTTATAATTACAACTGATTCACCCCCCCCCTCTGAGTTGTAACAAGTCCAAAGTTTTCTACAAATTTAAAGGTTATATTGCATATATGTTTTGTCCTTATTCATGAAGGATTTTGTTGCATATTTGAAGGCTATCTTGGAAGAAGTTTCTTTCATATTTGGAGGAAAAATTTGAGGCATGTACAGGTTGACAGAGATAGTGATAGTGACAATGATAATGATTGTGACAATGACAATGGCAATGATTGTGATAGTGATCATGATAGTGATTGTGATAGGAACAGAGTGAAGACAATAGAAGTGTGAAGACAATGACACATTCAAGTTGACATCTAGATAGTGATGTAGGTATAGGTTGACAGAGACAGTGATACAGGTTGGAAGAGATAGTGATACATGTACAGGTTGATAGAGAAAGTGACAAGAACAAGTACATAGAGACAATGATAGAGGAAGATTGACATTCTTATTCATATCACTGTGGCAGGATGGGGAAAGGACAGTAGATTGAAGTCTCATTTAGGTTGGATCCTATAAATCAGGGGGTTGGAGCCTCCTTCTAGTTGTTGCTGGTAAATCAAGGAGTTGGAGCTTCCTTCCAGTCGTTGCTGGTAAATTAGGGATTTGGAGCTTCCTTTAGGTTGGTGCATGTAAATTTGGTGCCTCCTTCTAATTGGTATTGGAGAATCTTGAAAGTTGGTGCTTCATATGAATGTAATCTTGACATTATATAAGAAAAGGATTTTGTGGTTTTCTCACGTTTGGGTTTCCATGTAAAATATCTTATGCAATGTGTATGATATTATGTTTTGATGATAATGTACTATGATTAATGATGTGATAGTGAGTTGTTGCAGTTTAATGTTTGAAGTAAGAAATTGGTAAAAGTGCTCCATACCTATTCACCCTCACCTCTCAGTATTGGTGAATATTCCAACATTTATCATGTCTATGTTTATGCATTGATTTGGATACAATATGATATTTGATGATCCATTAAATATTGTTTAAAAATATCAAGGTACCTTTGTTCTATGCAGAAGCAAGATCGACTATTGTTTAAAAAATTCAAATCCCTTACTCTGGTGCCAAAAAATTAGCATTATCTCTAAAACATAGATGTGTGCAATTCGCCAAACCTAGATCTTATCATCTATGTAGCAAGAAAACAATGGAATTGGATGTGTAAATGTGAAACAACAAAATTTTTGGTTTCTCAACTCCTTAGTAATACGCAATTGACCAATACATAACTAGTCAAAACTTATACAGAGTTGAAATGCTATAAATAAAATTACATACGAAGAAAAAAATTGCGTGAAGAATGCGCTATAGCATGGTGTAAATGGTGGTGCATAAAAAAAAATTGGTCACAAAATTCCCTTAACCTGTAGAAAAAAAAGAATTGCATCTCTATTAGCATTGATATGTGTTCTTTTATTTTTCTTTTGGGAGTGTTTTCACTTGTATTTATCTTTTTTTCTCCCTGTTTTTTTTTGTTTATTTTTATTTCTTTCTGAACCAGACTAAATACTCTTGACACTCCATGCCCCATTTTTCTTGCCTTATTGTTATTTTTTGGGGTACTTACAAATGATACATAAAGCACTTGTTGAACAAGCAATCTAACACAAAAAAGAGTGCATTTGCACAAGTTGTAGCTGCAAAACTACATATTGAGTTGTGCAAGTGCTTGCAATTGTTCTTATGCAAATCATCATTTAGGTCGTCGTGTATGTGACATTACAGACCAAAATATTCGTGATCCTTTTAGACCATTGCGGACAACATTTTTTAACAAAAACATGGATATTGTTTTAGAACAAATTTTTCGTTGTGCTAGAGTGAAGAAATTTCTGAAAGTTTCGCTCAGATGGAGCTGCAACAAGAGAACGGCATAGGAAAAAAAATAATAGTTAAATGAATAGATATTTTCTGAAGCTGAACTAAAATACTATATGTGGGAGGGCGCAGCAGAAAACACAGCAGCCGAGACGGCCAGAAAACTGTCTCTTTCATTAACCCAAAAAGAAAATGATTTTTTACATGTATGAAAAGTCCTCTCGAAATATCCACGATGTCTAGAAACATCCATGGAGAGGCTTCTCGGAGAAGCAACTAGGAAAATAAATGCCAACATTAATTAGACCAACCACAAACTCATACACGTGGCGGGAGAAATTATCACAACTGCCAACACTCCCCTTTAATTTCTACAGCCACATACAAAACTCATATACAGAGTTTACATTCAAAATGACAGACTTCCAAAAAATGCAGATTTCAAAAATACATGATTGATAAACATGCCTGCTGGTCTTATAGTCTCGACTAGGCTTGCAAAATGATTCTCAAAAGAAACTTGTGAAACATTCAGAAACACATAATTCTGGAAACTCTAATTTGTTCGCAGTTTTTCCATCTTCGACGATGCCAAACCTTAAACCAGCTGTGCTTTGGCTCTTTCAGTTTCATTTTCTTTTTCAGCATCACATTTTTCTTTGATTCTTCAAATCTGCTATCGTTAACATCCTTTGGCCTAATTCTTCCATCAGCATCATCAAAGTTTTTAATAGCTTTCTGTTGGTTGTATTCAGAACTTTTAAACGGTGACATGTCCATCTTATATTGAACTGTCATGTCGGAAATTTCTATGCAAACTGGAAATGTTTTGTTAGATTCTGCAATGAAAGTGCAGTTTTCATTATCTTCATTTCCCTTCTCAGCTGCTAGTTGATTTCCATTTGTACCTGCACATTCACAAACAATAGATATGTTATGAAAATCTTTTTCCCTCATGGGCATGCTCTTCAAGAGCTCTTCACATTCAGCCTCTAATGGTTGTCCTGCAATTGCTTGAGTTGCTGATTCACCATTTTGTGCTGCTGCTATGGCAGCTTCATCTTCATATTCATCCACGAGTGCCTCTACACCATGTGATTCATTAACAGCTTGGATGTCTTCTGCTTCAACTACTAATCTTATTGCATCGAGAGCATTGCCAACTTCTTTATATTCAGCTGGAACTAAAATTTCATCACCATTCATTATATTAAGTATTGATTTCATTTCTTTTTGGACTGATATCTTTTGAGCTTCACTTAGAATTTCTTCATCATATTTTGGCCCTTCTTCAATTTCATTCTCTACCTCAATTGCTACAATTTCTGCAAAATTTTCATCAATTGCATTTGATGAAACATCTAACGTATCATTTTGAAGGATTTCAAAACTTTTAATGTCTTCATGAGCTTCATAGAGCTCAACCTCATGACCAGCAAGAGTTTTCTCCTCAACTTCAAATTCAATTTCGTATTGTGTTACAGTATCAACACAGTTGCTTTCACCTTTCATTCCACCAACAACAACATGAGCTTTGTCACTTTATTCAAATTTACATTCTGCTTCTGTGGCATTCTGATGCACACACTCTTCAATTCTTTTAAACTATTCTGCAACACACAAGAAGACTTCTTTCTTTATCTTTTCAAATTTCTCTTTTGCAAACTTTCCTTCGATTGTATGTGCTTCAACACCTATCACATCATTCTGAAGATGGTCTAAAACATTAACATTTTTATGAGATTCATAAAATTCAAATTCATGTTCAGCAATAACATTTTCATCCATTTTATTTTCATCGTTGTTTTGTGTTGCAGCATCTACAGGGCTGCTTTCATCTTTCATCAAAATATTTTCAAAATTGCTTTTCTCTTCTTTGACATCTTTAGTCTTATCTTTTGCTTCAGCAACTAGTTCTTTAAACTCATTACAACTTTCAGCATTGTCAATGACAATTGCATCTACATTCTGAATTTCTACACCATGTCGCTCAGCTTGATGTTGATTTATGTTTCTCCCCCTTACATCGAATTCTCTTCTCAAGCACTCCTAGGCTTCTCTAGCACTGGCTGCATTAGCAATCGTGGGTAAAATTCTCTCATTCAAACCTTGTCGAATGAGGAACAGTGCCACATCATCATTTCTCATATTTTCTATGAGCTCAAACTTTTGACTTTCGGGCAAAACCTCATAGGCTGCCTGGTTTGGGAGTTCCTTGAATCCATTTTCAACTACACTCAACACGCCTTCAGCGCGAAACAGAGTTTTCATTTTAATAACCCAAAATTCAAAATTCTTACCCGAGAAAACTGGAATGGGCAGTTCACCATATATTTCTTCAATCCTTGGCTCTGCTACAGCATAATCATTACCATAAATTTGTGCAAAATAAATTGCTTCTGCCCTTCTGTTCATTCTTCTAATCTGTTTAAGACGTCTTTGTTGACCCATGACACCTTTTCAACTGGATTCCTTGGATTTTCAAGCCAGTCTGCAATAAGCTTCAATTCTGCATAAAAATACACTGTTTTTGCTTCTGCTCCTCCAACTTCTGGTACTCTTCTTGAAATACTGAGCTTCTGCTAAACTCAAAATTCAACTCCAGGCTTCAGCCTTCACAATTTTCATCCGCAAGAGTAAGCGGGATTTACTAGATTGCTCAACCATTTAACCATGGGAGCATTCAACAATCAATCTGCTCTACCATTAACCATGGGAGCACTCAGCAGTAACACATCAGAACTGAGAGGAATTTATAACTGAAGACTTCAGCAACTCGACTGCAGCAACATGCCTATGCATTCTGGAGGGTCTTCTTCTTTCTCAAAAGAGAAACGGCCTCCCATACAATACTGGATTTTCACCAACACAAATGTTTGCTATGCAAGGGATTTACCAATCAAGTCCACTAACCATTATGTGAGTTCACACCAGCACCTGCGAACTCATTTCCATAATGACAGCACTTTCGGCACATAAGCAATATGACTCATAGGTGCACAGACAACACTACATCTTCCAGCGGATTGGCTCCGTGCTCTCTGTTCGCATCTGCAGAGATTCCATCACCAACGCGTCTCTCGGATACGCGTATGTCAATTACAAAACTTCTGAAAATGCTTGCACAGCTTTGCGTCTCTTGAATTTTACACGCCTTCACGGAATGCCAATTCGGATTATGTATTCACATCGTGACCCCAGTCTCCGCAGGTGTGGATCAGCGAACATATTTATTAAGAATCTTCACAAAGCAGTTGACAATAGAGAGCTCTTTGACACTTTCCGTGTATGCAGACCAATTTACTCTTCTAAGATTGCAACAGATGCATCAGGGCGATCCTAAGGATATGGGTTTGTGCAATTTGAGCGGGACGCAGAAGCCCAAAATGCAATAGAAAATATGAATGGAATGCTTATCCACGGCAAACCGGTTTATGTTGGTCCATACAAGAAAAAGCACGAGCGCCGGCAAGCTAATGGAATCGATAATGGCCAGTTCAAGAATGTTTTTGTTAAAAGTTTATCAGAATCTCTCACTGGTGAGGGTTTAATGAATATCGGGCTCAATATAGGTGCAGAATTAGACAAAGCAGAGCTACAACTCTTTCTTAAACCCAACAAATATGGTTCCCTTCACCAGGATACAGAGGATACAAGCCGCTATAGGCTTCAACTACAAGTCAGAATGACCACGAAAGGCATAGCACTTCATTCAGTCCAAGAAATTGGACAATCTAGACTTCACATTCAACAATAATAACAAAAACCATCAGCAACACGACAGAGGTTTACCTTTTAGACAACGAGAAGGAGCATAGCTCAACAATTATCGATACAAACCGAAACTTGAAGACTTCTTCATCAACCACAAAGGGTTTCCTTCATACACGTCCAGAGAAACTGCCTCACGCTGTAGCTATGAACAGAAATGGTTCAACTCCCTCAGCAAAGGAAGATTACGAACAAAGAGGGTCTCTGCAAAGATGGCTGCTTCTATCCACGGCAGCACGAACTAACCCAACACTAGATGTTGGTCGCAGGGGATTTCTCACCAGACTCTACAGGTCGAATTCCATTCTCGGCACCCGTTTATGTGCTCCACTTCTACCACGGGCTACGGCCCTTACCTTTGAACAGCTCGTGGGTTGTTTTCGTAGCACAATCAATCTTGGATGAGGAAGTGCTCAAGCAAATCACCTCGAGCCATGGCTAGAACATGACTTTCTCCGCAGCCTTCTTTCAAGGGACATTACAGGTCCACAACAACAGCTAGACAACATCACTAGATGGCCAGGTCACGGGAATACTCATCCTCTCCTCCATTTTTGTGGATTTTAACATCTGCTACCACCTACAGCTCGTTTCCTCCTTCAGTCAAAATCTTAAGCATCGTTTCTCTCCGCTTGACAATTTCTTCCACCGGCAGCTCTCCATTAAAGCACGAGGGGTTCCTCTTCTACAATGGGCTACAACTCATCAAAATTAACTTGTCGATAGGGAATACTGAGACATTAGGAGCTCTACAATTCTCAAACCAACCAAACAATTATGGCTCCTGTCCATAGAACACAAGAGAACTTCTTAACAGCTGAGGGAGCCCAGCTTCATAGTTGGCGAGAGTTCACACTTCATACAGCGACATAGGATCTCAGCAATGGCAGCTGCTTCTATCTGGCAGCAGCAGAATCTCCCTTCACGCCTACAGTAGACCTCTCAAAATTCTCAGACTAACACTATGGCAGGCAGACAGAGCTTCGCTCTGATACCAATTGTGGGAGGGCGCAGCAGAAAACACAGCAGCCCAGATGGCCAGAAAACTCTCTTTCATTAACCCAAAAAGAAAATGATTTTTTACATATATGAAAAGTCCTCTCGAAATATCCACGATGTCTAGAAACATCCATGGAGAGGCTTCTCGGAGAAGCAACTAGGCAAATAAATGCCAGCATTAATTAGACCAACCACAAACTCATACACGTGGCGGGAGAAATTATCACAATTGCCAACACTATATGCACTTGCATAATTTATACACATATAGAAACATGACAAGAGAAGAAGTAGAATACAAAAGGAAAAATACAAAGATGCAAGCCAACCATTCTCACCAGTTGCTCCTCCACCATATTTTATGCACAACACAAATTGATTTCTATTTTCTTCACATCCTATGATGATTACAGCAATTGATCCAACAAAATACTTTTTTCTTGACTCTGTCAATCCTTAAATTGTGATATTTGGTCCCAATTTGTGTTGATGGAAAACATGAGATATTTTTTCACACTTCTATTTGGAGTAATATGTAAAAAGTAATCATAATCACCTCTTTCGTACGTCGTCTTTTGTTTGAGAAAAAAAATGTCTATGCTTATACTTGAACTTATAACTAAAAAATTTGGAACATACTGAGGTATGAGCTTTTTTGCAATGTTGACAGTAATATTTAACTATGCATATTTGTCCACAAGATCTGCATGCACTCATTTTTATTTTGAAGGTGAGTTAGGATCTTTGCTACATCCTGGCCTCTAGAAGGATAGGACATCACCCTTAAATACATTTGTGTAACTGTGTCGAGAGAAGTCGAACATTGATGATGACAACTGAGCTGATCAATTTTTCCTATCATATCAAAGGCCAAATGCAAATATAGAAAACCAAAATAAGAAGAGTGTTGTGACAGAATTCGAGAATGAATCTAGTAGCTCAGTCTATATTGAATTGAAACACAGAAAAAATAACCGAAATGAAATGTATTGAATACTTCATACGACATTATCCTTTTGCAATGGGAAGATTGTCAATTTATGTTTTGCAATCTTCTGAAGAAGGAGAAAAAATTTCTATGTTGCTATTCACACAAAGACAAACAAGTCATTAAATACAATAGACATTGGAAACTATGTATATCTAACTGAGAAAATTAGATTAACATCTATGAAAATTTATTCAAAAGGGGCAAATATAATACATTGAATCAAGTCCATTATAGCAATAACATTCTTGTTACCCGATTCTCATAGTTGTTTGTTCATTTTGCAAATGAGAAACAAGATCAAGAGCACTTGAACTCTTCTACTATTCAATGTGGAGGTCAAACAATCCAAAAATTATGTATACATGGAAACAAATAGGACAAGAAAAATGCATTATTTAGACAAGAGAAAAAATGAGAGTCATAGAAAAAAGAAAAAAACAATGGAAACAAATAAACATGTTGGATTCTTGTGTCTCATTGATAAATGCCAAAATGGCATCATCTGTTGTTGAATCCGTATGCAAGACATTGGAATAAAACTTCCTATTAAGACACATACCATAGTATCCAAAAGCTCAAAGTAACAATGATACTGATGAACATAACGTTACTAGTTAAATGTGGCGATAAGTTAGAGACAGAAAAGAAACATAGAATCATATCATTAATAAACAAGCAAGGAGTTTCACATAGGAAAATTGATCAACTGTTTTTGGAACAATGTTGCAAAATACCAATCATATTTTTTAGCAAGATCTTGTTCTTTCTATTTCGTAGTCTAATTGACTATACAACTAGTAAAAAAATGACGACATGCAGTTCCAAATGCAAATAAGTAGGGAACACGTAGTAGCGATGGAGAAATTGTTGAAGTTGAAACAAATGTGCATTGACAAATAACAATACAATGGAGCAATTGTTTGATAGCAATATTGCAAAATTCCACATGGTATAGATTTTAGCAAAATATGGATCTTTCTATATCATAGTCCAATTAAGCATAGAGGGAGTAAAAACGATGATGTGCAAATGCGAATGGTAACATGTAAGCAAAATATTCTAGCCATAAATAAACTATTAAATTTAAAACATATGTGCGTTGACAAATATAACAGTATGATCATTCGCAAATTCATGATGTGTTCTTAGGAGAATGTTTTCAAAGCAGCTTAATTGAACCAAAAAGACTAAGAGATAATTGGAGAAAGTGCATTAACTTTATCAATTTGTGTAGCTCAACAGTGCACAAACTGCATCATGGTTAGTTCAATATGCATCCAGTACACTGATATCACAATGCAAAACTGAAATTTGTCCAAATGTGATCAATGACCGATTTTGTTTTTGATCTTTAATGATGTGTGATCTCTTGCAATTTCTATGAAGATTGTATATAGTCTAGAAGTTCTTTGCTTCTGTGACTATTTACATTGATGTCAATATTGAAATCACTGACAATGAGAAAGAGACAATTTTCATGAACGCAATTTTCTTTTGCTTTTTCAATTGTGCTAATCACTGCTGACACAGGTGTGATTGGCGCAGCATATATGTTCATTAAGAAAACTAGATAAAGCATATGCAAACTTGACATAAAAGTTCTACTTTGTTGTCACATAAACATATTGTTTGAATTATTTCAATGGTTTTATGTATGAGAGAGAGAACACCATAAACAAAATGTGTGAAATTCAAATTGAAATTTGTGAATCCATTCTTTCTTTCTGGTGAATTTTTCCAAGTCTCTTGTAATTTCCCAATAGAGACAATCTTGCAAAATGTCCATGGAATGTCCTTTTAAGCTTTGTGTGTTCAAAGTAGAAATTGATAGACCATGTTTTAAATATATGGATGATCAACGTGATTTATTATCCACGATGAAAGTTCCAAGATATGTGTCATTTCATTGTGCACTTTGTTACTAACTCGAAAATTCTCTTTCGTCATTATGTTTAAAATATATATTGAATCCATTGTTCTCACCTGTGAAAGAGCAGTGTAAACTAGCCCATGTGTCGAAATGCCAGTTGGGTAAAATGCCAGTCTTTCTAATGTCAAACCTTGAGGCCTATGAATTGTTATTTGACAAGCTAGTTGAATTGGAAATTGTTTTCGAACAATGTGAATAGATTATCGGTTGAAATTTGGGAATGCTCTTGCAATCTAGAAGATAGGTGTCCAATTTAACGGGGTGTCTTTGTCGTAGAGTTCATGATTTTTTTTCCTTTGAAATATTTTGACGGATGGGTGTGTGAAATCTATCCAAACAATATTGGTTTCTTTTCTTTTTTGTGTGTATATCTTGAATGTTCCATTTGCACCATTTAAAAGCCCATCTGCTATGTTGTAGTTTCTAGCATATAGCTCAACCATGACAATTTTTAACCAGGATTTTTGATGGAAAAGGAATACTTATGTCATAATGTTTCAAATATCATTGATCAGTTTCATGTTCATCAATAGCTTCAATAAATATAAGTTCTCCATGCACAATCGAAATCATTTTCTCATTATGTAGTTGGAGATCTTTGCTTCTGTAAAACATGTATGGAATTAGAGGATATATTGGTGGTGGTATATGGAAATGAGCATTTATGTAAGTTATGTATTCATCAGTTTGTTTGTTAAACCTCAATTTGTTCAATATTTGGACAAATGCCATGCCTATTTGGCGCATTGTTGTTCGTAGCTGGAAGCATTTCGCTTCCTCTTGCCAAAATCAATATGTAATTTTTTCTTTCTGTAAAGCAGGAGCTTCAAAAATCCACGAGTCTTTTACTGGATGTGCTTGGTAGAGATGACGTAAACGGATAATGTCGACCTTTCCAAAGTATGCAAATGGCGCATGTTTTATTTGTCGCAAACGTTTGTCAAGCATGAAATTCTTAATGCAACAAGCCTCTCTTTTAGTTCATGCAAGCACTTCATCTTTTTAAGGCATCTATTGCATCTAATGCGCGATGGAACTACAAGCTTGGGAAATTTTCCAAGACGCATTGATTTTTGGCAATTGTTGCAAATCCAGATACCTTGGCAACTATCATGTTTGAAAAAACCTTCGGTTTTAATAGCTATACCTATTTCTGGAGACTATAGCACTACATCTTTCTTAAATGAAGTCCGGTGGAATATGTTGCAGTCATAAACAAGAATGTATTCAATCTATTTCAAATATTGTTCCTCAACAGATAAATGTCTAATCCTTTTCTTTCGGTTTGCATGCATGGAGTTATTTTGTTCTTGTCTTTTCTAATGCAATTTATTTTTGCAAGTGTTCACGATCATATGCAAATTCATGTGAACAAGGATCTAGTTCTATTTCCTTGAATTAATTCAAGAAATGATTGCCACTCACAACGCTTTCAGATCTATATGGTCCATGAACACTACAATCTACTCTTTTCAATTTAGTGTTTAGTGGATGAGATTTTAAGATGGTCTTGGAATTCTCTAGTAAGCCCTCATATCTATTTTTTCATTTCACTCGCAAGGACAAGAGCACATTCAATGAATCTAAAAGACTGCACCCATCAAGAGGCAAGTTTCCTATAGAATTGAATCTAGCACCAGCCCTATCCTGAATCCCATACATCATTTGGATGGATCACTTCAAAAGCATGTTCCCATAAAGAAAACCAGGTTCCTTCATTTTTACGATACTATCTCTAACTAGCTTCTTAAACGTGCTAAAGAGTAACTTTATATTGGCAATATCCATTGTACTTGTTGCAAAAGGATAATGTCGACCTTTCCAAAGTATGCAAATGGCGCATGTTTTATTTGTCGCAAACGTTTGTCAAGCATGAAATTCTTAATGCAACAAGCCTCTCTTTTAGTTCATGCAAGCACTTCATCTTTTTAAGGCATCTAATGCGCGATGGAACTACAAGCTTGGGAAATTTTCCAAGACGCATTGATTTTTGGCAATTGTTGCAAATCCAGATACCTTGGCAACTATCATGTTTGAAAAAACCTTCGGTTTTAATAGCTATACCTATTTCTGGAGACGATAGCACTACATCTTTCTTAAATGAAGTCCGGTGGAATATGTTGCAGTCATAAACAAGAATGTATTCAATCTATTTCAAATATTGTTCCTCAACAGATAAATGTCTAATCCTTTTCTTTCGGTTTGCATGCATGGAGTTTTTTTGTTCTTGTCTTTTCTAATGCAATTTATTTTTGCAAGTGTTCACAATCATAAGCAAATTCATTTGAACAAGGATCTAGTTCTATTTCCTTGAATTAATTCAAGAAATGATTGCCACTCACAACGCTTTCAGATCTATATGGTCCATGAACACTACAATCTACTCTTTTCAATTTAGTGTTTAGTGGATGAGATTTTAAGATGGTCTTGGAATTCTCTAGTAAGCCCTCATATCTAATTTTTCATTTCACTCGCAAGGACAAGAGCACATTCAATGAATCTAAAAGACTGCACCCATCAAGAGGCAAGTTTCCTATAGAATTGAATCTAGCACCAGCCCTATCCTGAATCCCATACATCATTTGGATGGATCGCTTCAAAAGCATGTTCCCATAAAGAAAACCAGGCTCCTTCATTTTTACGATACTATCTCTAACTAGCTTCTTAAACGTGCTAAAGAGTAACTTTCTATTGGCAATATCCACAGTAGCAGCAGATGTCAACATGATTTCAAAACCAGATGATTGTACTTGTTGCAATGGTTCAAAGTATAGCTGAACTCTTTCGAGACTATATTGGAAAACATAAAAATGATGAGATGCCAAACTAGGTGGGCACAAACAATGTTAAATAGCCAGAGACTGACCACACCATATACGCACGTGCACATTCAAAATGTAGGAAAACCAAGAAAATACAAACAAGCCACCATCTATATGGCCTTGCTCATATGGAAAAGACAAATGTGAAATGAATGTCTTACATGTTTCAATGCTAAAAGAGATCTAGTTCAAGTTAGGTGTAATGTATCGTTTCATACATTCACATGTGAATGATTCACTTCATTTTAGTGAATTACATAATGTTTGTGGCACTACTTAGTGCAACGAACACACACCATATTCATTTTGTTTCAAATAAAAAAAAATGTTGTGAGTGAACTTTATCCCAAAGAAATTTTGAAAATAGTAACACGTCTAAATCCCTTTGCAAGCAACATGGCCTCTACTTGCATTGAATTGCTAAACTTGTTTCTATATTGTTGAATAGAATATAGAACCAACACATCAACGTCAACACCAATATCTCTTTTTGATAGCAATGGTTCAAAATGAACACTAAGTGGAATCTCATGATGAAACAAGATGTCAAATATCTGTATCTGCTTGTCCAAGGTTGAATTAAAATGAAAATATCTCTTTCTTTGTGGCTTTTACCATATACATACAGGTATTTTGAGCCATCTCGAAAGCCACTTTATGTAGAAAATGTCTCCCCAAAGGCCTTGGCGATACAACAATATTGAAGGATACACTGATCTCGACACGCATTCTAAGTAAACAACACGGTCCACAATTCTATGCATCGTCATCAATGACTCTGTGTTCAACTCATTCTCAGACGATATGATTTCCTCCCCATCTCCCAATGCTAAGCAATATATAAAACATGCAATTGTTTCTTCTCTTAATTCAAGTGATGTGTATATATAGTTCAAAAGGACAGGGAGAGAATCGAATAAAAAATCCCAACAACATATATAAAATCTGTCAAATGAAACAATCCATGAGCCTGCAAGAGAACATCAAGGCAATATCTGTGATCCAAAGAAGATGTTGATGATGTGGAGATAGCAATGTTCCTATATATTTCCATCTGTTTGGTCATCTCTCTCACAATTAACTATTGGATAGTAAATGCAAGAGCAATGACACTAATTGCTAATTGCACAAAGGCAGGCTGCAAAGGAACATTGCAAAACCAACTGTCACCAACATCTGAAATATATCCACAATTTTCAATTCATATAACGAAGGAATACAATGAGCTCAAATAACGATCATCAATTTACAATGCAAAATGTTACCATTTGCATATAGCAAACTTGCTGGACTAGGCACCAAGCACTCCACCACCACATGGACAAAGTCAAAGCAACACATTGCAATCAACAGGCCTACTTTGCATCAGCAGCTTGAGAACTATCTGCAACAACAAAAAGAAATAAAACTTTTTCCCTTTGTCAATGCACATTCAGTTTGGCAGAGAATATCAAGATCACATTAAAACAAAACTCCACCATGATATTTCCAATATAAAACTGCTAATAAAATCATCAGAACAAGGAAAGCTTAGGAAAAGTGCATGCATGCTATAATAACATGCAAGGAAATATTTTTTCCTTTGTGAGTGCACATCCAATTCAATAAATGAAAATGAAAACACAACATAGTAGGACCATCCAATATATACAACAACAACATTACCAATAGAACCATCACAACAACAAAATCTTAGAAAAAGTGTTGGTGTAAGAAGCATCATGGCTATCATGACAAATATCTTTTCTTTTCACAACACATGAATTAGAATATGTTTAAATCATGCAATTACATCAAACACCATTACAACTTTATCTTTTTGTTTATGATTACAATATTTGCAACCTTTGTCTTTCCTTTTCTATTTTCAGTAGAAGGACACACCATGGCTTTCAAAGATGGCGCCATCTCTTGCTGTAAATCAAAATCCTACAATTAACGATGTAATTAAAGAGAGAAAAGGTAAGTGGAAGAGCAACAGAAAAAGGAAAGAGGAGAAAGAACCAGATCGAAGACTGGGTTTTGGGTAATGTAATTGGGTATGGATTTTATGTTCTATGCAATACTAGAATGGTTCATTCCACGCATAATGATGCAAGGACGCAAAGCGATGGATTTGGGATGTAACATAAGTGTTTCAATATTATAAATAAAGGAATTGTACGTCCCCTATTGTTTTTGCTTGTGAATGATATGTATTATGTTTAATGTCCAATGGATAGATCATATTTCTATTTTTCTATTTCCTATATGCATTGTATGATTAATGGAACTCTATTGCGATAATATGAAGATGGACATTGTTGAATTGTCGCATTCTGCTAAATACGTGATTGTGCAGGGACAATGAATCTACAACTGAATTTTTGAAAAATTGTGCAGACATTTTATTTTCATCCAAAGATACAACTTCAAGATTTAGTTGAATGCTAGTCATTAAGATGGTGGATGCTAAGTTTGAAGGAGATAAATTATATTTAAATCAATAATTAATACTTTAATTTTAAATTTTATGCTAACTAGAATTATCTTATGAAATTTTGGCATATTTCAAACCAACCATAAACCATGGGAAGTTAACATTAAAATGGTGGTTGTTTTGTTTGCTACAACCACCACATCCAGGTTTCTTGGAAACAAAAACTATAGAAACAATGTGCAAATTGAGGAATGATTGTGTTGGTGAATGCATAGAGCACATAGGCCAAATTTGGACTCATTTTTAAAAAAAATATTTTAAAATAATAGATCTGAATATTTTATTGTGATGAAATGAATGAGTTACAAATAATAATAATAAAACAAAAGGAATTATTTACAAAGGAAAAATAAAAATAAATAAATAAAAATTAAATAATTAGTGAATTTTGGTTGTGTATAGTTCGATTTATTTAAGTAACATTGACCATGTTTCACATGGTTGACTAATCAATGTTGACTATGGATTACATTGTTGAACTTGGTTAAACCATGGTTGACCAATCAATGTTGACTATGAATTACTATGTTGATCATGGTTGTGCATGTTTGATTATCAGAAACCATGTTTGAATATCATTGATAATAGTTGTCTATGGTCTTCATAGTTGGCTTTAGATAACCTCGGTCACCTATATTTGAACATGGTTGTCTAAGTTTGACCATAGTTAAGCATGGGAGACTATTGCCATTATTGACCATGGTTGCGAGTGTATGACAACTGATAGTTCAATAAGTTAGACTATAGTGGACTATGGTTCACTATTCTTTGAGCATAGCTAGCCATGGTTTTTGTACTTCTATTTAATAGGCCATGGTTTATTATGCTTAAATTTAAGTTTGACCATAGTTAACCACCAATTGCTATTGTTTTACCACATATGACTATAGTGAACTATGGCAAGCCATGGTTAAATTTAAGTAGACATGGTTTCCTATTATTTACACATAGTACACTTCTAGCAAACCATGCTCAACATTCAAAATCAACAAAGAAGCACTAGTCTCCCATTTGAAGTAAATGCAGAATGTCTAAACATGAAAGAATGATTCATGCTTTTGTAGTACATTGATGGCACTAGGGTTTATGTTAGGGTTCATGTTTGCAAATTTCTTCCCTCCTAGGATTGGGATTTCGACAACGAGTTCAATTTGTTGACAGAATATGTTGTTTATCCATGGAGCAAAGAAGCAAGTTTAACTCATTCAACATGGTGTAACAAGCACTAGTCTCCATTTTCAAGTAAATGCAGGATGTCTAAGTAGGCGAGAATGATTCATGCCTACTTAGCACATTAATGGAATTAGAATGTATGAACTAGGGTTCATGCTTGCAAAGCTCTTCCCTCCTAGGATTGGGATTTTGATCTATGCTCAATGATTGCCATCCATGAATCCGTAGAGGAAAACTACACTATCCATATAACAAATGTTTTCAAGATAATCATATTTTTATTACCATGCCTAAGACCATCAAATATTATGCCAAAATCTTAAACCCTTAGCAATGGTTTACTTTAATGCACCATGGTTGACTAATGGTTCACATTGGTTAACAATAGTTTACTTTAGTGATGCATGGTTGTGTGTGGTTTTATTTGGTTAGTAGCTACTAAATCTATTAGACAATCATTAACCATGGTTGGAAATGTACGACAAATGATAGTTCAATAAGTTAGACTATAGTTAATCATGGTACGTGTTTTTTTAGCATAGTTAACCATTGTTTTTGTAGTTGAGTTTAATAAACTATGGTTTATTATTCTTGAAGATAGTTGACTAAGTTTGACCATAATTAACCACCAACCACTATTGTTTTACCACACATTTCTATACTGAAATATGGTTGGCAATGGTTAACTCTAAGTAGACATGGTTGACTATTATTTACACGTAGTACACTTCTAGCAAACCAAGGTTGACATTCAACATTGACCAAGGAGCACTAGTCTCCCTTTTGAAGTAAATGCAAAATGTCTAAATAGGAAAGAATAGTCCATGCTTCAACAGTGCATCAATGGAATCATGGTTTATGCTACGGTCGATGTTTTTGAAGTTATTCCCTCCTAATTTTGCGATTTCGATAGCGAGTTCAATTTGTTGACAGAATGTGTTATTTGTTTGTGGAGCAGAGAAGCAAGTTTAATTCATTCAACATGGTGTAATGAGCACTAGTCTCTCTTTTCAACTAAATGCAAGATGTCTAAGTAGGAAATAACTCATCAATGGATTCCTTTAATGCACCATGGTTTACTAATGGTTCACATTGGTTAACAATATTTTACTTTAGTGAACCATGGTTGTGTATGGTTGACTTTGGTTGGAGCCACTAAATCTATTAGACAGTCATTCACCATGGTTGGCAATGTATGACAAATGATAGTTCAAAAAGTTCGACTATAGTTAACCATTATACATATTTTTTTTAGCATAATTAACCATGATTTTTGTAGTTGAGTATAATAGACCATGGTTTATTATGCTTTATGATAGTTGACTAAGTTTGACCATAGTTAACCACCTATCACTATTGTTTTACGATGGATGACTATAGATAACTATGGATGGCCATGGTTAACTTTAAGTAGACATGATTGACTACTATTTACACATAGTACACTTCTAGCAAACTATGGTTGACATTCGACATTGACTAAGGAGCATTGGTCTCCCTTTTGAAGTAAATGCAAAATTACTAAATAGGAAAGAATGGTCCATGCTCCAACAATACATCAATGACATTAAGATTTATATTAGGGTCCATGTTTGCAAAGTTCTTCCATACTAGGATTGCACTTTTCATAGAAAGTTTAATTTCTTGACGGAATGTGTTGTGATACAAATCGTTACACCAAAACCTCGAGGTGTTAGTGAAGGCCGTCCACTAGGATCTTAACATCCCACCACGCTCCGCAGTCCAGACTCAGGGTTGGATGTGCGCCCGTATGGTGGTGTCCCCTTTGAGCCATACGAGCCTCGGACGAACACTGCAATGCCGACGTTGCCACCCACTCTGTGACTTGAACCTAGGTGGAGGCTCTGATACTAGAAGATACAAACCGTTACACCAAAACCTCGAGGTGTTAGTGAAGGCCGTCCACTAAGATCTTAACATGTTGTCTATCCATGGAGTAGAGAAGCAATTTTAATTCATTCAACATAGTGTAAGGAGCACAAGTATCTCTTTTGAAGTAAATGCAAAATTTCTAAGAAGGCACTAATGATTCATACATACATAGCACATCAATGACATTATGATTTATGTTAGGGTTCATGCTTGCAAAGTTCTTCCCTCCTAAGATTGTGATTTTTTCTATGCTCAATGAATGTCATTCATAAATCAACAGATAAATGTTGGTATTAATTGCAACCATCTGCCGCTATCTGTAGCGAACCCTTTATTTATTGCAGGTTAATTTTTGAATTATGTATATGGATATGTAGATGACTATAGAAGTGACACGCCATGCTCCTTGCGAATGGAGAACCGGTGTAACGTCCCCTCCCGCCTTCCAAATGCAGGGGAGAGAACATGACCAATCATACGGGGCTTTTGGCAGACTTAGCCCCAATATTCTTACTCATAAATTCATAACAATTAAAAACTCATGTGTGCAGAATCAACTCAATATAAACACAGCGGAATTAAACATAATCATACACAAACAAAATGGAATGCATCAACATGTTTATCTCAAGCAAAAAGGTGATTCCATATGTAGAGATTAAATCTCATTCTCATGCTATTCACAGGTTCCATCCCAATTTGATTACCATGAATATTTAACATTCAGATTGAACACATTGCATAACACAGAATGTATATAAATTAATTCACAAGAATACTTATCTTGAAATGTAAATGTCCAACGAATGGCTACGGGAGGGCAACGTTCCACCCAACCATAGATCTCTATCCAGCCTATATTCTTTCAGTTGAGAGATCACCCCCCAAGCTGGGCTGTGTATCCACTAAGGAAGAACTAGTTGGGCTCATTCGCAGCCATGGTTTCGGTCATCAGCTATGCTAAGCCAACACCCCGTTGGGTTTATCAAGCATTCCAGAAGATAGAGGAGGGTAACGCTAAGCCAGTGAGCTCAACCACAGAGCTACAGGAATCTCAAGTGAACTCAACAGTCAGGCACCCACATTACCTACCACATCCAACACAAGAACGATCCCCTTCTCTGTTACACAATCCCTCATGAAACTCTTCCCTCCAGTGCTCTTCAGGATGGGCATAGAAAGGTCCAGCTGCTAATCCTTGAGATCCTAGCCTTCACTAGGTTTATCAAGCACACCCAACCTCTACATAGTCATTCCCCACTTGATTTCTCACCATTCTGCTCACCAAATAACTCAAACCCGTCACTGGTTTTCTGGGCTGCAAAAACTGGGTTTTCCTATGGATTTCAGGATAGCTAATGCTCCCAAATTCGCCCCAAGGTTCATACCAATGGATCCCCCATTGGATTTCACTGTCCAATGCCAAAGCTGGGTGTTTTTGGCTCTTCAAAACGTGGGTTCTTTCAAAGTCGCGATTTCTGGTTTTTCTCTCTGCTGGCAATTCGTTTTTGGATGGAAAATGGTGCTGGTCCGTTTCACAATGGAATGAGGATGAGGAAGAAGTAACTCCCATGAGGTAGAGTGGCTTGTGGTACAAGAAAACAGAGCCCATACTCTGCCATACGAATTTCTGGGCTGCCCATGCTCCATTGAAGCCATGGACTGAAATCCTCAACCACTTCCTTACAACAGAATTAAATGTCATCAAGGAAAGTCAAATGGGTTCTCAAGGTGACATATGGAAGCCTATGGTTCAATTCTCACAACCCCCTCACCACTCCCTAGTGGATACACATGGCCCCTTCTCATTCGTTGCTCCCATAGCCAGTTTTGGTATTTTATTTCAATATTAAATATTTACATCAATTTACAATATCCCATGACTTAATAGCACGTGGGTAACAAAATATCAAAGCGTGTCTAATTTAAATAAAATCTGAGCATAAACTAGCAGGGCCTTGGCCTTGAGCTCCACGCTAGGGAAACATACAATGTGTGTATACAATATTTACATTAGAAACCAATATTTCATAAGGGTCAAAATTGGGGTATTACATTCCCCTCCCCCTTAAAACAACACCGTCCTCGGTGTTCTCAAAACTGAACAAAAATGGGAATGCCTCCCTCACAGCATCCTCTAGCTCCCATGTAGCCTCATCAGGACTAAGGTGCTCCCATTGGACCTTTACCTGCCCGATGGCTCTGTTCCAGAGCAATGTGACTTTCTTGTCGAGGATGCGCATAGGTTCTACTTGGAACTCTCCCTCGGGTTCCACCTGTATCACATTTCAATCAATCATATGATTAAGATCATGTACATACTTCTTAAGCAAAGATACATGGAAAACATTATGAGCTTTTATGTTAGCAGGCAATGTAATTCTATATGCAACTGGCCCTATCCTATCAAGGACTTCAAATGGCCTACAATATCTTGGTGACAACTTGGCACAACTCCCCAACTTGAGGGAACTCTTCCTTGGTTTCACTCTCAAATAAACATGATCCCCGATCTGAAATTCCTTATATGCTCTTTTCAAATCTACATAACTCTTCTGCCTGTCCTGAGCCGCCTTTAAATTCTGCCTGATCTTAACAATTTCCTGTTCCATTTCCTTGATCATCTCTGGTCCAAGCACTACCCTGTTCATTGGGCCGTCCCAATTCACTGGCGTCCTACATCCCTTGCCATACAATGCTTCAAATGGACTCATTCCCAAGGATGCATGGTGTCCATTATTGTATGCAAATTCAACCAAGTGTAAATAATCTTCCCACTTGGATGGTTTGTCCATCACATACATTCTCAGCATGTCTTCAAGAACCTGATTCACCCTCTCGGTTTGGCCGTCCGTTTGAGGATGGTAAGCTGTACTGAAATTCAATTTAGTTCCCAATTCCTGAAATAATCCCTTCCAGAAATTGGAGGTGAACTTTGTATCACGATCAGAAATTATTGCCTTAGGCAATCCATGCAATCTGAATATCTCTCTCATGAAGATGTTCACAATGTTACTAGCCTTGTGAGTGAACTTCACTGGAATAAAGTGAGCTACCTTCGATAGCTTATCCACCACAAACATGATTGAATCATGCTTCTTCACTATCATGGGCAGACCTGTTATAAAATCCATGGAGATCACTTCCCACTTCCATTTCGGAATGGGTAAGGGCTGCAATAACCCTGCTGGATGTTGGTGTTCTGCCTTGACTTGTTGGCACTTCTGACACCTAGCAATGTACTCAGCTATGTCCTTCTTCATGCCATTCCAAAAGTATTGCTTTCTTGCCGCTGTTATAGTCTTCTGATATCTTGGGTGTCCAGAGTACGGCATTTGGTGTGTTTCATCCATCACTAGTTTCTTGAAATCTGCATTATTTGGAATGTACAACCTATCTTTGTAGATAAGGATATTTGTCTTCACCCAGCTGATATCCTGCACACTTTTCATCCACCTTACCGTGCTGCAACTTCTCTTTAATTTGAAGGCAAGCTTCATCTCCGTTTTGGGCTTCAAGAACTCTTGTCTTCAAATCTGATTTGCACATACTTACTGCTGAAACATGAAATTTCCTGCTAAGAGCATCTGCAACCTTATTCTCCTTCCCTTTTACATGTTTAATTTCAAAATCAAATTCACAAAGAAATTCCATCCATCTAGCTTGCCTAGCATTCAAGTTTGGCTGATCAAACAAATACTTCAAGCTCATGTGGTCTGTTCTAAGCTCAAATCTTCTTCCCATCAAGTAATGCCTCCACATCTTAAGAGCATGCACTATGGCTGCTAATTCTAAATCATGTGTGGCACAATTCTTTTCATGCTCTTTTGATTTCCTGGATTCATAGAAAATCACAATTCCTTCTTGCATGAGAACCCCACCTAGTCCTTCAATGCAAGCATCTGTGCACACTACAAAATCCTTCCTTGGATCTGCTATCTTCAAAACAAGAGCGCTGGTAAGTAACTCCTTTAGCTTCTGAAAACTTTTCTCACATTTTTCAGACCACACAAATCTGATGTTCTTCCTTTGCAATGAAGTGATCGGATGAGCTATCCTGGAGAATCCTTCAATAAACCTTCTGTAGTAACCAGCAAGGCCCATAAAAGATCTAACATCTGAAACATTTCTTGGAGTTGTCCAATCCATGATGGAATTAATCTTCTCTGTGTCCACTGCAATTCTTTCTTCTGAAATGACGTGACCCAAATATTGAATCCTCTTTTGATAGAATTCACACTTGCTTAACTTGGCATACAACTGATGTTCTCTAAGAACTTGCAACACCATTCTTAGATGCTCCTCATGTTCTTCTTCATTTCTTGAATAGACAAGAATGTCATCTAAAAACACAATCACAAACTTATCCAAATATTTGTTGAATACACTATTCATGAGACACATGAATGTGGCAGGTGCATTGGTAAGGCCAAATGGAACCACAGTGAACTCATAATGACCATATCTAGTTCTGAAAGCTGTCTTGTGAATGTCTTCTTCTTTCATCCTCACTTGATGGTAGCCAGACCTCAAGTCAATCTTTGAAAATAATTTGGCTTCCTTCATTTGATCAAACAAGTCATCAATTCTTGGTAATGGATACTTGTTCTTAACTATCACTTTATTGAGCTGCCTATAATCAATACACAGCCTTAAAGATCCATCTTTTTTCTTGACAAATAACATCGGTGCTCCCCAAGGAGACACACTAGGCCTGATATACCTTTTATCCATTAATTCTTGCAGCTATATCTTCAATTCCACCAACTCAGGTGTACTCATTCTATAAGGAGCTTTGGAATTCGGCGCTGCCCCTGGAATAAGATCGATGGTAAAATCAATAGTTCTCGTCGATGGCAACCCTGGTACCTCATCCGGAAACACATCTTGGAACTCTTGCAATATCCTGAAGTCTTCTAGTCTTGGCCCTTTGTCCTCTAATGAATCTGGCATATGGACTGCATATAATTGACAACCCTTCTTATAAAACTTTTTCAACTGCAGGGTTGAAATCTACCTTACTGAAACTTGCTTGGGAATCCCTTTTACCAATGTTGGCCTTCCCTTTTCATCAATGCACTCAAGTGCTTTCTCATAACAGTCCAATTTGGCTCTATGTCTTTCTAACCAATCCATGCCAATTAAGGCATCATAGGATCCTAATGGTAACACATTCAATTCAGCATATGTGTGGAGTCCATTCAATTCTATGGGACACTCCATCACTACCTCACTTACTTTTCTCTTGGTTCCCGTGGCTAATTGCACTAGCGAAGACTTATTATGCTTCATTTTTCTAAGAAAACAACCTTCAACCACTTTTGGAGAAACATAACTATGAGTAGATCCTAGATCAATCAAAACAGAAATAGATTGCGTAGAAATCTTACCTTCGACTTCCACCACTGATGATTGATGGTCTGCTTGATGATTATCCAACACTGCATAAATCCGAGGTGTTGTCCTTGCCATGTCCCCCACTGTAGCTACTCCCTTCAAGTTGTTCAACTTTCAATAATTGTCTTTTCGATGTGGACAATCCTTCAACATGTGGTTTTCTCCACATCCCCAACACTGAAGTGGTCCTTTTGATGCTTTGTCTGCTGCCACTGCTGGTTTGAATCCACTCCTTGCCTGTTGTCCCCGTGGAAAGGTTCTAGGCTGACCTCTAAATGGTGGCTTGAAGCCATTCTTCTTTTGATCAAACTTCCCTCTTGGCTTTCCTTTCCATGCTGGGTTAGCCTCTATTTTTCCTTTACTTTGCTCATAGCAATGCATTGCCATCCTAATGGCTTCATCCAAACTTGGTGGATTAACAAACTCAATATGATCCTTGAAGCTTTGAAGTAGACCTCCAAGGAAGCATTGGATTTTTACTCTCTCATCCTTAATGTAGTCAACATACCTCAGTAATTCCAAGAATTTGTGGACATGCTCTTCCATAGACTTTAGTCCCAACCTGAGTTCATTAAACTCTTTTCTCTTACCTTCATAATACATAGCAGAAAGGTATTTCTCCTTGAAGTACCTCTTAAATCTTTCCCAACTGATCTTTCTCTCGTTAATTCTTTTCACTTGCACGAGATTGTCCCACCAAATGGAAGCTCTGCCATTTAGATTGTAAATGGAAATTCTGGCTTTCTCATTTCCTGAGTAGTCTTGAATTCTGAAGTATTTCTTCATTCCAAGAAGCCATGCTTCTTCCTCTTGGCCAGTCTTTCCTTCCCCATCAAATGTGGGAAGTTTTGCCTTCCTGAATTCTCCCTGTGGGATGTCATTGAACTTCTTTCTTCCATCCAATCTCTTAGGTGCACATCTTGGACTTCTTCTAGAACATTTGGAGTCACATGACCTGCTGGAAGAAGACCTTGATGAAGATGTTTTATGCTTTCTGCTCACCGAACTCTTCCTTGGGCTTGGAGTCCTCCTTTTCGAACGACCTCTAGAATGACTCCCTGCATCTCTTCCTTCCTCGCCCATATTGTTTGGGTTGGACCCAAGGTTTATCTTATGTTGCATATCAGTGAGGCTTTGCAAAATAGCGGCATTGAGTTGGTGTTGTTCTTCTTGAGCTTTCATCAATCTTTCATTGAAGCTCACCATGGTTTCAACCAAATTCTGAGGAGTCACCTGCTCCCTTCTCCCATTGGATTCAGTCTCCGCATTTACTTCATGCACATTTTCTCCTAGAACATATTCTTCGTGTTCATAAGGATCTTGAGCATCATTTATGGTCACTATCTTTCCTGTATGCTACCTCTGCTACAATTATAAATTTTATGAGCTGCAAGCACAATAATTCTGCACATTTTACATAGTTGTATTTTGGTCCAGAATGCCAACTTCAGCCACCTGTGGAAGAAAATCTATGAAGAATCACAAAAACTTTTATATCGGGCGAAGTTAGTCCATATAACAAGGAACACTCAGCAATTCGTGGATCTCAATTTCGATGCACCATTCATCTTTTATAAAATTCTGGGTTTAACTACTTTTCCTTTTTAACTCCCTTGCAACCTGTGCTCCACCTGTGCGCCACCTGCGCACAACCTGTGCGCAACCTGCGCGCAATCCGCGCACTATCCCCGCGCAACCTACGCACAATCTGTGCGCGACCTGCGCGCAATCCGCGTGCAACCCGCACGCAATCCACGCACAATCTGTGCGCGACCCGCGCGCAACCCGCACGCAATCTGCGCGCAATCTGTGCGCGACCTGCGCGCAATCTGTGTGCGACCTGCGTGCGACCTGCGTGCTTGCAGGGGTCATATCTCCCTCGTCCCTTAACCAAATAAGGCAAGTTTGGTACCGTTGGAAAGATCTTGGAGAGGTCTATGCACCTATGTGATCTTATTCTTCATTTGAGAAGCCTGACCCTGTCATTTTTCCATATCAAAATGACACCCCAAACTTCACCAATACCACGTTAAAACATTCTGTTACCTGCCTGTAACTCAGAATTTGGCCCAAGCAGCCCCAGTGTTGCAACATGGGATCTGATACCACTCTGTAACGTCCCCTCCCGCCTTTCAAATGCAGGGAAGAGAACATGACCAATCATACGGGGCTTTTGGCAGACTTAGCCCTAATATTCTTACTCATAAATTCATAACAATTAAAAACTCATGTGTGCAGAATCAACTCAATATAAACACAGCGGAATTAAACATAATCATACAAAAACATAATGGAATGCATCAACATGTTTATCTTAAGCAAAAAGGTGATTCCATATGCAGAGATTCAATCTCATTCTCATGTTATTCACAGATTCCATCCCAATTTGATTACCATGAATATTTAACATTCAGATTGAACACATTGCATAGCACAGAATGTATATAAATTAATTCACAAGAATACTTATCTTGAAATGTAAATGTCCAACGACTGGCTACGGGAGGGCAACGTTCCACCCAACCATAGATCTTTATCCAGTCTATATTCTTTCAGCTGAGAGATCACCCCCGAGCTAGGCTGTGTATCCACTAAGGAAGAACTAGCTGGGCTCACTCGCAGCCATGGTTTCGGTTATCAGCTATGCTAAGCCAACACCCCGTTGGGTTTATCAAGCATTCCAGAAGATAGAGGAGGGTAACGCTAAGCCAGTGAGCTCAACCACAGAGCTACAAGCATCTCAAGTGAACTCAACACTCAGGCACCCACATTACCTACCACATCCAACACAAGGAAGATCCCCTTCTCTGTTACACAGTCCCTCAGGAAACTCTTCCCTCCAGTGCTCTTCATGATGGGCATAGAAAGGTCCAGCTGCTAATCCTTGAGATCCTAGCCTTCACTAGGTTTATCAAGCACACCCAACCTCTGCATAGTCATTCCCCACTTGATTTCTCACCATTCTGCTCACCAAATAACTCAAACCCGTCACTGGTTTTCTGGGCTGCAAAAACTGGGTTTTCCTATGGATTTCGGGATAGCTAATGCTCCCAAATTCTCCCCAAGGTTCATACCAATGGATCCCCCATTGGATTTCACTGTCCAATGCCAAATCTGGGCGTTTTTGGCTCTTCAAAACGTGGGTTCTTTCAAAGTCGCGATTTCTGGTTTTTCTCTCTGCTGGCAATTCGTTTTTGGATGGAAAATGGTCCTGGTCCGTTTCACAATGGAATGGGGATGAGGAAGAAGCAACTCCCATGAGGTAGAGTGGCTTGTGGTACAAGAAAACAGAGCCCATACTCTGCCATACGAATTTCTGGGCTGCCCATGCTCCATTGAAACCATGGACTGAAATCCTCAACCACTTCCTTACAACAGAATTAAATGTCATCAAGAAAAATCACATGGGTTCTCAAGGTGACATATGGCAGCCTATGGTTCAATTCCCACAACCCCCTCACCACTCCCTAGTGGATACACATGGCCCCTTCTCATTCGTTGCTCCCATAGCCAGTTTTGGTATTTTATTTCAATATTAGATATTTACATCAATTTACAATATCCCATGGCTTAATAGCACGTGGGTAACAAAATATCAAAGCGTGTCTAATTTAAATAAAATATGAGCATAAACTAGCAGGGCCTTGGCCTTGAGCTCCACGCTAGGGAAACATACAACGTGTGTATACAATATTTACATTAGAAACCAATATTTCATAAGGGTCAAAATTGGGGTATTACAACCGGTTGCCTAGCAAGGCATACTTAATGTATTACTCATTTTTTGTTAATGGGAGGACAGAAGTGCGACTGTGTGCTGTTTTGTGTTGTGGATCGATTGAAGTGTTGTAGCACTATGTTAAAACTCTGTTTATGCTCTGTTTTTTTGGTTCTTTCCTTCTCTGTCCCCTTCATTGTGGTATCAGAGTGCAGCTCTGTCCACCTGCCAGTGCCTTGGTTTGAGAGCGTTAAGAGATCTGCTGCAGGCGTGAAAGGAAGCAGTCGTTGTTGGAATCAACTGTCGCTGGTTGAGTTACTCTAATCCCGCGGATTGATGCCCATAGAGCCATAATCGAGAGGATCGTTGGGTCGCGACCTGCATATTGAAGCAGAGTAGAGAGTGGTGTGGGCTTGGTAGCTCCTCTTCCATGTTTAAAACCATTCTCGTATCCAGTGTTGGCTGTGACTCCTTGTTTTATGTTATGCTCATCCCTGCTTGTCGGGATGGTTTCACTTAGCCGTGGAGGTGGCTAGCATTTTCCTTGGGCTGCTGGAACACTGTGGTATTTTACTACCTAAGAAGGTTGGAAAGGGAAAGAGAGTTGTATCTCTGTATTTCTTTAAAACTCCTCCTCTAGCTTGTAGATCGGAACTTGTTAGCTACTGTATTTCTCGAAAAGGGCCACACCTCTCAACAAAGAAGAAGAGTTCGTGAAGGAAGCTCATGCGTAGCTATTGAAGAAAATAGAGGGCTGAGCATGTGAGTCAGCCTTGTAAAAGATCGAATTTGGTGTGTGGACTTGGAGCGAAGAGAATAATGGAATTACTGATTGGGAGAGATCAGTCTATGAGAGTAGAATGAAGGGTGATCCTATTGTATCCTTTGTGCTGAAAGTGAAAAAAAGGACTGCATTGAAGAGGAGGTCTAGCCCGAGTCAAAGTTGTAGAGAAAACACAACCAGCAAGGAAGCCGAGGAGGAACATTGAAACAGAGTACTTTGCCTACAGTTGCAAAAGAAGAAATTTCAGAAATTCTGAGCCATGGTGTCGAGCAGTATCGTAGCATAGCCTCAAATTCCACCCTTGACTGGTAATAATTATGACTTTTGGTCTATAAAAATGAAAACTCTTCTCTGTTCACAATATTTATGGGATTTAGTTCAGAATGGGTATACAGAACCCCCTGATGAGGTAGTTTATTTGGCCTTAACACAAGCATAGAAAGATTTGTTAAAAAACAACAAGAAGAAAGATGCTAAGGCACTTTCTCTCATCCAGCAAGCCATGGATGATTCGATTTTTCCTAGAATAGCATCTGTAAGCAAGTCCAAAGATGCATGGGACATCTTAGAGACCGTTTATCAGGATTTAAGTAAGGTGAAGGTTGCTAAATTACAAACCCTCAGGAAAAATTTTGAGAATCTGCAAATGAATGAGACACAGACTGTAGATCAATTTCATAATCACTTAATGACAATAGTGAACCAGATGAGAACCCGTGGTGAACAAATTTCTGACCAAAAGGTGGTGGAAAAGGTATTACGAAGTCTGCCCAACAAATTTGATGTTGTGGTTGTGGCAATTGAGGAGTCAAAGGATTTGACTCAGCTCTCCATTGATGAGTTGATGGGATCCCTGTTATCCCATGAGTCTAGGGTAAATAGAAGCTCAAAATTTTCACTTGATATTGCCTTCAAGACACAGTTAACAGTAGGAAGAGGAAGAGGAAGGCCATTCTATAGAGGCAAAGGTAGACTTCAAGTTCAAAGATAAAAATAATCGAATATAAATAGGACTGGTAGGTATGTCCAAAACCCAAATTCAGGAAACTTCAGAACCACAGGTAATAATTTTTATCAACATCAGAATCAAAGAATTGATAAATCTAAAATCCAGTGTTTCTATTGTAAGAAATTTGGGGATTATGCTAGGGAGTGTAGAAAGAAGGAAGCAGATGCCAGAAAGCAATCTGCAAATCTAGTTGAGAAATCAGAAGATAAAATTGATTTAGTTCTTATTACTTGCAATGCTGCAAAAGAGAATCCAAATGATGTATGGTTTCTAGACAGTGGTTGTAGCAATCACATGTCTGGCAACAAGGAGGTGTTCACTAATCTAGATAGTTCAATACAGTCTGAAGTGAAGTTTGGAGATGACAATAAAGTGTTAGTCAATGGCAGAGGTACGGTTAATGTATTTGCAAAAAATGGAGATAAAAGGCATATTAATGATGTGTATTTTTTTCCTGGTCCGAAATGCAATTTAATCAACATTGGACAACTAATGGAGAAAGGTTATAAGGTAATTTTCAACCATGACACTTGCACAATTCTTGACAAGAATCCTAGAAAAGGGTTGATTGCAAAGGTTAAAATGACTAAAAATAGAATGTGTCCACTTACATTAAAGAGTGGAATTCAGAATTATGTGAATGCATATAAATTTCAAAGTCTGGATTAGTCTTGGCTTTGGCACTTGAGGTATGGACATTTGTATTTTGGGGGATTAAGCTTATTACAGAAAAACCAAATGGTTAGAGGGTTACCACCGATTGAACAACCAGCAAGCTCATGTGAGAGTTGTATCTTAGCAAAACATCATAGAGAAGCTTTCCTGGTAGGCACTTCGTATCGAGCAAACGAACCTTTGGAGATAGTTCATACAGATTTGCGTGGACCAATGTAGGATCCATCATTGGCTGGAAATTTATACTTTCTAACCTTTATTGATGATTACAGCCGAAAAACATGGGTATATTGTGTTAAACAAAAATCATAAACTTTTGAAGTGTTCAAGAATTTTAAAACCTTAGTTGAAAAGTAAAGTGGAAAGTTCATCAAAGTATTGAGGTCTGATAGAGGAGGCGAATAAAAATTGAATGAATTCATGGAATTTTGCAGAAATCATGGAATTAAGAGGCAGTTTACAGCTCGGTATACACCACAGCAGAATGGTGTGGCAGAAAGGAAAAATATGACAATTATGAATATGGAAAGAAGCATGTTGAAGGCCAAACATTTGTCAAACGAGTATTGGGAAGAAGCAGTTGCGTGTTCAATCTACATTTTGAACAGCTGTCCTACAAAAAGTGTGCGGAATAAAGTACCTGAAGAAGCTTGGAGTGGCAAGTGTTGCAATGTCTCACATCTTAGAATATTTGGGTGTGTGGCTTACTCTCATGTACCTAAAGAAATTAGAAGGAAGTTGGATGATCGAAGTGAAAAATGTATCTTCATTGGGTATAGTGAGCATTCTAAAGCATATAAACTCTATAATCCTATTACCAAGAAGCTGATTGTAAGCAGAGATGTAGAATTTAAGGAGGAGGAAGCATGGGATGGAAGTATTCACGAAATAGTTAGACATGGAGTAGGTTTACCTCATGTTGAAGATGATGAAGAAGATGTACAAGATGGACAACAAATTCCACATTCGTATGTACCTGAACATGTACCAGCATCCAGCACACCAGGAAGGAGCTCAACGGACTTTAATTCACCTCAAGCAAGAACACCAAGAAATTTCATGCAAGAAGAGCAACCGGGACTTGGAGGCCAGCATACATCAAGTTCACAAGTAAGTGATGAATTTGATCCTACATTAGCAAAATTGAGATCTAGGATTAGAGGACAAAAGTCTAGAAGCCTAAGAGAAATCTATGAACAACATGATGAAGAACTAGATTTGAATTCAAATTTTGCATTATTGGCTTATCAACCAGTTAATTTTGAATAAGCAATTAAAGATGATGCATGGATAAAAGCTATGGATGATGAAATAGATGCTATAGAGAGAAATGAAACTTGGGAATTAGTAGATTTACCTGATGGAAAAGACTGCATAAGTGTAAAATGGATTTATAAAACAAAATTGAATGCTGATGGAAAGGTTGAAAAGAACAAGGCTAGGCTTGTAGCACAAGGTTTTAGTCAACAACCCGGCATAGATTATAATGAGACTTTTGCATCGGTAGCAAGACTTGACACAGTTAGACTTGTTTTAGCTATTGCAGCACAAAATAATTGGAATGTATATCAGATGGACGTAAAATCTGCATTTTTAAATGGATATTTAGAAGAGGAGGTTTATGTAAAACAACCAATTGGATATGAAATAAGAGGACATGAAGATAAAGTATACAGGCTAAAGAAAGCATTATATGGGTTGAAGCAAGCACCTAGAGTGTGGTACAACATAATAGACTCATATTTGATGAGTAATGGATTCAATAGATGTGCTAGTGATCCTACACTGTACACAAAATCAAATCAGCAAGGTAAAATCATGATTGTATGTTTGTATGTTGATGACTTAATTTTCACTGGAAATCTATCTATAGAATCATTTAAAACAACAATGAAAACAGAGTTTGAAATGACAGATTTGGGAATGATGAAATACTTCCTTGGAATTCAAGTTGATCAATATGAAAAAGGGATTTTCATATGTCAATCTAAGTATGCTAAAGATGTATTAAGAAGATTTCAAATGTTGAATTGTAAACCAGTGTCAACTCCTATCGCAACAGGAACTAAATTAAGTAAAGAGGACAATGAACCTTTTGTGGATCCAATGCAATTTAAGAAATTAGTTGGAAGTTTGATGTATATAACGACAACAAGGCCAAATATCATGTTTGCGGTGAGCTTAATTTCCAGGTTTATGGAATCTCCAAAAAGGTCTCATTGTCAAGTAGCAAAAAGAATTTTAAGATATGTTTCAGGAACAATGAATTATGGAATTTTGTATTCAATAGGTTCATATTTCAGACTAACAAGCTACACAGGTTCATATTTCAGATTAACAAGCTACACAGATAGTGACTTTGCAAGCAGTATAGATGACAGGAAAAGTACAACAGGTTATGTATTTAACTTTGGTTCGGGTGCAGTTTCATGGGCATCAAAGAAGCAACCCATAGTGACCATTTCATCAATTGAAGTGGAGTATGTAGCAGCGACGTCAGTAGCATGCCAAGCAGTGTGGATGCGGAGATTTTTGTCTGAGTTGTTGCATGAACAAGAGGATCCAACAGTGATCTTCTGTGACAATAATTATGCGATTGCATTGTCAAAAAACCAAGTATTTCCCAAAAGGAGCAAGAACATAGATACTCGATATCACTTCATCAGAGAACTTATTAACAACAAAGAAATTAACTTGAAATTTTGCAGGTTAAAGGAATAGCTAGCAGATATATTTACTAAACCTCTAGCAAAGGAGTTTTTTGAGTTTCATAGAGAGAATCTTGGCATTGTTAATGTTGTATATGTATGACTGTAGCTGTAGGTTGGATATCATAATTTTGTCAATGATATATCCTAGTTTTTTTTGGGGGGGGGTTGCAATTAAGGGGGAGTTTGTTGGTATTAATTGCAACCATCTACCGCTGTCTGTAGCAAACCCTTTATTTATTGCATGCTAATTTTTGAATTATGTATCCGGATATGTAGATGACTCTAGAAGTGACACACCATGCTCCTTAGGAATGGAGAACCGCCTACCAGTAGGGCATACTTAATGTATTACTCATTTTTTGTTAATGGGAGGACAGAAGTGCGACTGTGTACTGTTTTGTGTTGTGAATCGATTGAAGTGTTGTAGCACTGTGTTAAAACTCTATTTATGCTCTGTTTTTCTGGTTCTTGCCTTCTTTGTCCCCTTCAATAAAAACTACACTATCCCTTACTTTTTACTATTCCTCCATTGCTAATATTTAAATAATATTTTTCTAACAAACATTATCAAAATAATGGAGATTTATATTTCCATGAGAAAGTAAGAGAACACCTACAAATATTATTCCACGATCTTAAACACTCAGCAATGTTTCAATATTGCTTCAAATGAAATCACTAATTTATACAAAAAACTTTGGAGACAATGGAGATTTTTATTACTAAAATCGTCAGCAATGTTGTAACATCAAACACGTAAGAACCATGCAGAGGAGCCCCACCCCAACCATGTCAAGAGCCGAACACAACTATGTTTTGTGTGTGGATTTTGCTATATTCTTCCATGGTAGCAGATTGAAAGAAACCAGATCAACGGTTATGCATTTGAATCAAGATATACAAATAAATTCATGCATAAATACAATGTTGGAACTACCCCAAAAGGCTCCATGGAACAAGAAATACCATTAACAAAACCAATTCATGTGCCAACCTATAGGTGTGGCCCTATCCGACGTGCTGCAAACGTTTGGGCACAACGTTACCTGAATCATTTTTCTTTGAAATCACTGTGGGAAAATCCTGACATGTGATGTGCACTCTTCCATATGGAGCTTCCTCGGGACCACCTATCCTAGATCCCATTGTTCCATTTCTGATGGGGCACCGTGGACCTTGGTCACTCAGTGTGTTAAAGTGAAGGAAGAATCCTATGCAACAAAATTTATCACCGGATCCATATAACATGCGTTGCACGCCTTTATAGTTGCCCTACTAGAATTAGTATTCCTATATGTTTTAGTTGCTAATTCCAAACCCACATTACCTTGAGTCCATTGGAGATTTTCCTGAGCAAGCACCAAGTTCTTAATATTGTGTTGTTATGCCATTTAATGAGTCGCACAGGAGATTCGACCACATGCTTGTAGTAAATGAGAAGCTGCGAGCTACTCTAGAAATTTGAGCTAAATTGGTTGAGAAATTTAAGTTGTTGAGCGTAGGATAAAAAGTTTAGCAGTACGTTTCTTCTTCGTCTTTTAGTTTCTTGACAGCACCAAGGCTAGAGAAAAAATGTGAAATCGAGGAATATTCATTGATGGTGCATGGAAACCTTGGTCTCGTAGTGTGAAAAACTGAAACTAGACACTTATGCCTCGAAATGTATCACTGAATCCATATATCGTGTGGTGCGGGCCTTTACAATGGCCTTGCCACGTTAGCGTTCTTGTATGTTTTAAAATAATAGATATAAATATTTTATTGTGATCAAATGAATGAGTCAAAAGGACAACTGCAACCCCATTTATTATTAAGAATAGAGAAGAGGAAGTGCAGAGCCAAAGGCTCGCACACACAAGGAATGGTATCAAACCAATTCAATTATTAATGAAGAGATGATTACATTAAATAGCTTATGCTATCTCAAACAAACCTAGATCTAGATCCTATAAACTTGGATCTTAAATAACTCATCAAATCTAGAAGATTCACAATATCTAAAATCCTATTTCTACAATATTCCAACATTTATACCCCATTTATTTTGTTGTCTAGACAATAACCTGCACAGTAAGTGTAGAACAAAGAACAACCATGAAGTAATACCTATGAAGCTTCATAGATCGCAATAACACGAGCCATTGCCTACAATGATTCTCAAGTACTTATGATTTCCTAAGTAATACAACTAACAAAACTTCAATATTTCATCCAGCCTTACAACTTAACAACAACAACAAAAATTATGTGAATGTTCTTTCACAAAGCATATGGAACTATCAATAGTCGTCACTCAAAAATACTGACACGCAATACATATATAGACATACTAATAAAGAGAAGAAACTATGCATATGCACAAAAAATATACTCCTACTAGTGACATCAAAGCAAAATAATTACCATGCAGCCACAATACAAAAATACAGGCGCATGACATGATAGCTGCCATAAAAAAACTCAAGCACACAATACACATATAGACATAATAGTAATGGGAAGAAACTATGCAAATGCGGGAAACTTATACTCCTAGTAGTGACAACATAGCGAAATAACAACCGTACTTTTTTTTTGAATTTAGACCCTTAAAACGACTAAATGAATAAACTAATAAAACATAACAGAACCCGGCAATGAAGAACATAACTGCCCACCAAATGCACCCAACAACACTGAAAAACAAAAGCACACTCGCAATAGTAGAGATATCTAAGGTACAGTTAGCTAATGGTACATGAATTCTTGCTCCATGGAGCCTTTTGGGGATATCTAAGGTACAGTTAGCTAATGGTACTTGTACCATTTTATGTCCATGTATGTTGAGTTTGATGCCATATACAGAATGACATTTGATCAAATTTTTCATTGTAATTTTTTTAAAAACTTCTTTTCTAACATGTGAGACCTCTTCTCCAGGAGATTTATGTCTAATCAATGTTGTATTTCACTAATAAGAATTTATAATTTAAAAAATTAAAAATAAATTTTAAAATACAATTTTATGTAAGCATTAGAAAACTTTATAATTTTTTTTTAAGAAAATGAATTAATACAAAGTCAATTTGTTTTGACTTATGAACCATATATCTGTGATTGGACTAATAATGTAAGAATGAAAAATGGGATGAACTATAAACATCTATCCATGTAAAAACGTCATAACTAAAATTTCAATAATTTAAGAATGAAAATCACATTGCCTTATTATGGGCAAATAATAAATCTAATTAAATTTTTTTTATATCTATAATATTATACAATTAAAAATGTTTATAGTCAAAAGATTAAATTTAGTCAATAATATAGGTGTGTGATCCTTCTTAAACCTGAATATATTAAGCACTAAAAGAGATAAGAAATTTCTATCTACAATATTAGATCAATATAGATCCATCTTAAACCCAGATCTATTAAGCACGATTTTTATTTTTTATAAGTTATGAGTCAACATGAGAACATAACTCATGACAACATCTCCCCTATACTGAGTTGTAAATATCAAACTACTCTCCATACAAAAATAAAAAAAAATGTTTATAATAAAAAAAAATTAATTGATGATAAATCCGATTCTTACCCTTAAGCAAAGACTAATCAAGATTGAAACGTAACTACCAAAGCTTCTAGGTCTCCTCGAAAAATAGTTCTAGATAAAGGCATTAAAAGAACTCCTTGAGATGCGAGTGGATCATCACAAAGTGTGAGAAATCCCTCGGAGTCGGCCCCGTCTTCATCTTTGTTGCGGGGAGAGGACAAGCCCCTCTAGGCTCAATGAAGTTTGGCATCCTAAGTTATAAAGTTCTTTTGACCAACTTTATGATCAAAATCGCTCCAAGTGGCAAAATTCCAGCCGTGTGGTGTAAGCGCCTAATGCAAGTAAAAGCATAACCTCAGATATACATTAACTAAAGATGGATGTGCATTATCTTATCCTATCACCTGTACATAAATACAACGTATATATTGACGTGTCGCGTGAAATATGTTTTTTAAGCCGGCAAATCAATGTACAGGTGTCAAAAAGTTTCATAGTAATCCATCCACGTCAGCAGCAACACAAAATGACAAATACAATTCTAATAATAATAAAAACATTACAAAACCAAGGCAAACGCCGCCTCCGAAACCGCTTACCGCCATTCAAAACAAAGTGCTTTGGAATACAGCCATTTCCCTGCAGACGATTGCAGGTTCCATGTAAGTTGCAAAAAACAAAAAGTTGTGTTTTGACATGGCTGCCATCATTGGAATCCGCAAAAGAAATGAACGACACGTGGAATACCGCGTGCTGTAGATAGAATTATTCGTACACAAATCCATCGTCCCATCACTAAGTCATCTCGCCGGATATTCGTGGAGTCTGTCTGCTCTCACAGATCAGATTCTTTAATTTGCAAAGTATTCTTCATAAACTGCATAGGAATATAAATATAAGTGCATTGTGCCGGAAAAAATACTTTCTGCAGTAAGAATCAGAGCATACTGGAGAAACCCTGAGAGACATTCACAACTTCTTGGACTCTAGAGGAGGTAAATCTTGCATAGATTTCAGGTTAAAAGATTCACAGGATTGCTCATTTAAAAGATCGATTTAACAGCGGTGAGATCATTGGACAAGATTTCTGAACAATTCAAAGCCTCGGACTACTTGGAGCTCAGAGATTAGATTCCAGTTTTTTTCTCTCAGGTGTTGAGTTCGAAACTTGACAGGTCAATTTAAATTTTTTCAAAGCTGTGAGATTATTGTGTGTCAAAATGTACCGTATATCCTCCCCGCCGTTCCCAGACGGTCCAGTTCACGCCAATACAAAGGAACAGGGACTCGACATGAAAGTATTCTGCATGCGATTGAATGCTTCTGGATTCATCAGCAAATGTGTACAGATTCCAGATTCTTTAACCCTCCATTTCTTACCTCGCAGCAATCTAACGGCTCTGGAGATCAAAGGGCGCCGATTCCTTCCGTTTTCCAGCGCATTTCTCACGCTCCACCGGAATCGAGTCGAAGAAAAATCAGAAAACGAAATCGCATACGTTGGCACCGACATCATTCGGACGAGTGACACTCTCTGTTTTGAAGTCTGCTTGAGGGACAAGCCTCTGATCTTTGGAACGCTGGAGAAAAAACAGGAAATAAGCGAAAATCTTATGCCCGAAACGAAATGGACGGTGGATTGCAGCAGCCGGCTGGAGTATTCGTCAAAATGGTCCTTGGATGCCATGTCCATCCCGACTGTGGACGTATACGTTGAGGGTCAGATCTCGTGTTCCCCAATAATTCTAACTCAGACTCTGCAACTCCTTCCCAGAAGAAAACGCCTCCGCCATTGCACTTTGGATGTTATTCCGGAGGGAACCGAGACTGCAGAGAGATGCTCCGATTTCAGTGATACAGAGCTCGAATTTTATGACTCTGATTACAGTTTCCCTGAATTGAACAGTGACTCTGGCTGTGACTGTGACTGTGATTGTGATTGGGAGAAAGTAGAGGAGCAGGAGGATTCTTGGATCGACTTAGGGTCATTCTTGGATATACTCATCTCTGTAACATGACCGAGGAAACGAATTTTGCCCCATTTCTGTAGGATAGTCATGTTATAAGAGATGAGTATATCAAATCTTTCAATCTCATCCTTCATAATTTTTAAAAACTAATAGTTTTTTAATCTGTTTCGACATTTGCTATCCAGTTTCTTGATAGCTGTAACACTGATATAAGCATACGACCAAGAACAAGCTCTATGAACTCTACGTACATCATAGCCCTTAACTCTTATTCGAAGTGCAATATATGTTATTACGCCGAAGGCGTATATTAAGGGGCCGGCTAGGGGGTCGGCTACCTTGGGGTTTTCGTCGACTATTGACTGCCTATGGGGAGACGCCACCTGTTGTCCTCCACCTGTCACGGTAATAATCTATCTTCCAATTCAATTGTTGGTACGGCGACTCCATTGGGCAACTACGGTCAGGCGTGGCAGAGCCGTTGAGGAATCTGATCTGCCCCTATTTGCTGGTCGTAGAGGCAAATCATAACCGTAATTTAGAGGACAACAGTGAGACAGAAACAGGAGCCATTTCTTCACGCTCCGATATGATATGGCCTACAAAGAGCTCAAAATAACGAAATAAAGTTTATGCGATAGAAGCTTGTTACTGCCATTCTGAATATGAAGAATTTCTTGGCCATGGATGATACGGGTCTCTCCCGTTTAATTTGTGATTTCAAAGCGATGACAAACAGTTTAATATGAAGCAGCAATTTCTCATGGGTTCGTATAGTTGTTATTGTTAGATTAATTTTTGTAATTAATCTATAATTTGGGCCACACATGTAAATAATTAAAATGTGTGTGCTATCATTTAATTAAGCCTAAATATAGTGATCTAATTAATAATTGATTAATTGGCTTAAGGGTATAATTGTCATGAGATTATTGTGTAGATACCATTAGATAATTATTATTTCTATGAGGGGCGGAAATATAATTATGATAAAATTAAAACTGCCCTAGCGGTTATTGTGATAAAACTGCCTAGCGGTTTATAAATAGGGTTATGGTCCCCATTCTACCATTACGCATTCCAATTTCTGAAAATCCTCTCACAGAGAAGTTGACACAGAATCTAGTGGCTAGAATTGGAAGACCATCTCAAAGGGTTCTCTTCCTGTAAGGTTTCTCCTTCAATGGATTCAGGTATGCTTCCGCTATTAATTTTCTACTCATTGTTTTAATCAAAAGATTCCAGTATATATAAATTAGGGTTTTCATTTTATGATATTAACAAGTGGTATCAGAGCCTACTTCTTGATTAATTCTTTGAGTTATTAATTTAATATATATATATTTGTCAATGGATTCAGTGGATCATTTTGATAAAGTCAATAGAAATCGATTGTATTAATATAAAATATACATAAATACATTTGGAAATTTTCCTACTTTCTGTGCTTTTAGCTATTTTTTCTATAAGAATATACATAGATACATTCATTGGTTAAGAAGAGAGGTGCAGAAAAAATTGTATTTGAAGTCAAAAGTATTACCTTTCCAATTGATTTATCTTAGAAATTTTTTCTGGGAATAGTAGGTGATGATTCTGTTAAAGTTTCAAATATATATATATATGTATATAAGTATAAAACGCCTTTATCCCTTGCTGCTGCAATATTTATCATGTTCTTATAATAATATATTAAGTTTTAATTTAATTTTTGTATTAAATAAAATTTTTCTTGGTTTGGCACAGTTATTGTATTTAGTATATAATTATTGATCAAAACTTTGAATTTGAATTTGAGTTTGATTTTTTTATTACTATTATTATTATTATTTAAAAGCATTTTATGATATTAATATTTAAGTTATTGATCTAGCATTTTAAATAGGCTAATTAAAGCGGAAAATCACCAAAGTGACATCTTTCGTGTAGATTAGTCTGTTCGGGGTGTTAGATATTTGTGTGTATGTGATTCATGCGGGTATTGACTGGCCCAAAGGAAAGTTAATATTTGGTCAAATTGCATACATACCTGTGGTGATAAATATGTGATGATTATAAAGGTAACTTAATGTGAATAATAAATCAATCCAAAGATAGATTCATTATTTGACATAACTTATTATCAATGTTTGATCACTACAACAAGAGTACCACTTACAGTTAATATTACTGTCCAAAGACTTGATATTAATGTTGTGCTAGGTATCTTGAAATGTCATAATTTGTTTTTAAATTTAAAGATTATGTGTTTAATTGCTTATTTTACGTGAACATGATGGTTTATTTGATTCATTTTATTTTGTTCTCTATTCAGCTTTTATATCAACTACTTCTATATCTGCCAACATCAATAATGTCCCTATGTTAAATGGAACTAATTTTAAGGACTGGAAAGAGAATATGATGATTCTCTTAGGCTGCATGGATATAGATTTAGCCTTGAGAATGCCCAAACCCGATGAACTCAATGAGGATAGTACTCAAGAGGATGAGGTTTATTGGGGTAAGTGGGAACGTTCAAATAGGCTAAGTCTTATGATCATGAAGCGCGGCATTCCAGAAGCTTTCAGGGGTGCGGTAACCAATGAGGTTACTAATGCCAGTGACTTCCTTGCAGAAATTCAGAAACGTTTTGCCAAAAACGATAAGGCTGAAACGAGCACGCTTTTAGCAAGCTTGATTTCAATGAAGTACAAAAGCAAGGGTAATGTTCGGGAGTACATCATGGAGATGTCTCATCTTGCTTCAAAACTTAAGGCTTTGAAACTCGAGTTATCTGATGATTTCCTCGTGCATTTGGTTCTCATCTCTCTTCCTGCACAATTTAATCAATTCAAGGTCAGTTATAACTGTCAAAAGGATAAATGGACTCTTAATGAGCTCATTTCATTTTGTGTGCAAGAGGAAGAGAGATTGAAGCAAGACAAGACCGAAAGTGCTCATCTGGCTAGCACTTCCAAGGATAAGGGCAAACGAAAGAATAAGGATAATAAGGTTGCTGCTTCTAAGGGTCCAGAACAAAAGAAACAGAAAGTTGAGGTAACATGTTTCTTCTGTAATAAGCCTGGACATACTAAGAAGGAATGTACCAAGTATGCTGCTTGGCGTGTTAAGAAAGGTATATTTCTTACTTTGGTCTGTTCTGAAGTTAATTTAGCTTCAGTATCTAGAAACACATGGTGGTTAGATTCTGGTGCTACTACTCACATTTGTGTTTCTATGCAGGGTTGCCTGAGTTACCGAAAACCAAGTGATGCTGAAAGATGCATCTATGTCGGAGATGGTCAGTCGGTAGAAGTAGAGGCAATAGGGCACTTTAGATTATTATTGAAATCTGGTTATTTTTTGGATCTAATAGATACTTTTGTTGTACCGTCTTTCAGACGGAATTTAATTTCAGTTTCTGTTTTGGACAAATCAGGTTATTGTTGTTCATTTGGAAACAATAAATTTACATTATCTATTAATTCAAATGCTGTTGGAACCGGTTTACTTAATGTTTATGATAATCTATATTTGTTGGAAACTGTTCCGTCCTATAATGAAACCTTGCATGTGGAATCACGAGGTACAAAGCGTAAATTGAATAAAGATAATTCGGCTTCATTGTGGCACAAACGCCTAGGTCATATCTCTAAATCTAGAGTTGAGCGACTTGTGTCCGATGGGATTTTGGAATCACTTGACTTTTCAGATTTTGATATTTGTGTTGAGTGTATTAAAGGAAAACAGACCAAAACAAAGAAATTAGGTGCCAATAGAGCTACAGACGTCTTAGAATTAATTCATACAGATATCTGTGGACCATACCCTACGGCATCTTGGAATGGTCAACAGTACTTTATAACATTCATAGATGACTATTCAAGATATGGATACCTATTTCTTATACATGAGAAATCACAATCATTGGACGTGTTCAAAACATTTAAAGCAGAAGTTGAGTTACAACTCAACAAAAGAATAAAGAGCGTCAGATCTGACCATGGTGGTGAATACTATGGTAGATATGACGGATCAGGTGAACAACGTCCAGGACCATTTGCTAAATACCTAGAGGAATGTGGGATCGTCCCTCAATACACCATGCCAGGATCACCTAGCATGAATGGTGTAGCAGAAAGACGAAACCGAACTCTTAAGGACATGGTAAGGAGCATGATTAGTCATTCTACTTTACCTGAAAAACTCTGGGGTGAAGCACTCAAAACGACAGCTTATATCCTAAATCGGGTGCCAACTAAAGCGGATGCTAAAACGCCTTATGAGCTTTGGACGGGTCGAAAGCCTAGTTTAAAGCATTTTCATATTTGGGGATGTCCAGCTGAAGCGAGACCTTATAAGCCTCACGAAAAGAAACTGGACTCTAAAACAGTTAGCAGCTACTTTATTGGCTATGCAGAGCGATCAAGGGGTTGTTGAAATATTGTAACTTCAAAGAATATTATATTTGTATATTATTTATTCCGGAGATGTTCCATACCTCCGATGTGATTATACTATAAATCCGGAGATGTTTATTCCTCCGAGTTGGGTGTGGTAACTAGGGTTATTAGACCCACCATGTGGGGGTCGGCCCAGTCAGTTATAATGGGGTATTTAACCTAATGGTTAAATACGAGCCTACATGTACTTGTGTAAAATACATATCAGAGTAGTGTATAAATAGAGGAGGTGTGTTCCTCATTTGATACACTCACTCACTTGAGGATAACGCACTTGTGGATGAGAGGTCTGCTATTGTGGAGGAGGAGATCATGTCTCAGGGTTTCATCTTTGTATATTGCTGGTCATCTATATTGAGGAAGCTTTGCTGGGTTTTCTACCCCATGAGGGTTTCCCAGGATAAATCTCTGTCTCTTGTGTTTATGCTGTGCTTGTTGTTTCTTCAGTGATCCTATATATGCTATTATTGTGAAATGGAATGTAATGCTGCTATTTTCTGTCTTAGAATATTGAATTTTAACAGGGGTTTTAAATTTTATGATCCTGCTATTAGGTCAATTTTTGAGACGGGAACTGCAACATTTTTTGAGGATGTTGAGTTTGGGGGGAGAAATCAGGCTAGGAATATTGTCCTTGAGGAGGAAGAGGGATCTACTATTGCTTTTGATAATGTACAGGTTTCACTACCTATCATTGATCAAGAAGTAAATTTGGATCCTCAACCAACAGACAATATTGTTCAACCCTTAATTGCAAATGAGGACATTGCTCCTGAAGAACAAACTCAACAACCTCAAGAAAATATGCCATTAAGGAGATCCACTAGAGAGAGGAGAAGTGCAATTTCGGACGATTATATCGTATATCTCCAGGAACGTGAGGTAGAAAGTGGAATGATGGAAAATGATCCAATCAACTTCCAGCAAGCCATGAAAAGTTCCAACTCTCAGAAATGGATTGAAGCCATGAATGAAGAGTACAAATCTATGCAAGACAATAAAGTTTGGGAACTTGTCCCATTACCAGTTGGTAAGAAGCCCATTGGTTGTAAATGGATATTTAAAACCAAGCGGGATTCAAATGGTAATGTAGAAAGATATAAAGCACGTCTTGTAGCTAAAGGCTTTACTCAAAAAGAAGGAATTGACTTCAAAGAGACCTTCTCTCCAGTTTCTACGAAGGACTCTTTCAGGATAATCATGGCACTAGTTGCACATTATGATCTTGAGTTACATCAAATGGATGTTAAAACAGCGTTTCTCAATGGTGACATTGATGAAACAATTTATATGGTACAACCAGAAAATTTTGTGTCCGAAGACTCAAAGAATATGGTTTGTAAATTAACTAAATCCATTTATGGGCTCAAGCAAGCTTCTCGTCAGTGGTACTTCAAGTTTCATCAAATTATTGTCTCATGTGGTTTTGAGGCAAATCTTATGGATGAATGTGTGTATCACAAATTCAGTGGGAGTAAGTATATTTTCCTGGTTTTATATGTCGATGACATATTGCTAGTCACAAATGATATTAGCATATTGCACGACACCAAGAGATTTTTATCAAAACATTTTGAGATGAAAGATCTTGGTGATGCCTCCTTTGTCTTAGGAATCCAGATACACCGAGATCGTTCTAGGGGTATTTTAGGATTGTCACAAAGGACCTATATTGATAAAGTCCTCCAAAGGTATGGCATGCAAAATAGCAAACCAGGTGATACCCCTGTCACTAAAGGAGACAAATTCAGTCTTAATCAATGCCCTAAAAATAGTTTAGAAAGTCAAGAAATGCAGAAGATTCCTTACGCTTCGGCTGTGGGGAGTCTAATGTATGCTCAGGTATGTACACGTCCGGATATTGCGTACATTGTTGGCATGTTAGGAAGATATCTAAGTAACCCTGGAATGGATCATTGGAGAGCAGCCAAGAGGGTTATGAGATATTTACAGAGAACAAAAGAGTACATGCTTACATATAGGAGATCGGATCAGTTAGAGATCATTGGGTATTCCGACTCCGACTTTGCTGGATGCCAAGACAGCAGAAGATCCACATCAGGCTATATTTATCTATTGGCTGGTGGAGCAATTTCATGGAGGTCTACCAAACAGACACTCATAACTTCATCCACCATGGAAGCAGAGTTTGTAGCATGTTATGGGGCATCCAATCAAGGAATATGGCTACGAAATTTTGTCACTGGGCTGCGTGTTCTGGATGGTATTGAAAGACCACTGAAGATATTTTGTGACAATAAATCAGCAGTTTTATATTCCAATAACAACAGGAGTTCTACAAAATCAAAATACATTGATATCAAGTTCCTAGTTGTAAAAGAAAAAGTACAAAGTGGACAGATATCCATAGAGCATATTGGAACAAACTCCATGATAGTGGATCCGCTTACAAAGGGATTACCACCCAAGGTATTTCATGAGCACACTGCTCATATGGGTGTTGTCTCATTTGAGGATATCCAAATTTAGTGGGAGTTTATATTATTCATTGTATATTGCTCTATGTTATGTTTAGACTTTATCTATACATTTGGATTGTGTTCTGCAGAAATAAAGTATTCATTTTATTGCACTCTGTTAAATTATGCTAAAGATTTGATCTTAATAAAGTTAAGTAGGACCAGTTGGAAATAGGCATGAATAGATCACATTGCATGTAATTTCCATGCTATGCACTCATGATTGATCTATGTCATTTAGCTGTGCAGATATATGTGACCATTGATTGGTCTAGTAACGATTGATGTAACAAAGGCCACCTTGATCCTATGTCAGTATAGTTAATGGACCAGATTGTTCGGATATACCCTAAGGACATGATAGCAAATTTTGATCTCATAAGGTTAAGCACATTTATTTGATTACATATGCATGTGACCCAGTGGGAGATTGTTAGATTAATTTTTGTAATTAATCTATAATTTGGGCCACACATGTAAATAATTAAAATGTGTGTGCTATCATTTAATTAAGCCTAAATATAGTGATCTAATTAATAATTGATTAATTGGCTTAAGGGTATAATTGTCATGAGATTATTGTGTAGATACCATTAGATAATTATTATTTCTATGAGGGGCGGAAATATAATTATGATAAAATTAAAACTGCCCTAGCGGTTATTGTGATAAAACTGCCTAGCGGTTTATAAATAGGGTTATGGTCCCCATTCTACCATTACGCATTCCAATTTCTGAAAATCCTCTCACAGAGAAGTTGACACAGAATCTAGTGGCTAGAATTGGAAGACCATCTCAAAGGGTTCTCTTCCTGTAAGGTTTCTCCTTCAATGGATTCAGGTATGCTTCCGCTATTAATTTTCTACTCATTGTTTTAATCAGAAGATTCCAGTATATATAAATTAGGGTTTTCATTTTATGATATTAACAGTTCTTTATTTTTTCAGCTTTAAGATATATACCGTATCTCCAGCAGAGCCTTTTACAGGCAACTTCGTCAAAACACAAACGCTATGCACAATAACAACTCTATCGATTTTCTCTACTAACAGAAAAAACACACACCCTAACTTAATAGGTCTTCTCTGGGTAATTCAATACATATTTTTGTATCCAAGCACTCCTCACACAAGCTGTGCACAGTATCAAGACCATGCGGAGGGTTCTTGTGCTATGATTTTATTTTCATCTACATTATATCTGAGTTAATCTCTGCAAAATTATTTTTGTCTTTTTTGAGAGAGATCTGATAAGATCGGTTGTTTGTGAAGTGTTTAAAGTATTGGCCTATTTTGTTTTGGGGAGGTTGGAGCTTGTGCTTGTTCATAGCTTTGTAGATCTAAATCTTTGTTTTGTGTTAGGGTGTTGGTGACCCTCTAATTGGAAAGGTTCTACTCTTAATGCCTGGTTTTGTTTTGAGAGCTTGACTATTGGATTATTTTTGTAGAAGTTGAGTATGGTGTTGCAATTTTTGCTGGTAAAAAGGTTCTTTGGCCTTGATAGTTGATAATAGAATTTAGCATTCAATAGAATCATTCTACTACTAGGTGTGATAATCAAAGTGCCATACACATTTCTGACAATTTAGTGGGGCATTAGAGGACAAGACACATTGAAATTCACATGCACATCATTCAACAACTCACATCCTGGATGGTCTTTTCAATTTGGAGTATCGGCCTCTTGAATGAAACTTGTTGACATCTTCACTAAACCTTTGATATTGCTTCTTTTACTACAATGACCAAGGGTCATCTTAACTCCGCAATCTTTCACATATATACATCTTTATGTTGTTTTCTCTCTTTTGAGCCATAGTTTTTTTTTTGTGTTTTCCTTTTTATATATAATTATTATAAATTGCAAGCTTTTTACCCTACCCAAAACCAAACTATAAAGTTGTTATTATTCATTAACGCTCAACTTCATCCCAATGTTATAAATATAGATTTTTCTCTTGTATTTTTGCAAACCAGATCTCATATATTTTGCCTTTCTTATATTTTCTGCAAAGCAGATCTCATAGATTTTGCCTTTCTTAGGGTTCCTGTTATGTAATGTTATATGGGTTTAACATTTACAAAGGCTTTGTATTAACATTTAAAATTTTTTTATGTGATTCCAACAATAGGAACTATTGAATGAAATATAAGGGATTACAATGAAATTTATGTCAATAATTTATTCATCCATGATGTTTTAATTTGAATTTTTTATATTTTTAATCTATATATTGTATATTTTGTTGGTAAACCAGCATAGATCCATCTTACACCCGTATCTATCAAGCACCGAGAGGGTATCTATCAAGCACCGAGAGGGATCCAATTTCTTGAGGTGTATTTAAAAAAAAAAATTAAACTCAAGAAATTTGATCTCTCTTGATGGATAGATCCGGGTTTAAGTTTTAAGTTTTTATTTTAGAAACGAACATCTATTTTTTAATTACTTTTCATAATATTTTATTTTATAAACCAACATGGTTTTTTTTAAAATACGTTCCATAATTTAATTTTTTATTATAAATTGCAAGCTTTTTACCCTACCCAAAACCCAACTATAAAGTTGTTATTATTCATTAATGCTCAAATTCATCCCACTGTTATAAATATAGATTTTTCTCTTGTATTTTTGCAAACCAGATCTCATATATTTTGCCTTTCTTATATTTTTTGCAAAGCAGATCTCATAGATTTTGCCTTTCTTAGGGTTCCTGTTATGTAATGTTATATGGGTTAACATTTACAAAGGCTTTGTATTAACATTTACAAATTTTTTATGTGATTCCAACAATAGGAACTATTGAATGAAATATAAGGGATTACAATAAAATTTATGTCAATAATTTATTCATCCATGATGTTTTAATTTGAATTTTTTATATTTTTAATCTATATATTGTATATTTTGTTGGTAAACCAGCATAGATCCATCTTACACCCATATCTATCAAGCACCGAGAGGGTATCTATCAAGCACCGAGAGGGATCCAATTTCTTGAGGTGTATTTAAAAAAAAATTAAACTCAAGAAATTTGATCTCTCTTGATGGATAGATCTGGGTTTAAGTTTTAAGTTTTTATTTTAGAAACGAACATCTATTTTTTAATTACTTTTCATAATATTTTATTTTATAAACCAACATGGATTTTTTTTAAATACGTTCCATAATTTAATTTTTTATTTTATGAGCCGACATGAAATTTTTTAATTATTTTGTTAGTAACAAACGTTACATCACAATGTAACGTTACATCACGATGTAACGTTACATCACACACGTTACAACATCCCCCCCATACTAGGCTGTAGAGCACCTCGTTTCACTCAGTTTAATATGAAGCTACTGATAAATCCGGTAGCAACGATGCAATTCTTCTTCATTGTCATTACTAGAGACCAGTCCCTTCTCGCTTCCCCGCACAAAACAACTAGATTTGGGCCTCCTCCTGGGATGGAAATAAGAGTTCCTCAAAAAATAATGAGAACCAATCGAACACTACTGCCACAAAATCCATAAAGATGCAACGGCCACAAGTACAATCAGCAAGCCCTAACTATCTCCATAAACCAATTCAGGTTTCGACCTGAGAATAGTTGACATGGATAGTTACGCCAGGTGTCTCAAATAAACTAAACTATTCATAGATCCATTTTCTGCAACAGTCGATCTATTCAAATGAAAGTTACAGATATTATGGGAGATGGATAATAGCCTAAAATATTCACGTTACATATATTAAGAGCCAGTACTTGACCCATATGGTCACATTGCACGCCAAACCATGGGCTATGGGTGGTGAGTTGGATTATGGTTCGTCCCAACTAATTTGTTCAATGCACAATTCTATATTACAACAAGCTATCCTCCTTATATGGATTCTCCATTTTGTTAAGAACAAAGTATCCACATACTATGATTGAATTGCATTCCAAAAACCAGTTCCTTTCATGGAATTGGATCGTGCCAATATTCAATTCACTGGATGCAAGCTGAGGAAGAGAGTCGTGGCAGATATGAAAGAACAAATCCATGACCCCCTTGCTCACATCTTGGTTCATGTCAACAAATACATTAACAGATAACATATCGACGACCTAAACTATCCAGATGGTCATCTAAAAATATCCAACGAGAGGCGATAACTCCTCATAGGCTATCGATATACAACGAAGCGACTAAAGGGACCGTTAACACTCTGGTGTTAGTAGATAATTTTTATTAATGGCTAACAAATGACCATAAATAACTTAATGGACTACTAGGTACATCCAAATCAATAAGAGATGAGAATACAAATGCATTTCTTATAGCTCTTCTTTAGCTCATGATGTCTCTCAATAAACAATGGGAATACAAATGCATCTCTTATAGTTCTTCTTTAACTGATGATGTGTTGTTACACAGAAATCTTCCACCCTATGAGCATCAGCATTCTTTGGCCTGTAGGATCCATTTCAGTGACTCAGATCCATTTTTATCCTTCAGTGATACCAATTTGCCCTATTTTTATTCCTACCCACATGTTGCATCACTATAGCATGCATACCCGCAAGTTGTATCCCTATAGCTCGCGGGTATCAAGTAAAATGGTAAAAACCACTATTAATTACTTTTTACTCCCAAAAAGTGATCATTGGGTGACCTTTGGCTCTCCATCTGCCCGAATAACGCCTCAATGTGTCCTTTCACGTACCTTTGAGAGGACTATATATTGAGCACATATGGCTTATGGACGGGAGGAAGAGGAGAATAGTAAAGGAACTCTAGTGGATTTTTTCCTTATCTTGAGTCTACACTCATTGATCCTTGTAGTTGTGAACCAGTTATGTTCACCTTCCAAACCCCTTTCTAGTTTGAGTTTGCCATTCATGGAGGATTGAAGTGGTGGAGGCACAAGTGGATTGATCTAGATCTTGGTTCAGATTGGTTGCTGGCAAGAGGTCGTATCACTTTGTACTTCTTCTTGTTCATTAATAGAAATATTTATATTCTCGTCCATTCATGGTGTGAATGTCATTTATTATACATTGGGTTACATTTGCTTATGATATTATGGACCATTGTTATTGATAATGTTAATGTCATTTATATATCACATGTACTTGTTAGATATTGGTTGTCAAGACTAATTTGCAGATTACAAGTGCTTGGATGTGCGTGGATTGAAAGCTCCAATGGGGATCTACATCAAATGTTGGATCGAGGTTGGTTACATTTCTCCATTATTTTAACATTGTCATTTATAATAGCATTGCTTTGAGAATTGAGTAGATTTATGGTAGTCATCTATCTGTTGTGGTATTCCCAAGCCATAGTGAGTTTTCTCCAATACAGAAATGGTGACTCCGCTGGGGAAAACATCCATGTTTGGGAAATTGTTTGAGCATTAGTCCATATTTAGAGTTGTTGTTTATCGAAGCTCTGTGTCACTGATTGGTAGTCGAGATACACTATAGAAAACTTGATTTTTCTGAGCCTTTGGACTCTTTATTTACCCATTTTCCTTTCCTCACCCGCGGGCTAGCTTGGTTCTGCCCACATCTACCCGCCTCTGTTTACTCTACTACTCGTGGGTACCCGCAGGTATTCCTTCGACAGTAGCGTGTAACTCCGGATTTTATTGGTTTATGGCTATTGGTTGTTGCTAGGTGAGTTTGGTTGATTCCTGAGTCTTTATTGGCCTCTTTCTTGACTGTTTCATGCCTTGGTTGTGACCAGATCTCTTCGTTTCTCTTGGTTGAGCCTTCTTGGTTTTTTACCAATCTTTGGTTTTAACCTCTTGGTTTCTTCCTTTTGAGCTCATTCCTTTGGCTGAGTCTTGCTGTTTAGGATCTGCTGGGTTGCCTTAGTGATCTTCTCGGAACTTCAGTGACTGAATAGTAGGATTTTGCTTGCATTTTTTCATTTCATTTATATTGAAAAAATACAAAAATATTCATTTAGTTTTTTGCATTTTCCTTTCTGTTTATAAGAGAAAATACAAAAATATTTTATTTCCATGTACTGCATTTTGCAGTGAGTGCTTGTTGCCTTCATTTTAGGTTCTGCTTGTGCATTGAAAAGATAAAAGTTTGCATCTTTATTTCAGAATTGTTGGTTGATTTTGCATATTAGTGACATTGTTTTATTGGATAGATGAGTCTAGGATTGGACGATTTTGCATACTATTGAGTCTACACATCACTAGTTTCACGACCATATCCCTTGAGTAATCATAGCCACTAAAATTAATGCTTAATCATAAAATTGATTAGACTGATTTTATTTATAGGGTACACCAACTAGCATAGGTTTAGAGTCTTGGAATAGATCATTGTGAGTTAACAATCCAAGACTACTGAATGAAACATTAGGAGTCTGACTAGGGAGTGGAGGAATCCATGGTATAGATAGGTGTTCTCAGGAAGCTCTACTCAATCCAGAGTTAAGCACGAGGTCACGAGAGGTTGGTTGAGGAGATATCCCTCTGATACTGGTAGAACATGGGAGATATATCCAGGATTTGTTCGTATCTGGGGGTACCGGAGGTTCATCCTCTTATGCTTCGGGCTTAGCTACCCTACCCATATGACGGGTCCCACCTACGATTGTCCCCCTGAGCATTGGTTATATTGCGGTGAACATAGTTGCCTTACCTAGGTACCGCACAGGGTACTTGCAGTGGTTATGTTGTTTGTGTCCTGAGTCAAATAGGGATTGGACAACACAATTGTGTTTGTACAGTGGACTTGACCCTGTCAACACAGTGAAGCCTGGGTGTCTCTATAACTGATTATGTTACCTCCAGCTATAGTTTGGGAGTCTCAAGCCTCTCCTAAGCGAGACATACCGGCTCTAGTGTCGGGAGCTCATTTAGCCACTCTGTTTGATTGCTCTTGGCTGTAGTTTCTCTAGGTGTGTGCTTTTGATTTACTATTTTTGATCGATAATTGGACTTTAGTAGATGCTGTGTCTCTCTCCGGAGAGAACGTGGCGCGGAGCCCTACTCTCCGTTGGTCCCATCGTTTGGCTGGTTTAAAGCCACTCGAGGTTACACGTTGTATTGCTAGAGGACGTCGGAGGGCTCCCTCTGAGTCTTCGGATTCTTATGTGACTTACGTTGAGGACTACATGGCTACATATCCCGATATCGGGAAAGACCCTTCTACTCCTTCGGGTAGAGTTGAACATACTTACGATCCCCATACTCCTCGTGAGGATTGGGGAGGTGATCCACCTGAGACTCAAACTGGTTCTGTTTGGCCTAATCCACTTGGCCAGGATCCATTTGATCCTTCGAATCCAGATAACTATCTTTACGGAATGCCCGACTTACCCGAGGAGGGAGAACAGAACGATCCTTTCGTTCCTTCTTTTCCACGCGATTATAGATATGGGAGACCTAAGACTCATGATGATACTGGCCCTATGGTCAACCCCACTGCACTCTCTTTTGGTATACCTAGTCACACTACTGTCGAAGATTCCACTACGGTTTGTAATCATGCTAGCAATAGTCAAAGTGTTAACCATACTATACCCACTGGGGGCACCACCCTAGTTGGGGCCACTACGTTGTCCACCCACTCACATAGTATGGGGACTGGTCAGATTCCTAACCATGCCAATGTTGGAACACGACCACCTCCTAGGAATACCCAACCTAGTCGGAATGTTGCTTGAAACACGATTCGCCATCCACCACCTAGTACACATATCGCTACTCGTCAACCCAGGACTACTTTTGCACATGATACCATTCCTCCCAACCACAGGGGTGGACACATACCACATACTTTTGCATCCACTGCCGCCACTAGTAATGCTAATGTAGGGGGTGGGAATATTTCCTATCCACATGGACACCACACCACCAACCCTGCTACTAGTCACGCCCATATTGGAGATGGGAATACTTCTCATGCTTATGGCCATCACACGACTGCTCAAGCTAATCCTAATATTGGGGGTGGGAACATACCATACCATCACGGTCAATACAACACGGTTCCCACTATGAATAGTACATACATGCCCCATACTCATGGTGGAAACCCTTAGTACAACCCAGCCGGTGCTGGCCACCAGTATCACCCACCACCTCAATATGGTGCTCAAAACGCGCATATACCTGCTTACTCTCAAATGGGTGCAGCAGGGGGACGTTATCAACCTTATGGCCATGGGAAAGCTTACGGGACGTCAGGTCCTCAATATCAGCAGTTTAATCCTCATGGTCAAGCTTTTGGTCCATCCTATAACTCAGTTCCGTTCAACCAACCTTTTATGGGAGCTTATAATCAAGCTTTCCAGCCACAACTCCCGTTCCTTGCATGCTTGAATCTCCTGGATCTTTTGAAGCTCACGAATGATCCGGTGTGTCACGACCCTACTTGGCCCTCAGTCCCTACCAAGCTCCCTTTGGACATTCCAAAGTTTGAAGGGAAAGGTGGTGAGTACCCGGGAGATCATGTCACGACGTTTCACCTTTGGTGCTCCTCCAACTCTTTGAATCGTGATTCCATTCGATTACGACTATTTCAACGCACCCTCACAGGGGCAGCCATGAAGTGGTATGTGGAGTTTCCCGGGAACACCTATAAGGGATTCAACGAGATTTCTTTGGTTTGCTTAGACCATTTCCAGTTACCGGTTCGTTATGATACTGGTACTGAGTTGTTGTCCACCTTCCGTCAAAATAAGGCCACACATATTTCTGACCACGTTCAAGAGTGGTGTCGGCGGAAGAGATTAGTGAAAGCCAACATTCCTCCAGAGTTCCTATTGGAATGGTTCCTTAAGTCTTTACTTCCATACATTGCTAAGAATGTTTCGATGTCCAGTATTGTCACTGAGGAACAAGCTATCTTGAAAGTCCAACAGTTAGATCTACTTTATTCTCAGTCTAGCATTTTGTATGACATTATTCCTGATGCACTGAGAACAAGACATGAGCCCACGTCAGTTCCTGGACCACATGCCAATGGCATCGTGTGGTTCGCATGCACTTGCCCTGTAGACTTGGTAGCTAATCAAATGCAAAATTTGTCACTAAACCAGTCTGCTCCCGGATAGGTTCACACCTTGTCCACTTCCACTCCGTCATCTGATGTACACAATGTGCAATCAACGAAACCGTCGGGTAACCAGCAACCTGGTGGTAAGAAAAAGGGGAGAAATAATCGTAGGGGTGGAAACAATGGAAGTAATAATAATAGCAATCATAATACTCCTCATAAAGAGAATGCCAGCCCTCCTCGGGAAGGCGGGTAATGCTGGCGAGGATCGTAAACCTAGGCGTAAGGTGAAATTCCCTTGCAAGCTTTGTGGGGAGGATCATCTTACTCACTTATGTCCTCGAATTGAAGAAGCGTTGAAGCATTTGGCACAGAGCCTAGATGTGTTGAAGGATCCCCTTCCTCATCATCAAAACATGGCTTTGCATGCTCCCACCACTGGTTATAGTACTAATGAAACGGCTTCTTCCAATACTAGTGGTTATGGATGTGTGAATATGGTTCAGTCGGAGGTTTGTGTTGCTACTCGTCAACACGATTATGGTGCACCACAACCAAATTTTGGGAATGAGCCTCCCCCTCCTCCTGATAATTCCTTGCATATCGAGAAGCCTTCCATTATGCCGCGGATACTGAAAGGTGTTATTATGCGCTTCATGCATAATCCTAATGCTTAAGCCGCCCATAACTACTCCATCATAGAAGATTTGGGTCAAACTCCGTGTGCCATGTTGGCTCTTGAGGTTTTGCAAACCTGTCCTTCTCAGAAGCATGCCCTTTTGAGTGCGTTAGGAGTTCAGGATGGGGGAAGTCCTAGTGTTATCAAGTTAAACACTACTGATGTCCAACCTCACTTACCTTACCACGTGGCTTTTCAAATCCAGGTGGTTTGCCTTAAAAGCTTTGTCAAACGTACTATGGTTGATGAAGGTGCTTCCACATCAGTAATGTCGTTGAGTTGTTGGAAATCTCTTGGCTCTCCTCCTCTACTTGCGTCTAGAACTACACTCACTGCATTCGATGGTAGGTCTTTTACGCTGCACGGAATTATCCCTTCCCTTGTTGTCTCCTTGGGAGGTAAGTCCGTGCCTATTGAAGTAGAAATGGTTGATGCGCCCATCGACTACAACCTTTTACTGGGTCGAAACCAGATGTATGCTATCAAGGCTGTCGCGTCTACTGTATTTAGAGTTATATGCTTTCCCCATGAAGGCAAGATTGTGATGATCGATCAGCTGGATTATGTTGGTACTCCTTCCACAGCATCCATGGGATCTGTAGTCCCGCAAGTTTCTAATTCTCAGCCGGCAACTGGGAACATAGGTGTTGGAATGTACCCCTCATTGATGGGAACTTTTAACTATTATATGCCTATGAATTTTATTGGAACCATTACCAACAATGCGTCTCCTCCTTCGAATAATATGTTATTCTGAACCTCCTATTCAAATGATCCGTGGATTTTACCATCCACGAGTTCCACGTCTAGAGACATTATGCATGTTGGGATGTCTATGCCTTTATCTATAGCGGAGCTCGCTTACAATCATATCCAACAAAGCATTGCAGATTCGGATCTCTCTTCTTCATGGACAGTAGAGGAAGATCCCGTTCTGCTGCCCGCGTGTGCAGTCGACCTATCTTGTTCACATGGTTTCCTCAATGCTATTTTACCTTCAAATGAATTTTTTATTGAGGCCTTGGGTGGTGATGACAAGTCGTGGGGGGATCTTTATCATAGATCTCATTCCCCTCGTACCCTTGATCTTATTGAACAAGATAATTCTAGAATACAGTCTGCCATACATTTTGATCCAGGCATAGTTTTGTCTAGCCCCGGTTTGACATTAAAGTCTTATTTCCCTAGTGACGAGTCTCTAGACTCTCCTATGGATCCGCAAATCGGTGATCCCGATGAGTTCGATTCTACTTCTAGAATTTCCAACTCCTGTGATGATGAATTTGCTACTGCAAATTCCTTCACATCCTTCAGCTTTGCTCTTCATTTTGAAAATGATAATTTTGATCCCTCGGGTATTGGTACTATGGCACCTTCAGTGGTTAGCTATACCTGCATTATGTCTGAGGTTAACAATAGTGAAGTTGAAAATGTTTCTATCGCAGTGACTTGTATCAAATTTTTCTTTACATACATTGTAGAGATGATCTTGGTACTTATGTTTCTTGGAGACAGGATTCTTAGCTGGACTTATACTTGTTTACTGGTCCTTTTCGACATTTGCTTCAACCATGGTAGGAATATTTGGAACCTTGCATATAGGTTTAGGCCTCCCCATTGGTATGATGCATTTGAAACTATTACTATCCGAATTTGCAGACACCCCTTGAGTGTCCTTATCTTGCTCATGTTCCTTGCATTATGCATAGCTTTGTCCCATGTGCTTGGAACTAGTCTCGCATATCCCTAACACTCGTCTGCTCTCATTACGAGCATTCTTCCATATCTCCTTTGAGCTCGTTGAAAACAATAAGGAGGTCACAAGTTTACTTTTTCGGACTCATTAAACCTTTACGGAAAAGATTTTTATAAATTCTTTTTTAAGCCCTTGTTAGACTTTTCCAAATCAAACAAGATTGTTGAGTATACTTGTTATTTCAGAGTCGTTAAAGGATTTGAAGTGACATCCACTTAGGTATAAGTTTACCCATTTTCCGGGCCTTTGTGGATTAATTACGAAAAATGTATACTCTAGTCATACGTGACTAGAAGAGTTCTTCTCTCATTTACACTTTTTCGGGTGAGGAGACTAACTTTACAAAAAAGGACTCCCCTCAGTTATATCATGTTGTGATTGCATTGCATCATCCTATTTGCCACTTGAGCCTTGTGTCAGCTCCCTCTTACTCAGTTGTTAGCCTGGTGCATGAGCACTTTTCCCTGTCAAGCCCTACAGAGCTTATATTTTCCCTTCATAATTTGATGACCCTTTGACCCTGAGGGAACTCACCCCCGAGTGTCCACATCCTGCACGCACTTCCTTTCATTTAGCATAGGTATGTTCCAGTGCTTGGGACTAGTTTGCTAGCTATTTGACACTCGTTCCCTCACTTGTTTTACTATATGCAATTTTATTCCTTTTCAAGCTTTTCCCAAATATGAAAAAGAACAAAATAATCAAATATTCCAAAAAGCCGGACGGGATTATGGTCACTATTTCTTGGTGGCAGCTGTTGTGTCGCCTTTGAACAGAGCATTCATTCCACTCTGTACATTATGAGTCGGGACTATAGTTGGGCCTTAGGAGATGTACTTGTTTCTTAGTTTTCTCCACCGATTGGTTAAGCTTCCAGTCATTATGGAGCCCTCTGTAATGCCTCCTGCATTGCACAGTTTATGTCAAGTCTATGCTGCCTGAGTCTATCCATCTGCTCATGCTCTTGTTCAAAGGAAGTCTTGAAGCCAGTGTCGGCCACTCCTCAGATATATTGACTATTGCATGTCGGCCATCCTTATTGAGTCAGTCCGTTTCACCTGAGATCTTCCAAATCTTTCAGCATTGCTGGTACCTCGTGTTGGTTGATGGGGGATGCCTTAATGCCCTCCTTCCAGCGAGTCTCGTTCCGTCGAATTCAAGTCATTTATTCTGGGACTTGAGGTTTAGAGTTCGGTTGAGTACCTTGAGGCTTGCAATCATTAGTGGCAGGTTCTCTTGCCATTGACAGTTTTGGGAATACATCAATTTCCCCTGATCGATGGATTCATCCTAGTGTTCGACTTCAACCCATTTATTCACACTCCGATGATTGTGCTCTGTGCCTTGATGCCCATTTTCATTATTGGTGGGTCATCTCGCATCTATTAACGGTATACATCAATGACTGGTAATCAGACGATGTCTCATCAGGTTCGACCCGAACTCCCTTTATTCACTTGATGGGACTTGCACCATCGAAGACTTGTGTAGAAGACCCCAGGCGATTGTGGCATTCAGTATGCTACATATGAATTTGACTTTACATCTGAGATATCACCTCTCAAATTTCAACAGTTTGTACCTCCAATTTGCACTAGTTGTCTTCTTTTCAGCAGAAGACCATATCTTACTGTAGAGGGATCATGGCTATGATCACTTATGACATATATCCATTATGTACTGCCTATTCATGGCCATTGTATCAAATTGTTGCACTATACCGACATGTATTCAGAGATAATATTGTATTATGACATGTGAGCTGTTCTTTCCACTTGTGTCTCCATCACTCCACTTCTGAGTTTTATAATGTATTTCGGCCATCGTAGCACATTTCAGTCTTTGACCTCACACATTAGGGGGCATCTGTTACACAAAAATCTTCCACCCTGTGAGCATCAGCATTCTTTGGCCTGTAGGATCCATTTGTGATGAACCTGCAATAATTAATTAATGCAAATACACAAGATATCATAAATAATAGAACTCAAAATCACTTTTATATTGATCACGGGCCACTTCGAGGGGGCAACCTCCTTTGAGCAAGATCAATACAATTAACTTCACAGTGCCTTCATAGGCCTCAACACACACTTATATACTAAGTCTAGGCATCAATACCATGGGTCAATACTATGGGTCAATACAAACCATGGGCTAAGTCTAGGCGCCAATACTATGAGTCAAAACCATGGGACGTACAATACTATGGGACGACTTACAAAGCATATGCGTCCAATACTATGGGTCAATACTATGGGCTAATATAAACTATGGATCAACAAATACTACGGGACGACTTACAAAGCATATGCGTCCAACAACAATATACTAACAAAGTAAAGACATGGGTTCCTAACATCCCCTCTCCCTTAGAAAAAGCTTTGTCCTCAAAGCTTTAGATCTGAAAATTGATGCAGAATCTGAAGGAGTGGGTCCCCTGTAGCATCTTTTGGTTGCATTCTGAGCCACTGGCGCCTTTGGAGTTTCAGGAGGGATTGCATGGAAGGCTGTAGATGAAGAAGAACCATATCAGCGATGTGAAAAGTGCACTCAGAACGGTGTTGATCGGCTTGTTGTTTCAGTCGAATTCTTGCCATGTGAAAATTGTCCTGCAGAATGAGAAGAAGTTGATCACGGTTTCGAAGAATTGAGTCAATTGCCGGAACTGGGGAGCTGTTGAAGGTGTATGGAAGAAGAAGTAGTGGTGCCTGTCCAAAGACTGCTTCATATGGTGTCCTTTGAGATGTGGTACTACACCACTTGAGCGCTTTTAGGAAATCCATAGAAATAGTTGTCCAAATCTGTGGAGGGATGGGCAAGGGTTCGAGTAGTCCCGAAAAGAGGGTCGTTTCACCCTTGTTGACCTAGAAAGTATCACAATCAACCACCATCTGTTGAATTGTCCTTTTGAGTCCCTGCCAAAAGAAGTTACATTGTTCCTGGTCATACGTTTTGAGGAACCCAGAGTGCCCTATTGATGAAGAAGCATGGAGTTCATAGAAGAGATAGCCCCATTGAACAGATTGCAACCAATTTGGATCAAGCAGAGAAATAGCTATAAGAGAAACTGGGTCATCAAATGTGCGAGGAGGAGCATCTTCCACCATATTGTCCTTACCCTTCTGGTAAGTGGTCGCATAGTCATAACCCATGAGTTGGATAACCCATTTCAGGTGTGTTGGGGAGGAGACCCGTTGTTCTAGGAAAGTTTCCAGACTCTGGAGATCAGTCTTGATGCAGAAATAATTCCCCAATAGGGATGGTTGCCACTTCTATACTGTATGAAAAATAGTCATCATTTCCTGATGAGAGGTAGATGTAGCTAAATTCTTACCGAAAAGGTCTCTTGAAGGCAACAAGCTCATTGGTTCAACAAAGACACCTGCATATCTATCCAAGGAAGTAGTGGAGACTGTTGATGGGTGCATCTGAATGGAATGGAGTTGAGCGATGACACCATGTGAATTCTTCTTAAGTATTTTTTCCAGGCGATGTGAACTGATGATGCAGAGAGACCTTGGTTGTAAGCCCATAAATTTGTGTTGTGCCCCATTGACTGAAAACTGCATCCAAAGTTCAGCAAAATCCCATAAGATGGGGCCAAGTGTGCGTAACCATTGAACGCCCAAAACCACATCACATCCGCCTAAGGACAAGAAAAGCATGTGAGAGCGCAGGTTATAATATTCCATAGAGATACGCACATTGTGACACTTCCCCTTGCAAGGTACGGTGCCCCCATTGGCAACCATGACTTCAAAGTTGGAGCAAGGATGGACAAAATAATCAGCCTATTTGGCAATCCGAGGATCAATGAAGTTATGAGTGCTACCAGAATCAATGAGTATGGTAAGAAGGAGCTTCTTGAAGTATCCCCTGACTCGCATTGTTTGTGGGGTGGTGACGCAGGTTATAGCATGGACAGAGATCTCGGGTGGGTCGTCCTGAGATGGGGTGTCAACAAGCGGGTGTTGAATGTCGACCTGATCATCTACTATATCTGGAGCTTCTTCATCAAGTTCTGAGGAAGGCGAAGAATCCACATCCAAGAGATAACGCTTTTGTTGAACATATCTATGTCCCCGAGTGAATTTCTCATCACAATTATAACAAAGCCCTTTTTCTCGGTGTGCCTGTATCTCTATTTCAGACAAATGCTTGATAGGAGTTGGTTGAGGAGCAAGCGTGATGGGAGGTCGTTGGGAACCCATTTTTCTGAAGGGAACAAAGGTGGGTTTGGAGCGTTGTTGAGTTGCGATCTTGTCCTCTGCCAACTTAGCCAACCCTAGGACTTCCATCATTGTGTTGGGACAAAACATTTTGACCTCTGAGTGGATTTCATCCTTGAGACCACTGATAAAACAACTCCTATAGAATTCATCAGACAATCCTTCTGTGTGATTGTCTAGTTTCTCAAATTCTGTCTGATACTCTCTCATTGTACCCATTTGGTGAATTTTAGTGAGTGCTCCTGTGAACTCATCAAAAGCACTAGGACCAAATCGTGACAAAAGGAGCTGGCAAAAATCTGTCCAGTTTGGCTCGGGATGAGCTTTGATGTACCAACGGTACCATTGAAGGGCTTCCTGTTCCAAATGAAAGGATGCAAGTGGAACTTTCTGGACATCAAAAGTATTATGTAGACTGAAATATTGTTCTTCTCGGTATATCCATCTAGTCGGATCAATACAATTGAAGCGAGGAAAATCAAGCTTCGGCCCACGAAATTTGCTAGAAGAAGAGAACCCGGTGGCTGCAAAAGATTTTCGTTGTCGGTTATTGTTCATGGCTGAATGCTGAAGATGGAGGCTGAGAAGTTTTTCATTTAGATCTTGGAGTTTGGTTTGGATGGCTGCAAGTGCTTCTTCCATGGTGTTCGCTCCTGTGCGAGTGACAACCATAACCAGTAATTTTATTTTATTTTTTGTGGGGGGAGGGGGCGGAATGGATAGAAAAACACAAACAAGCTTATTTAGTAAGGGGAAATTTGGATTTGGGAAAAACTCGGAGGGGTAGTTGGGGTTTGATTAGGTTTTTGACACTTTCCGAGGGACAGGGAAGCAAAAACAATGGGGATTTCAGAAGCGGGAACTCTATGGTAAAATTTGAAGGCAATCGGGTGAAAATTGAAGAAGTTATGGCAAACCCTAAAAATAGACAAATTTGGGATTTCTGGTCTTGGGAAGTGGAATTTGGGATAGGGTCTTCATGAATGAAATATGCATAATGGGATTGCAGGGATGTTAGTGAAGTTTCAGGGAAAACAGAGTTGAAACAAGGGAGATATGGCCGAAAAACAGTTTTTTTTTTTATCGGAAACAGCGGCGTGGAAGGGATCCACAACAGATGGATCTGCAACGACGTAGAAGGGATCGAAAACAGTTGGATCTGAAACGACAACTAGATTTGGAACGACTTTCAGAATAGATCTAAAACGGCTGGATCTGGAGCGGAAGTGATCAGCAATAGTTTAACTGAAAATAGATATGGACCCCAGGTATGTACGACTTCCTAACAGTTCAGGTGTTTCACTCGGCCACCAATGTTGTCTGACGGCTTGCGTATTGGGGTAGTACCCCTCACTCCACGGCTCAGGTAAAACTGATAACCGCTTTGCCACAAACGAAAGCTTTTGGTTTACCTCACGGGTGGGAACTAGTCAATCAGGTAGGGGTCGTTGCCCTTTTCACTGGCAGGTCCTCTCAATGGGCCAACTACTTTGGGGTTCCTGTGGTACTCCTCACAATGAGTTTTAGGGCTTATGCCCAAGTACTTCCCACAGTTAAGCGGATAGGGATTAATCCCAAATCCGAAGCTGCAATAGATGCAAAAAAAAAATTTGGCAGAAATTTCACCCAACGAGCCCAAGAAAGTGCTCTGATACCAGATGTGATGAACCTGCAATAATTAATTAATGCAAATACACAAGATATCAGAAATAATAGAACTCAGAATCACTTTTATATTGATCACGGGCCACTTCGAGGGGGCAAACTCCTTTGAGCAAACTCAATACAATTAACTTCACAGTGCCTTCATAGGCCTCAACACACACTTATATACTAAGTCTAGGCGTCAATACCATGGGTCAATACTATGTGTTAATACAAACCATGGACTAAGTCTAGGCGCCAATACTATGAGTCAAAACCATGGGATATATAATACTATGGAACGACTTACAAAGCATATGCGTCCAATACTATGGGTCAATACTATAAGCTAATATAAACTATGGATCAACAAATACTACGGGACGACTTACAAAGCATATGCGTCCAACAACAATATACTAACAAAGTAAAGACATGGGTTCCTAACACCATTTCAGTGACTCGGATCCATTTTATCCTTCAGTGATACCAGTTTGCCATATTTTTATTCCTACCCGCATGTTGCATCACTATAGCATGCGTACCCGCGAGTTGTATCCCTATAGCCCACGGGTATCAAGTAAAATGGTAAAAACCACTATTAATTACTTTTTACTCCCAAAAAGCGGTCATTGGGTGACCTTTGGCTCTCCATCTGCCCGAATAACACCTCGATGTGTCCTTTCACCTACCTTTGAGAGAAATATATATTGAGCACATATGGCTTATGGATGGGAGGAAGAGGAGAATAGTAAAGGAACTCTAGTGGATTTTTTCCCTATTTTGAGTCTGCACTCATTGATCCTTGTAGTTGTGAACCAGTTATGTTCACCTTCCAAACTCCTTTCTAGTTTGAGTTTGCCATTCATGGAGGATTGAAGTGGTGGAGGCACAAGTGGATTGATCTAGATCTTGGTTCAGATTGGTTGCCGGCAAGAGGTCGTATCACTTTGTACTTCTTCTTGTTCATTAATAGAAATACTCATATTCTCGTCCATTCATGGTGTGAATGTCATTTATTATACATTGGGTTACATTTGCTTATGATATTATGGACCATTGTTATTGATAATGTTAATGTCATTTATGTATCACATGTACTTGTTAGATATTGGTTGTCAAGACTAATTTGCATATTACAAGTGCTTGGATGTGCGCAAATTGAAAGCTCCAACGGGGATCTACATCAAACGTTGGATCATGGTTGGTTACATTTCTCCATTATTTTAACATTGTCATTTATAATAGCATTGCTTTGAGAATTGAATAGATTTTTGGTAGTCATCTGTCTGTTGTGGTATTTCCAAGCCATAGTGAGTTTTCTCCAATACATGTGTCAACATCAACAATTTACCTTTATTGTGAATAATTAGTCGATGTTGAGTTATTTTAAAACAAATTTAAGTAATTAATTATTTTCATTATTTTGAAGAATCAACAAAGTGTTGAGTTTTTTTGTAAGACAAATAAAAAGTATTTTTCTCATTCTTTTGAAGAACAAGAAAGGGGTGAGTTTCGACTTAGTGCTTGATGGATGGAGACGAGGGATCTAAATACAAAAAGGAGAAGACCATGAGATGTTGGCCTTCAGTCGCTACAATGATCTCATATCCATTAGAATATATTTGGAAGGGAACTCATCTGAATTTGAGCATTAACATCCATATGATCATCATGTAAGATCTCATTCTTGGTCCTATAAGACTTCGAGGGTGTCACTAAAAAGACCTTGTCGATTTTTTGGCCTTTTCGTTGAGTTTGCACAAACTCTGCATAGTTTGTCCTCATCTTAAAAAGTTTTGCATTACGCTCTGCAAAGTCTCCCATCACTCTAATTTTTTGATTTAGCCAAATTTTGCATTCTAAAATTTCATGAGTTAAGGTCTATCTCTTTATGAGAAAAGCCATGTTAACCTTTGTTTTATTTTATCCAAAAACATGAAAATTTTAAAATAAAAATACATTATTTTGAAAATCATTTTATGATTTATAATAGTTTTATTAAAAAAATGGGTTAAATTGTCCAAGAGCCAAAGGACTAGCCAAGTCGACGAACAAGATAAGAATGAAATGCCCTAATATCCATCTATTGATTTATAATAAATGTTTATATCCATTACCTAACGATAATTTGATAGCTTGAATGATTATGGGAATCTCGTTCATTATCCCATTTCAAACTTCTTGGTGGATAATAATCACTAATGTTACTTGTTAATCAGTTTAAATAATGTGTTTCTTATAGTTACTTTATTTTTGGTACATAAAGTTAGGGCGTTACATTATGTTACACATCTCCCCCATACTAGGCTGTAATCACCTCTCTACTCTCGGTGTAATAAATAAGTTAAATTAAGGTAAATAGAAGATAACCCCACCATAAATTTTGACAATGGAGCCACATGCGAGTTAGTATGCACTAATGCAATCACAAGGAAGTTAAATTATATAAATAAATAAATGTTTGGTAAGATGTGGTATGATAATAGCATAATAACATGTTTGTTGTGATAATAACATATTGGATGTGACTATTACTATAAAATACAATTTACATTTTACAATTTTATTAGAATGGGTTGTTGCAAGCTTTATTGAAGTAGGTAGCTTTCACAATTGTCATTGCATGGATTTAATAAATATCTAACTTTCAATTATATGATAAGGCGACAACAATGAAGCTCACTTTTCATGAACTATTCATATATGATTTGATGGTTTTGAACTTGCATGGCTCTGTGCTTCATCCAAGGTCATTTACTGCTTGTGGCCACACCTTTACAATATTCTCCATCCTTTGATAAACATGTCCTACAAATGGATTAACATCTCCAATAAGTTCTCCTATAGTCTCTCTCTAATCTAATGTGACATTTTTACATTGAGAAACAACATGTCCCCCCCTCTCTCTTGATGGTATTTAATGCTCGTGTAAGAATGATCAATCATATGGTCAACATGATGGAAATCCATGTTGATTCGTTGAACGCCAATCACATAGCAATACAATTCCTTAAAGATACGACATTTGTGATGTCGTAGTTGGGTGTAGGTTGGGGATATTAGGTTGAATGGTTGGAGTAAACACCATGTTATGCCTTTTACCAATTCCTTCAGTTGCATGTGCTTTAGAAACTTCCATAACCTAAGGTAGAGTTGTAAGGTGAGCAACACATTATTAAAAATTGACTAGACTTGTTACTTCAATGAAGAAAGATCACTATGGGTTTAAATGTATGCCTACTACTTAATACATACACTCAACTAAATTAGTCGGTGGTGACTTGGTAAGGTTCTTAACATTGAATTTTGCATCCATGGTTATCCATTATGCTAGATACTAGATAGAAAATACTTTTTGTATTAATAAAAAATACACCATATCAAGATTATATCAACTAAAACTCATGGAATCTTACATCCTATATAATGTATTAGCCTTAGTAATCAATTCACTATATATAATGTATTGTCCAGATAATTTATTGGCTTACAACCGAAGGATAACACTCCCTTGCCTACTTCCACAAATACATTAATTAGACTTTCTTTCAACACACAAAATTGTATTATCTACATACACACAACTTTCTCTCATTTTGCAACATATTGAAACTCTATTTGGTGTTTTATTTCCCCCGCTTTGGGGGTATGAGAATGAGGATAGAGGAAGGGGTGACATGCTGGGAGGGACATGTTGATGTATTTGTAACTTCGGAATATATTTCATATATTTATATTGTATTCCTATAGAGATGTTATTATTCCTCTATACGGAAGTGTCGTCATTTATATTGTAAGTGTTGTAACTTATACTTGATGGGTTATTAGACCACCTTGTTGGGGTCAACCCTGTATAAGTCATGTGGCTTAAAGGGTTATTAGACCACCCTATTGGGGTTTGACCCTGTCAGCATTATTTTATGTGGTTAAGTTAAGGCCAACCTAGTAAAGGTTATTAGGAAAGTCAACTCAAGTATAAATAAAGTGCGGGAGGCACTCTATTTGATCATTCACTTTCTCACTCATACTCTCATTGGAGAGTGGCGCACTAGTGGAGGAGGAGAAGCTGCTGCTATGAGAACTATCTCTTATACTTGGGTTGTATCATTTCTAAATCTATCTCTGAGGAAGTTGCGGGGTTTTTCACCTTCTTGGTTTTCCCCGGTGAAACTCTGTGTCTCTTGTGTGCTTGCATTATTGTGTCCATGATTGATATGTTGTAGATATGCTGTACATGGTATTCTCTCAGTTAAGATCCTAGATCAAATTGAAATTTATGAAAAACTAACATGGTATCAGATCTATCCTAAAAGAAGGCATGGTATGGCATTTATGACACTTGTTGCACTTGCTAAGCTAGGGCTTGATATAGCAAAAACCAGTCATCGTAGAAATTTCGCTATAAATACATTTTGGAGAAGGTTCAGGATTTGAAACCTTTACAAGTCGTAGATAACATCCCCATGTACCTTGTGTCCAAAGCACAACTTCTAATTCGCTTTACTTTGTGATTTATGATCAGTACAATCTAGGGTTTCTGCCTCTTCCAGATCTCAGTCATAAACAGGTGACCTAGGAAAAAAGGTCACAATTTGGGCTAGGAAGCTTGTTGTTGCTACAACATCCCCCCCCTATATTTTTTGAAAAAATATTGGGACCCCTCCTTTGTTTTTAAGGAAAAGTTTCCCTAAGGTTATCTGGACATCATAGTCTCTCCTTACTTAGTTTTTTCCCTGAAGAAAAGTCCTTTACTTGTCTTACTTTTTGAGTTATGTCTTTTTTTCCTAAGTAAAACTCAAGATTTTGGGCCACAACGGCGGAAGCTTTGAGCTAAGCTTGTTGCAACAGCGGAAGAGTTATCCCAAGCTTTCCGAAACTGCGGAATTAAAAAGGCTAAGTCAAGCCGCGGCGGAAAACTTATCTTAAAAGACCTCCGAAAGGGAAAAACCTTTGATCAAGTAGACCCGCGGCGGAACAGATTCATCAAGTTTTTCTGCAACGGTGGAATTTTTCGTCTAAACTCTTCGGAAAATATCGGGAACGTACTAGTAAGTCATCTTTGCGAGAAGACTCGCCTATCTCTCTCGCAATAGCGAAGGTCTTCAAGAAACTCTTCCGCACCGATGGGCAGAGTGGTACTTTTTCGGAAGAACTCGGATAACTCTCCTGCAAAGGCGGACAAACTCACTTAAGTTTTCTAATGCGTCGTGGCCTGCTTCCCTTTTGCGGAAACATTCGGACAAATCTCCCGCAACGTCGAGCAAAACTCAGCTTTTCTTTCTGCAAGAGGCGGAAACCTTAACCTAGCCCTTCCGATTTTTGGTGGTCGTATTTATTAAGAAAAGGTTGATTTGACCCATCCGTACACTACCTTAAATCCCGTTTTAATGACTTGCAACCACATGAATAATGGTTCACACGTACCATTTTAATATATAGGGTGTGAACCCCGTTGGTGTTCCATTGTCTCTTGTCGCCCCGAAGCTCTCTTCCCATTTCTGTTCAAAGTCACGAAGCACGTTCCAGGCTCGCAGGCTCTGCAATGAACGCTGGCATCCTCATCCCTTCACAGGTTAGTACCTTCACAGACTTGTTATATTGTGTTCTTCCCGTTTAAAGGGGCATGATCCGTCACTCTTTTTCATCCTAGCCATGGCGGGACTTTCAGAGTAATCATGGATGATAGTCGACCCATGTACACCCCACTAGACGTATGGAAGCCCTAGTTGTGCACGTAAAAGGCCCTAGAATCTCAAGGCTCCCACCGCTTAAGTGTTAGAAGAACCGACAGCATACCTCTGCTCGTCGTAAAAGCCACCTGTTTAGTAATTTCAAGACCAACCTTGCCCGTCCTTGCACCAAGTTATAAGCGTTTTCGCGACTATAGAGTTTTACGTCTTTCTACGCTTGCAGGCCAATTTTTGTCATGTCTTTTATTATAAGCACATAAAATACACAGGCCCACTTTATGTCAATTGCTCTCATGGTTCATAGTTACAGTATTGTTGTGAGGAAAATGCACCTATAGTTCAGGGGAGAAACTACCAACTTACAGGTATGAAAGATATACCTACAAATGTTCTACAAGTACAATAACTAAGTGAAGATATTAAGGTTAGAGAAAGATGAGTACCTTATTAAGAAGGTTGATCCAAGCTTTCATTTCCTTTCTCTTCAATGCTATCCAGTATCGCAATGCCCACACCTACAAAACAACTTGATACCTTTCTCAAATACATTTGACTACATATATAAGACTGATATCCATGACATAATAAGACATCAAACTATAATCAAACAGTAATCAAATCTAAGACACACATGTATAGGTCATATTCGGAAAGGGAAGAACGTCTGATCTTTATTAATGAATGAAGCAAGTACATAAAATTATACCTCCGTTCAAGCTTGGCACTTCACAAAACCTAGATTCAAGTTCTCCTGCTTCTGTTCTCCAAGGATCCCAACCTCTAATCAGTTCTGCTAGGGTTTATCAAAAACTGAGGCACAAGAGAGGGGGATGAGGGTCTCCATTCCTCCAGCATAACATTGTTATAGGTTTTGTCCCCTCACATGGCCCTTCAGGAAGCCATCATAGAGGAAGAAGAGCATGACTCAAACCTACAAAATAAAGACACAATGAAAGGGAACTTCATGCCCAAAGGAGTAAGAACTATAGAATCACTTTTCGATTTGCAAAGCAAGTTCAGGAGACCTGTGAATGCCAAAACCCATAGCTCGGCCATGCAATACGAATTAATAAACTTGGGCACAAAACTTGAACCAAAGTATGTCAATCTTGGTAAATGTTGTACGCCGGAAGAAAGAAGTAGATTCATTAAAATTTTCCAGCAATATAAAGATGTGTTCGCTTGGACCTATGACGATTTGAAGACATAAGACACCCGCATCATTCAACACGTAATACCTATGAAGGAAGGTGTCAAACCTTTTCAGCAACAGTTAAGAAGGATGCATCCGACACTCAAGCCTCTAATACAGAAAGAGATAAAAAAATTGTTGGAGGCAAAGATTATTTTTAAAGTCCGACATTCTGAATGGGTGGCTAATTTAGTCCCTGTGCGGAAGAAATTGGGGGAGATCAGGCTATGTGTAGATTTCTGGAACTTAAACAGAGCTTCCGACAAAGAAAACTATCCGGTACCTCCAATGGAGTAGATATTGAAGATGGTATTAGGATCAGAACTCTTTTCCCTACTATATGGTTTTTCTGGTTACAACCAAGTGCTAGTAATAGAGGAAGACCGACTCAAGACCACTTTTCGCACAAAGTGGGGAACCTTCGCATACCAGAGAATGCCTTTTGGCTTAATTAATGCAGGAGCTACCTTTCAGCGAGCCATGGACATTGCGTTCCGAGGGCTGGGCGGTCAATGTGTAGTAGTATACTTGGATGATGTGACAGTCTTTTCAAAGAAGAGAGAAGACCATGTTTCTCACCTAAAGCAAATCTTTGATCGCTGTAGAAAGTACGACATCTCTCTAAATCCTAAGAAAAGCGTTTTTGCTATTCTTGAGGGAAAGCTGCTCGGTCATGTCATTTCCAAGGAGGGAATCTCAATAGATCAAGAAAGGATTCAAGCTATCAATAAGATTCCCATGCCCCGTAGCAAGAAGTCTATGCAATCATTCATGGGCACCATAAATTTTGTCCGAAGGTTCGTGCCATACTTTGCTCAAATCGTTAAATCTTTGCAACAAATGGTCGAGCAGAGTGTACAATTTAAGTGGACAGACTTGGAAAGGGTTGCATTCAAAGGAATCAAAGCTGCTATAGCCAAGGCACCTTCTTTAAGAAGTCTATATTTTGATAAAGATTTTATAATGTACACAATTTCTTGTGATAACTCTCTCGCAACTGTGCTTACTCAAAAGACGGAATCAAGAGATGAATATTCAATTTCTTTTATGAGCACTGGTCTGCAAGGCGTTGAACTAAACTATCCCATGGTAGATAAGCAAGCATATGCATTTTTCAAGGCAGTGAAGCAGTTCAGGCCGTATATTCTAAAAAATAGAACTAAAGTCATAGTCCCTCATCCTGCTGTCAGGTCTCTTTTCGTTCAGAAAGAATTGGGAGAAAGAAGAGGGAATTGGGTCACTGCTCTCCAAGAGTATGACTTAGAATTCAAGCCGACTAGCATCATCAAAGGTCAAGGTCTATGCAAGCTACTTACTCAAATCCTAACTGACGAAGAGCTAGATTGGATAAATGAAGCTGAGCTGAATGTGATATACGTATGTCCAATTTTTACGGCCCCATGTTATAGGTCAAACTTGCACCTCTCCGTCCGTGATCACCCTGAGCTGCTGATCACACAAAAGGACAACTTGGATGGAGGAGCATGTTGACCTTTGATGATATGTCAACTCATTCCATTTCCTGAAAATATTGGAAAACCCCAAAAAATATCATTTTGAGATATGAGCGCTACTCTACTCAAAGAGACTAGCGCCCATACGCTACTCCACTGTATAATAGTAGCGCCCATATCCAAGTATACGCTACTCCAGTGTAGCATAGTAGCGCTCACAATTTTAAATCGATTGAGCGCTAGTTGTTAAACACTAGGGGAGCGCCCTATATGCTACTCCACTGAAGAAGAGTCGCGTACATCTTAAAAGATGATTAAAAAATAAATTAATTCATCGAGGAGGATTAGTTGATGGTAGTTTCCTAACTCCCCCAACTTCCTCCATAACTACATATCGACCTGAACTGCTTCTTTAATCCTATAAATACCAAGAAGGTTAAAGGAGAAGGGTTAGAAATTGGAGTTAGTGAGATTGATTAATGGAAAAACTTTGAAGAAGCTTGCATTGGAGGAGTTGTTGCTGAAGACATCCAAGCCAGAGAAGAGCCAAAGCCCAGAATCTAGTTGCAGGAGCCTGTTTCATGATCAGGTATACTTGTACATCATTCTACTTTTGACAAATAAAGGTTGAAGTTTTTTTCTTGTTCCAATTTGAATGTGTTATGAAATGACATTTTAATTTGGATCTGTTTTGGTCAATGCTGAATGTTAAACATTGTTTTTGTTTCTTTCAAGCTTTACATATTGCCCAAAATGTTTTGAGAAAGGTATTGTTATTGCAGGTTTGCCAAAGGAAAGGTGGATTTGGAAGTTGAACACGGGATCAAGTCAAGGCTAGGATCAGACTTCGATTAAAAGGTGTGTTCCCAAGATCTACAACTTCTTTCTTTTTGTAAATGTCTTTGTAATAGCATCAATACACTTACCTGTCACCCCAACCAAGTTGATAGCATTAGTTTCCTTGCTATAGGGTAGAAATTCCCGCCAACACCCCAGAGTCTTGGTATAGAGACCTAGTACATTACTTACAGTCAGGTTACTTACTAGAACATTGGAGTCCGAAGCGAAGGAGATCCCTCTATCTTAAATCAACAGCTTATTAGATCATTGAAGGAGTACTCTTCAGGAAGAACTATGATGGCATTTATCTCAGATGTTTAGAAAAGGAAGATGTTATTAACGTGGTCAAAGAACTACTTGATGGACCTGCTGGATGACATGTTGAAATACTGAGAGGGGGGTGAATCAGTATTTTCCAATTATAAAATTTTAATTGAGAGCAAGTTGCTAATCAGCAATCATAGCAGCATATCATCAACAATCATAAAAAAAACCAAGATGCACAGTACAAAAGATTTTTACGTGGAAACCCAAGTCCTGGGGGTAAAACCATGGAAGCCTTTTATGATAAAATTTGACCCAGCAACAACTGGGGTTACAAATTTAATACAACTTCTCCATCTACAACTGGAAGGGGCTACAACCCCTAGGCTTTGTCAGCTGCAACTGATGAGCTGCTACAACAGCTCAGCTCACAAAATTGTGAGCCCTAGCACCACCCTACCAGCCTGTAGAGAAAGATTGTTGAACCTGTGGACCTGTCAAACAACAAACCCTGTACTCTCTGCTGCTAATAACCTCTGTTCACTGTTCACTGCCAAATCATCACTGTATGCCCAATTTCTGCTCATTCCCAATGTCTGCTCATTCAACAGCTTGTTACTGTAAGACCATCCCTAGTCTGAAGAATTCGGGTCTGCTGTCACTGTCATGTCACCTTGTTGTTCTAGTCAATGTGATGTCACTGTCAAGTCTGTCACTATAAAATCAAATCAACTGTCACTGCTGTCACTTGTCAAATCACAATCTTCATCAAGTGTATCAGCAAGTATGCATCATCATCATCAAGGTCTGTCTGAACATGTCCTCAATGTCTCAAGATCAACAAGTTCTGTAACTTCCTCATAGGGTTTGCATCATCAAAGTATGCACCATCATCATTTTACACATCAATGCACCACTGTACTTATTGTACTTACATCACTGTACATACTTCTGAATACATCACTATACAGTATACATCTACCACTGTATATCTGTCATTGTATACATTATTGTGTATGCTTCACTATACACGTGTTCATCACTTGCTCACACATTACTGTACATATAAATATATATACTTGTACTGTTCATTATCTTTTATACATACCTTATTATTGCAGACAACCTCAGACTGTGTACATACTTCAATTCCAGACTGTAGATGAAAAGTGCAGCAGTAGCATATCCATTACTGTTTGTGTAACTGGAACTAGGGCATCATCCAAGTCAGGATCTCTACTGCTGCTGAGTGGTGTGAAAGAACCTTCAACACTGGATCTAACTTGTCATCAATCCTATGCTTTTACTGGCATCTCTGTCAAGACTCAGCTATCAATCTGAAGCTACTCTGACCACTATCCCAAATCAACTTTTGCTTGTCATCATCTGCTCATGTTTTCAAAGGTATGTCAGTCATCAAAGGTCTGCTGTTCATTTCATCTGAGATCTGCTGTCATGTCAAAAGTCTGTTCACAAGACTGTTTGAGAGATAATAACCAGCGATGAAAGATGATAAGTGATGACAGTGGTTTGATCCTGTAACTCAGCCACACGCCTCCTCAATGAATCCTCGCGATGTTGTCCATAAACCGGTTCATATCTGTGTGTAATGACTCCCCTCACGTCTCTTGCAACAATATATGATGGCAGCCTCACCAGAAGAAGATTCAAAATAAAGCCACAGAACTTTCCACACCTGCTGTTCGGATGCCTTAGAAAATCAGACCTTTAGTACTATGGTAACCCGAACTAGAAGGCAGCCCAAAAAGAGTGCTTATTGAGGCAAACCAAATATCAGAACAAAGATGATACTAATACTATTGCATAAAACCGAAAATATGCTTCCTTCTGGGCCTGCGGATTCTTTATTTCATGCACTGTAACCTTCTACTGCTCCCTCAGAGAATTGATCCGAATTTCAGAGCTAAGGATGGATAAAAAAATTGATGCAAATCTGTAACTTGAAAAATCAGAGTTAAAAACCATGCTGCGGCTTCTTCAGGAGGCTGTCAAATTCAAGGCATGTTAAAAAGAAACTTCAAAGCATGGCTGCCTCATCCATGAAATTCAGAGATGATGATCTCATAACACTACAGCAGCTGTAGCAGCCCGAAAATATCTTCTACTGTGACCCCCGAAAATCAGATATATTATGTTCAGAATTTGCCCTTTTACTGAGGCTGCCTGGAGATGCAAGAAAAATATTTCACTTCAAATTTACTGTGGCTGCTACAGTATACCTGAAAATTTTAGAGCTCCACCGAAAATCTCCACACCCCAAAATGACATGTCATTTGACTGGTATTTATAGTGGTTTTTTTTTTTTTTTAAATAATTTGGAGCCGACATTCCAAAAATAATATAATTTTTTAAATTTTAATTTTAATTTATTTGGAGCTGACTTTGCATGGGGTTTTTAATATTATTTTGAAATTTATTTATGGAGCCGACCTTCAAAAAAATTATAATTTTTAAATTTTAATTTGAATTTATTTTGGAGCCGACTTCTTGTAATTTTAAATTTATTTTTATTCAACAAAAAATTACTTAGTCAACTTCTGCATGGGGTTTTTAATATTATTTTGAAATTTATTTATTTATTTATTTATTCAAAAATAGTAAATAACTCATCAGATGGCCAAGGGCTTCACCATTCAAGGATTTTATGCCATGATAATGTCTTCTCAATGGCTTAATGATACCACAATACAATCAACTTTTTGAGGCCATCTTCAAAGTGTATAAGTGGTGTAGGAGTATTAAGGACTTAATCAAGGGCTTCATTAAAATGTTTTGAGCTTCAACATTACTATCTAAGAGCCACCAAATGTGTGAGTTAAAGACCCAATCCTCCTAGGGCACCACGAACACCAACATACCACCATTTGTATGGGCTTCCTCAAATTTTTGAGGGCTTCTTCATCATGTGTGTGGGATTCTCATCCACATGATCATGGGCTACATCAAGGTACCTTCATTTCCAAGTGTGTGGACTTCATGACCCCATCAAGGGCTTCTCCATATGGCGATGTGGGTTCCTTAACCTATTTGATTGCAAATAGTGGACATCAAGGTCTTCTCCATATGACGATGTGGGTTCCTTGACTTTATTAAGTCATTTATGGCATCTTCACATACAAGAGATCCATGACTTCAACAGGGGTTGCAAGGTCATCAATCCACTAAGTGTGGAACCAAGGACTTCTTCAAACCTTCTTCAACCCAACAAGGACACTTCCTAGGGTACTAGGGCATAGGTTGTGGTATGGGGGACCAAGGAAACAACTTAGGGGTACTTAAACACTCTAAAGGGTGTTCAGGGATTTTTCCAATGTCCATAGGCCTCCAAGGGCTTCAATCTTGGGCTTGGATAGAGTCAAAAGGTCTCCTCTTGACACAGACAACCACAAATCAAACACTAACCCTCAGGGGCTCCACAAGGGGCACCAAGACTCAACTGTTGGCATCAATGACCAGGAACTGTTGGAATCAATGACAACCTAATCAACAATCTCCCCCTTTGACATTGATGACAATACTCAGGCTCCCCCTGAGAATAGGCTCCCCCTATTCACAACTTCTCTCCCCCTTTGGCATCAATGGCAAAGGGTACTACCTTGAAGTAACACTCCCCCTCAGAACATGCTCTCCCAAACACCAGGCACTTCTGTGTGAAGAAGAAGAATCAATTTAGTGGGAATAAGGAATGACCCCCAATTTTTCTTGGAGGTACTCAAATGTCCCTTTAGGAAGTGGCTTGGTGAATATATCTGCTATCTGCTCCTTTGTCTCAATACATTCCAACCTGATGTGCTTTTCTGTGACCTGTTCACGAAGAAAGTGATATTTGATAGGGATGTGCTTTGTCTTGGAGTGCATGACCGGATTCTTGGAGATGCTGATGGCACTTGTGTTGTCACATAGAATTGGAATCGGCTCATCATATGTTACTTGTAGGTCTTGCAGGTTCTGTTTCATCCAAAGGATTTGAGTACAACATGCTGCTGCTGCTATATATTCTGCTTCTGCTGTTGACAAGGATAGTGAGGATTGCTTTTTGCTAGACCATGATACCAGACAGTTTCCTAAGAAAAATGCTGCACCGCTTGTGCTTCTTCTATCATCCACACATCTTGCCCAATCCGCGTCTGAATAAGCTAATAAGTCCAACTCATTTCCTTTTGAATACCATAATCCAAAGTCCATAGTTCCTTTAAGATATCTGAAGATTCTTTTGATTGCAATAACATGAGTTTCCTTCGGAGCTACTTGAAATCTTGCAACCTATCCAACAGCTTGCATCACATCTGGCCTTGAAGTTGTCACATACAGTAGACTACCAATCATTGACTTGTAATGTTTTTGATCCACTGCATTTGATTCATCGTCTTTGGTTAACTTGCAGCTAGTAGTCATAGGAGTGCTCACAGGCTTACAATCTTCCATCTTGAACCTCTTCAACATTTCTTTAATGTACTTGGTCTGAGAGATGAAGATGCCTTCTTCACATTGTGATATCTGAAGTCCCAAGAAGAAGGTCAGTTCACCAAGTAGCGACATCTCAAATTCGTTTTGCATAACCTTGGCAAATTGTTGGCTCAGAGTATCATTATCACTACCAAAGATAATATCATCAACATACACTTCAACAATAATTATGTTGTTATGATCAATCTTGATATACATATTGCTGTCTACAGTTCCCCTTTTGAACCCTTGTTTCTGCAAGTAACTGTCCAATTTGGAGTACCAAGCTCTAGGAGCTTGCTTTAACCCATATAGGGCCCTTTTTAATCTACACACATAGTCCTTGTTTGCTGATAGTTGGAATCCTTCTGGCTATTCAATGTAGAGTTCTTCTTCTAGTTTGCCATTCAAAAAGGCTGATTTGACATCCATTTGATACACTTTGATGTTTTTAGCACAAGCATGGGCCAATGTCATTCTTATAGCTTCCATTCTGGCTACTGGAGCAAATGTTTCTTCAAAATCTATCCCTTCGATTTGAGCATATCCTTTGCAAACCAATCTTTCCTTGTTTCTGATTACCTGTCCATCTTCATTCAGCTTATTTCTGAAAATCCATTTTGTGCCAATCACATTTTTGTCCTTCGGTCTAGGAACAAGTTCCCATGTTTCATTTTTCTCGATTTGATCAAGTTCTTCTCCCATGGCTTTGACCCAATGTTCATCTGCACTAGCTTCCGCAAAGTTACTCGGCTCAACTGTAGATAGTAGTGAGAAATATACTTGTTCTGGTCTTCGGACTTGTCTTCGATCTTTTCTGGTTTCTATGCCGGCATTTTTGTCACCAATAATCAATTCCTGTGGATGATTCTTTTGATACCAATTCTTAGGAGAGTTTTGTTGTTCTTGCTGTTGATCCTGTACTTGTTGATCGTGTGTAACTTTTGGCTGAATTTTTCTCTGTTCTTCTTCTTCTTCTTCTTCTTCTACTTCATCATCATCATCTTCTTCTTCATGATCTTCTGAGTCTTCCTGACATTTTGGTAGGCTCGATTCATCAATCTTTACATTGATGCTTTCCACTATCTTACCTAATCTCAGGTTGTAACACTTGTAGGCCTTTCTTGTGGATGAGTACCCAACAAATATTCCTTCATCTGCACGAGATTCAAATTTTCTAATCTTCTTATCATCTCTTCTGATATAGCACCTGCTTCCGAACACTCTGAAGTGTTGAACATTAGCTGTTCTTCCTGTCCATAGCTCATAAGGAGTTTTATCAGCGTTGCTTCTGAGCAATCCTCTGTTCATAATGTGGACTGTTGTATGTACTGCTTGAGCCCAAAAAATTTCGCTTAGCTTAGCTTCATTCAACATAGTTCTGGCCATTTCTAACACTGATCGGTTCTTCCTTTCTGCTACTCCATTCTGCTGAGGTGTTCTGGCAACTGAAAATTGTCTTTTTATACCATTTTCTTCACAGTACTGATAAAATTCATTTGATGTGAATTCTCCGCCATTATCGGATCTGAGACACTTGATTCGTTTACCTGTTTCATTTTCAACCTGTTCTTTAAAGATCTTGAAGCATTCAAAGGCTTCCGATTTCCTGTTAAGAAGGCATACCCATGTCATCCTGGAGTAGTCATCAATGAGCAGCATGAAGCATTCTTCACCATCCAATCCTTTATTCTTGGTTGGCCCACATAGATCAGTGTGGACAAGCTCTAAGGGTTTTGTAGACGAGTATTCCTTTGTCTTGAAATTGGCTTTCGTAAGTTTCCCATGCTGACAATGCTTGCAGATAGTGTCAGAAGGCTTTGTAATATGTGGCATGTTCCTTATGGCTTGCTTCTTGCTGATCTTGACCAGATTATCAAAATTTACGTGTCCCATTCTTCTATGCCATAACCAATTCTCATCTTCTTTTCTTAGGTGACATTTCTCTTCCTTGATCTCATCCAGAACATATATGTTGTTTGGAGTCCTGGTAGCGGTAGCCACTAACTTTCCTGATCCTTCTTTTATTATTTTGCAGGACTTTGAGTTGAATGTAAGTTCATGTCCCTGATCACACATCTGACTAACACTCAACAGATTATGCTTCATACTCTCGACAAACAACACATTTTCTGCTACTGTATCTTTGCCACCAAGATTTACTGTACCTTTTCCAACAACTTTTGCTGATTTGTTATTTCCAAAAGAGACAGATCCTTTATCTTTTTCAAGAAACATGAAAGCACCTTTGTTACCTGTCATATGCCTGGAACAACCACTGTCAACATACCATTTGTTGCTACCAGTTTGAGCTTGAGCTTGAAGAGCTATCCCACATTCATGAGTATTCAGATTGTTCTTTTGTCTGATCCATACTTTTTGCTGGTCACCCGTTTGATTGCTTGATACTTGTTTAGTGCCTGTAGGAGGGATTGTCATTCTGCAATTCCTGGCTGTATGCCCAAATTTGTTGCATTTCTGGAATTCGACTTCAGAATCCAAAGGAGAAAAACTGTTGTTGTTTTGTTGCCATCTAGAATTTTCATACCTGTTCCTGTTTCCTTCATATCTTCCTTTTATACAATTCATCACTTTATGCCCAAATATTCCGCAAGAAAAACAATAACCATAAAACGAATATACATACCTGGGAACAAATGGTCTTCTTGGAGGTGTTGCCCATCTGAAACTTTGATTTTCAACTGGAGTCCATTCTGAGATTGGTTGTCTAGGTTTAAATGGTCTTCTTAGAGGTGCTGTCAATTTAACATGTTGATTTTCAACTGGAGCCTGTTCTGATTGTTGTTTTGGCTAATATATGGGTACTTCCTGGATGACAGGGTTTTTGATAACTTCTGGTTTATCTTCAGCTGTCTTAGAACTTGAACCTTCATCATTATGCTTCTTATAACCAAGACCTATTCTGTCGAAGTATGGCTTTTGATTATTGATGATCTGATCAAGTATCTTGGAACTGTTGTCATAGCCTTGACTCACATTTTTCTTTTGTAGTTGAGTTCTTAGAGTCACTATCTCCCCCATTAGTCTCTCACTCTCATTCATACTTTCTTCTAGTTGTTTTCTGAGATTGTCTTGAATTCTTTTGGCTTCTTCTAATTGAATAGTTAGACTTTGAATGAGTTGATTTGCTTCTTCAGATATCTGAGGTCTTTCTCGTAACTCCTGTATCTCCTTTTTAAATAGTTTATTCTTTTTCCTTTCTCTTATCAGCTCTTTCAAGGCACTTATCAATTCTTCCTCCAGGTCTACTTCACCTTCTAAATCGGATTCTTCTTTGTTTTCGGTGATCTCATCTGAGTCTTTTGAATCAACAGCCATGAAGAGTACCCTTTTTGATTCGTTATCACTGTTGCTGTCCGAATCACTATCACTATCTGAGTCATTGTCAGAATCTTTATCTGATGAGCTGGTGTTTCTTTTAGAGTAGAGACTTTTCTTCTTTGCAAACCTTCCATTTTTCTTTCCTTTGAAATTCCTGTATTTCTTATGTTTCTTGAAACCGTCATCACTATCAGAGTATTTTGCATAGGGACATTTTGAAGCAAAGTGACCTATTTTACCACATGAAAAACACTTAAGAGGTAACTTACCTTTGTACTTACCTGTGCCTCTTTTGAGCTTTCTTACGAAGTTTGCTATCTCCTCATCATCTGAATCATCACTGCAGTTGAAGTGGTATGTTGTCTTTGATTTGGATTTTATTTCTGAATTGTCCTTCTTGGCTTGTTTTTCTTTCATTGCTTGCTTGGAGGAAACTTTAAAGGCTGCTTCTTTTCTAGGTGAGTCTTCATCTTCTAATCTCATTTCATAAGCCACAAGTGTCCCATGTAGCTGGTCTACTGTCATAGTATCCAAGTTAGTCCTTTCTTCCAAGGCTGAGATTTTAGGATTGAATCTGTTGGGAAGCGTTCTTAGTATCTTTTGAACAACAACTGATTCTTCAACCCTTTCACCCAGGCCTCTGATAGTATTTACAAGTTCATCAATTCGAAGAAAATAGGTTGCAATATTCTCGTCATCCTTCATCTTTAGATGTTCGAATTGTCCTCTGTAGGTTTGGAGTTTGGCTTCTTTGACCTTTTTGTCCCCTTCGTAGATGGTCTTGAGTTTGTCCCACATTTCCTTAGCAGAAGTACATTGCATGACTTTGATAAAGACCGATTCATCCAATGCACTCGAAATATGGTTCGTGGCTTTTGAATTTGTATTATAACGAACTAAGTCATTTGGATCTGTTGGTGGGGGTGTTGGTACTTTATATCCATTTTCAACTATTTTCCATACATGTACTCCTTGAGCTAGCAGAAAAGATTTCATCCGTATACTCCAAAAGGTATAGCCAGTCCCATCAAACATGGGTATTCCATTTTTACTGTGCTTGACAAACTTGCCCATAATTTCCTTCCAGTGATTAGATTGTTCTTGAAGGAACCTGCTCTGATACCAATTCTTGAAATACTGAGAGGGGGGTGAATCAGTATTTGCCAATTATAAAATTTTAATCGAGAGCAAGTTGCTAATCACCAATCATAGCAGCATATCATCAACAATCATAAAAAAAAACAAGATGTACAGTACACAAGATTTTTACGTGGAAACCCAAGTCCTGCGGGTAAAACCACGAAATCCTTTTATGATAAAATTTGACCCAGCAACAACTGGGGTTACAAATTTAATACAACTTCTCCAGCTACAACTGGAAGGGGCTACAACCCCTAGGATTTGTTAGCTACAATTGACGAGTTGCTACAACAGCTCAGCTCACAAAATTGTGAGCCCTAGCACCACCCTACCACCCTGTAGAGAAAGATTGTTGAACCTGTGGACCTGTCAAACAACAAACCCTGTACTCTCTACTGCTTACAACCTATGTTCATTGTTCACTGCCAAATCATCACTGTATGCCCAATTTATGCTCATGCCCAATGTCTGCTCATTCAACAGCTTGTTACTGTAAGACCATCCCTAGTCTGAAGAATTCGGGTCTGCTGTCACTGTCATGTCACCTTGCTGTTCTAGTCAATGTGATGTCACTGTCAAGTCTGTCACTATAAAATCAAATCAACTGTCACTGCTCTCACTTGTCAAATCACAATCTTCATCAAGTGTATCAGCAAGTATGCATCATCATCATCAAGATTTGTCTGAACATGTCCTCAATGTCTCAAGATCAACAAGTTCTGTAACTTCCTCATAGGGTTTGCATCATCAAAATATGCAGCATCATCATAAGATAGCATGCACCATCATCATTTTACACATCAATGCACCACTGTACTTATTGTACTTACATCACTGTACATACTTCTGAATACATCACTATACAGTATACATCTACCACTGTATATTTGTCATTGTATACATTATTGTGTATGCTTCACTATACACGTGTTCATCACTTGCTCACACATTACTGTACATATAAATATATATACTTGTACTATTCATTATCTTTTATACATACCTTATTACTGCAGACAACCTCAGACTGTGTACATACTTCAATTCCGGACTGTAGTTGAAAAGTGCAGCAGTAGCATATCCATTACTGTTTGTGTAACTGGAACTAGGGCATCATCCAAGTCAGGATCTCTGCTGCTGCTAAGTGGTGTGAAAGAACCTTCAACACTGGATCTAACTTGTCATCAATCCTATGCTTTTACTGGCATCTCTGTCAAGACTCAGCTATCAATCTGAAGCTACTCTGACCACTATCCCAAATCAACTTCTGCTTGTCATCATCTGCTCATGTTTTCAAAGGTATGTCAGTCATCAAAGGTCTGCTATTCATTTCATATGAGATCTGTTGTCATGTCAAAAGTCTGTTCACAAGACTGTTTGAGAGATAATAACCAGCGATGAAAGATGATAAGTGATGACAGTGGTTTGATCTCGTAACTCAGCCACACGCCTCCTCAATGAATCCTCGCGATGTTGTCCATAAACCGGTTCATATCTGTGTGTAATGACTCCCCTCACGTCTCTTGCAACAATATATGATGGCAGCCTCACCAAAAGAAGATTCAAAATAAATCCACAGAACTTTCCACACTTGCTGTTCGGATGCCTTAGAAAATCAGACCTTTAGTACTGTGGTAACCCGAACTAGAAGGCAGCTCAAAAAGAGTGCTTATTGAGGCAAACCAAATATCAAAACAAAGATGATACTAATACTGTTGCATAAAACCGAAAATATGCTTCGTTATGGGCCTGCGGATTCTTTATTTCATGCACTGTAACCTTCTGTTGCTCCCTCAAAGAATTGATCCGAATTTCAGAGCTAAGGATGGATAAAAAAATTGATGCAAATCTGTAACTTGAAAAATCAGAGTTAAAAACCATGCCGCGGCTTCTTCAGGAGGATGTCAAATTCAAGGCATGTTAAAAAGAAACTTCAAAGCATGGCTGCCTCATCCACGAAATTCATAGATGATGATCTCATAACACTACAGCAGCTGTAGCAGCCCGAAAATATCTTCTACTGTGACCCCCGAAAATCAGATATATTATGTTCAGAATTTGCCCTTTTACTGAGGCTGCCTGGAGATGCAAGAAAAATATTTCACTTCAAATTTACTGTGGCTGCTACAGTATACCTGAAAATTTCAGAGCTCCACCAAAAATCTCCACACCCCAAAATGACATGTCATTTGACTGGTATTTATAGTGGTTTTTTTTTTTTAAATAATTTGGAGCCGACCTTCCAAAAATAATATAATTTTTTAAATTTTAATTTTAATTTATTTGGAGCCGACTTTGCATGGGGTTTTTAATATTATTTTGAAATTTATTTATGGAGCCGACCTTCAAAAAAATTATAATTTTTAAATTTTAATTTGAATTTATTTTGGAGCCGACTTCTTGTAATTTTAAATTTATTTTTATTTAACAAAAAATTACTTAGCCGACTTCTGCATGGGGTTTTTAATATTATTTTGAAATTTATTTATTTATTTATTTATTTATTTATTCAAAAATAGTAAATAACTCATCAAATGACCAAGGGCTTCACCATTTAAGGATTTTATGCCATGATAATGTCTTCTCAATGGCTTAATGATACCACAATACAATCAACTTTTTGAGGCCATCTTCAAAGTGTATAAGTGGTGTAGGAGTATTAAGGACTTAATCAAGGGCTTCATTAAAATGTTTTGAGCTTCAACATTACTATCTAAGAGCCACCAAATGTGTGAGTTCAAGACCCAATCCTCCTAGGGCACCACGAACACCAACATACCACCATTTGTATGGGCTTCCTCAAATTTTTGAGGGCTTCTTCATCATGTGTGTGGGATTCTCATCCACATAATCATGGGCTACATAAAGGTACCTTCATTTCCAAGTGTGTGACTTCATGACCCCATCAAGGGCTTCTCCATATGGCGATGTGGGTTCCTTAACCTCTTTGATTGCAAATAGTGGACATCAAGGTCTTCTCCATATGATGATGTGGGTTCCTTGACTTTATTAAGTCATTTATGACATCTTCACATACAAGAGATCCATGACTTCAACAGGGGTTGCAAGGTCATCAATCCACTAAGTGTGGAACCAAGGACTTCTTCAAACCTTCTTCAACCCAACAAGGACACTTCCTAGGGTACTAGGGCATAGGTTGTGGTATGGGGGACCAAGGAAACAACTTAGGGGTACTTAAACACTCTAAAGGGTGTTCAGGGCTTTTTCCAATGTCCATAGGCCTCCAAGGGCTTCAATCTTGGGCTTGGACAGAGTCAAAAGGTCTCCTCTTGACACAGACGACCACAAATCAAACACTAACCCTCAGGGGCTCCACAAGGGGCACCAAGACTCAACTGTTGGCATCAATGACCAGGCACTGTTGGCATCAATGACAACCTAATCAATAGGACATTACTCCGGGGACACTACAACCCACAAAATTCTCAGAGCAGGGTGTTATTGGCCTACTCTCTTTAGGGATTCCCATGCCTATGTCAGAAATTGCGATATATGTCAAAGAAGCACTGGAAAGCTACCTAAAGCAGCAGGTCCCTTGCAGCCAGTTATCATCACTTAACCATTCGAGCAATGGGGTATATATATAATTGGGGAAATAAAACCTAACTCTTTGCTGCAGCATCGGTACATTTTGACCGCTACAGATTATTTACAAGATGGGCCGAAGCTATTCCCCTACGGAAAGCTAACGAGGATACGGTCATCAAATTTTTGGAAGAGAACATCATAACGAGGTTTGGGGTTCCAATTTCTCTAGTTTTTGATAATGCACCTTATTTCTCGTCAATAAAGATTAATGAATTCGTGTATGAAAGAGGAATTAAATTACATTATTCATCCAATTACTACCCCCAGGGAAACGATTTAGCTAAATCGACCAATAAAAATCTCATCCGAATCCTGAAAAAAATCGTGATTGAAAATAAAAAAAGCTGGCACACAGCCCTCCCTCACGCCCTATGGGAAGACAGGGTAACGCACAAAAATGCCTTAGGAGCTTCCCCTGTCAACCTGGTCTATGGAAAAGAAGCTATTCTCCCTCCGAATATATTACTCCCATCCTTGAAGTTGGCCCAATCCTCCTGTGGTTCTAGCAGTCAAGCCCTACAGTCCAGGATTGATACCCTGTTAAAACTAGAAGAGTCATGGGAAAAGGACAAGGAACGGTTTCATCATCACCAAGACATAGTCAAACGATGGTTTGATAAAAGAAAATCTGGGAAGAGGAATTTTGAAGTAGGAGACTTAGTCCTCAAATGGGACCACCAACACGACGGTAAGGGAATGCACACAAATTTTCAGCACCTATGGCTTGGCTCTTATCAAATTTCTAAAAAACTTGGTCCATCAACCTATAAAGTGAAAGATTTACAAGGAGAGGAACTAAACCTCCCTCTCAATGGCCTTGCCCTAAAACAATAGTTTACCTGATTTCTGAAGGCTTTTCTGTACATAAATAAAACATTGTTTTTCTTTTTTGTTTTGCTCTTCTTTTCTTTTGCTTCATTTTAAATTACTTTGATTACCTTTGGTTTTCCAGTCAGCTCGATCCATTTTCTTTTATTTGTTTTGTTTTCCCTTTTGATTAGGTTCTTTACTTGAAATAAAGCCAAACTCAAATCATGGTGTAGCTGAATGAATGAGACTCCAAAGAACTCAAAAGGATGGTCATAAGAAGCCCACCAATAAAGGGAATACATATTTGTAACTTTGATTTCACTGATTGGTTTCTTAGAATGCAGTGATCCTCTTTCCTGTTTGGTCAAAATAACCCCTGTCAAATAGATAAAATCTAGCATTTCCGTTTGACTATCTTAGGGCCCATTCACCCTAACATTAATAGCTATCTCCAGAAGTTAACTATGGCAGAACCCATGGAGAGGAAGCATGTCTCACAGATACATGGTATTTAAAATGAGCTCATGCTGCAAGTAAAGCCAAAAGGCATATGTCAAAGAGTCTGGTTTCCAGAAATTCTTGCCTCAATTAAAGCATGGTTGAGAAAATAAAAGGAAGCTGAAGGAAGATGTTCTAATAAACCATCCCAGCAAGGTTCTTCTCCATCCGTGAATCATGAAATCAAATCTTCTGTTCACACAAAAGGAAACTTTTGATTGAAGAACTTATATCGAAATTTTGAAAGCAGGAGAAACTTATTTCTAGAAGACTCAAAGTGGCTAAAAGTCGTGAATTAAAGAAACATCTAAAAGGATGTAAAAGCATGGGAATGAGGAACAAACGAATGTGCCTATGAGATTTTGTCACGATCCTGTGGAGTCCTATACTAGTAAGCTTCTATAGACAGATTTTTTTATTTTTTTTTAAATCCCACAATTCGGCCCTTAGAGAGTTTTAAAGAAATATGAGTCAAAGTTGCCTTCCCCCTTTATCACCATCACAATAAGACTGATCACTGCATTCCTCGAAGCTGAACTATGGAGACATCTGGTTGCACATGTAATCAACACTTTGAAAGTTTCCTGACCTTTAGACGAGTTTGTTTCAGAGATCTGTGTTCGCCAGCGAATCGCCATTTGTTGTCGCTACAACATCCCCCCCTAGATTTTTTGAAAAAATATTGGGGCCCCTCCTTTGTTTTTAAGGAAAAGTTTCCGTAAGGTTATCTGGACATCATAGTCTCTCCTTACTTAGTTTTTTCCCTGAAGAAAAGTCCTTTACCTGTCTTACTGTTTGAGTTATGTCTTTTTCACCTAAGTAAAACTCAAGATTTTGGGCCACAATGGCGGAAGCTTTGAGCTAATCTTTCTGTAACGGCGGAAGAGTTATCCCAAGCTTTCCGAAACTGGGGAATTAAAAAGGCTACGCCAAGCCGTGGCAGAAAACTTATCTTAAAAGACCTCCGAAAGGGTGAAACCTTTGATCAAGTAGACCCGCGGCGGAACAAATTCATCAAGTTTTTCCGCAACGACGGAAGTTTTCATCTAAACTCTTCCACAAACATCGAAAACGTACCAATAAGTCATATTTGTAGGAAGACTCTCCTATCTCTCCTGCAATAGCGAAGGTATTCAAGAAAGTCTTCTGCACCGACAGGCAGAGTGGCACTTTTTGGAAGAACTCGGATAACTCTCCCGCAAAGGTGGACAAACTCACTTAAGTTTACCGATGCGTCGCGGCCCGCTTCCCTTTTGCGGAAACATTCAGACAAATCTCCCACAACGACGGGCAAAACTCAGCTTTTCTTTCCGCAGGAGGCGAAAACCTTAACCTAGCCCTTTTGATTTTTGGTAGTCGTATTTATTGAGAAAAGGTTGATTTGACCCATCCGTAAACTACCTTAAATCCGGTTTTAATAACTTGCAACCACCCTAATAATGGTTCGCACATACCGTTTTAATATATAGGGTGTGAACCCTATTGGTGTTCCATTGTCTCTCGTCGCCCCGGAGCTCTCTTCCCATTTCCGTTCAAAGTCACGAAGCACGTTCCAGGCTCGCAGGATCTACAACAAACGCCGGCATCCTCATCCCTTCACAGGTTGGTACCTTCACAAACCTTTTTATATTGTGTTCTTCCCGTTTAAAGGGGCATGATCTGTCACTCTTTTTCATCCTAGCCATGGCGAGACTCTCAAAGTAATCACGAATGATAGCCGACCCATGTACACCCCACTAGACGTATGGAAGCCCTAGTTGTGCAGGAAAAAGGCCCTAAAACCTCAAGGCTCCCACCACTTAAGTGTTAGAAGAACCGGCAGCATACCTCTGCTCGTTGTAAAAGCCACCTGTTTAGTAATTTCAAGACCAACCTTGCACCAAGTTATAATCGTTTTCACGACTGTAGAATTTTATGTCTTTCTGCGCTTTCAGGCCGATTTTTGTCATGTATTTTATTATAAGAACGTAAAATACCCAGGCCCACTTTATGTTCATTGCTCTCATCTTTCATAATTATAGTATCAGTAGAAATTTTTTCAAATGGCATGTGAAAGAATTATTTTGCACAGTGAGACGAGTAGGAATTAGGTGTTTTGGTTGGAATTTTGATATTATCATTATAAGTAGGATGCCGGTTTGGATTGTTAACGTCGCATCATATATTGTTATTCATGTCTAATTTTTTAACAGGATTTCCGAAAAATGGCTAAAGCTGGCAAGAGAAAATCAAAGGCATTCGACGAAAGCACAAGAGTAGAAACTACATTCCAGGATACCAAGTGCACCACAGGCGTGCCTCCAGAAGTAAACTGGGGAGACGTATACCGCATGATAAGAGATCAGGACTTCCATGAAGCTCTTCTTGAGGAGGATTGTTTATATCAGAACATCCGAAACTCCTGTATATCCAAGGCAGCCACACGTCCAGAACTCTTCCCGTGCTCCGAAGTAATTGGATGGGTTTTGCAGCATGCGAACACCGAGACAAGAGTTATAGCAGACATCAAAGGAAAATATTTCGCCTCGTTTCACCCATCCTATATCTCAACGACCTATAAGTTACAAAAATCCCAGCAGCGGCTTGATGATGCATGGTTGGAAGGGATCCAGATGGATAATCTAGAGATGGCAAGGAAGCTGTTAATTTCAGGCAAGCAAATCAGAACAAAAGATAGTGAGGAGTACGACATTCAGAATCTGAGGCCCCCTTTTAGACTGATCGCTCTCATGTTAAGAAGAATCTTCAGAAGACCCGATGGGATGATGTTCATGCTACAATGGGTTCCTATCATCCACTATGTAGCCTTCAAAGGGACAATCTTCAACTGGGATGATATTCTCTCAGACAGCCTGTCATTAGCTATAATAGCTGCACGACAAGGGTTAGTGGAGAGGAAGGAAGAATATTATATGGCCTCTTACTTGATAGATTGCATTGTGGCGAAATGTCCCTTCCCCAAGTTGGGATGCATATGGAACTCGACGAATGGCTCAGTGTTCATTTCCTACAAAATCTTCTGGGCTCAAAATTACAAAAGGGATTACAAACTCATTTGCAAGGAGTTCATCATGCCCCTATATGAATTAAAATTTAATGAAGAACCCAACTGCCTATCTGAGAATGCCATGGAAGCTTTGGAGAAATATGGTGATTTCTATTTTTCTTCCAGAAGGTACCTACATAAGAATGTACGGAGGCTCCAAAGCCCCATATATTCTACCTAGGTACGCTACGGATTATATAGTCCACAAGGAGATGGTAAGACAGGTATTCATTGATGGAATTGGTAATACCTTGTATAAGGCCAAGAAAGCTACTTTTCCACCCTTACCCTTCTATGTTGGGGCCTACAAGTTCTTAGGAATTGAAACTGTGAAAGATTTTCTCGCAGAGTTGAGAAGCTTTCATTTTGGAGAAAATATTTTTCACAGGAATGATTGACAGGGCAAAGTTGCACAACATTACAAAGAACTCTCCACTCCCTGTGAGTATGCTAACCATTATGATCAAGAGGAGGAATCATATAGTGGGGTTAGCAATATGACTAATCTATGGATTTGTCAAATAAGAAAAGGAGGGGCCAGCTCGAGCTCTAATGTTTTGGGGAAAATAGATCCGCATCAAGGAAAGGGTACCATGGAGACTGCTGAGACTCTATCGAAAGAAGAACAAAGGCTCCTAGAACAAGCCAAGAAAATCCAAGAGGATAAACACCAAGAGGAAGAGACTTTGAGAGTCTAAGTAGCTGAAGCCGAGGCAAAGAGGAAGGAAGAAGAAGAGAGAATCAGATTGGAAAGAAATGCGGAGCAGGAGGAAGAGGCACGAAGAAAAGAAATCCCAAGAGGATGTTGACCCAAAAATCTCAGACTTGCAAGACTTAGATATGGGTTCCCCCATAAGAGATCTCCCCATTGTCGCTTTTACACCCTCAAAAGGCAGTACAGTCTCTAAATGGGAAAAGTTCGCTTACAACAAGAAAAGAAAAACCATTGTTAAAGAGACAAGTTCCAGTTTGAAAATATCTTTTCGGTCAGACATTGTCACTACACATGAAACCACGGTCATGCGGAACATAGAGGAAGCTGTTAAACTCCTAGCATCCATCTCTGTAGCCACGGTTACAACGACTATAGACAATGTCAACATACTAGGAGATAAATTGAGTGAAGAAAAGGAGAAGGCACGTCAGTTACAGGAAGCTTTAGTCAAAGAGAAGAACTATACAAATTTGATGGTCGAGAGGAATGATGCCCTCACATCTCAAAAAGAAGATTTAAATGAAACTCTCCGACAGGTGGAAGCTGACAAAAGGGCTATGGCAATATAAATAAGGGTGTTAGAGGAAGAAAAAGGAGAACTTGAAGGTAAAAACCTGAAGCTTGAATCAAAGAAGTTTGACAACATTTAAGAGATCATCGACCTGAAGGAACACATTGAAAAGTTGCGAGGAGGCAATGAATTGTTAGAGAAACAATTGAAGCTGGCAAACAACAAAATGGGGGACATTAGCCCCTTCCACGAGCAAGCCTGTGAAATACTAAAACAGACCTATGGCGTCCAAGAACTCCTCTCAGAGGAAATATACAAACTAAAAGAAATAATAGCCAAGGTTAAGGAAATCAATGTCGAAGCCACCAGGGTCAGGAGGAAGCATGCACACATCAATGGAGAGATTAAAAAACACATTGAGTGGGGAGAAGGGAAGTCAGAGTTCCCGGTGACTCTTCTCCTTAATTCTGTTGTTGAATACAGGGCAGATGTGCGCACCCTAGATTATTATAAAGATTGCGGAGTAAAGTTGGCCACCGTAACCTTAGCCACTTATGAGCATTGCAAGAATTTGTATTCCCAAATACGAGCCACACAGGAAAGTTGTCGGATAGCCATGCCCCAAAAGATAGAAGAATTCCCAAATAGAGCACAAATTTTATCTAATCTAAGTGAGGAACTCAAGGCAGAAAGTGAATATGTCTAGAAGCTGGATGTCTTGACTTCAGAAGACCTGCACCAATTTATCAGTCAAGCTGCTATTCATAAACACTGCCTAGAAGAAAGTCTACGGGCCACTATGGCAGAAATGATTGTTCTAGCAGAGGAACTTGCCAAGCAAGAAATGTCTCTCAGGTTTATGATTCCCTTGGTTGGAATACATATTGTAAAAGAAGCAAATCAATGGGGAAATTATATAGCAGAGGTAGACAGGGCACTAGCAGCCAACCAAGCTTCAACCTCAAAGAATGTCCCAGCTGTTGCAGTAGTGCTAGAAGAAACACCAGCAGTCTCAGAAGCGCCCAAGTCGACCAAGGAGCCAGCTCAGTGATAGCTCACATTTTCCTACATGCCTCCTGGGTTGTTATTTTATGCATGTACCTTTGAAATATTAAAATGAATTGTGATCTTTAACTCCTGATTTTTTGTAAAGTTATTTGAGATATTTCTCTTTTTGTAATATCAACACTACAAGACAAATTCGAGGAGTATAAACGGTTAGGGTATAGGTCGCAACTCCTGGCACATCTTGTAAAGCTATATATAGCTGATTAGAGGGAGATAGAAAGTACTTTTGGCCGGAACCGTTAACTAGACGGATTCCCCACACCAAACGGTGGGTGATCTAGTTGGGATTGCTTACTGGGGAGAATCCCCTGCTGATTGATGCTACGATATTTGAGGCATCAACAAAGATCCAAATGAAATTTCATAAAAAGTGACAGGTAGGGCACGGACTGTAATTTCTCAAGTAAGTTTTTCAAAGGCCGAAACTGAACCAGTGACACATGGAACGCCGTACAAGTTCGGTCTCTTGTTTTATCCCATAAACAGGTCATGTTGCGACACTTGGCATAAATCTCTCTCAGAGAATCCAATTGAGGTCAGACCTATGGGGTTGGAAAGATAACAAGTCAGGCTACCACAAAAAAACTTTTCAGACCCTGTAGAGCTGAAATTTTGGAGTTACACCAAAAATAATCAGGTGCATATTTCTGTCAAAACGGAATTGGATTTTGAGCACCTTCATTCATGGCTTCGGGAATTTAGGGTTTTAGAGAATGTTTGAATTTTTTGTATCGGAAACCACCACTAGATGATCCTCATCAAAATCGAAATTTAGAGACCAAGATCGAATTTTTTGGTTGGGCAGAAGACTGGGCTTGATCAAAACCTAGTTCGGGACTTTGATCGGAAAAGTGGAAAATTAGGGCTTCTGCAAAAATGGGAATTTTTGAAATCTGTGACCATAGCTGGAAGCGCCTTGGAAAAATCGAAGCTTAGAGATTTGGATCAAACTATTTGGTTGGGTGAAGCTCTAGGAAACTCAAACCCTAATTCGGGGTCCTCCCTAATGAATCCGGAAGATTGAAAAGAAAATTTGAGGGGTAACACATTGCAATTTTTAAATTATGAGTATACTAGGTTGATCAGCTCATCAAGGCACATCTTTCTATCCTTTCAGAAGTTTGAAATTCAAAGTTTGAATTTTTAGGGTTTCCTTGACAAACCCTAATCCAGCTACAGATCCAATTTCTCCATAGGTATGACTTAGGTATGACAAACCCTAAGCAATCTCGATAGGTATGACTTATCCAGGTATGTTTTGAGATCTGTTCATGATTAAGTTTATGGTATGTTTGTCTTCATTAAGGTTAGTACAATCTTGATTAACTTTAGACTTGTCATATCACCTTAATAAAATTATGAATACAGATATTCATTGATTAGGTTTTTGACACTTATGATTGTACTAATGCATTGTGGTGTTGTATGAGGATGATGTTGTCCGCTAATATGAAAGGTACATCAAGAAAGACAAATCATGTTCTAGTTCAAGAACATATGACCATGGTGACATGAAGACAAAGATTCATCCATTGTCATAGATCACATAGAAGATCTACTTACGAGGTATGTATAACTTGGTTCTATAATGATTAACCTATGAGATATGCAGGTCACTAGCACAAGTCATTTAAGAGAACAAGAAGACATCATGTGGGTATGTTAGACATAACTAGCTAACATATTAATCTAGGTATGTTTTTCCTATATCAAGTTAGAATCCTACCTTGTGATAGGATCTCTTATATAAGTATACTTTGTATGGTTGATAATGATTATTCATGAAGTTAGAAATGTAAGTAATCAAGGGTTTATGCATATTATGTCTCTTACCTTGATTGATGATATGACTAACCAGAAAAGTCCTTTGGTCAAATAAATAATATGCATGAGTAAAAGAAGTATTCCCTGAAACCTTGAATACTAATGTTTATTATCTATGTTTGAAATGACCATGACTATACATGTTTAAGATTATTGTGTTTTGATAATATTGAGATTATACTAATGAATGTATGTATGAGACCTCGAGGATAACACAATGATGATACTAGTAAGTATGAATAAGTGATCGAGGATGGATATAAGTTCAAGGATAGGTAATCCAGGAAGCAAAGATCAAGAGGGAGCACGCTCTAGTAGTTCTTGCAAGGAAGCAAATATTGTTTGGGAGTCCACCCTACAAACCAAACAAAGATAAGTATTTGAATTGTCATTTCTTGCATATTTGTTTGTTTAAATAATATTGATGTATATATTCCTAGACTTAGGGTGTGTATTATGCATATTAGAATAATTGCATTAATGAACAGTATACTACTAATATGCATATGATGGGTAAGTGGCCTATGGCATTGTACAACATTCCATTGCTACTTATCTAGAATGAAACCTCTTTGCTGACATGAGCTTCAGGGTGTTGCTCTAGATGATATGCATAAGGATGATGCTGTGATGATGATTAGGATGATCATGTGATGATGTATCATCAGATGATTGGGTCCTTGATGTACCTGACGAATACGAGACCAGATATCTGCTTTGTGGTGAACACCTTCAGCAAGTATTTGACAGATCCAAGACATGTTCACCTTATAGCTGCAAAGCATATTCTAAGGTACCTGAAGGGTAGAATTGACTATGGGCTCAAGTATGAGGAGAATCAAAAGTTTAACCTAGAGGGTTATGTTGATTCGGATTGGGCAGGCAGTGCCATTGATCGGAAGAGCACTTCGGAGTGCTACTTCAGTACGGGATCAGGTGTGATCTCTTGGTTTAGTAGGAAGAAGTCCTGTGTGGCACTGAGTACATCTGAAGCAGAGTATGTTGCAGCTTGTTTGACTAGTTATGAGGCAGTATGGCTTAGGAAGCTACTGTCTGATTTGTTTGATCTCCAACTGAGTGCTACTTGCATATATTGAGACAACCAGAGTTGTGTGAAGTTGTCAGAGAACCCAGTGTTCCATGACAAGTCGAAGCACATTGAGATCAAGTATCACTATATCAGGTATATGGTGCAGAGAGAAGCAGTGAAGCTCATGTATGTTACGATGGATGAGCAGATAGTCGATGTGTTGACCAAGCCGCTGGCCAAAGTGAAGTTTTAATACTTTAGAGGGAGACTTGGTGTACTTCAAATCGAGATGTCTTCCAAGGGGAAGTGATGAGTCCGGAGACACAGATGCACATCATCCATTCCGACATGGTTAAAGTTTGTCTTACCATGGTCGTTGATGTAAGGGCTGGAGCCATTCCGACATGGTTGAAGTTTTTCTTACCATGGTCGTTGATGTCAGGGCTGGGCCATTCGAGCATGGTTGAGGTGTGTCTTTCCATGGCTGCGATATAAGTGCTGGGCCATTCGAGCATGGTTGAGGTGTGTCTTTCCATGGCTACGATATAAGTGCTGGGCCATTCGAGCATGTTTGAGGTGTGTGTTCCCATGGCTGCAATATAAGTGTTGTGCCATTCCTAGCATGGTTGAGGTGTGTGTTCCCATGGCTATGGATATAAGTGCGGTGCCATTCTTGCATGGTTGAGGTGTGTCTTCCCATGGCGTAGATATAAGGGCTGAGCCTTTCACAGATGGTTGAGGTGTGTCTTCCCATGCAGGTAAGTGTAAGTGCTGTGTGATGTGCATCTAGGTTGTGCTCCGTGGACAATGACGATGATGTGACAGTATGGTACACAGGTTTTGCAGAGGCATATGATCAGTCCTGAGATGCTCTTGCAGGTTTTGCAGAGGTAGTGTAATCGATCCTGGGAGATCTTGCAGGTTTTGCAGAGGCAGTGTAATCAGTCCTGAGGTGTCCCTACTTGATGGCTTGCTCGCTGAGAGGACATGATCAATATGATCATGAGTATCAGGATGATACTCCGTGTCCGTGGATAGGTTGTTTAGTTGCATGTAAAAGATCCTAGGAGATCTGATACGTTGAGCAGTATGCTCGTAAAAGTCCCGGGATGCTCTTTCGAGGTTTTGTTGACGCACGTAATAAGTCCTGAGGATTCCATAGTATGGCCAGTGATGATGAAGACCTACAGGTGGTGGGCCTACATCCAGTATGAAAAAGGACTGGCTCTATAGAAGTTCCTATGACGAGTAGAGGAGAGATTTATTTAGATAGCAGCAACAGTGATGATGACGATGATTCGATGACGATGATCCAGTGACGATGATCCAGAGAAGAAGACTTGTGCTAGCAGACCTGTGTCGAGAAATACCTTCCTAGTTAAGAGGGATTGTTGATGTATTTGTAACTTCGGAATATATTTCATATATGTATATTGTATTCCTATAGAGATGTTATTATTCCTCTATACGGAAGTGTCATCATTTATATTGTAAGTGTCGTAACTTATACTTGATCGGTTATTAGACCACCTTGTTGGGGTCGGCCCTATATAAGTCATGTGGGTTAAAGGGTTATTAGACCACCCTATTGGGGTTCGACCCTGTCAGCATTATGTTATGTGGTTAAGTTAAGGCCAACCTAGTAAAGGTTATTAGGCAAGTCAACTCAAGTATAAATAGAGTGCGGGAGGCAGTCTATTTGATCATTCACTTTCTCACTCATACTCTCATTGGAGAGTGGTGCACTAGTGGAGGAGGAGAAGCTGCTGTTAGGAGGACTATCTCTTGTACTTGGGTTGTATCATTGCTCTATCTATCTTTGAGGAAGTTGCGGGGTTTTTCACCTTCTTGGTTTTCCCTGGTGAAACTCTATGTCTCTTGTGTGCTTTTATTATTGTGTCCATGATCGATATGTTGTAGATATGTTGTACATGTTATTCTCTTAGTTAAGATCCTAGATCAGATTGAAATTTCTAAAAAACTAACAGGACACGCGGAGAAGGCATCATGGGAGAAAGGGTGAGTGGGCGGTCCTTCCATGTGGTAAGTGTACAAGCAGGCTGTAGGATTTAGTTGAGGAGACGGATGGTGGTACGAGATGGCGGTACTTCCACAATTTCCATTGGACAATTGGAAATCATGCATACCATCTCAAACACAACTGTCTACGTCCACTACTTCCACTGACACTTGGTTTGTATATTTTAAATCCCAACATCCAGAGCCATGCATTGCGATGGGAAACACGCGGATTCCAAATGGAAATACACATCGAAACAACCAAAGGAAACGTGAATGGACAGGTCACAGTGTAAGGGGCGTCATAAAGACAGAACGAAAACATTGAAGGGCGACACTTAAACTCACCGCGTTAAAAGCTGTACACCATGACTATATATTACCCCGCATTAATATCTATGATAGAGATGATCAATGGATCAATGGATGCCAATGTGTTACTTGATCTTAATACATACGAGAGACAATACCATGGGTAGTGCATTTGACCTAGATGTGCGTTGTGTAGATTCGAGTGGGTAGGATACATATATTAAATAAGGCCCTCACAACTAATTGAGTGTAGAGGTTTGGTCGTGTGTAAGCACTTGGATCCATAGCATTAAATTCTATGTAGCAATAGTTCAATTGAAATAACTTTAATTCGAGTGGTGGACACCCCACACTACAGAGAATTCAATGCTGTGCATTCGGGTGCTTATATTTCGAGTTGTAGAAGTTTTGGGTATGGGGAGGTGATGGCAGTTAAAGCCCTTTTTTTGAATTACACACTTCTTTGTTACTAGAGTACATCTCAAAATTAGACTTAATAACAGTCCTTAATAGTGTTTTTTGCATCTCAAACTAAGCCTTGCTCACATCTCAAACTTAGCCTTGCTCAAAGGCTCAGTGAAGACTGAAGACATCAACTAGATTTTAGTTTGTCACAAAACATCAAATCAATTTCCTTTCACTGGACCTCCACTTTGACAAAATGATAATATTTTGAAATAGCATGGTATATTGAGTTTCTTGTTAGTTTTATAGTGCTTTGGTTGACACAATTAATAGTTGTAGTTCCTTAATTTTCTCTTGTGTTTTTCTAGATGAGATTCAGCTAAATAGCCTCACAATTAGCACTACATAATGCTTTGTTTTCAACTTCAATGAAACAAAAATCATACTAAATTGTTTCTTAATGCTCCAAGCAACAACTCTTCAACTCTTATCCAAATGTGAAATCATCATATCTTATAGTGAATTTTCTTAAGTAACTTGTCATCTCAATAATAGAATGATTAGTAAACTCAATACCAAAATCTATAATTCCTTTTATGTATCCAAGAAACCATTACATTGACTTTCATATGGATTAGCCATGAATTCGCTAAGTACACTAACTGAATATGATATGTCTTATTGTGTTGTGGCAGCAATTCCAACTAACCACCATCTATCTATAAAAAGTAGCAATCACCTCCTTTGTATCATTAGCAATGCTAAACTTCTAATTTTGTTCTAATGGAGTAGAGTTTGATTTCATTCATGGATGTCAAACCTTTCACTTGCATATTTTCTATGAGTAATCATGGTTTTTCCTTCATCCCTCCATATCGCGATGCCTAATCAATAGTGCATTTGTACAAGATATTTCATTTCAAACACTTCTGATAAATCATATTGACATCATCTATCAAATTTGTAACACTTATTGTCAACGGTAGGTCATCAACATATACAAGATTAACACAATGTTTCCAAGATCATATTCTTTATGTACAAGTTAGGATCATCCTTACTTCTTATGAGTCATCTTTGAAAGAAGAAGTCATATCATTTTCCATACCAAACTCTAGGCATTTGTTTAAAATTATATATGTTTTCTTCAACATGCATGGTAGATGTTTTTACCCTTTCTTTACAAAACCTTGAAGTTGCTCTACATAAACTTCTTCATAATAAATCTCATTGTTGTTTTAAGATCTTGATGCAAGCGCATCAATTGTTTTGCATGCATTTTAATTCATAGGTGGATGCGTAAGCGTCAGAAGAATCTCCAATTATAATTTCAAGGTATGCACATGTCTAATTTGCCTTAGAAGGCATGCATTTTTTTAATTGTTAAAATAAAGGAAAATTTGTTTTCAAATGGATTCATGGCTTAAGATGAAAATACTTCATGGAGAATTGAGTATATGAATTTACTTAATTTACAAAACTTGTTTTGGATCCCTAACATGGCCTCAACATGCATTGCATTTTTGTGATAATGTTATGCATGTTCTAGAAATGTCAAAAACAGTGGCAAATGAAATTTTGCATGAAAACTATGTGTATTTGGAGATCAATCAAGTCCAAAACATGGACTTTGTGCACAACATGAAAATTTATCAACTATTGATAACCATTCACTAATATCATGCATGAAAAAGACTTACTTTTAACACATTTCAGCGTTTCCTTTCCCCTGCTTTGGGGGTATGCTAGTATTATATTATCTATAGTATCAATATAACATTATCTATAGTATCATCTCCACAGGGAAGAAAATATTAAACAAGGCCATGATTTTGGTTACACAGAAGGGGCGCATTCTACAATTACGTTACGTAGGGATGTGTAAGTTAGATAAATTAAAATCTTTCCTCAATATTTACACTCTAAAAAAAATTTATACATAGAGAGGTTTGATCCCTCTCTACACTTGGTAGATCCCCTTTTAAGATGGATATATGCTTGTATACTAGCAAGCCATATTAATAATTAATATGGCTTATATACGCCGATCCGCGTATATCAACCATGGCTACACATTTAAATGTGGTTGATATACGTCGATCGGCGTATAAAAGCCATTTTGACGGCCACACAATTAATAATATTAATTAATTAATAATAAATATAATATTTAAATATAACGACTATGGTTGACTTTGGTTGACGATGGATGACTTTGATTGACCATTCTTAACTATGGTAGATTTTGGTTGACCATGGTTGATTAAAGTTGAACATCATTGACTTTGGATGTTCATGGTTGAACATAGTTGACCATGGTTGACTTTGGTTGACCTTAGCCGACTTTGTTAACCATGTTTAATTATAGTCCACCATGGTTGACTTTGCTTGACCATGGTTGGTTTTGGTTGACCATGGTGGACTTTGTTTGACTATGGTTGACTTTGGTTTACCATAGTTGACTTTGGTTGACCATGGTTGAATTTGGATGACCATGGTTTGACTTTGGTACACCATGGTTGTCTATGGTTGACTTTGATTAACCATGGTTTACTTTGGTTGACTATGGTTGACCATGGTTGATTTTGGTTAACTATGGTTGACCATAGTTAACTATTGTTGACCATGGGTGACCTTCGTTGACTTTAGTTACCATTGTTGACTTTGGTGGACCATGCTTGACTTTAGTTAAATTTTGATTGGCCATGTTTGACTTTCGTTGACTTTGGCTACCTGTGGTTGACTTTGGTTGTGGTCAACCATGAAAAATCAGAGTTGACTATGGTTGACTTTCATTGACCACAACCAAAGTCATATTAGAATATTATTTGGTTTACCATGGTTGACTTATAATTATTTGGTTGATCACAACCAAAGTCATATAAAATATTATTTGGTTTACCATGGTTGACTTATAATTATTTGCTTGACCATGGTGGGTTTTGGTTGACCATGGTGGACTTTGTTTGACTATGGTTGACCATGGTTTGAATTTTGATGACTATGGTTAACCATGGTCAAACAAAGTCAAATTATGGTTGACTTTGGTTGACCATGGTCTGACTTTCGAAGACTATGGTTGACTTATAATTATTGTGGCCATGGGTGACTTTGGTTGACCTCTGGTTAACTATGGTTTACCAATGTTGTGTTTTGTTGACCATAATTGACTTTGCTTGGCCATGATTGGATTTGGTTGACTTGTCTATGGTTTACCATGGTTGATGATGGTTGACCATGGTTGAGCATGGGTGACTTTGGTTGACCATGGTTCACTTTGATTTATCATGGTTGACATTAGTTGACCATGGGTTACTATGGTTAACCATGGTTTCTCATGGTTGACTATGTTTGACAATGGTTGACCATGGTCGACTTTGGTTATTCATGGCCAACCATTGGTTGACTATGGTTGAGAATGGTTGATTATGGTTGTCCATGGTTGACTATGTTTGACTATGGTTGACCATGAACAACCATGACCGGCCTGCATAGAAGGATTGTTAAATTTTAATTATTATTTATTATAATAAGTATAATAATACTTTTTTATTATATATTATTATAAAAATTATAATTGAAATTGTTATTATCTAAAATAATAATTATTATTTATAAAAGAACATTGAAATAAAGAAAATATAGATTATAATTAAATAATAATAAATAAAATGGTTAATAATATATATATATACATAATGGTTAACCATGGTTGATCATGTTTGGTTGACCACGATTGACAATTGTTAAGCATGGTTGACTCTGGTTGACCATTGTTAAGTATGTTTGACTTTGCTTGACCATGGTCAACCAGTAATCTACTTTGGTTGACTGTGGTCAACCATGGCTGAATCTTGTTAACTATGGTTGTCTTTGGTTGTCCATGGATGAACATGGTTGACCCTGCTTGAACATGGTTGACTTTGGTTGACCATGGTTGACTATGATTAGCCCTAGTTCACCTTGGTATTGGACGATTTTGGTTGACCATGGTTAACCAGTAATCTACTTTGGTTGACTATGGTCAACCATGGCTGAATCTTGTTAACTGTGGTTGTCTTTGGTTGTCCATGGCTGAACATGGTTGACCCTACTTGAACATGGTTGACTTTGGTTGACCATGGTTGACTATGATTAGCCTAGTTCACCTTAGTATTGGACGATTTTGGTTGACCATGGGTGACTATGGTTGACTATAGATGACTTTTGTTGACCATGGTTGACTTTCGATGACTATGGTTAACCATGGCTAATTTTGGTTGACTATGGTTGACATGGCTCACCATGGTTGACTCTCATTGACCATCATTGACTTTCGTTGACCTTGGTTAACCATGGTTGACTATGGTTGACAATAGTTTCCATTGGTTGACTATGGTTGACCATGGTTGACTTTGGTTGTCCATGGTTCAACATGGTTAACCATGGTTGAATTTAGTCGACCATGATTCCTTATGATTTACCATGGTTGACCATGGTTTTCTTTAGTAGTCTTTGGTTGACTATGGATGATTATGGTTGACCATGGTTGACCATAATTAACTTTGGTTGACCATTGTTTAACATAGTAGAGCATGTTTGACTTTTGTTGAACATGGGTGAACATGGGTGACTATAGTTGAATATAATTGACTTTAATTGACCATGATTGACTTTGGATGACCATGGTTTACCATGATTGACTGTGGTAGACTATGGTTGACTATGGTTAACTTAGGTCAACCATGGTTCACTCTGGTTGACTATGGTTGACTTTCATTGACCATGGTTAACCAAAATTGATTATGGTTAACAATGGTCGACAATTCTTGACCATGGTTGACTATCGTTGACCTAGGTTGACTTCGGTTTACTATGGTTAAAATGGTTGACTTTGGTTGTTGAAGGTTCAAGATGGTTGAACATGGTCGAATTTGGTTGACTATGGATTATTATGGTTGAGCATGGTTGATGATGGTTGACCATAGTTGACTTCCGTTGATCGATGTTTAACATGGTTCACCATGGTTGAATTTGGTTGAACATGGCTCACCGTGCTTGACGATGGGTGACTATAATTGCCTTTGGTTGACATGGTTGACTTTGGATAACCATGGTTGACTTTGTTTGACTATGGTTGAGTTTGGTTAACCATGGTTAACTATGGTTAAATTTGGTTGACATAAGGATTGACTTTAAAAGCATATGGTTGATTATAATTCCAATATGGTTGACTATGGATGACTTTGGTTGAATACAGTTGATTATGGTTGACCATCCTTGACTTTTGCTAGCTTTCGTTGACCATGGTTGACTATTGTAGACTTTCTTTGACCATGGTTTGCTATTGTAGACTTTCTTTGACCATGGATAATAATGTCTTGCCATGTCCAGCTATGATTGACCATCGTTGACCATGGTTTTGTTTGGTTGAATATGGATGAAAATGGTTGACTATGGCTCAGTTTGTTTGGCCATAATTGACTGATGGTTGACCATTGTTGATTAAAGTTTCTCATGGTTGACTAATGTTGAACGTGGTTGACTTTGGTTTACTATGGTTCAACATGGTTGACTTTGGTTGACAATGGATTATTATGGTTGACCATGGTTGATGATGGGTGACCATAGTTGAATTCCGTTGACCAGTGTTTAACATGGTTCAACATGGTTGACTTTGGTTGAACATGGCTCAACGTGACCGTGAATGCCACACTATGATAATTATAAATTAGCTAGATGACATTACGACGTGACAGCAAATGCCACACTATGATAATAAACATGTCACATTGCAATGTGATAGATATGTAACATTGCGTGGTCATAGCTTATGCAATATTAATTATCATTAACACTTTGGTTGGTTGATTATCATTGACACTATGGTTGACTATAGTTTCGCTTGGTTGGTTGTGGTTGGCTATGGGTGACTTTGTTTTGACATAATTCACTATTGGTTGACCTTGTTTAACATTGACTATGGTTGACTTTGTTCAATCATAATTGACTATTAGTTGACCTTGTTATACATTTGACTTTAATTGACTATGGTTGACTATGGTTAATTCATTATGAACATGAGTTAATTTAATCGTTTAATAACAATATAAAATTTTGATTAGTAACAATTTTGAGAAAAAAAACTAGCAAGCCATGAACATGTGTTATATTAATATTTTCACTAAAATTTAGTTAACAACAATTCTCATAACATTTGAGTAAGCAATGTAAAACAATTTTAATTTTTTACGAGACATTGTAAGTTGTATTTGTTTTATTAAATGGTCTATATATAATATTACAATGTGATTTTAATGAAATATTACAATTAATAAAAGTGTAAGATTACAATTGATAATAAATCTTTAAACCAACCTTTATTCATAATAATTATATTCATTAAGTAATAATCTAATACAATAATAAATCTTTATAATAATAAACCAATTGATTAAAATTGTGACTTTACACCATATTAGTTATTAATATATTAATATTAGAGTAGCAATAAAATAGAATTTAATAATAAATAATTTTAATAATTAGATAATTTAGTAAAAGTATGATTATATAATCATTATTATCTATATAATTCACACTAAGTTTCTATATTTCTTATTAAATTTTAATGATATAATTTTATTAATCTTTCTTATTATCTTATTAGTTTATCATTATTATTTTATTGCTCTATTTATATAAATTACTTAAATTTAAAATATTTTACAACAAATATTATATATCTTTTTTATTTAAAAGCCATATAACCCTTATTAATTATTTCCATTATTTCACTACTTTATCATTATCTTTTGCTATCAAAATTAAAACGGGGTATTTTGAAATGTATATAGAAACCCTGAGAGTTTTAAACCATAACATATACCATAAAAAAAAAACTGGGTATCAAAAACATTTGGAATCAAAAGTGGGTATTCAAAACATTTGCGATAAAAAATGGGGTTTTCAACATTTAAAATCAAATTGAAATTGGGTATAATTAGGTATCAACATCTACTATGAAATAAAGCCTAGTTATTAACATGTGCAATCAAATAAATCCTGGGTATTAACATCTACGATCAATAACTATACACAGGATTCAATTTCCTAAACCCAAATAGACCTCTGCAAAAATTAGAAAACGACAAGCCATACCATTTTACCACATTTTTTGGGGCCAACAACCGATATGAAAGCGCTCCTTCCAGGTCCATTGATTTCGAAGGAAAAAACGAATGTGTAATCACCGACACAATAATAATAATAAGGTTTTAACCCTAGAAATTGAAACAATAGGGTTCAAAAGAAGATCACAACCACCTTCAAGATATCACTATGCTTGGCCTTTAGAGATCCTGCATGGGAAAAGAGCAACCAAAGCTTCCAAATGTTATGCTTGGCCTTCTACAATCTGGGTGATTTCCATGGGCATCCTTTTTCTATGCATTTTATTCCTTACAGGAAGCTACACTACCGGGGCTCCAGGATGTTGCACCCAGGATGAGACATTTAAAACCATTAAGCATTAAAAACTGGTATTTAAAATTATCGAAGAATATATTGGTCTACTCTCAGTTATGCAGAAACATAATTGCATGACTGGTATTCATCAAGGAAAACAAATATTGAAAAAAATAAAATATTTAATCTTATGATTGTTGAAGCCCGATTTCTCGGCATGCTAGATATGAAGGAATCTACTAGCTTGTAGATAAAATGGTTAATTGTTCCATATAGATTTCAGCCATCCTTCACCAGCAAATAGAGGGCATACTGAATGAGGGAGTTCATCACAACTCGGTTTCCCTGAGAAAATGTATTCAACATCCAAATAATTTTTTCTCTGTTGGTTCCTTTCAGACAGAATGTCACACATGAAAATCATGTTGCAGCGGAGACTCTGATCGAGATAAGCCGAGTTTTTACGAACCCAGACAGAGCAATTGCAGGCAAGGGGGCTAGAGCGATCCGCGAATTGCAACGACGTCAAAGCGAGTATTGCTAAATCAGAGGAGTGCTGCTTCTCTGGTTCTTGTTCAGTGAAAATGCAGGGATGAGCGTCTCTCATCAATCGATGAATGAGTGCCAAAGAACAGTAACGCTTGGGAAACGTGGCATTAAAAACGTTTGAATTTCCTCATCGTAGATTTCTAAACAAAATGCATATGAATTTACTTTAAGTTTTTTAAATAATTATGGGCGTCGGTTGGAATTAAACATGCACATAGTTTAATTCAATAAATCTGAATGGTTCATTCATATATAAGACCAAGAATATTTGGACATTATTTAAATCTGGCCATTCATTATTAAAAAATTAAAAAATCACCCACCTAGCCTCCACATCCAAAAGTTAAAATAAAACGCCTATCGAAGTAATTCCACATCCATTGGAACTCTGATATCAAGGTTTATATTCCACAGGAAATTTTGCTACAGTTAAAATCTGTCATACCCATCTTGCATCTTGAATCCTGTTTTATGATTAAAGTAAAAGTAAAAGATGAGATGATCAACACATTTTATTTTAATTTTTTTTTTTCAATTATAGTAACCCACATCGGAGCACAACAAACCTAGACCTAAACATAAGGAAGCTGCCACCATATTTCACAAGAGATCATGGTATCAACTTGAACTTTCCTTGAAACATCAAACAACAATAAAAATCCACCATCGGCTCCCACCCTCAAAATTTCTCTTATCTATTTTTCTATAGTCTCTATGGGCATTCTAAACATGTAATAAATCCTAAGAAGTTGTATTGTGGCTGACATGCCAAATCATTTTTAAATCTAAACATCATTTTGTTCTATGATCAAAAGAGTCGAAGTCTATAAATAAGAAAGGGAATTCACCATGTTGCATGAGTTAAATAACAATTCGATCGAGAACTTTAAATTTTATAAATAATAACATAAAGTATTTATAATATTATAAAACATATTTTTATAAAGTTAAAAAAAATACATATCCACAAATATAAAATAAGGAGCTTTATTAATACAAAATGTAACTTGATAAGCAGTGGCATAGCCCAGCACGGAGTTTACACGTACATGACTATGCTCTACCTTCAAAATACGCGCGAAATCTATGTCATTGGACACTTCACAGAAATTCAATTTACTTTTATTAATGCAGGAATAGAAGAAGATGAATACAATGACATAAATTTATTAACGGGCAATGAATCCTTGCCTTTACATTAATTTCATAATTCTTTTGGTTTACACTGTGGTCAAATAAATACAGTCATTCTTCGTTTGGTAGGAGCTGGCGGTCAATGTCATCCCTATACGTTGAATACTCAGTCTCTTCTCACTCTTGTTCTTCTCCAATCTTGCACCAAACTTACTCATTCCTCGACCAACAACCAACCAACCCCCTCTGCGTCTTCGTTAGTGTCTTTTTAAATTGGTTCTCCCTCTGTCATTTCAATTCCCCGTTTGTTGAGAAATGAACATCCATGGCAGTTCAATTGGCTGACCGTTACTTAATCTTGTCCCCTTTTCTTTCAATGGCCACATGGTACGTGATCTTTATGAGACACGTGGATGAATGATGAGGTAGGGAAGTGTAAAGTTACAACACAATTCCCATAGGGAGGAGGTCCAATGTGGGAGTTACAATGTTGTCATTCATCACATAAAGTTACAACACAGTCATACACTACATAGAGTTACAACCATTATGCAAAGTAGAGTTGCAACAAGGTCATAGCATCATGTATCAACAACTAAGGAGTTGTAGACATCCTTATTCATCCTAAAAATTTACTTGCACACTGAATTGAAATGTTTTTTGGTTATGCAGATTGCCCAAGACCAAAGATGCTCTTGCATTCGACACCTTTGGTAAGAAAAGAAAATGAGCTTCCAACTGATGCGGTAACTACTTTCGAGGATGAAGAACCTCACAGTTTTGCTAACTCCTTCTCAAAAACCCATGATGCATCCTCAGGACCCCTATTTTTCCACTTAATTAAACAATCCAGATATTATTTCCTATGGATCTTTTGACCAATCCTAGTTGCCAAAATTTCTTCCATTTCCACAGTATTCTTGACTAGTATATGGTGTTTCCATTCATCCTGGGTACCTTCATCATCGCCCATTTCTCCTTCATGAAACTCATATAGATCAACAACATTAAATGTTGGAGATATATCGAACCTGTCCGGTAGCTCTAACTAATAAGCATTCTTAAAAAATTTCCTCAAGATCATGCACATCCCTATTTTCTTATACTTGAGTTTGTTATACATACCCCTGGGGAATCATTATTTTTGTTGGTTGTGGAGCCTGATCTTCCAGCCTCATAGATGATGATTATGTCATGTTTGTTCCCCAGGTTTGGTTATGGGTTGTTTTTTCACCAACAGATTATGGGCCCATGGTTTTGAGTAACCCGTGGTATGTTCCCATTATATTCCCCTTTATAAGAAAGACATTGTAATATGGATAGGGTTGATGTATTAGGTATTATGCATTGTAAAGATCTTTGAGATCGTGGAAGAGAGACTATGAGACAGTGAAAAGAAAGTGCAACGGATGTGCTGCAGGTTGTATCCCTTCATTTGTTGGATGATATAATAATAAGGACTGGCAATTTAAGTGTGGACATAGCTCATCTTGGGTGAACCACGATATATTGGTGTCTCTCTTGTAATATGATTGTGTGATTGTATTTGCATCTTGTTTATTGTCATTTCTTTTTGATCCTATTTTTCTAATAATTGGTATCAAAGCCAAAGGTCTATTTGGCAGATAAACCCGCAGGAAACTAGGGTTTCTGGTTCGAGTGGGAGCAATGGCGGAAGAAGGAAAGTTTAAGGTCGATAAATTTAATGGCCAAAACTACCAGTTATGGAAGATGCAAATGGAGGACTATCTGTACCAGAAGGATCTATTCCTACCTTTGGGAGGAAGAGCAAAGAAATTGGCAATTATGAAGGACGAAGAATGGGAGGTTCTTAACAGAAAGGCACTGGGAACAATACGGCTGTCCCTAGCTTCGTCAGTGGCTTTCAATATCTTAAAAGAAAAGACAAGGAAGGGTTTGATGAGCGCATTGGGTAAGCTGTATGAAAAACCATCGGCCTCCAACAAGTTATTTTTAAATAAGCATTTATTTAATATGAAGATGTCTGAAGGTGGATCTATTGCTGATCATTTAAATGAATTTAATACGGTTACAAATCAACTAAGTTCTGTAAGTGTGAACTTTGATGATGAGGCTAGGGCTCTTCTAATCTTGTGTTCATTGCTAGAAAGTTGGAATGGCTTAGTCATTGCTGTAAGTAACTCTGTCTCTGCTTCAAACACCTTGATATTTGATGATGTTGTTAGTGTTATTCTTAGCAAGGAAATGTGAAAAAAAAGCATAGGTGAGACATTAGGTAATGCGTTGACCATGGAGAGCAGGGGAAGACAAAAGGAGAGAGGAAAGAACCAAGGTAATCGCAACAAGTCTAAAATGGGAAGATCCAAGTCCACACTAGGAAAGATAAAGTGCTGGAACTGTGGAAAGAAAGGACATCTGAAGAAAGGCTGCACATCTCTAAAGAAGAAAGGAGATGGACAGCAGGAGACTACTTAGGAAGAAAATGTAGCAAATGATGTTTTACAAGATGCTTTGATTCTTGCATTAGATAATACTAGTGATTATTGGGTAGTAGATTCAGGGGATTCATGTCACGCTACACCTGTAGCTAGGGTTTTACCCCTAGCTGGTGCAAATGAGCACCTACTAAGGAGAATGGACTCCTTAGTAGCAGTTCAGTAAATAGAAATAATTAAGCTAAAACAGAAATAGAAACTACTCTAAAACATGTGCATGAAAAATAAACAACAATTTGTGAACAAAGGTTTTGTATTAATATTACCTTCAATGTGAAGGTTGATGAAGCTCCTTGCAATGTCCAAGAGGGTTGCTCCAAGCTCCAGTGTGCTCCTTCTCTTTCTCCAATGGTGGGAATGGGCCAAAAGTGGCTCTCAAGGTGAAAGTAGTTCAATGGTGAACTAGGGTTTCGAGAGAGATTTTGGCAGAGTAAGGGTATACTTGATTGTGGATATGGAATAAGGGATCTCCATCACCTATTTATAGTTTTTTGGTGGTGGAGTGCTGACCCATGGTTTTAGGAAACACATGGTTTAGGGCAGCTGTATAGGGTTTTTTCCTCCTTTTCCTCATTATTTTATATTTTTCTTCCCTTTTTAGGGGGTTTTTGTTATTTTTAGAGGAATTTTGGATATTTTTGGAGGGAAAATGGGGTTTTTAACCTTTTTGAGGCTATTTTAAGGGTTTTGTGGCCTTTTGGAGGCATTTTAGGCCTTTTGGAGGCTTTTTAGTGGGATTTTTTGGGTTTTTAAGGGAAATATGGTAGGAAAATGGACAAATGAGCCATATAATGTGGTAGATGAGGTAGTGAGCACTTTTTGGGTGTTAACAGATTGCCCCCTGATGTGCGAGGGAAGGAGCTCATCGTATGGCCGATGGACATCATAAGTCATGAATGGTTTTCCTGGGTGTGGAGAGAAGAGAAGAAACAAACTGAAGCCTGGAACAACGATCCCGAACAACTGCAAGAACTAAAAGTACATCACCTCAATAATGGATGAGGAATCATCTGATCATATGGATGAGGCGGGCATTCCCATGCTCGTATCAGGATATAACATAATAACAACAATGGGGTCCAAAAATGGGGACCTGAAATATACATGACCTCAAATACTGACTGAGGAAGAATCTCAATATATGGACGAAGCGGGCATACCCATGCTCGTATCAAGATACATGAACGGAACTATGAGGCCCGAAAAGGGGGACCTGTAAGATACATAGATAACCACTGTGTATATCATAAGTGTCCAGAGGGGACACAACACTGGGACATACTGCTGGGCAGACCCTGCGTAATCTGAAGAACTGGTGCACTGGATTATCAACAGTGCTGCTGAATGTGGTACCAAAGGAACTGATGAGCTGCTGGATCATAGTGACTGGGAGCAACAACCTCGATGGTACACTGAACTGGGATAAACCTGGGTACTCAAGGAAGCATATAGCTGGATGGCTTCCGAATACAATCGCCAACGCAGCCCGGACATCCACGGGAACATATAACTGGGCGTTCCGAAGTGACTCACCAATGTGCTAGAGTCAAGGGAAATCCGGGGTCAAGACCAGGCATCTCTGTATAGGACCAGGCAAAGACATCACGGAATTCTCGGAAGAGTTTTCTGTACTCCTCAATCTCTTGTTCACTGCAGGAGGCTCCTAAGGCAATGCATTCATTGACGCCAGGGGGGTCAGAGATATCTATATGGATGACGGGTGAGATGTTGGCCATGTTACCCTCCTCGAAAGTGCCAGGAGCAGGAATAGGGTCCTTGAACCAGTCAACCTTGGTGGGGAGGAAGTCTTTGGACTCAACTGTGAATTGGGTAGCTGTGCTAGAGGAGGATTCTTCTGGGATAAAATAGGAACGGTGGTGCATGTCGTCCCAGGGGTAATCCGGGGCAGTAAGGGCCTCAAGAACTTCCTCATTAGTACGGAAAGTTTGCGTCGTCAAATCGGTTGACGAGGGGATAGTGGTTGAAGAGATCATATAAATGGTGTTAATCTCTTCTGAAGGGGAGGAGACCGGAGGGTGGATCTCCTCAATGGTGGGTGGTGCCGTCTCAAGATCCAGATTGTTCATCTCATAGAGAGCCGCTCGGTAATCCGGGAGATCGGGACAATGGTGTGAGTAATGCCCGTAAATACCGCATATGGCGCAGGGGTGGTTGGTACGTAGGGACTTATCCTTAGGCTTGGGAGTGGGGTTTAGTTCGACAGTTGGGATGTTGGGGTCATCGTCGAGCATCTGCATGTGCTTCTGTAATGCTGGTAACTGTGGGCATTGGTGGGTCGCATGGCCCAACTCGTCGCACAGCGAGCATTTGGGAGGAGCACGAAATACTGGACGGTTTTTTACTGTCTTGGGAGGTGGTACAGCAGTGTAAGGTTGTGGACCTCTGCCCCCAGTGGGTTTGGGAGTAGGAGGGGGAGTCGTGGAGGACGAAGAGGTAGAGACACCAGGAGGTGGCTGAGAGGTAGTAGCCATGGGTTGCACCGGTTGGAGGACGACGTCTGGTGTCGGCGGGCGAATGGGAGGCGAAAGATACCATACGGGTAATCCCAAAGGTAAGCCCTACTAACAGACTTGAATCCGCCGGCAGGGCGTCGGAAACAGTCTGAGAGTCGCGGTCGGGTCGCAGGTAAAGGCCTGAAAGACGCGGTCGGGACGCGACTGCAGAGGGAAAATACGCGGTGTACGGCGGCCGAAAGGGACAGCCGAAAGAAAAAAATTTCCTAAACTGAAACCAGAAATTCAAAATCTAGGGGAGTCGCCAAAACTGTAGCTAGGGTTTTACTCCTAGATGGTGCAAATGAGCACCTACTAAGGAGAATGGACTCCTTAGTAGCAGTTCAGTAAATAGAAATAATTAAGCTAAAACAGAAATAGAAACTACTCTAAAACATGTGCATGAAAAATAAACAACAATTTGTGAACAAAGGTTTTGTATTAATATTACCTTCAATGTGAAGGTTGATGAAGCTCCTTGCAATGTCCAAGAGGGTTGCTCCAAGCTCTAATGTGCTCCTTCTCTTTCTCCAATGGTGGGAATGGGCCAAAAGTGGCTCTCAAGGTGAAAGTAGTTCAATGGTGAACTAGGGTTTCGAGAGAGATTTTGGCAGAGTAAGGGTATACTTGATTGTGGATATGGAATAAGGGATCTCCATCACCTATTTATAGTTTTTTGGTGGTGGAGTGCTGACCCATGGTTTTAGGAAACACATGGTTTAGGGCAGCTGTATAGGGTTTTTTCCTCCTTTTCCTCATTATTTTATATTTTTCTTCCCTTTTTAGGGGGTTTTTGCTATTTTTAGAGGAATTTTGGATATTTTTGGAGGAAAAATGGGTTTTTTAACCTTTTTGAGGCTATTTTAAGGGTTTTGTGGCCTTTTGGAGGCATTTTAGGCCTTTTGGAGGCTTTTTAGTGGGATTTTTTGGGTTTTTAAGGGAAATATGGTAGGAAAATGGACAAATGAGCCATATAATGTGGTAGATGAGGTAGTGAGCACTTTTTGGGTGTTAACAACACCCCATAGGAAATATTTTCATGATTATGTTCTGGGCGATTTTGAACATGTCTTATTCGGTGATGATGAGCCATGTAAAATTGTTGGAATAGGTAAGGTATGGATAAACTTTAAGAATGGAACTGAATGGCAGCTGAAAGATGTTGGCATATTCCTGCTATGAAAAGAAATATAATCTCAACAGGGCAATTGGGAGATGACGATTGTCTATCTATGTTTGGAGAAACGTGATGGAAGATCACTAAAGGATCAATGGTGATAGCAAAAGGAAACAGGGTAGGTACGTTGTATTTATGTCCTCATAATACTGACAATTCTATCTCTTTAGCTTCCACAGGAACAGATACAACATTGTGGCATCATAGGCTTGGCCACATGAGTGAGAAGGGGATGCAGATTCTCCACTCAAGGAAGTTGCTGCCAGATTTGAAGCAGGTAAGTTCGGAATTCTGGGAGAACTGTGTTTATGGAAAACAAAAGAGAGTCAGATTTCGCAGGGTTGGGAAACAGAAGAAGAATGAAAAGTTAGAGCTTGTGCATACAGATGTATGGGGACCGACTCAGGTACAATATCTTGGTGTCTCTCATTATTATGTTACATTTATTGATGATGCAGCTAGAAAAACTTGGGTTTATTGCATTAGACATAAATATGATGTGTTTACTACTTTTAAGAAGTGGAAATCTTTGGTTGAGAATGAGACAGGAAAAAGGTTGAAGTGTCTCAGATCTGATAATGGAAATGAGTACTGCAGCAAGGAGTTTGATAGTTACTGTTCATACCATGGGATTCATAGAGAGAAGACAGTCCCAGGAACACCAAAAGAAAATGGTGTGTCAGAAAGGATGAATAGAACAATCATGGAGCGTGCAAGCTGTATGAGATTGCATGCAGGGTTTCCCTTGCAGTTTTGGGCAGATGCTGTAAATACTTATGTTTATTTAATAAACAGAGGGCCTTCAAGTGCTTTGGATGGTGGTATTCCAGAGGAGTCATGGACAAGTAAAAGGTAAACTACTCATTTCTGAGAATTTTTGGTTGTGAAGCATTTGTCCATATTGATAAAGAAAATAGAACAAAGCTTGAAGCTAAATCCAATAAATGTACCTTTATTGGATATGGGGTTGATGCTTTTGGTTATCGCTTATGGGATTATAAAAACCACAAAATCATTAGGAGTATAGATGTGATATTCAATGAAAAGGTCATGTATAAAGATCAGTTGCAGGGAAAGAAATAGGAAGAAGAAAACACAAAGTACACAATGTTTAATGAAATTAAAGAAAATGAAGTTCTAAAGGTGCTAGAATATCAAGAACAACAACAAGTACCTGAAACTCCTGCAAGTGTAAGAATATCTACCAGGTTAAGTAAACACCCTGAACGATACTCTCCTTCAATGTATTATTTATTGATGACTGATGCTGGTGAACCAGAATGTTATGAAGAAGCAATGCAGGTGGAAACTAGAAAGAAGTGGGAGCAAGGCATGAATGAGGAGATGGACTCATTGGTAGGAAACCAGACTTGGGATTTGGTTCAGTTTCCTGCTGGTAAAAGAGCATTGCAGAACAAATGGATTTACAGGTTGAAGGAAGAAGAAGGAGGTAAGAAGCAGTATAAGGCCAAACTTGTTGTAAAGGGGTTTGCACAGAAGAAAGGTATAGATTTTGATGAAATATTTTCTCCTCTTGTTAAGATGACTTCAATTAGGACTATTTTAAGTCTAGTGGCGGTAGAATATTTGCATCTTGAACAGTTAGACGTAAAAACATCCTTTCTCCATGGGGATTTGGAGGAAGAGATATATATGCAGCAGCCACAAGGGTATGAGGTCAAAGGGAAGGAGAATTTGGTGTGCAGGTTGAAAAAGAGCTTGTATGGCTTGAAGTAAGCTCCAAGGCAGTGGTATTTAAAATTTGACAGGTTTATGATAGAACAAGGTTATAGTAGATGTCATTCTGACCATTGTGTTTATTTCAAGAGGCCAGATAATAGAAAATATATTATCTTTTTATTGTATGTGGATGACATGCTTGTTGCAGGGTCTAACATGTAGGAAATAAATGTGCTCAAAAGGAAGTTAGCAAATTCATTTGTGATGAAGGATTTGGGTGCTGCAAAGAAAATCCTTGGTATGAGAATAACAAGAGATAGGAAAAATCGCAAATTGACATTGTCTCAGGGTGAGTACATTCAAAAGGTGTTGGAGAGGTTCAAAATGCAGAATGCAAAACCAGTTAATACACCTTTGGCCAGCCATTTCAAACTAAGTAAGGAAATGTGTCCCAAGACATGGGAAGAGATAGATTACATGTCCAAGATTCCCTATTCGTCAGCAGTTGGCAGCTTGAAGTATGCCATGGTGTGCACAAAACCAGATATTGCACATGCAGTGGGAGTTGTGAGCAGATATATGAACAATCCAGGTAAAGAACATTGGAAGGAAGTACAGTGGATTCTCAGGTATATGAGAGGTACTACCACTCATGCATTATGTTTTGGAGGTTCAGACATTGTTCTACAGGGATATGTTGATGCAGATATGGCAGGTGATAAGGATAGCAGGAGGAGCACCACAAGGTATGTGTTTACTGTAGGTGGAACAACAGTAAGATGGATTTCGAAACTGCAAAAGGTTGTTGCACTTTCAACAATGGAAGCAGAGTATGTTGATGTTACAAAGTCTAGTAAAGAGATGATTTGGTTGCAGAGGTTTATGGAGGAATTGGGTAAGAAGCAGAAGGATAGCAGGTTGTATAGTGACAACCAGAGTGCCATTCATCTTGCAAAGAACTCAGCATTCCATTCCAGAACTAAACATATACAAATCAAGTACCATTTCATACGCTCTGTTCTGGAAGATTAACTGTTGAAGCTGGAGAAGATACATACTAGCTAGAATCCTGCAGACATGTTTACAAAGGTAGTGACCAGAGAGAAATTGAGTTCCTGCTCGGTTTCAGTTGGCCTTCGAGTGTGAAGGTGAAGATGAGAAATTTTTCAAGTCCAAGGTCCAGCAAGTACAGCAGCGGTGGAGTTGTTGTGATCAGTCTCCATGTGGGAGATTATTGGTTGTGGAGCCTGATCTTCCAGTCTCATAGATGATGATTCAGCCGTGTTTGTTCCCTAGGTTTCGTTATGATCCCGGCACACCCATCTTGGGTGAACCATGATACATTGGTGTCTCTCTTGTAATATGATTGTGTGATTATATTTGCATCTTGTTTATTGTCATTGCTCGGCGATCCTGCTTTTCTAACACTTTTCTCAAGTGAGCCATGACTAACTCACCTTTAAATATTTTATGCCTTCTCTGCATATCTGCTCTTTGTTTGTAATTGTTATTGCTTGTAGGTTGTATCTTCTTGTTCACTTTCTCATGCATTTATTGCATACTAAACTGGAAAAATCACTTGCATCATCACTCTTCTTATTTTCCATATCTGTCCATTTAATCAAATATAGCACTCGTTTAGGTGACCTTCCATAAATGATCTGAAATGGGATTCTTCCTGTAGATATGTTCACCAGGTCGTTGTAAGTGACTTCATCCTAAGACAAAACCAGATCCGACTGCCTAGGATTCTCACCACTCACACTCCTCAACAAATTCCAAGACTCCTATTCACCAACTCAATTTTACCATCTGTTTGTAAATGGTATGTCGAACTATACAACAATTTAGAGCCTAATTTCTTCCATAGTTTCCTCCAAATGTGACAAAGAAACTTTGTGTCCCTTTCTGAAGTAATACTCCTCAGTAGGCCATGTAACCTTACCACTTTCCCAAAAAATAAAGCAACTACTTCACTAGCATCATTTGTTTTCTTACAAGCTATGAAATGTGCCATCTTTGGAAACCTATCCACTACCACCATCACAAAATAATGCTTCCTCTGCATCACAGGTAGTCCTAAAATGAAATCCATACTCACATCCTCCCACGGTCCTTCAAGTACTAGAAATGGAGTGCAGAGCCTTGTATTTTAACTTCTACCTTTGGCTAATTGGAAAATTATACAACACTCAACAAATTTCCCAACATCCTTGTTGATGTTGGGCCAAAAGTACCTCTCTCTCACCAATGTTATGGTATTTTCCATTCCAAAATATCCACCTAGGATGCCACTGTGTATCTCTCTAATGAGATTCATTCTTAATGAACTCTATGGAATGCACAACTGTTGGTTCCTAAAAAAGAATCCCTCCTAAATAGGGAAATCCAAGAACATTGTTTTGTCCCTACTCCATGGTTCTTTTCATGCTTTCCAAGTCTCAACAAAATCTATATCATCTTCATATAGCCCTTTCATACATTCCAAACTAACCACTTTGACTAACATGGTGTTTAGCAACACTGTCCTTCGACTCAACGCATCAACAACCTTGTTTTATGCTCCAAACCTGTATTTAAAAAAAACGAGCAACTTAGAAAAAATTCCACCCATTTAGAATGCTTCTTACCTTGGATGCTAATGTACTGCAGTGATTTGTGATCAATAAATAAGAAAAAATACTTTGGTAACAAGTAATGTCGCCATTTCTTCAAGGTATGTATGATAGCATAAAACTTTTGATCATAAACAGAGTATTGTTTCCTTGTTTCATTCAATTTCTAACTGAAAAATGCTATTGGCATGTCTTCTTGGCTCAAAACTACTCCAATCACTATCCCACTTGCATCATAGCCTACTTGAAACACTTTGTTGAAATCTAGAAGTGAAAATACAAGCTGTTCTGTCACCTTTTTCTTCCAGTCTTCAAATGACTTCATTGTTGCTATTGTCCACTAAATTGTACCTTTCTCCATGCATTCAACAAGGGCACACAAATCTCACTGAAATTTCTAATGAATTCCATGTAGAAACTTGCCAGTCCATGAAAATTTTGTTGAGAATTGGTTGTCATTGATGTCAACTAATGTCAAAGAGGATGTCAACTAATTCAGTCAGATTCATTGATATCAACTGATCTTAAAGTGGATACATCATTCCTACAATAGCGTGAAGAAGTATATGGAATCCACTTTGAAGAAGTATATGTGCAAGATGAAGAAGAACATGAATGCCAGAAGTATATGTACAAGATGGTGAATGTGACAAACATGGATGCTAGTTTGAAGAAGTATATCCAGAATTGCATCCAGTCTGAAGATATACAACATACATGATGAGCTTGAAGAAGTACATAAGGAAGATACATAATGCAGATCCAGTTCAAATAAGAACATAAGTAATGTATCCTACTACATGTGGTACCTGTGCCAATATCAAGTCCACCAAATCATATTCTATCATGGAAGCAATCAAAGGACTAGTTGGACAATCGTACATGTGCACAAGCAGCCAAGGATTTCGTTGAGAAAATGGTACAAGTCAACAAACATGTTGAAAGAATTCTTTGGTATGCGCAAGCTTTGCTTGATAAAACGCTGAAGTGCGCAAGTAGTAAGAAACAACTTATGGTCGGACAACTTGAAAGTGCGAAAGTCTAGCCAATTAGAAGACACTTTCAGTTAGTGGAACGCGCACAAGTTCCTAGAAAGATACAACATTTGAAGCAAGTCTATGAATAAATTCCACAGCCAATGGTACAATAGGTGTGCAAGTCCCACTAGTGATGGCAAGGCAAAGGTCAAAGTCTCATTTAGTAGAAGATAGAGTATGTGCAGAATCCACAAAGTGTCAATACATCAAGTGTGCATTACCCACAAGTGATGAAGTGGAAAGGGTCAAAGTCCCACCAAGTAGAAGTTGGAGTATGCATAGATTCCGCAAAGCATCAATACTGTAAGAGCGCAATACCCACAAGGGACGGTACAACAAAGGTTATAGACTCACCAAGATGAAGAGTAAGGATGTGCACATACCTCAAGGAAATGATATATCAAGGGCGCAAAGGTACAACACCAGGGTGTAAAATATGACTAAGTTGTGGACCATGAAGGTGCTTGACATATAATAGAATAAAAATCAACATCATAGAAGATGACATATAGCATATGCACAATCTGTGAAGTATGGAAGAAGGGATGCCGAGACCAACTTGTGAACATACATTTCATGCAAGATCTGTATAAATAGAGATTCAAGTTGGAGATTTGAAGTCAGTTTGATGGCGAGAGCATAAGAGCTTCAAGTGAAAGTTTTAGTTTGATTTCGGGGCATCAAAGGGCTCGTGGACAGAACAGTATGATCTAGCGAGCAGCCGAATGCGCACTGCAGCAAAATGAAGTTTTGACAGTGCGCAGAATGATGCCGTAGATCTGTGACGTAGATCTGTGACGGATGCTCAAGTTTTGCTATGTCTCCTAATCCTCGATCCTCCTGGGCTCACAGAGACGGGACTCAGCCACAGCCACCCTGTAAAGCCAAGAAATCCACCCAGGAGCAAGACAAAGCTTCCCTTGCTGCCAAGTTCTTCAAAAAGCGTATCCCTCCCCAGATCTGTGAGGAAATTGAGGGCCTGGAGAAGGAACTCTGGGAACATATTTCTTTCAAGAACTTACAGAGTATCCATGACGGGGTAGATGAATGGGTCCAAGACCCAGGAAACACTGTGGGTCGTTTGTCGGCCTATGACCGCATTATTTCTACCTACTGGGTTACTAAGGGCTTGCTGGCCCACGTGATGATGGACCGCAAGAACAAGGCTATGGGGGGGGTTGAGCCGGTTCGATCCTGGAAAGAACAATACAATGAAGCTGGAATCCCGTTGTATCCTCCCCTTGATCAATCTCCAGTCGGCCCGGGAAGCAGCTCTGGAAACCCGATGTGTTGTGTCGTCACGATTCGGGAACCCTCTGATGTCATCGCCAACAACCCAGATCGCGCTGCTTCCTGCTAGACGCCATAGTTGTGGTGCCCTCCTTGCTAATGTTTCGACCCTATGTCATCTTCTGTTTATGTCGGCACTTACTACTTATGATTTTCTGTCTGTTAATTGCTGTCTTAGTTGTTAGTAGGAGGGTCGGGTCCTCTGTCCAGTCTTACTGTTTTTCTGTTAAGCTGGTTTTTTTTAATGGAGCTATGGTTTATGACAGAATTGGGAAGGTTGATCTTGTTTGGGCCTATGTTAGGGATAACTACTATTATAGAACTTCAAATAGTGTAGTAAGTCTGTTATCAGCTTGTTTTTTGGGAGCCATGAGCTCATGAAGCTATGTAACCTTTGAAGTTTTGTTAATATGAATACATTTAACAAGTTTTGTTTGTGCAAGTTTTTCTAGCCAGCCTACCAACATGATGCCATAATGTTAGAGTGACACAACATACCATTGTACGCCCATGGTGCTTCCTTAGGAAAAACTCCATGGGCTCGCATTGATGTCAATTCAGCCTTAGCAACTAAAACATACAACACTAATCTAGCAGGGCCACTGCAAAGGCCCATGACACATGGTATATGGATCTCGACCCATAGGAGTATGGTCTCACTTTGGCACACCATGTGACCAAAGTTCGCAGTGGTGTGCCATCGGTGATGGAACAACAAGATCTAGAATGAATGATCATGAAAAATCTCCGCATGAAGGAGTACACCGGGCTTTTCCCCTGGCAATGTGAAAAAAAAATGAGTCAACTAACGAGGTTGAGGTTGGCACATGAATTTCTTCTACTAATGCTAATTCTTGCTCCATGGAGCCTTTTGGGGTAGTTTTGACCTTGTATTGGTGGCCACAGTTAGCTGCACTTGTACCATTTTATGTCCATGTATGTTGGGTTCGATGCCATATACATAGTGACATTTGACCAAATTTTTCATTGTAATTTTTTAAAAACTTGTATTTTGACATTTGAGACCTCTTCTCCAGGAAATTTATGTCTAATCAATGTTGTACTTCACCAATAAAAATTTATAATTTTAAAAATTAAAACTAAATTTTAAAATACAATTTTCTGTAAGTATTAGAAAACTTTATAATTTTTTTTTAAGAAAATGAATTAATACAAAATCAATTTGTTTTGACTTATGAACCATATATCTGTGATTGGTCTAATAATGTAAGAATGAAAAATGGGATGAGCTATAAACATCTATCCATGTAAAAACGTCATAACTAAAATTTCAATAATTTAAGAATGAAAATCACATTGCCTTATTATGGGAAAAATTTTTATGTTTTTTTTTATATCTATAATATTATACAATTAAAAATGTTTATAGTTAAAAGATAAAACTTAGTCAATAATATAGGTTGCGTGAGTGTGATTTAATAATACATATAGTGTATAAAAGAAATTTCTATCTATAATATTAGGCCATCATAGATTCATTTTAAACCTGGATCTATTAAGTACCGAAAGGGATAAGAAATTTATATCTATAATATTAGATCAACATAAATTCATCTTAAACCCAGATCTATTAAACACGACTTTTATTTTTTTATATTCATGACAACATCTCCCCCATACTAGATTGTAAATGTCTCATTACTCTCCATGCAAAAATAAAAAAAAATATTTATAATAAAAAAATTAAAGTAATTGATGATAAATCCAATTCTTAGCCTTACGCAAAGACTAATCAAGATTGAAACGTAACTACCAAAGCTTAATGTAATTGATGATAATACCAAAGATAGTTGTCGATAAAGGCATTAAAAAAATCCTTGAGACACGAGTGGATCGTGAGAAATCCCTCGGCCTCGTCTTCATCTTTGTTGTGGGGAGAGGACAAGCCCCTCTAGGCTCAATCCCTTCAAAATTACAGAACAATGAAGTTTGGCATCCTAAGTTATAAAGTTCTTTTGACCAACTTTATAAAGTTCTTTTGACCAACTTTATGATATAAATCGCTCCAAGTGGCAAAATTCCAGCCCTGTGGTGTAACCGCCTAATACAAGTAAAAGCATAACCTCAGATGTACATTAACTAAAGATGGATGTGCATTATCTTATCCAATCACCTCTTATATATTGACGTGTCACGTGAAATATGTTTTTCAAGCCAGCAAATCAATGTACAGGTGTCAATAAGTTTCATAGTAATCCATCCACGTCAACAGCAACACAAAATGACAAATACAATTCTAATAATAATAACAACATTACAAAACCAAGGCAAACGCCGCCTCCGAAACCGCTTACCGCCATTCAAAACAAAGTGCTTTGGAATACATCCATTTCCCTGCAGACGATTGCAGGTTCCATGTCAGTTGCAAAAACAAAAGTTGTGTTTTGACATGGCTGCCATCATTGGAACCCGCAAAAGAAAGGAACGACACGTGGAATACCGCGTGCTGTAGATAGAATTATCCAGCGTGCTGTATTCGTACACAAATCCATCGTCCCATCACTAAGTCATCTCACAGATCAGATTCTTTAATTTGCAAAGTATTCTTCATAAACTGCATAGGAATATAAATATAAGCGCATTGTGCCGGCAAAAATACTTTCTGCAGTAAGAATCAGAGCATACTGGAGAAACCTTAAGAGACATTTCACAACTTCTTGAACTCTAGCGGACCTAAATCTTGCATAGATTTCAGGTTAAAAGGTTCACAGGATTTCTCATTTAAAAGATCGATTTAACAGCGGTGAGATCATTGTTCAAGATTTCTGAACAATTCAAAGTCTTGGACTACTTGGAGCTCAGAGATTAGATTCCAGTTTTTTCTCTCAGGTGTTGAGTTCGAAACTGGACAGGTCAATTTAAAGTTTTTCAAAGCTGTGAGATTATTGTGTGTCAAAATGTACCGTATATCCTCCCCGCCGTTCCCAGACGGTCCAGTTCACGCCAATACAAAGGAACAGGGGCTCGGCATGAAAGTATTCTGCATGAGATTGAATGCTTCTGGATTTATCAGCAAATGTGTACAGATTCCAGATTCTTTAACCCTCCATTTCTTACCTCGCAGCAATCTAACGTCTCTGGATATCAAAGGGCGCCAATTCCTTCCGTTTTCGAGCGCATTTCTCACGCTCCACCGGAATCGAGTCGAAGAAAAATCAGAAAACGAAATCGCATACGTTGGCACCGACATCATTCGGACGAGTGACACTCTCTGTTTTGAAGTCTACTTGAGGGACAAGCCTCTTATCTTTGGAACGCTAGAGAAAAAACAGGAAATAAGCGAAAATCTTATGCCCGAAACGAAATGGACGGTGGATTGCAGCAGCCGGCTGGAGTATTCGTCAAAATGGTCCTTGGATGCCATGTCCATCCCGACTGTGGACGTATACATTGAGGGTCAGATCTCGGGTTCCCCAATAATTCTAACTCAGACTCTGCAACTCCTTCCCAGAAGAAAACGCCTCCGCCATTGCACTTTGGATGTTATTCCGGAGGGAACCGAGACTGCAGAGAGCTGCTCCGATTTCAGTGATACAGAGCTCGAATTTTATGACTCTGATTACAGTTTCCCTGAATTGAACAGTGACTCTGGCTGTGACTGTGACTGTGACTGTGACTGTGACTGTGATTGGGAGAAAGTAGAGGAGCAGGAGGATTCTTGGATCGACTTAGGGTCATTCTTGGATATACTCATCTCTGTAACATGACCGAGGAAACGAATTTTGCCCCATTTTTGTAGGATGGTCATGTTATAAGAGATGAGTATATCAAATCTTTCAATCTCATCGTTCATAATTTTTAAAAACTAATCGTTTTTTATCTGTTTCGACATTTGCTATCCAGTTTCTTGATAGCTGTAACACTGATATAAGCATACAACCAAGAACAAGCTCTATGAACTCTACGTACATCATAGCCCTTAACTCTTATACGAAGTGAAATATATGTTATTACGCGGAAGGCGTATATTAAGGGGCCGGCTAAGGGGTCGGCTACCCTGCTACCCTGGGGTTTTCGTCGTCTGTCGACGGCCTATGGGGAGACGCCACCTGTTGTCCTCCACCTATCACGCTAATAATCTATCTTCCAATTCAATTGTTGGTACGGCAACTCCATTGGGCAACTAAGGTCAGGCGTGGCAGAGCCGCTGAGGAATCTGATCTGCCCCTATTTGCTGGTCGTAGAGGCAAATCGTAACCGTAATTTGGAGGACAACAGTGAGACAGAAACAAGAGCCATTTCTTCACGCTCCGATATGATATGGCCTAAAGAGAGCTCAAAATAACGAAATAAAGTTTATGCGATAGAAGCTTGTTACTGCCATTCTGAATATGAAGAATTTCTTGGCCATGGACGATACGGGTCTATCCCGTTTAATTTGTGATTTCAAAGCGATGACAAACAGTTTAATATGAAGCAGCAATTTCTCATGGGTTCGTATAGTTGTTCTTTATTTTTTCAGCTTTAAGATATATACCGTATCTCCAGCAGAGCCTTTTACAGGCAATTTCATCAAAACACAAACGCTGTGCACAATAACAACTCTATCGATTTTCTCTACTAACAGAAAAAACACACACCCTAACTTAAAAGGTCTTCTCTGGGTAATTCAATACATATTTTTGTATCCAAGCACTCCTCACACAAGTTGTGCACAGTATCAAGACCATGCGGAGGGTTCTTGTGCTATGATTTTATTTTCATCTACATTGTATCTGAGTTAATCTCTGCAAAATTATTTTTGTCTTTTTTGAGAGAGATCTGATAAGATCGGTTGTTTGTGACGTGTTTAATGTATTGGCCTATTTTGTTTTGGGGAGGTTGGAGCTTATGCTTGTTCATAGCTTTGTAGATCTAAATCTTTGTTTTGTGTTAGGCTATTGGTGACCCTCTAATTGGAAAGGTTCTACTCTTAATGCTTGGTTTTGTTTTGAGAACTTGACTATTGGATTATTTTTGTAGAAGTTGAGTACGGTGTTGCAATTTTTGCTGGTAAAAAGGTTCTTTGGCTTTGATAGTTGATGATAGAAGTTAGCATTCAATAGAATCATTCTACTACTATGTGTGATAATCAAAGTGCCATACACATTTCTGACAACTTAGTGGGGCATTAGAGGACAAGACACATTGAAATTCACATGCACATCATTCAACAACTCATCTTGGATGGTCTTTTCAATTTGGAGTATCGGCCTCTTTTCAAATAAACTAAACTATTCATAGATCCATTTTCTGCAACAGTCGATCTATTCAAACGAAAGTTACAGATATTATGGGAGATGGATAATAGCCTAAAATATTCACGTTACATATATTAAGAGCCAGTACTTGACCCATATGGTCACATTGCACGCCAAGCCATGGGCTATGGGTGGTGAGTTGGATTATGGTTCGTCCCACCTAATTTGTTCAATGCACAATTCTATATTACAACAAGCTATCCTCCTTCTATGGATTCTCCATTTTGTTAAGAACAAAGTATCCACATACTATGATTGAATTGCATTCCGAAAACCCGTTCCTTTCATGGAATTGGATCGTTCCAATATTCAATTCATTGGATGCAAGTTGAGGAAGAGAGTCGTGGTAGATATGAAAGGACAAATCCATGACCCCCCTACTCACGTCTTGGTTCATGTCAACAAATACATTAACAGATAACATATCGACGACCTAAACTATCCAGATGGTCATCTAAAAATATCCAACGAGAGGCGACAACTCCTCATAGGCTATCAATATACAACGAAGCGACTAAAGGAACCGTTAACACTTTGGTGTTAGTAGATAATTTTTATTAATGGCTAACAAATGACCATAAATAACTTAATGGACTGCTAGGTACATCCAAATCAATAAGCAATGAGAATACAAATGCATTTCTTATAGCTCTTCTTTAGCTCATGATGTCTCTCAATAAACAATGGGAATACAAATGCATCTCTTATAGTTCTTCTTTAACTGATGATGTGTTGTTACACATAAATCTTCCACCCTGTAAGCATCAGCATTCTTTGGCCTGTAGGATCCATTTCAGTGACTCAGATCCATTTTTATCCTTCAGTGATACTAGTTTGCCCTATTTTTATTCCTACCCGCATGTTGCATCACTATAGCATGCGTACCTGCGAGTTGTATCCCTATAGCTCGCGGGTATCGAGTAAAATGGTAAAAACCACTATTAATTACTTTTTACTCCCAAAAAGCGGTCATTGGGTGACCTTTGGCTCTCCATCTGCCCGAATAACGCCTCGATGTGTCCTTTCACCTACCTTTGAGAGGACTATATATTGAGCACATATGGCTTATGGACGAGAGGAAGAGGAGAATAGTAAAGGAACTCTAGTGGATTTTTGCCCTATCTTGAGTCTGCACTCATTGATCCTTGTAGTTGTGAACCAGTTATGTTCACCTTCCAAACTCCTTTCTAGTTTGAGTTTGCCATTCATGGAGGATTGAAGTGGTGGAGGCACAAGTGGATTGATCTAGATCTTGGTTCAGATTGGTTGCCGACAAGAGGTCGTATCACTTTGTACTTCTTCTTGTTCATTAATAGAAATACTCATATTCTCGTCCATTCATGGTGTGAATGTCATTTATTATACATTGGGTTACATTTGCTTATGATATTATGGACCATTGTTATTGATAATGTTAATGTCATTTATGTATCACATGTTAATGGACCATTGTTAGATATTGGTTGTCAAGACTAATTTCCAGATTACAAGTGCTTGGATGTGCGCGGATTGAAAGCTCCAACGCAGATCTACATCAAACGTTGGATCGAGGTTGGTTACATTTCTCCATTATTTTAACATTGTCATTTATAATAGCATTGCTTTGAGAATTGAGTAGATTTCTGGTAGTCATCTGTCTGTTGTGGTATTCCCAAGCCATAGTGAGTTTTCTCCAATACAGAAATGGCGACTCCGCTGGGGAAAACATCCATGTTTGGGAAATGTTTTGAGCATTAGTCCATATTTAGAGTTGTTGTTTATCGAAGCTCTATGTCACTGATTGGCAGTCGAGATACACTATAGAAAACTTGATTTTTTTGAGCCTCTGGACTCTTTATTTACCCATTTTCCTTTCCTCACCCGCGGGCTAGCTTGGTTCTGCTCGCATCTACCCGCCTCTGTTTACTCTACTGCCCACGGGTACCCGTAGGTATTCCTTCGACAGTAGCGTGTAACTCCGGCTTTTGTTGGTTTATGGCTATTGGTTATTGCTAGGTGAGTTTGGCTGATTCCTGAGTCTTTGTTGGTCTCTTTCTTGACTGTTTCATGCCTTGGTTGTGACTAGATCTCTTCGTTTCTCTTGGTTGAGCCTTCTTGGTTTTTTACCAATCTTTGGTTTTAACCTCTTGGTTTCTTCCTTTTGAGCTCATTCCTTTGGCTGAGTCTTGCTGTTTAGGATCTGCTGGGTTGTCTTAGTGATCTTCTCGGCACTTCAGTGACTGAATAGTAGGATTTTGCTTGCATTTTTTCATTTCATTTATATTGAAAAAATACAAAAATATTCATTTAGTTTTTTGCATTTTCCTTTCTGTTTATAAGAGAAAATACAAAAATATTTTATTTCCATGTATTGCATTTTGCATTGAGTGCTTGTTGCCTTCATTTTAGGTTCTGCTTATGTATTGAAAAGATAAAAGTTTGCATCTTTATTTCGGAATTGTTGGTTGATTTTGCATAATAGTGACATTGTTTTATTGGATAGATGAGTCTAGGATTGGACGATTTTGCATACTATTGAGTCTACACATCACTAGTTTCACGACCATATCCCTTGAGCAATCATAGCCACTAAAATTAACACTTAATCATAAAATTGATTAGACTGATTTTATTTATAGGGTACACCAACTAGCATAGGTTTAGAGTCTTGGAATAGATCATTGTGAGTTAACAATCCAAGACTACTGAACGAAACATTAGGTGTCTGACCAGGGAGTGGAGGAATCCATGGTATAGATTCGGTGTTCTTAGGAAGCTCTACTCAATCCAGAGTTAAGCACGAGGTCACGGGAGGTTGGTTGAGGAGATATCCCTCTGATACCGGCTGAACATGGGAGATATATCCAGGATTTGTTCGTATCTGGGGGTACTAGAGGTTCGTCCTCTTGTGCTTCGAGCTTAGCTACCCTGCCCATATGACGGGTCCCACCTACGATTGTCCCCCTGAGCATTGGTTATATTGCGGTGAACATAGTTTCCTTACCTAGGTACCGCACAGGGTACTTGCAGTGGTTATGATGTTTGTGTCCTGAGTCAGATGGGGATTGGACAGCACAATTGTGTTCATGTAGTGGACTTGACCCTGTCGACACAGTGAAGCCTGGGTGTCTCTATAACTGATTATGTTACCTCCGGCTATAGTTTGGGAGTCTCAAGCCTCTCCTAGGTGAGACATACCGACTCTAGTGTCGGGAGCTCATTTAGCCACTCTGTTTGATTGCTCTTGGTTGTAGTTTCTCTAGGTGTGTGCTTTTGATTTACTATTTTTGATCGATAATTGGAATTTAGGAGACCCTGTGTCTCTCTCCGGAGAGAACGTGGCGCAGAGCCCTACTCTCCGTCGGTCCCGTCATTTGGCTGGTTTAAAGCCACTCGAGGTTACACGTCGTATTGCTAGAGGATGCCGGAGGGCTCCCTCCGAGTGTTTGGATTCTTACGTGACTTACGTTGAGGACTACATGGCTACATATCCCGATATCGGGCAAGACCCTTCTACTCCTTCGGGTAGAGTTGAACATACTTACGATCCCCATACTCCTCGTGAGGATTGGGGAGGTGATCCACCTGAGACTCAACCTGTTTCTGTTTGGCCTAATCCACTTGGCCGGGATCCATTTGATCCTTCGAATCCAGATAACTATCTTTACGGAATGCCCGACTTACCCAAGGAGGAAGAACAGAACGAGCTTTTCATTCCTTCATTTCCACGCGATTATAGATACGGGAGACCTAAGACTCATGATGATACTGGCCCTATGGTCAACCCCACTGCACTCTCTTTTGGTATGCCTAGTCACACTACTGTCGAACCTTACACTATGGTTGGTACTCATGCTAGCACTAGTCAAAGTGTTAGCCATACTATACCCACTGGGGGCACCACCCTAGCTGGGGCCACTACATTGTCCACCCACTCACATAGTATGGGGACTAGTCAGATTCCTAACCATGCCAATGTTGGAACACGACCACCTCCTAGGAATACCCAACCTAGTCGAAATGTTGTTTGAAACACGATTCGCCATCCACCACCTAATACACATATCGCTACTCGTCAACCCAGGACTACTTTTGCACATGATACCATTCCTCCCAACCACGGGGGTGGACACATACCGCATACTTTTGCGTCCACTGCCGCCACTAGTAATGCTAATGTAGGGGGTGAGAATATTTCCTATCCACATGGACACCACACGACCAACCCTGCTACTAGTCATGCCCATATGGGAGCTGGGAATACTTCTCATGCTTATGGCCATCACACGACTGCTCAAGCTAATCCTAATATTGGGGGTGGGAACATACCATACCATCATGGTCAATACAACACGGTTCCCACTATGAATAGTACATACATGCCCCATACTCATGGTGGAAACCCTTACTACAACCCAGTTGGTGCTAGCCACCAGTATCACCCACCACCTCAATATGGTGCTCAAAATGCGCATATACCTGCTTACTCTCAAATGGGTGTAGCAGGGGAAGGTTATCAAACTTATGGCCATGGGAAAGCTTACAGGCCGTCAAGTCCTCAGTATCAGTAGTTTAATCCTCATGGTCAAGCTTTTGGTCCATCCTATAACACAGTTCCATTCAACCAACCTTTTATGGGAGCTTATAATCAATCTTTCCAACCGCAGCTCCCTTTCCTTGCACGCTTGAATCTCCCGGATCTTTTGAAGCTCACGAATGATCCGGTGTGTCACGACCCTACTTGGCCCCCAGTCCCTACCAAGCTCCCTATGGGCATTCCAAAGCTTGAAGGGAAAGGTGGTGAGGACCCAGGAGATCATGTTACGACGTTTCACCTTTGGTGCTCCTCCAACTCTTTGAATCATGATTCCATTCGATTATGACTATTTCAATGCACCCTCACAGGGGCAACTGCGAAGTGGTATGTGGAGTTTCCCGGGAACACCTATAAGGGATTCAACGAGATTGCTTTGGTTTTCTTAGACCATTTCCAGTTACCGGTTCATTATGATACTGGTACTGAGTTGTTGTCCACCTTCTGTAAGAATAAGGCCACACATATTTCTGACCACGTTCAAGAGTGGCGTCGGTGGAAGAGATTAGTGAAAGCCAACATTCCTCCAGAGTTCCTATTGGAATGGTTCCTTAAGTCTTTACTTCCATACATTGCTAAGGATGTTTCGATGTCCGGCATTGTGACTGAGCAACAAGCTATCTTGAAAGTCCAGCAGTTAGATCTACTTTATTCTCAGTCTAGCATTTTGTATGACATTATTCTTGATGCACCGAGAACAAGACATGGGCCCACGTCAATTCTTGGACCACATGCCGATGGCATCGTGGGGTCCACATGCACTTGCCCTGTAGACTTGGTAGCTAATCAAATGCAAAATTTGTCACTAAACCAGTCTGCTCCCGGACAGGTTCACACCTTGTCCTTTTCCACTCCATCATTTGATGTACACAATGTGCAATCAACAAAACCGTTGGGTAACCAGCAACCTGGTGGTAAGAAAAAGGGGAGAAATAATCGTAGGGGTGGAAACAATGGAAGTAATAATAATAGCAATCGTGCACTCCTCGTAAAGAGAATTCCAACACTCCTCAGGAAGGCGGTAATGCTGGCGAGGATCGTAAACCTAGGCATAAGGTGAAATTCCCTTGCAAGCTTTGTGGGGAGGATCATCTTACTCACTTATGTCCTCAAATTGAAGAACATCGAAGCATTTGGCATAGAGCCTAGCTGTGTTTAAGGATCCCCTTCCTCATAATCAAAACATGGCTTTGCATGCTCCCACCACTGGTTATGGTACCAATGAACTGGCTTCTTCCAATACTAGTGGTTATGGATGTGTGAATATGGTTCAGTCGGAGGCTTGTGTTGCTACTCGTCAATGCGATTATGGTGCACCACAACCGAATTTTGGGAATGAGCCTCTCCCTCCTCCTGATAATTCCTTGCATATCGAGAAGCCTTCCATTATGCCACAGATACCGAAAGGTGTTCTTAAGCGTTCCATTCATAATCCTAATGCTTGAGCCGCCTAGAACTACTCCATCATAGAAGATTTGGGTCAAACTCCATGTGCCATGTCGGCTCTTGAGGTTTTGCAAACCTATCCTTCTCAGAAGCATGCCCTTTTGAGTGTGTTAGGAGTTCAGGATGGGGGAAGTCCTAGTGTTATCAAGTTCGACACTCCTGATGTCCAGCCTTGCTTACCTTACCACGTGGCTTTTCAAATCCATGTGGTTTTCCTTAAAAGCTTTGTCAAACGTACTATGGTTGATGAACGTGCTTCCGTGTCAGTAATGTCATTGACTTGTTGGAAAGCTCTTGGCTCTCCTCCTCTACTCACGACTAGAACTACACTCATTGCATTCGACGGTAGGTCTTTTACGCCGCATGGAATTATCCCTTCCCTTGTTGTCTCCTTGGGAGGTAAGTCCGTGCCTATTGAAGTCGAAGTGGTTGATGCACCCATCGACTACAAACTTTTACTGGGTCGGAACCGGATGTACGCTATCAAGGCTGTCGCGTCTATTGTATTTAGAGTTATCTGCTTTCCCCATGAAGGCAAGATTGTGACAATCGATCAGCTGGAATATGTTGGTACTCCTTCCACAACATCCACGGGATCTGTAGTCCCGCAAGTTTCTAATTCTCAGCCGGCAACTGGGAACATAGGTGTTGGAATGTACCCCTCATTGATGGGAAATTTTAACCATTCTATGCCTATGAACTTTATTGGAACCATTACCGACAATGCGTCTCCTCCTTCGAATAATATGTTATTCCGGACCTCCTATTCAAATGATCCGTGGATTTTACCATCCACGAGTTCCACGTCTAGAGACATTACGCATGTCGGGATGTCTATGCCTTTATCTGTAGCGGAGCTCGCTTACGATCATATCCAACAAACCATTGCAGATTCGGATCTCTCTTCTTCATGGACAGTAGAGGAAGATCCCGTTATGCTGCCCGCGCGTGCAATCGACCTATCTTGTTCACATGGTTTCCTCGATGGTATTTTACCTTCAAATGAAGTTTTTATTGAGGCCATGGGTGGTGATGACAAGTCGTGGGGGGATATTTATCATAGATCTCATTCCCCTCCTACCCTTGATCTTAATGAACAAGATAAGTATAGAATACAGTCTGCCATACATTTTGATCTAGGCATAGTTTTGTCTAGCCCCGGTTTGACATTAAAGTCTTATTTCCCTAGTGACGAGTCTTTAGACTCTCCTATGGATCCGCAAATCAGTGATCTTGATGAGTTCAATTCTACTTCTAGAATTTCCAACTCCTGTGATGATGAATTTGCTACTGCAGATTCCTTCACATCCTTCAGCTTTGCTCTTCATTTTGAAGATGATCATTTTGATCCCTCAGGTATTGGTACTATGGCACCTACAGTGGTTAGCTCTACCTGCGTTATGTCTGAGGTTAACAATAGTGAAGTTGAAAATGTTTCTACCGCAATGACTTGTATCATATTTTTCTTTACATACATTGTAGAGATGATCTTGGTACTTATGTTTCTTGGAGACAGGATTCTTAGCTGGACTTATACTTGTTTACTGGTCATTTTCGACATTTGCTTTGGCCATGGTAGGAATATTTGGAACCTTGCATATAGGTTTAGGCCTCCCCATTGGTATGATGCATTTGAACCTATTACTATCCAAATTTGCAGACACTTCTTGAGTGTCCTTATCTTGCTCATGTTCGTTGCATTATGCATAGCTTTGTCCCACGTGCTTGGAACTAGTCTCGCATATCCCTGACACTCGTCTGCTCTCATTACGAGCATTCTTCCATATCTCCTTTGAGCTCGTTAAAAACAGTAAGGAGGTCACGAGTTTACTTTTTCGGACTCGTTAAACCTTTACGGAAAAGATTTTTATAAAGTCTTTTTTAAGCTCTTGTTAGACTTTTCCAAATCAAACAAGATTGTTGAGTATACTTTTTATTTCAGACTCGTTAAAGGATTTGAAGCGACATCCACTTAGGTATAAGTTTACCCATTTTCCAGACCTTTGTAGATTAATTACGAAAAAGGTATACTTTAGTCATACATGACTAGAAGAGTTCTTCTCTCATTGTTTTACACTTTTTCGGGTGAGGAGACTAACTTTACGAAAACGGACTCTCCTCAGTTATATCATGTTGTGATTGCATTGCATCATCCTCCTTGCCGCTTGAGCCTTGTGCCGGCTCCTGCTTACTCAGTTGTTAGCCTGGTGCCTGAGCACTTTTCCCTATCGAGCCTTGCAGAGCTTATATTTTCCCTTCACAATTTGATGACCCTTTGACCCTGAGGGAACTCACCCCCGAGTGTCCACATCCTGCATGCACTTCCTTTCATTTAGCATAGGTATGTTCCACTACTTGGGACTAGTCTGCTAGCTATTTGACACTTGTTCCCTCACTTGTTGTACTATAAGCAATTTTATTCTTTTTCAAGCTTTTCCCAAATATGAAAAAGAACAAAAAAATCAAATATTCCAAAAAGCCAGACGGGATTATGGTCACTATTTCTTGTTGGCAGCTGTTGTGTCACCTTTGAATAGAGCATTCATTCCACTCCGTACATTATGAGTCGGGACTATAGTTGGGCCTTAGGAGATGTACTTGTTTCTTAGTTTTCTCCACCGATTGGTTAAGCTTCCAGTTATTATGGAGCCCTCTGTAATGCCTCTTGCATTGCACAGTTTGTTAGGAACCTATGTCAACCCTTCTCTTTACTATGTTAGTATATTGTTGTTGGACTCATATGCTTTGTAAGTCGTCACGTAGTATTTGTAGATCCATAGTTTATATTAGCCCATAGTATTGACCCATAGTATTGGACGCATATGCTTTGTAAGTCGTCCTGTAGTATTATATGTCCCATGGTTTTGACTCATAGTATTGGGCATAGACTTAGTATATAAGTGTGTGTTGAGGTTATTGAAGGAGTGTGAAGTTAATTGTATTGAGCTTGCTCAAAGGAGGTTGCCCCCTCGAAGTGGCCCGTGATCAATATAAAAGTGATTATGTTCTGTTATTTCTGATATCTTGTGTATTTGCATTAATTAATTATTGCAGGTTCATCACATCTGGTATCAGAGCACTTTCCTTGGCACAAGTGGGAAATTTTTTTTCTTTTTTTGGGCGGCGACTTTCAGATCAATTTATGAAACTTTTTGCAAAAAATCAGAAGAAACCGATTGCATATCTGAATTCCTCTTTCAAAAATACGCAGTTTCAAAAAAAAATCATCTCATTTGGAGTTCTAAAAGTGGAGATATCGCGGATTTAAAATCAGCAATTTTTCAGAATTTCGGTGGCGGCCGCGGAAATTGCGGTGAGAAAAGCTTTTGACCGAGTGCCCAGATTTCTATTCCGCTTTCATGGGTAGAAGCAGAGTGGTTGTTCCAGTTCCGGAAACATTCTATAATAGCGATTCTGAGCAATATAGATCCGGTTTTTGAACATTGGGTGGAATTTCTGCCCAAATTTTTTCTGTTGCAGGTTCGGATTTGGGAATAATCCCTATCCACTTAACTGTGGGAAGTACTTGGGCATAATCCCTAAAACTCATTGTGAGGAGTACCACATGAACCCTGAAGTAGCTGGCCTATTGAAAGGACCTGCTAGCGAAAAGGGCAACGACCCCTACCTGATTGACTAGTTCCCACCCGTGAGGTAAACCAAGAGCTGTCGTTTGTGGCAAAGCGGTTATCAGTTTTACCTGAGTCGTGGAGTGAGGGGTACTGCCCCAATATGCAAGCCGTCAGACAACATTGGTGGCCGAGTGAAAACCCTGAACTATTAGGAAGCCGCACATACCTGGGGTCCATATCTACTTTCCGCTGAACTATTGTCGATCACTGCTGCGCCGTTTCAGATCCATTTTGCAAGCCGTTCCAGATCTAGCCATTCGGCGTTGTTCCAGATTCCTTCTGAGCCATAGCCGCTCCAGTCTGTTTAAAAAAAAAAAAAAACTGGTTATGGTTGTCACCTGTGCAGGAGCACACACCATGGAGGAAGCACTGACAGCCATCCAAACCAAACTCCAAGATCTGGATGAAAAATTTCTCAGCCTCCATCTGCAGCATTCAGCCATGAACAATACCAGACAGCCAGAATCTTTTGCAGCCACCGGGTTCTCTGCTTTTAGCAATTTTCGTGGGCCGAAGCTTGATTTTCCTCGCTTCAATGGTACTGATCCAACTGGATGGATATACCGAGCAGAACAATATTTCAGTCTACATAATACTTTTGATGTTCAGAAAGTTCCACTTGCATCCTTTCATTTGGAACAGGAAGCCCTTCAATGGTACCGTTGGTACATCAAAGCTCATCCCGAGCCAAACTGGACAGATTTTTGCCAACTCATTTTGCCACGATTTGGTCCTAGTGCTTTTGACGACTTCACAGGAGCACTCACTAAACTTCACCAAACTGGCACAGTGAGAGAGTATCAGATGGAATTTGAGAAACTAGCCAATCACACAGAAGGATTGTCTGATGAATTCTACATGAGTTGTTTTATCAATGGTCTCAAGGATGAAATCCGCTCAGAGGTCAAAATGTTTTGTCCCAACACAATGATGGAAGTCCTAGGGTTGGCTAAGTTGGCCGAGGACAAGATCGCAGCTCAACAACGCTCCAAACCCACCTTTGTTCCCTTCAGAAATATGGGTTCCCAACGACCTCCCATCACGCCTACTCCTCAACCAACTCCTATCAAGCATTTGTCTGAAATAGAAATGCAGGCACGCCGAGAAAAAGGGCTTTGCTATAATTGTGATGAGAAATTCACTCGGGGACATAGATGTGTTCAACAAAAGCTCTATCTCTTGGATGTGGATTCTCCGCCTGCCTTAGAACTTGGTGAAGAAGCTACAGATACAGTAGATGATCCGGTCGACATGCAACATCCGCCTGTTGACACCCCACCTCAGGACGACCCACCCGAGATCTCTCTCCATGCTGTAACTGGCATCACCACCCCACAAACAATGCGGGTTAGGGGATACTTCAAGAAGCTCCCTCTTACCATACTCATTGATTCTGGTAGTACTCATAACTTCATTGACCCTCGAATTGCCAAACAGGCTGATTGTTTTGTCCATCCTTGCTCCAACTTTGAAGTCATGGTTGCCAATGGGGGCACCTTACCTTGTAAGGGGAAGTGTCACAATGTGTGTATCTCTATGGAAGATTATAACCTACGCTCTGACATGTTTGCCTTGCCCTTAGGCAGATGTGATGTGGTTTTGTGCGTTCAATGGTTACGCACACTTGGCCCCATCTTATGGGATTTTGCTGAACTTTGGATGCAGTTTAAAGTCAATGGGGCACAACACAAATTTAGGGGCTTACAACTAGGGTCTCTCTGCATCATCAGTTCACATCGCCTGGAAAAAATCCTTAAGAAGAATTCACATGGTGTCATCGCTCAGCTTAATTCCATTCATATGCACCCATCAACAGTCTCCACTACTCCCTTGGATAGATATGCAGGTATCTTTGTTGAACCAATGAGCTTGCTGCCTTCAAGAGACCTTTCCGGTAAGAATGTAGCCACATCTACCTCTCAGCAGGAAATGATGGCTATTTTGCATGCAGTACAGAAGTGGCAGCCATACCTATTAGGCAATTATTTCTGCATCAAGACTGATCTCCTGAGTCTGAAAAATTTTCTGGAACAATGGGTCTCCTCCCCAACACACCTGCAATGGGTTATCCAACTCATGGGTTATCCTTATGTGATCACTTACAAGAAGGGTAAGGAAAATATGGTGGAAGATGCTCCTTCTCGCACAATTGATGACCCAGTTTCTCTTACAGCTCTTTCTTTGCTTGTTCCAAATTGGTTGCAATATGTTCAACAGGGCTATCTCTTCTATGAACTCCATGCTTTTTCATCAACAGGGCACTCTGGGTTTTGCAAAATGTATGACCAGGAACACTGTAACTTCTTTTGGCCAAGACTAAAAATGACAATTCAACAGATGGTGGCTAACGATGATACTTTCCAAGTCAACAAGGGGGAACCGACACTCCTTTCGGGATTGATCAAACCCTTGCCCATCCCTACACAGCTTTGGCCAACTATTTCTATGGATTTCCTAGCAGCACTCTGGTGGTACAATACCACATCTCAAAGGACACCATATGAAGCAGTCTATGGACAAACACCGCCAGTTCTTCTTCCATACACCCTTAGTAGCTCCCCAGTTCAGGAAATTGACTCGGTTCTTCGAAACCGTGATCAGATTCTTCTCATTCTACAGGACAATCTTCACATGGCCAGAATTCGCCGGAAACAACAATCCAATCAGCACCGTTCTGAGCGCATTTTCCACGCAGCTGACAGGGTTCTTCTTCATCTACAGCCTTCCAAGCAATCCTCCTTGACACTCCAAAGGCGTCAGTGGCCCGAAATGCAAATCGAGGATGCTACCGGGGAACCACTCCTTCAAATTCTGCAGCAATTTCTCCAACCAAAGCTTTGAGGACAAAGCTTTTTCTAAGGGAGAGGGGATGTTAGGAACCTATGTCAACCCTTCTCTTTACTATGTTAGTATATTGTTGTTGGACGCATATGCTTTGTAAGTCGTCCCGTAGTATTTGTTGATCCATAGTTTATATTAGCCCATAGTATTGACCCATAGTATTGGACGCATATGCTTTGTAAGTCGTCCTGTAGTATTATATGTCCCATGGTTTTGACTCATAGTATTGGGCATAGACTTAGTATATAAGTGTGTGTTGAGGTCATTGAAGGAGTGTGAAGTTAATTGTATTGAGCTTGCTCAAAGGAGGTTGCCCCCTCGAAGTGGCCCGTGATCAATATAAAAGTGATTCTGTTATGTTATTTCTGATATCTTGTGTATTTGCATTAATTAATTATTGCAGGTTCATCACACAGTTTATGTCAAGTCTATGCTGCCTGAGTCTATCCATCTGCTCATGCTCTTGTTCAAAGGAAGTCCTGAAACCAGTGTCGGCCACTCCTCAGATATCTTGACTATTGCATGTTGGCTATCCTTATTGAGTCAGTCCGTTTCACCTGAGATCTTCCAAATCTTTCAGCTTTGCTGGTACCTCGTGTTGGTTGATGGGGGATGCCTTAATGCCCTCCTTCCAGCGAGTCTCATTTTGTCGACTTCAACTCATTTATTCTGGGACTTGAGGCTTAGAGTTCGGTTGAGTACCTTGAGGCTTGCAGTCATTAGTGGCAAGTTTTCTCGCCATCGACAGTTTTGGGAATACATCAATGTCCCCTGATCGATGGATTCATCCTAGTGTTCGACTTCAACCCATTTATTCACACTCCGATGATTGTTCTCTGTGCCTTGATGCCCATTTTCATTATTGGTGGGTCATCTCACATCTGTTAATGGTATACATCAATGACTAGTAATCAGACAATGTCTCATCAGGTTCGACCCCAACTCCATTTATTCACTTGATGGGACTTGCACCATCGAAGACTTGTGTAGAAGACCCCAGGCGATTGTGGCATTCAGTATGCTACATATGACTTTGACTTTACATCTGAGATGTCACCTCTCAGATTTCAACAGTTTGTACCTCTAGTTTGCACCAATTGTCTTCTTTTCAGCAGAAGACCATATCTTACTGTAGAGGGATCATGGCTATGATCACTTATGACATATATCCATTATGTACTGCCTATTCATGGCCATTGTATCAGATTGTTGCACTATACCAACATGTATTCAGATATAATATTGTATTATGACGAGTGAGCTATTCTTTCCACTTGTGTCTCCATCACTCCACTTCTGAGTTTTATAATGTATTTCGGCCATCGTAGCACATTTCAGTCTTTGACCTCACACATTAGGGGGCATCTGTTACACAGAAATCTTCCACCCTGTGAGCATCAGCATTCTTTGGCCTGTAGGATCCATTTCAGTGACTCAGATCCATTTTCATCCTTCAGTGATACCAGTTTGCCCTATTTTTATTCCTACCCGCATGTTGCATCACTATAGCATGCGTACCCATGAGTTATATCCCTATAGCCCGCGGGTATCAAGTAAAATGGTAAAAACCACTATTAATTACTTTTTACTCCCAAAAAGCGGTCATTGGGTGACCTTTGGCTCTCCATCTACCCGAATAACACCTCGATGTGTCATTTCACCTACCTTTGAGAGGAATATATATTGAGCACATATGGCTTATGGATGGGAGGAAGAGGAGAATAGTAAAGGAACTCTAGTGGATTTTTTCCGTATCTTGAGTCTGCACTCATTGATCCTTGTAGTTGTGAACCAGTTATGTTCACTTTCCAAACTCCTTTCTAGTTTGAGTTTGCCATTCATGGAGGATTGAAGTGGTGGAGGCACAAGTGGATTGATCTAGATCTTGGTTCAGATTGGTTGCCGACAAGAGGTCATATCACTTTGTACTTTTTCTTGTTCATTAATAGAAATACTCATATTCTTGTCCATTCATGGTGTGAATGTCATTTATTATACATTGGGTTAGATTTGCTTATGATATTATGGACCATTGTTATTGATAATGTTAATGTCATTTATGTATCCCATGTACTTGTTAGATATTGGTTGTCAAGACTAATTTGTAGATTACAAGTGCTTGGATGTGCATGGATTGAAATCTCCAACGGGGATCTACATCAAACGTTGGATCGAGGTTGGTTACATTTCTCCATTATTTTAACATTGTCATTTATAATAGCATTGCTTTGAGAATTGAGTAGATTTCTGGTAGTCATCTGTCTGTTGTGGTATTCCCAAGCCATAGTGAGTTTTCTCCAATACATGTGTCAACATCAACAATTTACCTTTTTTGTGAATAATTAGCCGGTGTTGAGTTATTTTAAAACAACTTTAAGCAATTAATTATTTTCATTATTTTGAAGAATCAACAAAGTGTTGAGTTTTTTTGTAAGACAAATAAAAAGTACTTTTCTCATTCTTTTGAAGAACAAGAAAGGGGTGAGTTTCGACTTAGTGCTTGATGGATGGAGACGAGGGATCTAAATGCAAAAAGGAGAAGACCATGAGATGTTGGCCTTAAGTTGCTACAATGATCTCATATCCATTAGAATATATTTGGAAGGGAACTCATCTGAATTTGAGCATTAGCATCCATATGATCATCATGTAAGATCTCATTCTTGGTCCTATAAGACTTCGAGGGTGTCACTAAAAAGACCTTGTCGAATTTTTGGCCTTTTCGTTGAGTTTGCACAAACTCTGCAAAGTTTGTCCTCATCTTAAAACTTTTTGCATTACACTCTGCAAATTGTCCCATCACTCTAATTTTTTGATTTAGCCAAATTTTGCATTCTAAAATTTCATGAGTTAAGGTCTATCTTTTTATGAGAAAAGCCATGTTAACCTTTGTTTTATTTTATCCAAAAACATGAAAATTTTAAAATAAAAATACATTATTTCAAAAATCATTTTATGATTTATAATAGTTTTATTAAAAAAATGGGTTAAATTGTCCAAGAGCCAATGGACAAGCTGAGTCGACGAACAAGATAAGAATGAAATGCCCTAATATCCATCTATTGATTTATAATAAATGTTTATATCCATTACCTAATGATAATTTGATAGCTTGAATGATTATGGGAATCACGTTCATTATCCCATTTCAAACTTGTTGGTGGATAATAATCACTAATGTTACTTGTTAATCAGTTTAAATAACGTGTTTCTTATGGTTACTTTATTTTTGGTACATAAAGTTAGGGCGTTACATTATGTTACACATCTCCCCCATACTAGGCTGTAATCACCTCTCTACTCTCGGTGTAATAAATAAGTTAAATTAAGGTAAATAGAAGATAACCCCACCATAAATTTTGACAATGGAGCCACATGCCAGTTAGTATGCACTAATGCAATCACAAGGAAGTTAAATTATATAAATAAATAAATGTTTGGTAAGATGTGGTATGATAATAGCATAATAACATGTTTGTTGTGATAATAACATATTGGATGTGACTATTACTATAGAATATAATTTACATTTTACAATTTTATTAGAATGGGTTGTTGCAAGCTTTATTGAAGTAGGTAGCTTTCACAATTGTCATTGCATGGATTTAATAAATATCTAACTTTCAATTATATGATAAGGGGACAACAATGAAGCTCACTTTTCATGAACTATTCATATATGATTTGATGGTTTTGAACTTGCATGGCTTTGTGCTTCATCCAAGGTTAGTTACTGCTTGTGGCCACACCTTTACAAAATTCTCCATCCTTTGATAAGCATGTCCTACAAATGGATTAACATCTCCAATAAGTTCTCCTATAGGCTCTCTCTAATCTAATGTGACATTTTTACATTGAGAAACAACATGTCCCCCCCTCTCTCTTGATGGTATTTAATGCTCGTGTAAGAATGATCAATCATAGGGTCAACATGATGGAAATCCATGTTGATTCATTGAACGCCAATCACATAGCAATACAATTCCTTAAAGATACGACATTTGTGATGTCGTATTTGGGTGTAGGTTGGGGATATTAGGTTGAATGGTTGGAGTAAACACCATGTTATGCCTTTTACCAATTCCTTCAATTGCATGAGCTTTAGAAACTTCCATAACCTAAGGTAGAGTTGTAAGGTGAGCAACACATTATTAAAAATTGACTAGACTTGTTACTTCAATGAAGAAAGATCACTATGGGTTTAAATGTATGCCTACTACTTAATACATAAACTCAACTAAAATAGTCGGTGGTGACTTGGTAAGGTTCTTAACATTTATTTTGCATCCATAGTTATCCATTATGCTAGATACTAGATAGAAAATACTTTTTGTATTAATAAAAAATACACTATATCAAGATTATATCAACTAAAACTCATGGAATCTTACATCCTATATAATGTATTAGCCTTAGTAATCAATTCACTATATATAATGTATTGGCCAGATAATTTATTGGCTTACAACCGAAGGATAACACTCCCTTGCCTACTTCCACAAATACATTCATTAGACTTTCTTTCAACACACAAAATTGTATTATCTACATACACACAACTTTCTCTCATTTTGCAACATATTGAAACTCTATTCGGCGTTTTATTTCCCCCGCTTTGGGGGTATGCGAATGAGGATAGAGAAAGGGGTGACATGGTGGGAGGGACATGTTGATGTATTTGTAACTTCGGAATATATTTCATATATTTATATTGTATTCCTATAGAGATGTTATTATTCCTCTATATGGAAGTGTCGTCATTTATATTGTAAGTGTTGTAACTTATACTTGATGGGTTATTAGACCACCATGTTGGGGTCAACCCTGTATAAGTCATGTGGCTTAAAGGTTTATTAGACCATCCTATTGGGGTTCAGCCCTGTCAGCATTATGTTATGTGGTTAAGTTAAGACCGACCTAGTAAAGGTTATTAGGCAAGTCAACTCAAGTATAAATAGAGTGCGGGAGGCACTCTATTTGATCATTCACTTTCTCACTCATACTCTCATTGGAGAGTGGCACACTAGTGGAGGAGGAGAAGCTGCTGCTAGGAGGACTATCTCTTATACTTGGGTTGTATCATTGCTCTATCTATCTCTGAGGAAGTTGCGGGGTTTTTCACCTTCTTGGTTTTCCCCAGTGAAACTCTGTGTCTCTTGTGTGCTTGCATTATTGTGTCCATGATTGATATGTTGTAGATATGTTGTACATGGTATTCTCTCAGTTAAGATCCTAGATCAAATTGAAATTTATGAAAAACTAACATGGTATCAGAGCTAGCCTAAAAGAAGGCATGGTATGGCATTTATGACACTTGTTGCACTTGCGAAGCTACGGCTTGATATAGCAAAAACTAGTCATCGTAGAAATTTCGCTATAAATACATTTTGGAGAAGGTTCAGGATCTGAAACCTTTACAGGTCATAGATAACATCCCCATGTACCTTGTGTCCAAAGCACAACTTCTAATTCGCTTTACTTTGTGATTTATGATCAGTACAATCTAGGGTTTCTGCCTCTTCCAGATCTCAGTCATAAATAGGTGACCTAGGCAAAAAGGTCACAATTTGGGCTAGGAAGCTTGTTGTTGCTACAACATCCCCCCCCTAGATTTTTTGAAAAAATATTGGGGCCCCTCCTTTGTTTTTAAGGAAAAGTTTCCCTAAGGTTATCTGGACATCATAGTCTCTCCTTAGTTTTGTCCCTGAAGAAAAGTCCTTTACTTGTCTTACTTTTTGAGTTATGTCTTTTTTTCCTAAGTAAAACTCAAGATTTTGGGCCACAACGGCGGAAGATTTGAGCTAATCTTGCTGTAACGGCGGAAGAGTTATCCCAAGCTTTCCGAAACTGCGGAATTAAAAAGGCTAAGTCAAGCCGCGGTGGAAAACTTATCTTAAAAGACCTCCGAAAGGGCAAAACCTTTGATCAAGGAGACCCACGGCGGAACAGATTCATCAAGTTTTTACGCAACGGTGGAAGTTTTCATCTAAACTCTTCCACAAATATCGGGAACGTACCAGTAAGTCATCTTTGCGGGAAGACTCACCTATCTCTCCCGCAATAGCGAAGGTCTTCAAGAAACTCTTTCGCATCGACGGGCAGAGTGGCACTTTTTCGGAAGAACTCGGATAACTCTCCCGCAAAGGCGGACAAACTCACTTAAGTTTTCTGATGCATCACGACCCGCTTCCCTTTTGCAAAAACATCTGGACAAATCTCCCGCAACGGTGCGAAAAACTCAGCTTTTCTTTCTGCAAGAGGCGGAAACCTTAACCTAGGCCTTCCGATTTTTTACGGTCGTATTTATTAAGAAAAGGTTGATTTGACCCATCCGTACACTACCTTAAATCCCGTTTTAATGACTTGCAACCACACTAATAATGGTTCACACGTACCGTTTTAAGATATAGGGTGTGAACCCCGTTGGTGTTCCATTGTCTCTCATCGCCCTGGAGCTCTCTTCCCATTTCCGTTCAAAGTCACGAAGCACGTTCCAGGCTCGCAGGCTCTGCAACAAAACGTTGGAATCCTCATCCCTTCACAGGTTAGTACCTTCACAGACTTGTTATATTGTGTTCTTCCCGTTTAAAGGGGCATGATCCGTCACTCTTTTTCATCCTAGCCATGGCGAGACTTTCAAAGTAATCATGGATGATAGCCGACCCATGTACACCCCACTAGACGTATGGAAGCCCTAGTTGTGCATGTAAGAGGCCCTAGAATATCAAGGCTCCCACCGCTTAAGTGTTAGAAGAACCGACAGCATACCTCTGCTCGTCGTAAAAGCCACCTGTTTAGTAATTTCAAGACCAACCTTGCCCATCCTTGCACCAAGTTATAAGCGTTTTCGCGACTATAGAGTTTTACGTCTTTCTATGCTTTTAGGTCGATTTTTGTCATGTCTTTTATTATAAGCACGTAAAATACCCAGGCCCACTTTATGTTCATTGCTCTCATGGTTCATAGTTACAGTATTGTTGTGAGGAAAATGCACCTATAGTTCAGGGGAGAAACTATCAACTTACAGGTATGAAAGATAGACCTACAAATGTTCTGCAAGTACAATAAATAAGTGAAGATATTAAGGTTAGAGAAAGGTGAGTACCTTATTAAGAAGGTTGATCCAAGCTTTCCTTTCCTTGCTCTTCAATGCTATCCAGTATCGCAATGCCCACACCTGCAAAACAACTTGATACCTTTCTCAAATACATTTGACTACATATATAAGACTGATATCCATGACATAATAAGACATCAAACTATAATCAAACAGTAATCAATTCTAAGACACACATGTATAGGTCATATTTGGAAAGGGAAGAACGTCCAATCTTTATTAATGAATGAAGCAAGTACATAAAATTATACCTTCGTTCAAGCTTGGCACTTCACGAAACCTAGATTCAAGGTCTCCTGCTTCTATTCTCCAAGGATCCCAACCTCTAATCAGTTGTGCTAGGGTTTATCAGAAACCGAGGCACAAGAGAGGGGGATGAGGGTCTCCATTCCTCCATCATAACATTGTTATAGGTTTGGTCCCCTCACATGGCCCTTCTACCTTCCTTATATAGTCAATGAAAGAGAGGAAAAGTAGTTATAACCGATCAGGAGGTTGCCAAACCAACTCATTTGAACCAAAATTCGAGATTTTGACTAGTTCAGGAAAGTGCCCTACTCTTCCTACTGCAAACCAGCGCATTTCTCAAGGTGTGCGCTACTTTATTGAAGCATAGTTGCATATTTCTAAGGGTGTGCGCTACTTTATTGAAGTGGAGTTGCATATTTTCAAAGGTGTGCGCTACTCTATAGGCATAAGAGTCGCGCACACATCCTAGTATGCCCTACTCTATGCATAGGAAACCAACGTTTTTGAAGAAAAATGGCCAAAAATAGGGTTTTCTGATGATTTTCAGGAGATGGTTTGGTTTGGTAAAATGTTCCTAAGTGTTATAACCATCAAATGGGCCAAGAGTGAGGTAATTTCAACCATTTTTAATGTCCCAAATGACCCTTCAATCCACAAGTGTCCTGTTTTGTGACTAAACTTGATCTCAAGAAGTGTCGTCATGTGACCAAGCGATACAAGTGTCGTCACGGACGGAGAAGTGTCATTTTAAGCTATAACAAGTATCAGTAGCAAAAGCAACCAAATTAAAGTTTTTCAAATGGCATGTGAAAGAATTATTTTGAAACATTGAGACGAGCAAGAATTAGGTGTTCTGGTTGGCATTTTGATATTATCATTATAAGTAGGATGCTGGTTTGGATTGTTAACATCGCGTCATATATTCTTATTCATGTCTTATTTTTTAACAGGATTTCCGAAAAATGGCTAAAGGTGGCAAGAGAAAATCAACGGCAGTCGACGAAAGCCCAAGAGTAGAAACTACGTTCCAGGATACCAAGTGCACCATAGGCGTGCCTCCAGAAGTAAACTGGGGAGACGTATACCGCATGATAAGAGATAGGACTTACCCGAAGCTCTTCTTGAGGAGAAATGTTTATATCAGAACATCCGAAACTCCTGCATATCCAAGGCGGCCACACATCCAGAACTCTTCCCGTGCTCAGAATTAATTGGATGGGTTTTGCAGCATGCAAACATCGAGACAAGAGTTATAGAAGACAACAAAGGAAAGGCTTTCGCCTTGTTCACCCATCCTATATCTGAACGGCCTACAAGTTACCCAAAGCTCAACAGTGGCTTGATGATGCATGGTTGGAAGGGATCCAGATGGATAATCTAGAGATGGCAAGGAAGATGTTAATTTCAGGCAAGCAAATAAGAAGAAAAGATAGTGAGGAGTACGAGGTTTAGAATCTGAGGCCCCCTTTCAGACTGATCACTCTCATGTTAAGAAGAATCTTCAGAAGACCTGATGGGACGATGTTCATGCTGCAATGGGTTCCTAGCATCCACTATGTAGCTTTCAAAGGGACAATCTTCTACTAGGATGATATTCTCTCAGACAGCCTGTCATTAGCTATAATAGCTGCACGAGAAGGGTTAGTGGAGAGGAAGGCAGAATATCATATGGCCTCTTACTTGATAGATTGTATTGTGGCGAAATGTCCCTTCCCCAAGTTGGGATGCATATGGAACTCGGCGGATGGCTCAGTGTTCATTGCCTACAAAATCTTCTGGGCTGAAAATTACAAAAGGGATTACAAACTCATTTGTGAGGAGTTCATCATGCCCCTATATGAATTAATATTTAATGAAGAACTCAACTACCTATCTGAGAACGCCATGGAAGCTTTGGAGAAATATGGTGATTTCTATTTTTCTCCAGAAGGTACCTACATAAGAATGTATAGAGGCTCCAAAGCCCCATATAATCTACCTAGGTACGCTACGGATTATATAGTCCACAAGGAGATGGTAAAACAGGTATTCATTGATGGAATGGGTAATACCCTGTATAAGGCCAAGAAAGCTACTTTTCTGCCCTTACCCTTCTATGTTTGGGCCTACACGTTCTCAGGAATTGCAACTGTGAAAGATTTTGTCGCAGAGTTGAGAAGCTTTCATTTTGGAGAAAAGATTTTTCATAGGAATGATCGACAGGGCAAAGTTGCACAACATTGCAAAGAACTCTCCACTCCCTGTGAGTATGCTAACCATTATGATCAAGAGGAGGAAGCATATAGGGGGGTTGGCAATATGACTAAGCTACAGATTTTTCAAATAAGCAAAGGAGGGGCCAGCTCGAGCTCTAACGTTTTGGGGAAAATAGATCCGCAGCGAGGAAAGGGTACTGTGGAGACTGCTGAGACTCTATCGAAAGAAGAACAAAGGCTCCTGGAACAAGCCAAGAAAATCCAAGAGGATAAATGCCAAGAGGAAGAGACTTCGAGAGTCCAAGCAGCTGAAGCTGAGGCAAAGAGGAAGGAAGAAGAAGAGAGAATCAGATTGGAAAGAAATGCAGAGCAGGAGGAAGAGGCACGAATAAAAGAAATCCCAAGAGGATGTTGACCCTAAAATCCCAGACTTGCAAGACTTAGATATGGGTTCCCCCATAATAGATCTCCCCATTGTCCCTTTTACACCCTCAAAAGACAGTACAGTTTCTAAATGGGAAAAGTTCGCTTACAACAAGAAAAGAAAAACCATTGTTAAAGAGACAGGTTCCAGTTTGAAAATATCTTTTCGGTTAGACATCGTCACTACACATGAAACCACGGTCATGCAGAACACAGAGGAAGCTGCTAAAATCCTAGCATCCATCTCTGTAGCCACGGTTACAACGACTATAAACAATGTCAACATACTAGGAGATAAATTGAGTCAAGAAAAGGAGAAGGCATGTCAGTTACAGGAAGATTTAGTCAAAGAGAAGAACTATACAAATTTGATGATCGAGAGGAATGATGCCCTCACATCTCAAAAGGAAGATTTAAATGAAACTCTCCGACAGCTGGAAGCTGAAAAAAGGGCTCTGGCAATACAAATAAGGGTGTTAGAGGAAGAAAAAGGAGAACTTGAAGGTAAAAACATGAAGCCTGAATCAGAGAAGTTTGACAACATTCAAGAGATCATCGACCTGAAGGAACACATTGAAAAGTTGCAAGGAGGCAATGAATTGTTAGAGCAGTAATTGAAGCTAGCAAACAGCAAAATGGGGGACATTATCCCCTTCCACGAGCAAGCCTGTGAAATACTAAAAGAGACCTATGGCATCCAAGAACTCCTATCAGAGGAAATATACAAACTAAAAGTAATAATGGCCAAGGTTAAGTAAATCAATGTCGAAGCCACCAGGGTCAAGAGGAAGCACGCACGCATCAGTGGAGAGATTAAAAAACACATTGAGTGGGGAGAAGGGAAGTCAGAGTTCTCGACGACCCTTCTCCTTAAGTCTGTTGTTGAATACAGGGCAGATGTGCGCACCCTAGATTATTCTAAATATTGCGGAGTGAAGTTGGCCACCGTAACCTTAGCCACTTATGAGCGGTGCAAGAATTTGTATTCCCAAATACGAGCCACACAGGAAAGTTGTCGAATAGGCATGCCCCAAAAGATAGAAGAATTCCCAAATAGAGCACAACGTTTATCTAATCTAAGTGAGGAACTCAAGGCAGAAAGTGAATATGTGCATAAGCTGGATGTCTTGACTTCAAAAGACCTGCACCAATTTATCAGTCAAGCTGCTATTCATAAACACTACCTAGAAGAAAGTCTCTGGGACACTATGGCAGAAATGATTGTTCTAGCAGAGGAACTTGCCAAGAAAGAAGTGTCTCTCAGGTTTATGATTCCCTTGGTTGGAATAAATATTGTAAAAGAAGCAAATTAGTGAGGAAATTATATAGCATAGGTAGACAGGGCACTGGCAGCCAACCAAGCTTCGACCTCAGATAATGTCCCAGCTGTTGCAGTAGTGCTAGAAGAAACACCGGCAGTCTCATAAGCACCCAAGTCGACCAAGGAGACAGCTCAGGGATAGTTCACATTTGCCTGCATGCCTCCTGGGTTGTTATTTTATGCATGTACCTTTGAAATATTAAAATGACTTGTGATCTTTAACTCCCGATTTTTTGTAAAGTTATTTGAGATATTTCTCTTTTTGTAATATCAACACTACAAGACAAATTAGAGGAATATAAACGGTTAGGGTATAGGTGGAAACTTCTGGCACATCTTATAAAGCTATATATAGCTGATTGGAGGGAGATAGAAAGGAATTTTGGCCGGAACCGTTAACCGGATGGATTCCCCACACCAAATGGTGGGTGATCTAGTTGGGATCGCTTACTGGGGAGAATCCCCTGCTGATTGATGCTGTGATATTTGAGGCATCAACAAAGCTCCAAATGAAATTTCATAAAAAGTGACAGGTAGGGCATGGACTATAATTTCTCAGGTAAGTTTTTTAGAGGCCGAAACTGAACCAGTGACACGTGGCATGCCGTACAAGTTCGCTCTCCTATTTTATCCCATAAACAGGTCACGTTGCGACACTTGGCATAAATCTCTCTCAGAGAATCCAATTGAGGTCAGACCTGTGGGGTTGGAAAGATAACAAGTCAGGCTACCACAAAAAAACTTTTCAGACCCCGTAGATCTGAAATTTCGGACTTACACTAGAAATAATTAGGTGCATATTTCTGTCAAAACAAAATTGGATTTTGAGCACCTTCATTCATGGCTCCGGGAATTTAGGGTTTCGGAGAATGTTTGAATTTTTTGTATCGGAAACCAAAGCTAGATGCTCCTCATAAAAATCGAAATTTAGATACCAAGATCGAATTTTTTGGTTGGGTAGAAGGCCGGGCTTAATCAAAACCTAGTTCGGGACTTTGATCAGAAAAGTGGAAAATTAGGGCTTCTGCAAAAATGGGAATTTTTTAAATCTGTGACCATAGCTAGAAGCGCCTTGGAAAAATCGAAGCTTAGAGATTTGGATCAAACTATTTGGTTGGGTGAATCTCTGGGAAACTCAAACCCTAATTCAGGGTCCTCCCTAGTGAATCTGGAAGATTGAAAAGCAAATTTGAGGGGTAAGACTTTGCAATTTTTAAATTCTTAGTATACTAGGTTGATCAGCTCATCAAGGCACATCTTTCTATCCTTTCAGAAGTTTGAATTTTTAGGGTTTCCTTGACAAACCCTAATCCAGCTCCATATCCAATTTCTCCATAAGTATGACTTAGGTATGACAAACCCTAAGCAATCTCGATAGGTATGACTTATCCAGGTATGTTTTGAGATCTGTTCATGATTAAGTTTATGGTATGTTTGTCTTCATTAAGGTTAGTACAATCTTGATTAACTTTAGACTTGTCGTATCACCTTAATAAAATTATGAATACAGATATTCATTGATTAGGGTTTTGACACTTATGATTGTACTAATGCATTGTGGTGTTGTATGAGGATGATGTTTTCCGCTAATATGAAAAGTACATCAAGAAAGACAAATCATGTTCTAGTTCAAGAACATATGACCATGGTGACATGAAGACAAAGATTCATCCATTTTCATAGATCACATAGAAGATCTACTTACGAGGTATGTATAACTTGGTTCTATAATGATTAACCTATGCGATATGCAGGTCACTAGCAAAAGTCATTTAAGAGAACAAGAAGACATCATGTGGGTATGTTAGACATAACCAGCTAACATATTAATCCAGGTATGTTTTTCCTATATCAAGTTAGAATCCTACCTTGTGATAGGATCTCTTATATAAGTATACTTTGTATGGTTGATAATGATTATTCATGAAGTTAGAAATGTAAGTAATCAATGGTTTATGCATATTATGTCTCTTACCTTGATTAATGAGATGACTAACCAGAAAAGTCCTTTGGTCAAATAAATAATATGCATGAGTAAAAGAAGTATTCCCTGAAACCTTGAATACTAATGTTTATTATCTGTGTTTGAAATGACCATGACTATACATGTTTAAGATTATTGTGTTTTGATAATATTGAGATTATACTAATGAATGTATGTATGAGACCTTGAGGATAACACAATGATGATACTAGTAAGTATGCATAAGTGATCGAGGATGGATATAAGTTCAAGGATGGGTAATCCAGGAAGCAAAGATCAAGAGGGAGCATGCTCTAGTAGTTCCTACAAGGAAGCAAATATTGAGAGGGAGTCCACCCTACAAACCAAACAAAGATAAGTATTTGAATTGTCATTTCTTGCATATTTGTTTGTTTAAATAATATTGATGTATATATTCCTAGACTTAGGGTGTGTATTATGCATATTAGAATAATTGCATTAATGAACAGTTTACTACTAATATGCATATGATGAGTAAATGGCCTATGGCACTGTACAACATTCCATTGCTACTTATCTAGAATGAAACCTCTTTGCTAACATGTTGGGAGTAGTGCAAACTTTTAACAATGTTCTGGTAGAGATTGGAAGGCATCTAGAATTACGGGATATGGATAAATGTTGTATTGAAGCATTGGATAAAACAATTGCGTGACTATATGACATATTTCTTTATGTGTAAGAAATTGTTCTGAAAACTATGAGAAGTTTCTAATCATGCAATTTAACTTGTTTTGTAGGAAAGATCGTATACGAGCACCTACAAAAGAAGGACTACAACATTTGTTCCAGCAACAAAGTTATCTATTGAAGATATTGAATATATTGAAGTTCCCAGGATCCGGGAAGAATGCCATGATCCGTCGATCATGAAGAATGATGTTTGGGATGTGGTCCCAAGACCTGAAGGGAAGTCTGTTGTGACTTCCAAGTGGATCTATAAGATCAAACATGCTGCAGAAGGCAACATAGAGAAATACAAAGCAATTGATGAAATGGAAGATACACCAGATGGATGTCAAAATAGCTTTCTTGCTTGGTGTTCTTCAGATTGATGACACTTCGAGGAAGAAGTGATGGACACATTTGCAGGAGCCATTCTGAGCATGGCGAGAGGAGGATCCTTCCCATGGCTATGGATATAAGTGCCGTGTGATGAGCATCAGGACGATGCTCCAGTTACTGATTTGTATATGCATCAGTTGGATGCTTTGTATGATCAGTTGGATCATGTATATGTATATACATCATGTTGGATGTTTGGTATGATCAGTTGGATCATGTATATGTATATGCATCATGTTGGATGCTTGATATGATCAGGTGGATCATGTATTTGTATATGTATCAGGTAGATACATTGTATGATCAGATGGATCATGTATGTGATATGCATCAGGTAGATGCATGATATTTATCAGGTGTATAGATTGTATGATCAGGTGGATCATGTATGATGACATGTATCAAGTAGATACTTTGTATGCATTAGGAGGACGCAGTGTATGATCAGGATGATCATGGATGATGAGCTTCAGGGTGTTGCTCCAGATGATATGCATAAGGATGATACTGTGATGATGATCAGGATGATCATGTGATGATGTATCGTCAGATGATTGGTTCCTTGATGTACCTGATGAATACAAGACCAGATATCTGCTTTGCGGTGAACACCTTGAGCAAGTATTTGACAGATCCGAGACATGTTCACCTGATAGCTGTAAAGCATATTCTAAGGTACCTAAAGGGTACAATTGACTATGGGCTCAAGTATGAGGAGAATCAAAAGTTTAACCTGGAGGGTTATGTTGATTCGGATTGGGAAAGCAGTGCCATTGATCGGAAGAGCACTTCAGGGTGCTGCTTCAGTATGGGATCAAGTGTGATCTCTTGGTTTAGTAGGAAGAAGTCCTGTGTGGCACTGAGTACAGCCGAAGCAGAGTATGTTGCAGCTTGTTTGACTAGTTATGAGGAAGTATGGCTAAGGAAGCTACTGTCTAATTTGTTTGATGTCCAACTGAGTGCTACTTGCATATATTGAGACAACCAGAGTTGTGTGAAGTTGTCATAGAACCTAGTGTTCCATGACAAGTCGAAGCACATTGAGATCAAGTATCACTATATCAGGGATATGGTGCAGAGAGGAGCAGTGAAGCTCATGTATGCTGCGATGGACGAGCAGATAGTCGATGTGTTGACCAAGCCGCTAGCCAGAGTGAAGTTTTAATACTTTAGAAGGATACTTGGTGTACTTCAGATCGAGATGTCTTCCAAGGGGAAGTGATGAGTCCGGAGACACAGATGCACATCAGCCATTCCGACATGGTTAAAGTTTGTCTTACCATGGTCGTTGATGTAAGGGCTGGAGCCATTTCGACATAGTTGAAGTTTTTCTTACCATGGTCATTGATGTCAGGGTTGGTCCATTCGAGCATGGTTGAGGTGTGTCTTCCCATGGCTACGATATAAGTGCTGGGCCATTCGAGCATGGTTGAGGTGTGTCTTCCCATGGCTGCGATATAAGTGCTGGGCCATTCGAGCATGGTTGAGGTGTGTCTTCCCATGGTTGCGATATAAGTGTTGTGCCATTCCTAGCATGGTTGAGGTGTGTCTTCCCATGGCGTAGATATAAGGGCTGAGCCTTTCACGGATGGTTGACGTGTGTCTTCCCATGTTGGTGACTGTAAGTGCTGTGTGATGTGCATATGGGTTGTGCTCCGTGGACGATGATGTGACAGTATGGTACACAGGTTTTGTAGAGGCATATGATCAGTCCTGAGATGCTCTTGTAGGTTTTGCAGAGGTAGTGTAATCAGTCCTGGGAGATCTTGCAGGTTTTGCAGAGGTAGTGTAATCAGTCCTGAGGTGTACCTACTTGATGGCTTGCTCGCTGAGAGGACATGATCAGTATGATCATGAGTATCAGGATGATACTCCATGGCCATGGATAGGTTGTTTAGTTGCATGTAAAAGATCCTGGGAGATCCGATAGGTTGAGCAGTATGCTCGTAAAAGTCCTGGGATGCTCTTTCGAGATTTTGTTGATGCACGTAATAAGTCTTGAGGATTCCACAGTATGGCCAGTGATGATGAAGACCTACAGGTGGTGGGCCTACATCCAATATGAAAAAGGACTGGCTCTGTAGAACTTCCTATGACGAGTAGAGGAGAGATTTATTGAGATAGCAGCAGCAGTGATGATGACGATGATTCGATGACGATGATCCAGTGACGATGATCTAGAGAAGAAGAATTGTGCTAGCAGACCTGTGTCGAGAAATACCTTCCTAGTTAAGAGGGAGTGTTGATGTATTTGTAACTTTGGAATATATTTCATATATTTATATTGTATTCCTATAGAGATGTTATTATTCCTCTATACAGAAGTGTTGTCATTTATATTGTAAGTGTCGTAACTTATACTTGATGGGTTATTAGACCACCCTATTGGGGTTCAGCCCTGTCAGCATTATGTTATGTGGTTAAGTTAAGGCTGACCTAGTAAAGGTTATTAGGCAAGTCAAGTCAAGTATAAATAGAGTGCGGGAGGCACTCTATTTGATCATTCACTTTTTCACTCATACTCTCATTGGAGAGTGGCGCACTAGTGGAGGAGGAGAAGTTGCTGCTAGTAGGACTATCTCTTGTACTTGGGTTGTATCATTTCTCTATCTATCTTTGAGGAAGTTGCGGGGTTTTTCACCTTCTTGGTTTTCCCCGGTGAAACTCTGTGTCTCTTGTGTGCTTGCATTATTGTGTCCATGATCAATATGTTGTAGATATGTTGTACATGTTATTCTCTCAGTTAAGATCCTAGATCAGATTGAAATTTCTAAAAAACTAACAGGACACGCGGAGAAGGCATCATGGGAGAAAGGGTGAGTGGGCGGTCCTTCCATGTGGTAAGTGTACAAGCAGGTTGTAGGATTTAGTTGAGGAGATGGATGGTGGTACGAGATGGTGGTACTTCCACAATTTCCATTGGACAATTGGAAATCATGCATACCATCTCAAACACAACTGTTTACGTCCACCACTTCCGCTGACACTTGGTTTGTATATTTTAAATCCCAACATCCTGTTGGTATCCTATTTTGGCTGTCCAATACAACATTTTTTAGCCTAAATATTATGAAATCACATAATAGTTAGTTTTATTAATGTTGATTTGTGCATGGTCATGCTTTTGTGGAGACCAACGTTGATAAGGTTTGGTAAGTAATTTTTAATTATTTATTTCTTACTTTACCTTATTTTATGCATAAATTGGGTTTTTAATTCTCCATTTAAATATCTGGTCAACTAATGGTCATTGTTTCTTTTGTGCAGTGGTCTCGGCGCTCCGGGGAAGATTTACGCTGGCTACACCTGCGATTTGGGGATTCTGTCCACATTTGGGATGTCTCTTGAACTTCCATCGCCTTCTAGATACTTATGAAGATTATCCAGTGCTGTTTTGAGGATGTCATTTGCTCAAAATGGCATTTCCGTCCTTGATCAGGACCCTAATTTCGGGCTCAATTTATGAACAAACGGTTGGGAATTTTTCAAAACGGTTCGAAACCCACTTCACAAATGGCCCCATTTACCCCTAACCATGAGCAGTTTTCAGAATTTCTGAACGAATGTGGAGAAATCCCTTCTGGAACAGACGTGATTTTGCCAGATTTGGTGTTGGCCGTTTTCTGGGTAGTTGCTCGAATTTCTGAATTTTGGGATGGATCTTGTCCATCTGTTCATGTATAAATAAGCTTGAGATGGAGATAGACGGGGCATAGATTAGATAGAAGAATGGAACAGAGATCGAATCTCCAAGCACTCGTATTGTTCTTATCTTCAATAAAGTAATTAGAGTTTCATTGATACGACATCTGTTATTGCAAGTTTGCTATAAGTTATTCATTTTTCAGTATGCGTTGATTTAAAGAACAGTCTGTTGACAGAGAAGGTAGGGCCCCCTTCGATGGAAACATAGTGATTTACATTGCATTTAGCATAGATTCCATCTTCAGCTTTAAACGTTATCTCTAAGCAAGAATTTGATTTCAGTTACATTGTCAACATTTCATTTCATTTACAGAAGCAGTATTCCATTTACAGGAGTAGCATTTCATTCGATTGCAACAGAGGGTTTAGCATCAAGTTTAATGAACTATCTTTCTAGCTATTGATTTTGTCTTTCAGCTTTCAGTTGTCTCCTTGATCTCATAGAACATAAGCAATATTCAGGAACGGTTTTGGATTGAACAGAGGTAGCATTCAAGAAGTTGTTTGGATATCCCATTAAAATAGAAAAGATTCATTTGATTACGACAGAAGGTTTAGCATTTTCATATTCAAGTTCAGTCTTCTTATTGATTTCATAGTACATAAGTAACATTCAGAGAAGTTTCATTTGATTGCCATAGAATCATTTCATTACAAAATAGATTGCCAAATGATTGAGGAGTTATAAGTAGCAGAAATGTAAGCATTGTTTTCAGCCATTAATGTTCAGCCATTGTTTTACATGCATATGATCATTTTCTGATTGGCGTAGAATTAGTGCAGAACAAAGTAGAGTACAGTAGCTTCTTCCAGCAAGTTTCTTTTACCAGTTCAGAAATTAGTTTAACATTCTTTAAACTCCCTCTTCAACCCTGCATTTCCTGTGCCGGTTCCTCTAAGTCTACCTTCCCGGGTTGACAATTAAATGTTGGTTCATATGTTATATATTTAGCTCAACACATCCAGAGCCATGCATTGCAATGGGAAACACGCAGATTCCAAATGGAAATACACATCGAAACAACCAAAGGAAACATGAATGGACAGGTCACAGTGTAAGGGGTGTCATAAAGACAGAACGGAAACATTGAAGGGCGACACTTAAACTCACCGCGTTAAAAGCTGTACACCATGACTATATATTAACCCGCATTAATATCTATGATAGAGATGATCAATGGATGAATGGACGCCAATGTGTTACTTGATCTTAATACATATGAGAGACAATACCATGGGTAGTGCATTTGACCTAGATGTGCGTTGTGTAGATTCGAGTGGGTAGGATACATATATTAAATAAGGCCCTCACAACTAATTGAGTGTAGAGGTTTGGTCATGTGTAAGCACTCGGATTCATAGCATTAAATGCTCTGTAGCAATAGTTCAATTGAAATAACTTTAAGTCGAGTGGTGGACACCCCACACTGTAGAGAATTTAATGCTCTGCATTCGGGTGCTTAGATTTCGAGTTGTAGAAGTTTTGGGTATGGGGAGGTGATGGCAGTTAAAGCCCTTTTTTTGAATTACACACTTCTTTGTTACTAGAGTACATCTCAAAATTAGCCTTAATAACAGTCCTTAATAGTGTTTTTTGCATCTCAAACTAAGCCTTGCTCACATCTCAAACTTAGCCTTGCTCAAAGGCTCAGTGAAGACTGAAGACATCAACTAGATTTTAGTTTGTCACAAAACATCAAATCAATTTCCTTTCACTGGACCTCCACTTTTACAAAATGATAATATTTTGAAATAGCATGGTATATTGAGTTTCTTGTTAGTTTTATAGTGCTTTGGTTGACACAATTAATAGATGTAGTTGCTTAATTTTCTCTTGTGTTTTTCTAGATGAGATTCAGCTAAATAGCCTCACAATTAGCACTACATAATTCTTTGTTTTCAACTTCAATGAAACAAAAATCATACTAAATTGTTTCTTAATGCTCCAAGCAACAACTCTTCAACTCTTATCCAAATGTGAAATCATCATATCTTGTAGTGAATTTTCTTAAGTAACTTGTCATCTCAATAATAGAATGATTAGTAAACTCAATACCAAAATCTATAATTCCTTTTATGTATCCAAGAAACCATTACATTGACTTTCATGTGGATTAGCCATGAATTCGCTAAGTACACTAACTGAATATGATATGTCTTATTGTGTTGTGGTAGCAAAGCCAACTAACCACCATGTATCTATAAAAAGTAGCAATCACCTCCTTTGTATCATGAGCAATGCTGAACTTCTAATTTTGTTCTAATGGAGTAGAGTTTGATTTCATTCATGGATGTCAAACCTTTCACTTGCATATTTTCTATGAGTAATCATGGTTTTTCCTTCATCCCTCCATATCGCAATGCCTAATCAATCGTGCATTTGTACAAGATATTTCATTTCAAACACTTCTGATAAATCATATTGACATCATCTATCAAATTTGTAACACTTATTGTCAACAGTAGGTCATCAACATACACAAGATTAACACAATGTTTCCAAGATCATATTCTTTATGTACAAGTTAGGATCATCCTTACTTCTTATGAGTCATCTTTGAAAGAAGAATTCATATCATTTTCCATACCAAACTCTAGGCATTTGTTTAAAATTATATATGTTTTCTTCAACATGCATGGTAGATGTTTTTACCCTTTCTTTACAAAACCTTGAAGTTGCTCTACATAAACTTCTTCATAATAAATCTCATTGTTGTTTTAAGATCTTGATGCAAGCGCATCAATTGTTTTGCATGCATTTTAATTCATAGGTGGATGCGTAAGCGTCAGAAGAATCTCCAATTATAATTTCAAGGTATGCACATGTCTAATTTGTCTTAGAAAGCATGCATTTTTTAATTGTTAAAATAAAGGAAAATTTGTTTTCAAATGGATTCATGGCTTAAGATGAAAATACTTCATGGAGAATTGAGTATATGACTTTACTTAATTTACAAAACTTGTTTTGGATCCCTAACATGGCCTCAACATGCATTGCATTTTTGTGATAATGTTATGCATGTTCTAGAAATGTCAAAAACAGTGGCAAATGCAATTTTGCATGAAAACTGTGTATTTGGAGATGAATAAAGTTCAAAACATGGACTTTGTGCACAACATGACAATTTATCAACTATTGATAACCATTCACTAATATCATGCATGAAAAAGACTTACTTTTAACACATTTCGGTGTTTCCTTTCCCCTACTTTGGGGGTATGCTAGTATTATATTATCTATAGTATCAATATAACATTATCTATAGTATCATCTCCACAGGGAAGAAAATCTTAAACAGGGCCATGATTTTGGTTACACAGAAGGGGCGCATTCTACAGTTATGTTACGTAGGGATGTGTAAGTTAGATAAATTAAAATCTTTCCTCAATATTTACACTCTAAAAAAAATTTATACATAGAGAGGTTTGATCCCTCTCTACACTTGGTAGATCCCCTTTTAAGATGGATATATATTTGTATATTAGCAAGCCATATTAATAATTAATATGGCTTATATACGTCGATCCGCGTATATCAACCATGGCTACACATTTAAATGTGGTTGATATACGTCGATTGGCGTATATAAGCCATTTTAACAGCCACACAATTAATAATATTAATTAATTAATAATAAATATAATATTTAAATATAATGACTATGGTTGACGATGGTTGACTTTGATTGACAATTATTAACTATGGTAGATTTTGGTTGACCATGGTTGATTAAAGTTGAACATCATTGACTTTGGATGTTCATGGTTGAACATAGTTGACCATGGTTGACCGTAGTTGACCATGGTTGACTTTGGTTGACCTTGGCCGACTTTGTTAACCATGTTTGATTATAGTCAACCATGGTCGACTTTGCTTGACCATGGTTAGTTTTGGTTGACCATGGTGGACTTTGTTTAACTATGGTTGACTTTGGTTGACCATGGTTGACTTTTGTTGACCATGGTTTGACTTTGGTTGACCATGGTTGACTTTGGATGACCATGGTTTGACTTTGATACACCATGGTTGTCTATGGTTGACTTTGGTTAACTATGGTTGACTTTGGTTGACTATGGTTGACCATGGTTGATTTTGGTTAACTATGGTTGACCATGGTTAACTATGGTTGACCATTTTTTACCATGGGTGACCTTCGTTGACTTTAGTTACCATTGTTGACTTTGGTGGACCATGCTTGACTTTAGTTAAATTTTGATTAGCCATGTTTGACTTTCGTTGACTTTGGCTACCTGTGGTTGACTTTGGTTGTGGTCAACCATGAAAAACCAGAGTTGAATATGGTTGACTTTTGTTGACCACGACCAAAGTCATATTAGAATATTATTTGGCTTACCATGGTTGACTTATAATTATTTGGTTAATCACAACCAAAGTCATATAAAATATTATTTGGTTTACCATGGTTGACTTATAATTATTTGCTTGACCATGGTTGGTTTTGGTTGACCATGGTGGACTTTGTTTGATTATGGTTGACCATGGTTTGACTTTCGATGACTATGGTTAACCATGGTCAAACAAAGTCTAACCATGGTTGACTTTGGTTGACCATGGTCTGACTTTCGAAGACTATGGTTGACTTATAATTATTTGGTTGACTTATAATTATTGTGGCCATGGGTGACTTTGGTTGACCTTTGGTTAACTATGGTTTACCATTGTTGTGTTTTGTTGACCATAGTTGACTTTGCTTGGCCATGATTGGATTTGGTTGACTTGTCAATGGTTTACCATGGTTGATGATGGTTGACCATGGTTGAGCATGGGTGACTTTGGTTGACCATGGTTCACTTTGATTTACCATGGTTGACATTAGTTGACTATGGGTTACTATGGTTTCTCATGGTTTCTCATGGTTCACTATGTTTGACAATGGTTGACCATGGTCGACTTTGGTTGTTCATGGCCAACCATTGGTTGACTATGGTTGAGAATGGTTGATTATGGTTGTCCATGGTTGACTATGTTTGACTATGGTTGACCATGAACAACCATAACCGGCCTGCATAGAAGGATTGTTAAATTTTAATTATTATTTATTATAATAAGTATAATAATAATTTTTATTATATATTATTATAAAAATTATAATTAAAATTGTTATTATCTAAAATAATAATTATTATTTATAAAAGAAAATTGAAATAAAGAAAATATAGATTATAATGAAATAATAATAAATAAAATGGTTAATAATATATATATATATATATAATGGTTAACCATGGTTGATCACGATTAACAATTGTTAATCATAGTTGACTCTGGTTGACCATTGTTAAGTATGTTTGACTTTGCTTGACCATAGTCAACCGGTAATCTACTTTGGTTGACTGTGGTCAACCATGGCTGAATCTTGTTAACTGTGGTTGTCTTTGGTTGTCCATGGCTGAACATGGTTGACCCTGCTTGAACATGGTTGACTTTGGTTAACCATGGTTGACTATGATTAGCCCTAGTTCACCTTGGTATTGGATGATTTTGGTTGACCATGGTTTTTGATGGTTGACCATGGGTGACTATGGTTGACTATAGATGACTTTTGTAGACCATGGTTGACTTTCGATGACTATGGTTAACCATGGCTAATTTTGGTTAACCATGGTTGACTATGGTTGACATGGCTCACCATGGTTGACTCTCATTGACCATCGTTGACTTTCGTTGACCTTGGTTAACCATGGTTGACTATGGTTGACAATAGTTTCCATTGGTTGACTATGGTTGACCATGGTTGACTTTGGTTGTCCATGGTTCAACATGGTTGACCATGGTTAACCATGGTTGAATTTAGTTGACCATGATTCCCTATGATTTACCATGGTTTTCTCTAATAGTCTTTGGTTGACTATGGATGATTATGGTTGACCATTGTTTAACATAGTAGAGCATGTTTGACTTTTGTTGAACATGGTTGACCATGGGCGACTATAGTTGAATATAATTGACTTTAATTGACCATGATTGACTTTGGATGACCATGGTTTACCATGGTTGACTATGGTAGACCATGGTTAACTATGGTTAACTTAGGTCAACCATGGTTCACTCTGGTTGACTATGGTTGACTTTCATTGACCATGGTTAACCACAGTTGATTATGGTTAACAATGGTCGACAATTCTTGACCATGGTTGACTATCGTTGACCTAGGTTGACTTCAGTTTACTATGGTTAAAATGGTTGACTTTGGTTGTTGAAGGTTCAACATGGTTGAATTTGGTTGACTATGGATTATTATGGTTGACCATGGTTGATGATGGTTGACCATAGCTGACTTCTGTTGACCAATGTTTAACATGGTTCACCATGGTTGAATTTGGTTGAACATGGCTCACCGTGCTTGACCATGGGTGACTATAATTGCCTTTGGTTGACATGGTTGACTTTAGATAACCATGGTTGACTTTGTTTGACTATGGTTGAGTTTGGTTAACCATGGTTGACTATGGTTAACTTTGGTTGACATAAGGGTTGACTTTAAAAGCATATGGTTGATTATAATTCCAATATAGTTGACTATGGATGACTTTGGCTGAATATAGTCGATTATGGTTGACCATGCTTGACTTTTGCTAGCTTTCGTTGACCATGCTTGACTTTTGCTAGCTTTCGTTGACCATGATTGACTATTGTAGACTTTCTTTGACCATGGTTTGCTATTGTAGACTTTCTTTGACCGTGGATAATAATGTCTTGCCATGTCCATCTATGATTGACCATCCTTGACCATGGTTTTGTTTGGTTGAATCTGGTTGAATATTGACATGTCACGTGAAATATGTTTTTTAAGCCGGCATATCAATGTACAGGTGTCAATAAGTTTCATAGTAATCCATCCACGTCAACAGCAACACAAAATGACAAATACAATTCTAATAATAATAACAACATTACAAAACCAAGGCAAACGCCGCCTCCTAAACCGCTTACCGCCATTCAAAACAAAGTGCTTTGGAATACATCCATTTCCCTGCAGACGATTGCAGGTTCCATGTCAGTTGCAAAAACAAAAGTTGTGTTTTGACATGGCTGCCATCATTGGAACCCGCAAAAGAAAGGAACGACACGTGGAATTTCGCGTGCTGTAGATAGAATTATCCGGCGTGCTGTATTCGTACACAAATCCATCGTCCCATCACTAAGTCATCTCACAGATCAGATTCTTTAATTTGCAAAGTATTCTTCATAAACTGCATAGGAATATAAATATAAGTGCATTGTCCCGGCAAAAATACTTTCTGCAGTAAGAATCAGAGCATACTGGAGAAACCTTAAGAGACATTCACAACTTCTTGGACTCTAGAGGAGCTAAATCTTGCATAGATTTCAGGTTAAAAGGTTCACGGGATTGCTCATTTAAAAGATCGATTTAACAGCGGTGAGATCATTGTTCAAGATTTCTGAACAATTCAAAGTCTTGGACTACTTGGAGCTCAGAGATTAGATTCCAGTTTTTTCTTTTAGGTGTTGAGTTCGAAACTGGACAGGTCAATTTAAAGTTTTTCAAAGCTGTGAGATTATTCTGTGTCAAAATGTACCGTATATCCTCCCCGCCGTTCCCAGACGGTCCAGTTCACGCCAATACAAAGGAACAGGGGCTCGACATGAAAGTATTCTGCATGAGATTGAATGCTTCTGGATTTATCAGCAAATGTTACAGATTCCAGATTCTTTAACCCTCCATTTCTTACCTCGCAGCAATCTAACGTCTCTGGATATCAAAGGGCGCCAATTCCTTCCGTTTTCCAGCGCATTTCTCACGCTCCACCGGAATCGAGTCGAAGAAAAATCGGAAAACGAAATCACATACGTTGGCACCGACACCATTCGGACGAGTGACACTCTCTGTTTTGAAGTCTACTTGAGGGACAAGCCTCTGATCTTTGGAACGCTGGAGAAAAAACAGGAAATAAGCCAAAATCTTATGCCCGAAACGAAATGGACGGTGGAATGGAGCAGCCGGCTGGAGTATTCGTCAAAATGGTCCTTGGATGCCATGTCCATCCCGACTGTCGACGTATACGTCGACGGTCAGATCTCGGGTTTTGTGATTGGGAGAAAGTAGAGGAGCAGGAGGATTCTTGGATCGACTTAGGGTGGGAGCAATAGTGAACATGTACCAAATAACTTCTAGGACACCGAGGAAACGAATTTTGCCCCATTTTTGTAGGATGGTCATGTTATCAGAGATGAGTATATCAAATCTTTCAATCTCATCGTTCATCATTTTTAAAAACTAATCGTTTTTTAATCTGTTTCGACATTTGCTATCCAGTTTCTTGATAGCTGTAACACTGATATAAGCATACAACCAAGAACAAGATCTATGAACTCTACGTACATCATAGCCCTTAACTCTTATTCGAAGTGCAATATATGTTATATTATATTATCTACCATATCATCTGTATCTTTACATGGAAGAAAATCTTTATCTCTACATGGAAAAAAATCTTAAACATCTTAAGCAGGACTATAATTATGGTTGCACTTGTATAGTTACGATACAATTTAGATAAATTAAAATCCTTCCTTAATATTTGCACTCGACACTTGGTAGATCCCTTTTAGAATAGATATATGTTAATATATTATTAATAAGCTGGTGATTGGGGAAGAACCAGTGATGAGATCTGATGGTTAGAAGCCCAATTTCAATTCCTGGGGACATACCCATCCTGCATCTTGAATCCTGTTTTCTAAATACAGTAAAAGTAAAAGCTTAGATGATCAACACATTTTTATTTTTTTTATCAAATCTAGTAACCCGCATCGGAGCACAGCAAACCTAGACCTAAACCTAAGGAAGCTGCGACCAGATTTCACAGGATATCAAGGTTCCCACTTGAACTTGAACTTTTCTTGAAACAGCAAACAGTAATAAGAATCCACCAGCCGCTCCCACCCTCAAAATTTCTCTTATCTATTTTTCTATACTCTATGGGCATTGTAAACATCTAATAAATCCTAAGAAGTTGTATTGTGGCTAACATGCCAAATCAATTTTAAATCTAAACATCGTTTTGTTCTATTATCAAAAGAGTCGAAGTCTATAAATAAGAAAGGGAATTCACCATGATTCATGAGTTAAATAACAATTTGATGGAGAACTTTAAATTTTATAGATAATAACATAAAGTATTTATAATCTTATAAAACATATTTTTATAAAGTTAAAAAAATGCATATCCACGAATATAAAATAAGTAGCTTTATTAATACACAACGTAACTTGATAAGCAGCGGCATAGCCCAGCACGGAGTTTAGACCTACAGGACTATGCTCTACCTTCAAAATACTCGCGAAATCTATGTCATTGGACACTTGAGAGAAATTCAATTTACTTTTATTAATGCAGTAATAGAAGAAGCTGAATACAATGACAAAAAATTATTAACGGGCTATGAATCCTGGCCTTTACATTAATTTCATAATTCTTTTGGTTTACACAGTGGTCAAATAAATGCAGTCATTCTTCGTCCAAAAGGAGTTGACTTAGTCAATGTCATCCCTATACGTTGAATACTCAGTCCCTTCTCACTCTCGTTCTCTGTGACGACCTTCACCAATCTTGAACCAAACTTGCTCATTCGTCGACCAACGACCAACCAACCCCCCTGTGTCTTCCTTAGTGTCTTTTTAAATTGGTTCTCCCTTTGTCATTTCAATTCCCCTTTTGTTGAGAAATGAACATCCATGGCAGTGCAATTGTTTGACGGTTACTCAAGCTTGTCTCCTTTTCGTTCAATGGCACTTGCCACCTAAGTCACATGGTTTGAATTCGAATTTGAGTTTGAGAACCATTTGATTCGATTCGGATTCGAATTTCTCTATGAGATTTGTTTGAGATTCGTCTTTAGATTAGAATCGAATATATATATATATATTACAAAATAATAAAAATTTACATCAACAATTTATATATAGATATATAGATATATATCTGAAATATAGTACAAAATAATAAAAATTTACATCAACAATTTACTCGTGGAACTAGAAACCCATGATTTGGGGTTTGTTTCAATTTTCAACTCATATGCTTAGATAGATTTAATCTCGATAGAGATTATCTTCAGTCTTCAACGGCAGCACAGCAGAATCGTGGGTCTATGATTGCAGTTGCACTTGTAGATTATATTTTGTAACTCAAATGGTGAGTTGGTGATTGTGAGCAGTAGCAGTGATTCGTGAATGCTAAGATCGAAGCTCATGGAGTCATGAGCTCTAAGCACTGGCATGAGGGTTTATTTGCTAAGCGGTGGCAACGAGAGAGGAAAAACTCCGCTTGCAAGTTGGGAGTCAAGACTGTGGTAGGTAGACGTGGTGTGTTAGGAATAAGGTTAAGGTTAAGAAACCAACTCAATTTTTTTTTTCTTATTAAATTCGCCTTCAGATTCGAATGAGCACGAGATTCAGCAAAATTCGAACCTCAAGGTTCAAATTCGCCGAATCTTGTGACTTAGCTTGCCACATGGTATGCGATCTTTATGAGACACGTGGATGAATGATGAGGCAGGGAAGTGTAAAGTTACAACATAATTCCCATAACGAGGAGGTCCAATGTAGGAGTTACAACGTTGTCATTCATCACACAAAGTTACAACACAGTCATATGCTACATAGAGTTACAACCATTATGCAAAGTAGAATTGCAACAAGGTTATAGCATCATGTATCAACAACTAAGGAGTTGTAGACATCCTTACTGAGTCCTAAAAATTTACTTGCACACTGAATTGATTTTTTTTTTGGTTATGCAGATTGCCCTAGACCAAAGATGCTCTTGCATTAGACACCCTTGGTAAGAAAAGAAAATGAGCTTCCAACTTATGCGGTAACTACTTCTGAGGATGAAGAAACTCGCAGTTTTGCTAACTCCTTCTTAGAAACCCATGATGCATCCTCAGGACCCCTATTTTTCCACTTACTTAAACAATCCAGATATTATTTCCTGTGGATCTTCCAACCAATCCTAGTTGCCAAAATTTCTTCCATTTCCACAATATTCTTGACTAGTTAATGGTGTTTGCATTCATCTAAAGTACCTTCATCATTGCCCATTTCCCCTTCATGAAACTTGTATAGATCAACAACATTAAATGTTGGAGATATATCGAATCTGTCTGGTAGCTCTAACTAAGAAGAATTCTTAGAAATTTTCCTCAAGATCATGCACAACCCTATATTCTTATACTTGAGTTTGTTAACGTACCCCTCGGGAATCATTCTTTTCTCAAGTGAGCCATGACTAACTCACCTTCTTTATAGATTTTCTGCCTTCTCCGTAGATATGCTCTTTGTTTGTAACTGTTATTGCTTGCAGGCTATATCTTATTCTTCACTTGCTCATGCATTTGTTGCATACTGAACTGGAAAAATCACTTGCATCATCACTCTTCTTATTTTCCATATCTAGCCATTTAATCAAATCTACCACCCGTTTAAGCGACTTGCCATAAACGATCTGAAATGGGATTCTTCCTGTAGATGTGTTCACCACGTCGTTGTAAGTGACTTCATCCTAAGCGAAAACCAAATCACATTGCCTAGGATTCTCACCACTCAAACTCCTCAACAAATTTCCAAGACTCCTATTCACCAACTTAGTTTTCCCATATATTTTTTGATGGTATTCCGAACTATACAACAATTTAGAGTCTAATTTCTTCCATACTTTCCTCCAAATGTGACAAAGAAACTTTTTGTCTCTATCTGAAGTAATACTCCTCAATAGGCCATGTAACCTTACCAATTCCCGGAAAAATAAAGCAGTTACTTCACTAGCATCGTTTGTTTTCTTACAAGCTATGAGATGTGCCATCTTCAGAAACCTATTCAATACCACCATCACAAAATAATGCTTCCTCTGCATCACAGGTAGTCCTAAAATGAAATCCATACTCACATGCTCCCACGGACCTTCCAGTACTGGCAATGCAGTGCAGAGCTTTGTATTTTAACTTCTACCTTTGGATAATTGGGAAACTATACAACACTCAACAAATTTCCTGACATCCTTGTTGATGTTGGGCCAAAAGTACCTCTCTCTCACCAATGTTGTAGTATTGTCCATATCAAAATGTCCACCTAGGCTACCATTGTGTATCTCTCTAATGAGATTCATTCTTAATGAACTCTATGGAATGCACAATTGTTGATTACTAAAAAATAATCCCTCCTGAATATGGAAATCCAAGAACGGTGTTTTGTCCCTACTCCATGGTTCTTTGCATGCTTTCCAAGTCTCAACAAAATCTGTATCATCTTCATACATTCCAAACTAACCACTTTGACTAACATGGTGTTTAGCAACACTGTCCTTCGACTCAATGCATCAACAACCTTCTGTGATGCTCCAAACCTGTATTTCAAAAAAAAAAGCAACTTAGCAAAAATTCCACCCATTTAGAATTCTTCTTACCTTGGATGCTAATGTACTGCAGTGATTTGTGATCAGTAAATAAGAAAAAATTCTTTGGTAACAAGTAATGTCACCATTTCTTCAAGGTATGTATGATAGCATAATTTTTGTTATCATAAACAGAGTATTGTTTCCTTGCTTCATTCAATTTCTAACTGAAAAATGCTATTGGTATGTCTTCTTGGCTCAAAACTACTCCAATTGCTATCCCACTTGCATCATAGCCTACTTGAAACACTTTGTTGAAATCTAGAAGTGCCAATACAAGCTGTTCTGTCACCTTTTTCTTCAAGTCTTCAAATGACTTCATTGTTTATATTGTCCATTAAAATGTACCTTTATTCATGCATTCAACAAGAGGCACACAAATCTAAATGAAATTTCTAATGAATTCCATGTAGAAAATTGCCAGTCCATGAAAACTTTGTTGAGAATTGGTTGTCATTGATGTCAACTAATGTTAAAGAGGATGTCAACTGATTCAGTCTGCTTCATTGATATCAAATGATCTCAAAGTGGATGCTTCATTCCTACAGTAGTGTGAAGAAGTATATGGAAGCCACTTTGAAGAAGTATATGTGCAAGATGAAGAAGAACATGAATGCCATAAGTATATGCGCAAGATGGTGAAGGTGACAAACATGGATGCTAGTTTGAAGAAGTATATCCAGAAGTGCATCCAATTTAAAGATATACATCATACATGATGAGCTTGAAAAAGTACATAAGGAAGATACATCATGCAAATCCAGTTCAAAGAAGAACATAAGTAATGTATCCTATTGCATGTGGTACCTGCGCCAATATCAAGTCCAGGAAGTCATACTCTATCATGGTAGCGATCAAAGGACTAGTTGTACAATTGTACATGTGCACAAGCAACCAAAGAGTTGGTTGAGCAAATGGTACAAGTGAGAAAACATGTTGAAAGAAGTCTTTGGTATGCGCAAGCTTTGCTTGGTAAAAGGTCTGAAGTGCGCAAGCAGTAAGAAACAACTTATGGTCGGATAATATTGAAAGTGCGCAAGTCTATCCAATCAGAACATGCTTTCAGTTAGTGGAACATGCACAAGTTCCTAGAAAGGTACAATGGTTGAAGCAAGTCTATGATAAAATTCCACAGCCAATGGTACAGCAGGTGTGCAAGTCCCACTAGTGATGACAAGGAAAAGGTCAAAGTCCCACTTAGTAGAATATAGATTATGCGCAGAATCCGCAAAGTGTCAATATGTATAAAGTGCACATTACCCACAAGTGATGAAGTGGAAAGGGTCAAAGTCCCACCAAGTAAAAGTTGGAGTATGCGCAGATTTTGTAAAGCATCAATACCGCAAGAGCACAATACTCACAAGGGACAGTACAACAAAGGTTATATACTCACCAAGATGAAGAGTAAGGATGCGCACATACCTCAAGGAAATGGTACATCAAGGGCGCAAAGGTACAATACCAGGGTGTAAATTCCCACTAAGTTGTGGACCATGAAGGAGCTTGACATATAACAGAAGACACATCAACAACGTAGAAGACAGCACGTGGCATATGCACAATCGATGAAGTATGGAAGAAAGGGTGCCACGACCAACTTGTGAGCATACATTTCGTGCAGGATCTATATAAATAGAGATGCAAGTTGGAGATTTGATGACAAGTGTGAAAGCATGGAAGCCGAAGTTGTCTCTCTAAGAAGTGAACTCCAAAAATTAATCTTTCAATTAGAGCAAAAAGGCAGAAACAACATTGATGAAGAACCTTACTTCGCTAAAAGTCATGCCAAAATCAAGAACAAATCAAAAATTTGAGAGAGAACATCGAACGTCGAATATTTCATAAAACGAGCCTATGTAGCCTCAGAATTTTTTCCTATCAGGTACCAAAATATTTTCTGGGGAAATTGCTATTAATGTCACAATTTTCATCATAAAGCAATAAATTGTAGAGCTCATGCATTAGCATATGCCAGGAAGAAAGGTTTGTGCAATCAGATAAATCCTAACAAAACATCCTCAGAAAACTGCATGAAGTTGTGTTTGAATATTCCAATCCTTTCATCATTTTGAGTTCAGAAGACGAATGTTGTGAATCCTCAGAACATGATACTCAAGACTGTGAAAAACAACCTGCGCAATCCACTAAGACAACTGAAGACCATAAGAATCAAGTTCATCAGGAAGCATGCAGCTTAGCCTTACATGCATAAAGTAAAAGGGGGAAATGGTATATAGACAGTGGATGCTCCAAGAACATGACATGGGATAAAAACACCTTTCTGAAGTTTAGAGAAGGCAAGGGAGGTAGCATCTATTTTGGGGATATTGTCTCAGATAAAATTTTGGGTAAAGGCCTAGCAAGTCTAGGAAATAAAAGGACCAAGGCACATAATGTTCTATTAGTCGAGAACATGAAATGCAATCTCTTAAGTGTTAGTCAGATGTGTGACTAGGGACACACTCTTACCTTTGAATCGAAAAAATGCAATATAAAAACAAGGATAAAGGCAGAATCGTGGCTACAACCTCCATAACTCCTAACAATGTATACATCTGGGATGAGGAAAGAGAAAAAAAATGATGCATGGGACAAACCGATGAAAGTTGGCTCTGGCATAGAAGATCAGGACACATCAATTTTGACAATCTAGTCAGGATCAGTAGGAAACAAGCAATGAGGGATATTCCAAGGATTACTAAGCCATCGAACTCATTCTGTAAACACTGTCTACATGGGAAACAAACTAGAATTACGTACCCAACAAAATAATACACTACTTCAAGACCCTTGGAATTAGTTCATTCAAATCTATGCGGCCCAATGAGAACAAGAGGAATGAATGGTGAAGAATACTTTCTTCTCTGTATTGATGATTTCACTCGAATGACATGGGTGTTCTTTCTCAATGCAAAATCAGGAACATTCGAATGTTTCAAAACTTTTAAAGAAGCAGTTGAGAATGAAATTGATTTAAGAATAAAGTGCTTGAGGAATGATAATGGAGGATAATATACATCAAACAAGTTTGATAACTACTATGACAAACATGGAATTAGAAGACAATTTTCAGTAGCAAGAACACTACAGCAAAATGGGGTGGCAGAAAGAAAAACCGGGACTGTTCAAAAGTGGCCAGGACAATGTTAAATGAATCAAAGTTGTCAGACATGTTTTGGACACATGAAATTCATATAGTTTCCACATCCTCAATAGATGTTTGATCAGAACGAATAGTTGTTCAACTCCATATGAACTTTGGAAAGGAAGACTAGCTACAATTAATCATTTTAGAATATTTGGGAGCAAATGCTACATCAAAAGAAATGATGATACTCTTGGAAAATTTGATTCCATATAAAATGAAGGGATTTTCCTTGGTTATTCCTACAAAATTAAAGCCTACAAATTCTATAATATGCAACTTAAGAAGATAGTTGAAAGTCCTGAAGTGAAAGTTGATGAAGTACTGAATCATAGAAGAATTGAAGAAGACAATGACTTACCCTTGCTAGAACAATCATATGAAGAAAATCAAGATAAATAAATTCCACAAGAGGAATTATATCAGTGCGGATTAGAAGAAGGAAGAATAGACATAAGGGGCCCCTCCAAATGTGTTTAGAAAAAATCACTCAAAAAACTTGATTATCGAAGACAAAGATGCTGGTGTTAAAACTAGGAGTCTGAGCAATCCAACCCAGGAAGTACATTTTTTTATTACTATCCCAAATAGAACCAAATGGAATTGAAGAGGCCAAATCATATAAAGTTTGGATGAAGGCTATGAATGAGGAATTAGACCAAATTAAAAAGAATGAGACCTGTGAACTAGTTCCAAGATCCAAAAATAAGAATGTTATAGGAACAAAGTGGGTGTTTAGAAACAAACTAAATGAAGAAGGACAAATTGTCAAAAACAAGGCGAGAATGGTATGAAAATGATATGCACAAATTGAGGGAAAAGACTTTGAGGAAACCTTTGCACCTGTTGCGCGACTGGAACCAATCAGACTATTCCTAGCCTATGCCTGTGTAGAATATGTCAAGGTATATCATATGGATGTGTCGGCATTCCTAAACGAATATCTTGAAGAAGAGGTATACATTGAAAAACCAGATGGTTTTTCACTTGCAAGAAATAAGGATTATGTCTACAAGATAAAGAAAGCTCTGTATGGACTTAAACAAGCCCCTAGGGTCTGGTGCTCAAGGTTGGACAAATACCTGCAAAATGAAGGTTTCAAAAGGGACAATGTAGACAACAACCTCTACATCAAAATTGAGAATGAAAAGATGATGGTCGTAGAAGTATACGTCGATGATATTATTTTTGGAAGCAATGATGACAGAATGAGTCATCAATTTGCAAAATATATGCAAAAGGAGTTTGAAATGTCCATGCTCGGGGAATTGTCCTTTTTTCTTGGGTTACAAATTTCTCAATTAAAGGATGGTATCTTCATCTCTCAATCCAAGTATGTCAAGGAAATGATAAAAAGATTCAACATGGAATATTGCAAGCTAGTATGTACACCTATGATCATGGGATGTAAATTGAGCAAAGAAGATGAGGTTAAGGAAGTTGATCAAAGGATTTACAGATCTATGATCGACATTCTACTATATGTATCTGCTTCAAGACCATATATCATGTAAGATGTTGGACTTGTCGTAATATTTCAGGCAACACCCAAGGAAACACATGTTCAAGCAGTCAAGAGAATCTTCAGGTATTTGAAAGGCACCATGTATCTTGGCATTTGGTATATACAGAGTAAAAATATAGATTTAGTAGCATACAATGATGCAGATTGGGAAGGAAGTATTGGTGTCAGGAGGGGTACCAGTGGCGCTGTGTTCTTCTTATTAAATTTTCTTGTTTTGTGGATTAGCAAAAAACAACCGTTAGTCACTTTGTCCACAGCAGAAGCCGAATATATTGCTGCAGTTGCTTGCTGTTCACAAGTATTATGGATGAAACATACTGTGAAGGATCTACAAGTAAATATAGATCAGCCGATACAAATACTATGTGACAACACTAGTTCACTTAGTATCTCCAAAATTCTGGTTATGCACTGCATAATAAGCACATCCCCATCAAGTATCATTTTGTGAGAGAGAAAGTAGCTGATAATGTGGTTAAACTAGAGTACGTTTATACTAAGGGTCAAATTGCAGATATATTTACAAAGCCTCTCCCACGAAGTACTTTGAATATCTCAGAGAAAATTTGGTCATGGTTCTCAATCCTCAACATATTGAGAACCTGAATAAAGAAGCATAAATCCAAAAGGAATCGACACTACACAGGTGGCAATCAAGGATGACAGTATGGATCACTGCGCAAAGAATGATAAAGTGTTTTGACATGAACATGAGTTCAAGATGAAGGAACAATGTAGCGTTTATGTCAAAAAGGCAATCAAAGATAATTATGGAAATATATCAGTATAGAAGCAATGAAGCATGAAGACAAGGGGAGTTATCCCTGAAAACATTTATGGTAGGTACCAACGCAAAACAAACATAAGAACTTATAGTGCGCAAGTATTGGCACCTCTTTGCCATTGATGTCAAAGGGGGAGAGATGCATAAAGCTGAGGCATTGAACACACATCATGAAGTTGAAGATAAATCTATGAATCTGAGACATGGATAGATATATGAAGTAGGAAAGTAGGACCAACTTAAGTATAATGCAGAAGATCCAGCATGATGAGGATGCAGCAGACAACAGAAGATATAGCATGAAGCCTTAGAAGACATTAAATAACATGAAGCAAATCATCAAGGGGAAAACATGAAGCTACAACAGACGTAAAATGGAAAGAAGATGATTGAACATAAGGTTTACGCAGAAGTAACAGAATGCAACATGATTCGTGCAGAAGTAGCAGAAAAAAAATAGCAGAAGCTGCAATATCCAATAGCCCAAAGAACTCAGGGGGAGAATATACATAGGGGGAGCACTACGACCAAGTATAGATGAAGCACATAGCTCAAAGGAAATCACTAACAACTTCATAAGGTGTTGACATCAATGCCAAAGGGGGAGATTGTTGAGAATTGGTATGTCAACTAATGTCAAAGATGATGTCAACTTATTCAGTCCGATTCATTGATATCAACTGATCTCAAAGTGGATACATCATTCCTACAGTAGCATGAAGAAGTATACGGAAGCCACATTGAAGAAGTATATGCACAAGATGAAGAAGAATATGAATGCCAGAAGTATATGCACAAGATGATGAAGGTGACAGACATGGATGTTAGTTTGAAGAAGTATATTTAGAAGTGCATCCAGTCTTAATATATACAACATACATGATGAGCTTGAAGAAGTACATAAGGAAGATACATAATGTAGATCCATTTCAAGGAAGAACATAAGTAATGTATCCTACTACATGTGGTACCTGTGCCAATATCAAATCCACCAAGTCATACTCTATCATGGTAGAAATCAAAGGACTAGTTGGACAATGGTACATGTGCCCAAGCATCCAAGGAGTTGGTTGCGAAAATGGTACAAGTGAGAAAACATGTTTAAATAAGTCTCTAGTATGTGCAATCTTTGCTTGGTAAAAGTTCTGAAGTGCACAAGCAGTAAGAAACAACTTCTAGTCAAACAATCCTGAAAGCATGCAAGTCTATCCAATCAGAAGAAGCTTTCAATTAGTGGAACGTGCAAAATTTCCTAGAAGGGTACAACGGTTGAAGCAAGTCTATGAGAAAATTCCATAGTAGATGGTACACCCTATGTGAAAGTACCACTAGTGATGACAAGGAAAAGGTCAAAGTCCCACTTAATAGAATATAGATTGTGCGTAGAATCCGCAAAGTGTCAATACATCGAGTGCGCATTACCCACAAGTGATGAAGTGGAAAGGGTCAAAGTACCACCAAGTAGAAGTTGGAGTATGCACATATTCCGCAAAGCATCAATACCACAAGAGTGCAATACCCACAAGGGACGGTAGACAAAGGTTATAGACTCACCAAGATGAAGAGTAAGGATGTGCACATACCTCAAGGAAATGGTACATCAATGGCGTAAAGGTACAACACCAGGGTGTAAAGTCCCACTAAGTTGTGGAACATGAAGGTGCTTGACGTATAACAGATGACACATCAACAACGCAGAACATGATACGTGGCATATGCAAAATCTGTGAAGCATGGAATAAGGGACGCCACGACCAACTTGTGAACATACAATCTATGCAGGATCTGTATAAATAGAGATGCAAGTTGGATATTTGAGGTAAGCTTGATGGAAAGATCATAAGCGCTTCAAGTGAAATTTTTAGTTTGATTTCAGGGGCATCAAAGGGATCTTGGACATAACAGTATGACCTAGCGAGGATCCGAATGCGCACATGCAACAGAATGAAGTTTTGATGGTGCGTAGAATGATGTCATAGATATGTGATGGACGCGTAAGTTCTGAAAGGAAGAAATATTGAAGTATGCGCAAGTGCTTGATGTTTGGAAGGACATCATTACAGTCAGCACGCTGACAATAACATATGTTGTAAAGACAGAATATTAGGACAAAACCGAAGTTTATCAGTTAATGCGCATATTTCTAGATGATGCATATGAGCATAAGTGAAAGTGTGCGAAGTTTATAAGTCCATCTGATGTGCGATGACGTAACAATAGTAGGATCCTACAAGAACGCCATGATGCATATGATATGAGACAAGTGCGTTAAACGGAACAGACAAATCATTTGATGAATAGAACATCACAGATTATCTAAGATATTGTAGGACTTAAACAAAATGGACACATCAGTAAGTGCGCAGTTCCATTTGTTATTAGTGCATTATTTTAGAACAAAAATTAGCAACTGAAAGCATAGTATCAGTTGGTCAGTGCATTCATGTAGTTGTAGAACGTCGAGATAACCAATGACGCAGACTGCAGTATCAATGAGCACATAGACCATGAAGAAAGACATCAACATAAGTATGATTAGGAGGAATCGACTACATGAGAAGTCAAGTGATGTATGCATCACAGTGACAGAGAATCGACTACATACGAAAGTAACACACATCGTAACTATTATCAGAAGATTAGAAGAGTGCGCAGATTTGAAGTTCAGTAAGATAGAATCATACATTGGACATCAAGGATGTCAGATGGGGCAAGGAGACCGGGTTTTGGAGCTTCCTTTAGGTTGGTTCCTACAAAAAAACAACGAGACAGGGATTTGGAGCTTCCTTCATGTTGGTTCTTGTAAAACAACAAGGAGATAGGGATTCGGATCTTCCTTCAGGTTGGTGTGTATAAAAAAACAAGGAGACAAGGAGTTGGAGCTTCCTTCAGGTTGGTTCCTATAAAAAATCAAGGAGACAGGGGGTCGTAGCCTCCTTCTAGTCAGTGTTGGAGAAACACAGGAAGTTTTAGCTTCCTTTAGGTTGGATCCTGTGAAACCAAAGGGTTGGTGCCTCCTTCCAGTTGGTTCTAGTAAACATGAGAAGTTAGTGCTTCCTTAAATGTATTCTTTCTCATTATAAAGAAGCATTCCATGGTTTTCTCCTGTTTGGGTTTCCACGTAAAAATCAAGTGTGTTATGTGTTGGTTATGTTGGTGCATATATGTGTGGATGTTTATTTACTAATACATAACTGAAGATAAAGATTAAGTAAAGGCTAATATGTTAAAGAAAGTAAAAACTGCTAATAACTGCACTAATACTGATTCACCCTCCCTATCAGTATTAAATCGATTCCAACAAACTTCTTACATCAAAACTATATTTAGGTGTCATCCAATTCAAAATAGGCTTTATCTTCTTGGTATCCATCTTTAAACCTTCTTCAGAAACCACATAATCCAAGTATACCAATTCCTTTTGTAAAAACATACACTTCTTCAGGTTTATCAACAGTTCCTCCTCTTTTTATCGTTGTAAAACTTTCCTCACATGTTCTAAATGTTCTTCTTTGTTTCTACTAAAAATAAGTATGTCATCAAGGTACACAAAAAACAAAATTTCCCAAAAATGGTTTCAAAACTTCATTCATCAGTCTCATGAGCATACTAGGTGCATTATTTAACCCAAATAGCATGACTAACCATTCAAACAATCCATATTTCTTCTCTAGTGTTGCCTTCCGTTCATCACCTTCCCTTATCTGAATATGATGATAGCCACTCTTCAAATCAATCTTCGTGAAGTACTCAATGCCACTCAAACAATCCATAATATTATCCATCCTCGACAAAGGAAACATGTACTTGATGGTAATCTTATTAATAGTCACAAATCTGTACACATCTGCCACTCACTAGTCTTATTTGGTGCAAAACTATTGGTACTATGCAAGGGCTCAAACTTTCATGAATTAACCCTCTGTCAAGTAACTCATGTACTTGTCTATTCACCTCTTCACTTTAAGCTATAGTATTCTGATAAGGGGCTTTATTTGGTAGACTTGTCGAAGTTGATGAACTGGCCAAAGTCATTGAGCTTATCGAAGTCGATGAACTTGTCGTAGTTGATGAACTTGTTGAAGTCGATGTTGGAATCTGACAGTAATGCCAACTGCTGGGTGGATCATACCTCCTTCCTTAAGAAACAATGGTCCCCATTGTTTGCTCGTACATATGCGGAAACTTATGGGTCAATTCAGTAGCAAAGTACCATTTTCCTTCTGCTGGGATATGTCCGGATTTGGACACCTGAAACAAGGAATTGTGTTCATCCTTGTATGGCGTACTCATTGTCACACAATGGTGTCACAAGGAAGAGGCTCCTGAACATCTGGATGGATGTCTTTGGGTTCTGTTGTCTGCAAGTCGTTCTGTTCCAATAGTGGTGCATGGTATGTTCGAAGTAGATCCACGTTAAATGCTGGATGTAGACCCATACATGAAGGAATGTCGAGCTAGAAAACATTTTCTCCAATTTGTTCAAGAATACTATACAGACCATATTGCAAAGGCTTCAACTTCTTATATGTACCAGTGAAGCATTCCTTCTTGAGATGCAACCAGACCTGATCCCCAATTTAAAATGAATGATGGATATGATGCTTATCGTGTTGGGCCTTAGCTCTCGCATTAGCTCATTGCAACATTTGTTGTTTTTTTTATGGATGTCGCAGATTTGATCTCAAAACTTCAATGCTTTGTCAGCTTCTCGTCGATTATAGTCGGTATCGTTCGACTGTGTTGAGGAACTAATCAAGTCAATAGGAACCTAGGGTTGAAATCCATAACAAATATCAAATGGAATCTTTCCAATAGAGCTGTGTCGAGCACGATTGTATCTGTGTTGTATATATGGAAGACTTTCATCCCATTTTCGTCGATGCTTGTGGTTGTACATACGAAGCAGTTGTACTACCAAGCGATTCACAACTTCCGTATGTCCGTTTATCTGAGGATGGAAAATTTTCAACAATGAGATTCTTGTATCGAGCTGTTTCCAGAGGGTCTTCCCGAAGATGCTGACAAGTATGGAATCTCGACTGGAAATAATGGTTGTCGGTAAACCATAATGTTTCCAGACATGTTCAAGAAGAGCTGAGTGGTCTGCCGCACTGTCGTAGTCTTCTTGCATGGAATGAGAATGGCCATCTTGGAAAATATGTCGACTACTACTAAGATTGTGTGATGCTAATGTTTGGTAGTAGGATATCCCATCAAGTAGTCCATAGAGATAGATTCCAATGGTCGACTAGGAACTGGAAAAGGTGTGTACAATCCCTGTCGTCGATTAGGCGGTTTAGCAATGGCACAACCCACGCATGATCAAATGTACTTGTTGACGTTAGTTTTAAGTGAGGCTAAAAGAAATACTTTTGGAGAATAGCAAGGGTCTTTGCTACTCCAAAGTGTCCTGTAGTCTTGCTGTAGTGTGCGTCCCAAATGAGTTGTTGTTGATGCTCACCTGTCGGTACACAAAGATGTCCAAGATTGTATAGCAAAGTGCCTCTCAAGAAATAGTCAGAGGTCGACGACTTATCGTTCTGAAGTTGTTGATAGATTGATGAAAATTCATTGTCTTCCTAATACAACTGAGTCCAAGTGGTGGTGTCATAACCCTGTATACTCATCATTGTATGAAGGAGATTAATGGGTGGTTGACTCAGGAAATCGGTGGAGGCATTGGCTTTACCTTTCCGATACTTAATTACCAACTGAAATTGTTGCAAGTAATTATTCCACTTGAGTTGTCGAGTTGTTTGTAACTTCAACTGGGACGGGGCGAACTGTAAAGGATTGTGGTCAGTGAGAATGACCATCTCCTTGCAAAGGATATAATGTCTCCATTTCTTAAGAGCTTGCACAATGGTGTACAGTTCTTTTTCATACGTCGAATATCTTCTAACAGTGTCGTTAAAAGTTTCAGAATGAAAAGCGACTGGGTGACCAGACTGGGTGATCACTGTGCCCAAGGCATAGTCCAAGGTGTCTGTCTCAATATCAAAGGGTTGATGCAAATTAGGTAACACAAGTACTAGTGCAGTACAAAGCTTGTGTTTGAGTTGTTCAAAAGCTTCTTATTGTGTTGATGTCCACTTGAAGACAGTTTTCCCATTTCCCTTGGTCAACTGATTCAAAGGCCAGGCTATGTTACTAAAGTCGAGTATGAATCGTTGATAAAAATTTACCAAACCAAGAAAACCTCTTAATTCATGAATGCTTTGAGGAATGGGCCAATATTTGAGGATTTGAACTTTGTCTGGATCGACATGAATTCCTGCAGAGTCAATTACATACCCCAAATATTTGATGTTGTTCATCGCAAATGAACATTTTTCCATGTTCAAGTAGAGTCGATGTTGTCGAAGAGTGTCAAGGACTTGTCGAAGTTGTCCGACATGTTCTTCCCATGATCGACTGAAAATCAATATGTCGTCGAGGTAGACAATGACCCATTTGCCGATGAAAGGTCGAAGAATGTTGTCCATATACCACATGAAGGTCGTAGGTGCATTGGTTAAAGACGAAAGGCATGACTAACCATTCAAATAATCCTTCCTTGGTCTTGAAAGAAATTTTCCATACATCTGCGGGCTCGATTGGAATCTGATGATATCCCGACTTGAGGTTGAGCTTAATAAATAATTTATCACCTTTCAGACAGTCGATGAGCTCGTCTATCCGCGACAAAGGGTATCTATTCTTTACCGAAATTTTGTTGAGGGCCCAGTAGTTGATGCACATGCTCCAAGTCCCATATTTATTTGGAACGAGGACAACTGGACTTCCACAAGGGGAGGAGCTGGGTCGGATATGACCTTTATTGATCAAATCTTGGATTTATTTGCGAATCTGTTCATTTTTCGATAATGGATCTTCTGTAAACAGATGCGTTAGGTAATGAAGAACCAGGAGCAAGTTCAATAGAGTGTTTTACTTAGAAATGTAGAGGTACTCCGTTTGGCTCTTGGAATAGGTTCTAGTACTCGTCAAGAATATTTTCGATCTACTTCTTCTGTCGGGAGCTGCATTGGTCGGTGAGTCGACTGCTTGCTACAGTCTTCCTAGAATGTTGTGGCTTAATCATGATCAATGCGAACTTTTGAGCATGGTTGATGAGTTTATCCATCTATTTAGTAGATATCATTGAAACCATTGGTGTAGGTTGTCGCTCTGGTATGACATACCATTTATTCTAAATTCTGACAATCACCTTCTGAGGTCGCGATTGGTAACTTCCATGTCGATCGCATAAGTAAGGTTTCCCAAACAAGGCGTCGGCTACGGAGAGTGGTGCCACGTTGCAAAGTAGTTCATCTTCAAAAGGCTTAATGAAGTAGGTGATTTTCCATTGTCGAGTGATCCTTAGTTCATGTCCATCCTTCATCCAACCAATGTTGTAAGGATGAGGATGTGGGGTGGTAACAAAACCTAGTTTCTTCACGAGATATTCAGAAACAAAGTTCTTCTGGCTATCATTATCCACAATCAGATGCAATGGATTGTTTTGAACCCATATATGTGTACGAAATAGGCGCTCTCGTTCCTCCTCGTCGATGATAGTCGAGGTTGTTGGAGTGGTCGATGTCGATGTCAAAAGGGTCGTTGATTCTGGGTCAGATTCTACCATAGTTTTCTTGAACAAGTCGGATGTCGACACTTTTTCCAAAAATGTCTTCCAAGCTTTGCATTCAGACATATCATGCCATGATGAATTGTGGTAATCACACCATTTCCTGGTAGGAGGTTGTTTGCTACGTTCCCTTTTGTCTTTCTAAGAATGATTTTTTCCATGATCTTGCTTTTACGGAGTTGGCTGAGAAGAACTTGACTTGTCGAAGTCGACCGGTGCCTTCTTGTTGGGTGGTCTTCCGGTCAGCTTGGTCGTGAAGCATGCTTTTCCTTTTTGTTTAGATTCAAGCTTACTGACATAGTGGAATGCATGCACAAGCGTATCAACAGTCAGAAACTCCATCTCCTGCTGAATGTATGGGGACAATCCGCTAACATACTTCAGAACAAGCAATTTCTCTTCTTCTTGAACGCCAAGTCTAGCCATTAGTCGGTAAAACTCGTCAGTGTAACTCTGTGCGGACTGGTATTTTCATTGCCTTAGCTTCTACCACTTCTTATACTCTTGTTCAATGTACTTGGGCGGGTAGATCTCCTTTCGGACGTATTCGAAAAATATCTCCCATGTCTCTATGGGGTCTCCAATTGTTTCCATCTTTGTTGATAGGTCCTCCCAGCAACAGTGCACATATGTTGACATCTTTAAGGATGTAATGGTGATCTTTTCAGTTTCTGAGAGTTGATTCATAGAGTAATAGGACTCCAATTGTTGACAGATTTCGCTTCAATCTTGCCTTCTAGATTCGGTATGTCCAAATTCATTTGCACCTTGAATGGACTGATTTTGTCAAAGTTAGATTTTGTCAGAATTCCTCCTGATGTCGAAGCAAATCACGTGAGAATATCATTGAACTAGGTGAACATTTCAATTTGTTGTTGAGCCAGCGCTTGCTCTATGAGTTGCTCTGTCTTGTCAATTGCATGTCTATTGTCTGCTTCTCCTGCCAATTTTGAAGGCAGTGTCTACTTGGATTGTTGAGTTTGCGAGCATGTTTGAACAGGAATAAGTCAGGTAACTTCAATGGAAGTGTTTAGGCACAACTTAAGCACGAACAAAGCTAAGCTTTGATACCGATGATCTGTACGCGCCCAGGTGCACGACGGGGACAATAGTTCGACTGAATGAATTGGTACTATTATGGCAGAAGCATAAGAATAAGCAAAGCAAGAATACACTACGCACATAAACATACATACACAGACAATATGCAGGAATGCAAATTGATCTTAATTCTTCTCTATCACTTGTTGTATATTACAATATTTTACATGCTTAAATAGAGTGTTGAGATGCTTGGGTTGTCTGCCCGTTACGTTCATTTACAAGAGAAGTTAAAACGATTTCAGAAGTTCAACCATTACAGTCAATTGGAAGACAGAGAGACAATCTGTCGTAGCTCGTTAGTCGGAAGTGTCGACGATGCATGTCGAAGTCGATGAACTTGTCGCACCTGTTACGTTCATTTACAAGAGAAGTTAGAACGGTTTCAGAAGTTCAACCGTTACGGTCGACTGGAAGACAGGGAGACAATCTATCGTAGTTCGTTAGTCGGAAGTGTCAACGATGCATGTCGAAGTCGATGAACTTGTCAAAGTTGCTGAACTTGTCGAAGTTGTTGAACTTGTCAAAGTTGCTGAACTGGTCGAAGTCGTTGAGCTTGTCGAAGTCGATGAACTGGTCGAAGTCGTTGAGCTTGTCGAAGTCGATGAACTTGTCGTAGTTGATGAACTTGTCGAAGTCGATGTTGGCATCCGACGGTAATGCCAACTGCTAGGTGGATCATACATAATAGTAATTGGAAGAAACTATACAAATGCGAGAAACTTATACTCCTAGTAGTGACAACATAGCGAAATAACAACTGTTTTTTTTTTTTAATGTAGACCCTTAAAACAACTGAATGAATAAACTAATAGAACATAACAGAACCTGGAACTAAAGAACAAAACCTCCCACCAAATGCACCCAACAACACTGAAGAACAAAAATACACCCGCAAAAGTAGATTTATCCCCAAACGAATCACAAGAAACTCTGCAACTATGGAAAAAAAATGTTGTGCATGATGTGCGCCTCCACCAACAAAATATCACCTCTACGCAACCACCAGACAAATTTGTCTCCCAACAACATAAACCATACTCACCGTAAACAGATTAATAAATAAAATTGATAAATGCAAATAAAGACATAAATTAATAACAATAATGAGAAGATCGTACACAACCGCACATTAATAAATGAATGCTAGTGACTAGTAAATAAAAAATTGAATATATCGAGTCCCCTTAGATATCAATCAAACTTCTAATTTTCGTTTATTATTATTATTAGTCCTTATATCTATATATATATATATATAATCTTGCAGTTCGTTTGTGCAAGTTATTATAGCTAGCCTGCCAGCATGATGCCATAATGTTAGAGCGACACAACATACCATTGTACGCCCATGGTGCTTCTTCAGGAAAAACTCCAAGGGCTCGCACTGATGCCGATTCGACCTTAGCAACTAAAACGTACAAGAACACTAATCTAACAGGGCCACTGCAAAATCCCATGCCACATGGTATATGGATCTCGACCCACGGGAGTATGGTCTCACTTTGGCACACCACGTGACCAAAGTTCGCAGTGGTGCACTATCGGTGATGGAACAACATGATCTAGGATGAATGATCATGAAAAAGCTCCGCATGAAAGAGTACATCAGGCTTTTCCCCTGGTAATTTGATTGAGTCAGCTAATGAGGTTGAGGTTGGCAAATAAATTTCTTCTACTAATGCTAATTCTTTCTCCATGGAGCCTATTAGGGTAGTTTTAACCTTTGTATTGGTGGCCACAATTAGCTGCAATTGTACCATTTTATGTCCATGTATGTTGAGTTTGATGCCATATACAAAGTGACATTGGATCAAATTTTTCATTGTAATTTTTTTTTAAACTTATTTTTCTGACATTTGAGACCTCTTCTCCAAGAAATTGATTTCTAATCAATGTTGTACTTTACTAATAATAATTTATAATTTTAAAAATTAAAAATAAATTATAAAATTATATTTTAAAATACAATTTTATGTAAACATTTGGAAAACTTTATGAAATTTGTTTTTAAAAAATGAATTAGTGCAAAGTTAATTTGTTTTGACTTATGAACCAAAAGTATAGTCCGCGATTGGACTAATAATCTAAGAATGAAAATCACATTATTTTATTAGACAATGAAAAATGGGAAAATTGGATGAACTGTAAACATTCATCCATATAAAAACGTTATAACTAAAATTTCAATAATTTAAGAATGAAAATCATTTCTTGAGGTGTAATTTTTTTTTTTTTAATTTTAAATTTTTTACACATCAAGAAAAAATTTACATCTCAATTTTTTCTTAATTACTTTTTATTTTTGATAAGTTATGAGTCGACATAGGAATGCAACTGATGACAACATCTCGCCTATAGTAGGTTGTAAGTATCTTGCTACTCTCCACACAAAAATAAAAAAAAATCTTTATAATAAAAAAATTAAACTAATTGATGATAAATCCAATTCTTAGCCTTAAGCAAAGACTAATCAAATTGAAACGAACTACCAAAGCTTATAGGTCTCCCCGAAAAATAGTTCTCGATAAAATCATTAAACAAATCCTTGAGATACGAGTGGATCATCACAAAGTGTGAGAAATCCCTCGGCCTAGTCTTCATCTTAAACTAGAAATTGCACCTTGGGGTGCGATAAAAGATCATCGTATTACAAGGAAAGCGAGAGATGAAGAAGGTGAAGGCCGTGGTCTAGCGGTCTAGAGGCTTGGTTATAATGTTTGGGTCTAGAGGCTTGGCACAACCTCACTTGGGAGTTGGCAATTACAATTGAATGCAACACAACTAAAGTGGGGAGTTTAGAATTAATTAAAAACAAAAAAAAGGGTCAATTTTTGGTATTTTTTTCAAATCAGAAAAACAAAACAGCTAATGGCCTAGAGAGGCCACCTTGATTACACTTACACTTACAGGGGTCTTATAGGTTTAATAATGAAATAGTACACTTACACTTATAGGTTTAATAATGAAATAGTGGGAAGATGGATGTTTCAATTTTACGGATTATAAAACTTTTATACATTTTGCTGCAACTCTGGTTATATTATAGCCTCAAAGTTATATCTTGTTATACTTATTTTAGTATAAATTACACTTTTGCTACAATTCTTGTTATAGCTTCAAGGTTGTTTGTATATTGGATATACCATCCAATATGGATCTCCTTCATTAGCTCATGGATATGTTATTGTCAAGCATAGTCCAATTTTAATCTAATTTACAACTGACTGATTTGAAAATATAATATTGATAATATGCTGAGCTGTTTCAAACTACAATTGATTTGAAAGAATATATAATACTGGGGGTAAAAGATTCACTACATTGCATCTTCTCTCTTTTTCACCAATTAGTTGAATTGTCAAATGAAAATGAATGTATAAAATTGTGTTTTTGATCCCAATCTTATCAACATAGATTGTGGTTTTGATCCAAAGAAACTGACACTGGACCATTTGAAAAGTTTCTAATCTAACAATGCTTTAAATTGCTAACAGAAGATCAGCTCATGCATCTCTATTTCACTGTATATATTTTATTATTTTCCAATTAACTAATATAGCTCAGCTCAGGTATCTTTATTTCACTGTATTCTAATGGTCATCCGTTTTATTATGGGGTGGAGTGAGCATGCATCTCTTAAAAATGGAAGCAAACAATATTAACACTAAAAATCCAACAGACTTTTTCAGACCCGCGCTTCTAACACAAAAATCAAACAGGCTTAGAGGTATATTTATTCATCTGATATGATGTGAAATGAAAGAGCTGTATATTTATTCATCTGATCTGAAATGAAGTTACTCAAGTATTATCTACTTCTTTGAAGTTGTGATCTTCACTTGCACGAGTGAGGTACAAACTTACAAAACTAAGAGCCTAATCTCATTCAAGATGGTCAAAGCCAAGAGCATTTTGAAATTCCTCAAAACTGTGCATTTTTTCAGCATCTTTAAGCTTTCAAACACCTTTGACTCCTGGAATTTCCTGCAAACTGTGCACATATTTTGCAAAGCTCCACTCAACTCGGTCGACAATGATGGGGAGTATAATGGCAACTCTTAACAACAACCCTGGGATATTCGTTAGTTTCGTACGCACTTGTATTCTACTGTAAGACGAGATTTTGTTTTACTATAGTTGTTTGACTACTAGAACAATGCGACTACTCTCTATATTGTGGTGCATCTATTTGCAGAGGATATAGGATGGATGGCTAAAGCGCTTATGTAAATATTTTTTCAAGGACAATAACACTTTGATACAACCCCAGCTTTGCTTTGATACAACCTCAGTTTTGCTTTATTAATGAATATTCGTCAAATAGCTTGGAATGCTAGACTCATTACAATATATACAACCATTCAAAAAATCAAAAATAAAATAAACATATATAGAAATGAACTTTGAAATAAAAAAACAAAAAACTTGACCACATGAAATTACTATCCAAACTTCCACTCATATATGAGAAAAGTAGCCTTTCATTCATAATATTAAATTAAAATATGTTAAAGTTTAAAATTTTTGGTTTTCCTACTTATTGTTTTTTTATGTTGTTTCCATATTTTAATAATATTATTGAGTAATACTGGACATGCTTTAAACCATTTCAAAAGCAGTCCATTTATAATGGTTTATTTTCCTTTGATTACGATATTGTATTGCTTCCTTGATTATAAAATTGTATTGCTTTTATTTCTTGTTATTTTCAGTTTTTTTTAAGAATAAATGATATTTTTATATTATTCTTTATTTATTTATTTTTGGATATTTTGACTTTAATTTTATTGACCTAAACATTGCCCATCTATTCTTTGATGCACTCGAGATGAGGGCTGAGTTGTATTGATGTTACTGTGATAATTTCAATATTTATTTAATGGGATTGGTTAAATTTTTTTGTTTTGTTTTCTTGGGTATCACTATTTTGCGGGCTAGTTTAACAGGATCTACGTAACATGCTCAGCTAAAGAGCACTTATTTGGGGAAATAGCTCTACGGCGAGATCATTGTGTTAACAGTATCTTTACTGCAGAGGATAACTTTTTTTATCTTATGGTGACCCCTCGTTGGCAGCAGAGGAGGTAGTAGCAGCGGGAGCAAGGGTAGATGCATTTGGATAAAAACATCGTATAATAAAACAAATTTTCAAGGGCCGTGACAATCTTATCTCATAACTTGAGGCCAAAGATCACCTAAGGAGTAGTTTTAAAAAGCTGGCAACTTTCAATAAATGGAGCAGAACTATAAGAAACCAACCAATTAAGTAATCTAGCGAAGGGACATAGACAAAAGCATTTATAAAATAATTACACACATCCAACAGGGTGAAAACATGAAGTTGGGAAACAATTTTGGCTTGTTTTTGACAAAAAAAACTAATTTTTATGTTTTTCAACTTTGACCTCTTCAAACCCATATCTCCCTTAGGAATTTCGACTTAAAGTAAACACAAAGGTTTTACAGAATTGAATTAGCTTTCTAATCGTAATTTTTTAATTTTATTTTTTTATGGACATATCATGGGACAAATTTGTTGTCAACCAACGACATATACTTGAAAATTTTAGGTATGGATAATGAGTGACCTGTGTTGACAACGGATTTTTGATAGATGGTTATTCATTTTAGGGAACAAATTGTATGCTCATAATCTACACACACTAAACTTAATCTTGGACTATATTTTGAGTTTTTAAGACTTGGGAACTATTTTTTATTATTTATCGAAACAACGTATGTTCAGAAAATGGTGCATTATCGACACGTGTTTTTGTCTTCACATTTTATTTCAAATGTTACTCTTATCAAACAAACTAAAACCAACCCATTGAAGAGGACACTTCAAGGAACATCCTTGTATTTTTTAAAATTTTGTTGGCTTCATCATTGTGATGATATTGAATTTTCATTGTGACTGTTTTTTCAGTCACTTAATTTTTTAATGACAAAGTTTAGTAAAAAATAGAAACAAATAGTAATCCTAAATAAAATTGAAAAAAAATTATATTACTATAAAGTAGATTGAATGGTGAATCTACTGGTATAAACTCTGACATGTAATTCTCATGTTTTGCAGTGGTTCGACCTTGTTAAAGTGACACATTTCTGAATTCTACAGAAATGGTGCTAGAATTGTTGACCAGAAACTCTCGAGCGAGAAAATGTCTTCCAAACTGTTGGCCCAGAGTTTACTTCAAACTCTCATCTGAGAGTTTTTTTTTAAATATAGCGCGGCGATTGGTTCAAACTCTTGGCCTAAAGTTTTTTTAAACTCTTGGCCCAGAGTTTGAACTCTCAAAACTCTCGGCCTAGAGTTTTTTAAACTCTCGACCTAGAGTTTCAGTTTGACTTTTTTTCGCATGATCATCCGCTCGCGCTCCATTTTTTTCACTTCGTTTGTCACAAAAGTGTTTCCCAGGTTCGCGATTTTACCCAACAGATTCTAACAGTTGCCTTCCAACCTCCCGGACAAGATCAATTGGAAATGGGCTGTAATTGTTTTTCCGTAGAAAATCATATAAGCTTGGCCCAAGCTTCTCAAAAACCTGCTTTTACATCCATCCACAACCTTAAACACACACGCTAACAACCATATACATGATGTAGAGTATTCTAAAGTGTTTGTAAGCCAAAAGAATAGATATATAAATTGCCACAAAATACTGACAATGCAAGTGTGGTTCCGATAGTCAAACTATTCGTGCATATGTACACAGTTGTATTGGGAAAGGGCATACATCTCAAGCAGTCATTTACACTGAAATATATCCTTTAAATAAGAAAAATCTTGCTTGCATGTTACCCATCATGCCCATCTATTAAATTATGAATGTAAAAATAGTACATCCTAAGTAAGCATCAAAACAAATATTCTCTTAAACAACTTGGATCATGTGTAAAAAATTTAAGATTAAAAAATCTCACTTTAATAATTGAATTGTTGGAAATATCTAATTAAATGAGTTGATCGTGTATTTACTGCGCCGACTCTTTCAGACTGTTTGTGTCAACGTGATGTCCACGGCATCAGTTTGTTAGCAAGTTCATAACCATTCCGGCGCATGTCTTGTTTGCGGTTATGTAACCGCGTTAATAGTTCGCAAGTCAAGAAACCTTAGGATAGAATTTATTACAGTGTTTAATACAATCCTGTAGTTTCCATAAGAAGCGTTCCTAAGTCGGTTGATAGAAAACTCTATAAATAGAAGCTCTTAGTTAAAACTCAGAGAGACATGTGTATGAGATAAATTAGGCAGAGTAGAAGTGAAGATCCGTGAAGTTTGTATCAAGAACCCAAGCTCTGTGAATGTAAAAGATTGCAGTGAAACTCATTTCCATGAATTGAGGAGCTGCGTAGCTTATTGTGGTAAATATACAAGTCTATAGTTTTATGTTTCATTCTCAAGAATGTTGTTTATTGCAAGTTGCACATCTTCTCCAGTTTTACTCGCGTGAGTAATGTTTACATTTACCCGCAGTAAAAGAAATCAAGATTCATAAATAGTTCATCGCAGTGAAAGTTCTAAATTAACATTGAGTAACTTCGTGTTAAGATGTTTTAGTTGTTATGTCTTAAAGAAATATTTTACATGATAAAGTTTGGTTAAGTGAATCGCGAAGTATTTGAGGATACTGCGAAGTGAATGCCGCGAATTAAAAATTAATTGTCGCGCATTTAAAACTGCGAAGTTAATTCTTAGTGAGGAAAGTGTTCTGCGAAGATAAAATTGAAGTTCTCTATTATATGGTCCGTGAAGTCCAAAGAAAACAAAAAGAAGGTATCCATCTACTGCGCAGTTAAATCTTTTTTACTGCGCGGTGCTCTCCTTTTCCCTTCATCTGGTATCAGAGCCTGGTTTACGGAAAGAAGGAACTCAATTCATAAGGGAAAAGCGGTTAAGGATGGCCTCCACTTTGGGTAATTTGCAAACCCCAGTATTTACTAGTAAAAATTATGAATATTGGTCTCTAACTATGAAGGCTTTGTTTAGAGGTCAAGATGTATGGGACATAGTCCAGACTAGTTATGCAGAACTAGCAGATGCAGCAGCATACAACAATCTCACACAAGCTGAGAAGGATGTTCTGAGGGAACAAAGGAAGAAAGATGGAAATGCGTTGTTTCACATACATCAAGCGACACATGAATCAATACTCCCAAGAGTAGTAGCAGCGCAGTCAACAAAGGAAGCGTGGGACACGCTGGAAACAACATATCAAGGTTTCAACAAGGTAAAGACTGCGAAACTTCAAATTCTGAGAAGAGATTTTGAATCTCTGTCAATGAAAAATACAGAGTCAGTAGACTCATTCTATACTCGTGTAATTGGTCTAGTGAATCAAATAAAGTCTCATGGAGAAACACTAACTGACCAAAGAGTTGTTGAAAAAGTTCTTAGAGTTCTTCCAAAGAAATTTGAATCTTTAGTTGTGACCCTAGAGGAAAACAAAGATCTGTCCATATTTACTATTGATGAGTTGCAAGCCTCATTACTCAATCATGAACATAGAATCAGCGGTTCAGACACATCGTTGGAAGGTGCATTCGCAGCACAATCATCCATAAGTCAAGGTAGAGGCAGAGGAAGATAAAACTCTAGAGGCAGAGGACGAAGTTCGTTCAGAGGAGGTCGCAACAACAGTCCTACACATGTCACAGGAAGAGGCCAGGATCATACCCCCAATCAGCCAAGTGGACAAAGGTATGATAAATTAAAGATTCAATGTCATTACTGTAAGAGGTATGGGCACTTCGCATATGAATGCAGGAAGAAACAATATGACCAAGGAAAGCAAGGCGAAGCACAATCAAGAAGCAACAACACTACAAACAGTTCACTCTTCTTGGCATGCGCATCATCATTGGAATGCAATGATGTCGAAGAAATTCCAAATGACATATGGTATTTAGACTCAGGCTGTAGCAATCATATGACTGGTAATTTAAGTTTATTTTCTAGTCTAGACAAATCAGTTCAAATTGATGTCACACTTGGAAACAATATCCAAGTCACTGTTTTGGGTAAGGGTACTGTTGATATTCTAACAAAACAGGGGGAGCATAAATTTATGCCTGATGTGTATTATGTTCAAGGTTTGAAGCATAATCTGATGAGCATTGGACAATTGATGGAAAAAGGTTACAGAGTTCATATGATAAGGAAGCGCTGTGTGATCAAAGATGTATACCCAAGCAATCAGTTAATAGCCAAAGTGCAGATGACAAGCAATCACTTGTTTCCTTTGAGGATAAAACCAATCATCAAAGGTAAAAATACTCATGTTGTTCATGAAAGTCAGAAAGAAAATTCGGAACCTGCGTTCAAGACAGAAAGAAAAGGAGCAGAAGTTCGCAGCGATAAGGAAGAAAAAGGCAATGCAATGCAAGCTGCATTTCAAACAGAAATAAAGGATGAATCCTGGTTATGGCATTTCAGATTTGGACATCTGAACTTTGGTGGGCTGAAGCTACTGCACATGAAGGATATGGTGAAAGGATTGCCATTGATTGAAAAGCCAGAGAGAATTTGTGAAGGCTGTATCTTTGGAAAGCAGCATAGAGAAAATTTTTCAGTCGGAAAGTCATACAGAGCTCGCGCACCACTTGAAATTGTGCACTCCGATATCTGTGGACCGATGCAAACACCATCCATGGGAGGATGCACATATCTTCTCACATTCATTGATGATTTCACAAGAAAAACCTGGTTCTATTTTCTAAAGCATAAATCTGATGTATTTGACTGTTTTCAGCAGTTCAAGGCACTTGTGGAGAAGCAGAGTGGTTACAGCATCAAGATATTAAGAACAGACAGGGGTGGTGAGTATGTCTCAAATTATTTCTTAAATTTCTGCAAGAATCATGGCATACATAAGCAATTCACTGCATGGTATACATCGTAGTAGAATGGTATCACAGAGAGGAAAAACAGAACCATCATGGAGATGGCGCGCAGTATGTTGGCAGTGATGCATCTGTCAAATGAATACTGGGTTGAAGTAGTGGCAACTGCAGTATACATCATGAATCGATGTCCTATGAAGAGCATGAAGAACAAAGTTCTGCAGGAAGCATGGACAGGTATGAAACATAGTGTTTTGCATTTAAATTTTTTTTGTTGTGTAGCATATGCACATGTACCAGATGAGCTGAGAAGAAAATTAGACAATAAAGGACAGAAATGCATCTTTATTGGATATTCTGAAGACACAAAAGCATACAAGTTGTATAATCCTGTTGCAAGGAAATTTATTATCAGCAGCGATGTTCACTTTGTGGAAAATTAAGCATGGGATGGAACTATTGAGAAGAATGTGAAAATTGTGTCACATGTTGAACATGATGACATCGCAGAAGACGTGGTTGAGACTCCGCATGTGAATTAGAACTTCGCAGCACCGCCTACTCCAAGGACTACGCAACATGGTTCAGCACAAGCAACTCCGACAAGCACTCCAAGTGTGCAGCAAACTCCATCAAGCAGTTTGCGCAGTTTGACACCAGCAACTCCGCCAAGGACAAGAAGTATGAGTGAGATATATGAGGCTGGTACACCTAATTCATTCTCATGTTTTGCATTATTTTCTCAAGTTAATGATCCGCTAACATATGAAGAAGCTATTGAAGATGAAGTATGGGCACAAGCCATGAATGAAGAAATAGAATGCATTGAGAAGAATCAAACATGGAAACTAGTTGATGTTCCTAAAGACAAGGATGTGATAAGAGTGAAATGGATTTATAAGACCAAGCAAGATCCTGAAGGAAATGTACAAAAGCACAAGGCGAGATTGGTAGCAAGAGGGTTCACTCAGCAACCTGGCATAGACTTTAATGAAACTTTTGCACCTGTAGCTTGCATGGACACTATCAGAACAGTTTTCGCCATCGTAGCACAAAAGGAATGGCCTGTCTATCAAATAGATGTTAAGTTCGCGTTTCTAAATGGATATTTAGAAGAAGAAGTATATGTGGAGCAGCCACAAGGCTATGAAGTTCCAGGACAAGGACACGGACATTAGAGAAATTTTGAGGTCAAAAAAGGGCCTCAAAACAAAGAAAATGTACTATAAAATACAACCAATCACATTCTAGTAGATGACATCATCCCCCTTGGTGAGGTGGCATTGCATGAGTTAAGAATGCTTATTTGTCAAATTTTCTATGGTGGATGAAAACACATAGTTAACCAAGGTAGTGGTGTAAGTACTTTTAAGTCATAAAGTAAAGTACTCATAATGATAGTCTTTTCATAAAATAATATTATTGTCATTTTCAAGTAAAGTACTCATAATGAATGTCTTTTCACACTTTCACATAAAATAATATTATTGTCATTTTCAAGTGAAGTACTCTTAATTCATAAAGAAAGTTCTTTCACATTTTTTTATAAAATAATATATTATCATTTTTATGTTTTTAATTTTAAATTATATATTCACTCCATTCTATTTAATAACATAATGTCAAACTAATAAAGAATAATAATATATTTAATAAATAATAATAATAATAATGCAATGTGGATTATAATAATATTATTGACATTTTACATGTAAATAAATTCTCAATTAAATTACATTATTAAATTCATGAGAAAAGTACTAAATATAAAAAGTCAACATAAAATTAAAAAAACACTCTTAAAAATGTTTTTTATTATTTAATTTCATTTGCAAGTTCAAGACAAATAAATGTTAAAGGACAATACATTTTTGGGAATTTACAATGAATCTTAGTCACATCAATATAGTCTTATTTTATTAATTTTATTTCTAGTGAATTTTGAAAAGTAACTCAACCATGGTTATTTATATTGTGCATAGAAAATAGTGTGGGAGGTGACTTGTCATATATACCTACCCCATAAAACCCCCAATTCATAATATTTTAATATATCTCATATTTTTGTAGTACATCTCTTAGGAGGCCCTTTTTTGACCTCAAAATCTCTCTAATGGTATACAGACTGAAGAAGGCGCTCTATGGTTTGAAGCAAGCTCCTAGAGCTTGGTACAGTCGGATTGACTCATACCTCATTCAGAATGGATTTCACAGAAGTGAACGTGAGCCAACACTGTACACAAAAATCAACCAGCAAGGTAATAAACTAATTGTCTTCCTGTATGTAGATGATTTAATATTTACTGGTGATTTTGGCATAGAAGAATTTAGAACATTCATGGAAAGTGAATTTGAAATGACTAATTTGGGGCTTATGAATTACTTTCTGGGCATTGAAGTCCAACAGAATGAAATGGGATATTTATATCTCAGTCAAAGTATGCAAGTGATGTATTGAATAGGTTTAAGATGTTAAATAGAAAAACAGCTCCAACACCAGTGATAACAGGTTTGAAATTAAGCAAGGATGATGATGGATCCAATGTAGATCCTACACTGTTTAAAAGGCTTGTTGGTAGCCTTATGTATCTTACAACAACAAGGCCAGACATCATGTATGGAGTCAGCTTAATCTCAAGATTCATGGAGTCACCAAAAGAATCGCATTGGAAAGCAGGTAAAAGAATTCTGAGGTATGTAAGTGGAACAAAAGACTTTGGTTTTCTGTATTCCACCTCAGAAAATTTGAAACTCATTGGATACACTAACAGTGACAATGGAGGCAGCATAGATGATAGAAAAAGCACATCTGGGAATAAATTTCATGTAGGAACAAGTGTTGTATCATGGGATTCAAAGAAACAACCCATAGTAACTCTTTCTTCAACAGAAGCAGAGGATGTTGCAGCTACAAGCACTGCATGTCAAGCCGTTTGGATGTGCAGAATGTTAAGTGATCTGTCGCAGCATCAACAAGAACCTATAGTCATTTACTGCGACAACAATTCGACTATCGCACTGTCAAAGAATCATGTGTTTCACAAAAGAACCAAGCACATCGACACAAGGTATCACATCATCAGAGAATTGATAAATAACAAAGAAATTTGTTTAGAATTTTGCAGGTATGAAGATCAGGTAGCAGACATCTTTACCAAACCATTGGAAAAAGACCCATTTCAGAATCTGCGAAGTTGTTTAGGTATGACAAGTTCCGCACAGTGAACTATGTCATGAACAGAGCATGTTTTTAGCTCTAAAATATTTTGTAATATTTTAATTTTGGCAAATGATCCCCATCCGCTCATAATTAAGGAGAGTGTTGGAAATATCTAATTAAATGAGATGATCATGTATTTATTGCGCCAGCTCTGTCAGTCTCTCTGTCAGATTGTTTGTGTCAGCGCGATGTCCGCAGCATCAGTTTGTCAGCAAGTTCATAACCATTCTGGCGCACGTCTTGTTTGCAGTTATGTAACCGCGTTAATAGTTCGCAAGTCAAGAAACCTTAGGATATAATTTATTACAGTGTTTAATGCAATCCTATAGCTTCCATAAGAAGCGTTCCTAAGTCAGTTGATAGAAAACTCTATAAATAGAAGCTCTCAGTTAAAACTCAGAGAGACAAGTGTATGAGAGAAATTAGGCAGAGTAGAAGTGAAGATCCATGAAGTTTGTATCAAGAGCCCAAGCTCTGTGAACGTAAACGATTGCAGTGAAACTCATTTCCATGAATTAAGGAGCTGCACAGTTTACTGTGGTAAATATACAAGTCTATAGTTTTATGTTTCATTCTCAAGAATGTTGTTTATTGCAAGTCGCACATCTTCTCCAGTTTTACTCGCGTGAATAATGTTTACATTTACCCGCAGTAAAAGAAATCAAGATTCATAAATAGTTCACCGCAGTGAAAGTTCTAAATTAACATTGAGTAACTTCGCGTTAAGATGTTTTAGTTGTTATGTCTTAAAGAAATATTTTACATGATAAAGTTTGGTTAAGTGAACCGCGAAGTATTTGAGGATACTGCGAAGTGAATGCCATGCAGTTACTTGCCGTGAAGTAAAAGTTAATTGCTGCACATTTAAAACTGCGAAGTTAATTCTTAGTGAGGAAAATGTTCCGCGAAGATAAAATTTAAGTTCTCTATTATATGGTCTGCAAAGTCCGAAGAAAACAAAAAGAAGGTATCCATCTACTGCGCAGTTAAATATTCTTTACTGCGCGGTGCTCTCCTTTTCCCTTCATGAATCTCTCTTAATCTCTCCCATACTTAATAGATCCATGTTTAAAAATAAAAGTATGATCCATGTTTAAAAATAAATCTATTTTGGTGTTCTTAATATATATAATTTTTTTTTAGCAATTATAGATAAGGGCCCAATATAATTTTATGAATGTGAAATCCTATCGAACATATAGGACCTAGATGCAAATATTTATATTTAGCAACAATGAACAAAAATGACATAGATTCAAATATGGGCATTGATAATCAAACTCATGTTTTGTAAACCAGTGGCACATCGCATGATCTCTATCCATATCATACTTTAGCCAGTCACACAGTGCATGACATGTGTCCACATATCAAACTTCTATCCATTAATACCATGCATGCTCTTTTACAATTGCTTAACAAACTGCACAATATAGTGAAGGTCTGGTCAATCTTAGGAGCAAAAATAGTGATTTATAAGTTAAGCTACAAACATTTGCAGTATTAATTTAAAGATACTGCAAAAATATAATCTGGGCTTGTCAGCCTTAGTAGCCAAATCAAACTATACAGTTAACCACCAAAATATTTGGTGTAAATTTCTAAAAACCGCTTGAGCATTAGATATACTCCATCCGATTAATTCTGCATGTAATATTCACAGCATCCTGGTAACTCCATCTGATTAATTATGCATGTAATCTTCAATGCCTAACCGGTGATGGACTGGGAACAAATTAAAAAAAAAAAAAGTTAAATCCTTGGATGAATGATTAGAGTAAACCTTACAAATATACATGTATTCTATACACACCTGCGGGACCATTCATCAGCAGGGCTATAATATGGACTATGTCTTTGTGGCCGCCTATCATAAACATGACTTGCATCCTTTCCATAATCATGACTGCGCCTCTCAAGATGTCTTGCATAAATAGGACTAGGGGCCCTACTATAGTCAAGACTGCGCCTCTATGGGCTCCTTGCATTGATAGGACTTGGAGCCTTGCCATAGTTAGGACTGCCCCTCACTGCATGTCTACCATATATAGGACTTGCAAATCGATCATGGTCATGAACCTCTCCAGCTCAACCATACCGACCACCTCGAATCAGACTATAATATTCACCTCTTCTATCACGATCCTCACGTTGAGCATATTCCACTGTGATGACCCTATTGAACATTTTGCTGAATATGCCAAATAAAAAAATGAACAAAAGATTAGCAACATTCAAAACAAAACTTCCAACTCTTTAATGTTTACCTAAATAACCGGAAAATACAAATGACAAGTTAAGATTCATGAATAATTTTTCATACAGTAGGTTAAAATGCAATCCACTAAGTTACTAACCCACCCCACATAAGCAATTCTAAATAGTAAAATGTAAATCAAAGATACTAGGCAAACATCTGCAAATGCATTTGGACAAAAAAATTACACAAACATTTTTAAGATGAGACAATTTTAACTAACCTCATATGGGTGGAGTCCAGAGATTTCGTTGTGTGATGCACCTACAACAATTAATTAATAAGAATATGCGAAATAGCAGAAATGAAAGAACTCAGAATCACTTTTATATTGATCATAGGCCACTTCGAGGGGGCAATCTCCTATGAGCAAGCTCAATACAAATAACTTCACCGTGCCCTCATAGGTCTCAACACACATTTATATACTAAGTCTAGGCGCCAATACTATGGGTCAAAACCATGGGCCACTACAAACTATGGATCAACAATACTACGGGCGACTTACAAAGCATATGCGCCAACAACAATAACATAAACTATTTATCAACAAATACTACGGGACGACTTACAAAGCATATGCGTCCAATATACTAACAAAGTAAAGACATGGGTTCCTAACATCCCCTCCCCCTTAAAAAAAACTTTGTCCTCAAAGCTTTAGATGTGGAAATTGTTGTTGAATCTGAAGGAGTGGTTCCCATGTAGCATCCTCTGGTTGCATGCCGTGCCACTGAATTAAGACCTCTGTGATAGAGCGAGAGCGAAGCTGACGAGTGCGCCGATTGAGGATGGCCTCCGGCTCCAAAAGGATGGATCCTTCATTATCCAGTTCGGGTAAAATCGTTTGTCCACTGATGTTGGTGCCAAGAACTTTCTTCAGACAAGAGACATGAAAGACTGGATGAATGCGGGAAGAAGGAGGAAGTTCCAATTTATAAGCAACGGACCCAATCTTCTGAAGAATCCGATATGGCCCATAGAACTTGGGAGTAAGCTTATGACACCCTTTGAGTTTCATGGAGGATTGCTTGTACGGATGGAGACGAAGAAAAACCATATCGCTGACTTGAAATGTGCGCTCAGAACGGTGCTGATCAGCTTGTTGCTTCATGCGATTTCTTGCCATGTGAAGATTGTCCCGCAAAATGCGAAGAATCCGATCGTGGTTTCGAAGGACCGTGTCAACTTCCTAAATTGGTGAACTGGTGGGGGTGTATGGAAGAAGAACTGGAGGTGCCTGACCATAGACTGCTTCATATGGGGTAATTTTAGAGGCAGTGTGGTAAGAGGTATTGTACCACCATTCAGCGAGAGGGAGCCACTTTGCCCACTGATGTTGTTGTTCAGAGGTGAAGCAATGAAGATAAGTTTCCAAGCATTTATTGAGAATTTCAGTCTGACCATCTGTTTGTGGGTGATACCCTGAACTCATCTTCAGTTTGGTGCCAGTGTGGCGAAATATTTCTATCCAAAAATGACTGGTGAAAGTCACATCACGATCCGAGACAATGGAAGAAAGGATGCCATGAAGACGAAAGATCTGGTCCAGGAAAATTTGAGCGACTGAGGAGGCTGTATAGGGATGGTTGAGAGCACAAAAATGACTATATTTGGAGAGGCAATCAACCACAACGAGAATCACTATCTTCCCGCCAGATTTAGGGAGCCCTTCAATGAAATCCATAGAAATATCTGTCCAAATCCGTGTAGGTATGGGCAAGGGTTCGAGCAATCCTGGAAGGAGTGTTGTTTCACCCTTATCGCGCTGGCAGGTATCACATTCGGCCCCCATCTGTTGAATTGTCATTTTCATGCCCTGCCAAAAGAAGTTACGCCGTGCCCGTTCATAAGTTTTGAGGAACCCAAAGTGCCCTGCCGATGGAGAAGCATGGAGTTCATATAAGACAACCTGTTGAAGATCTGTGCTCTGGGGAAGCACCAGACGCCCCTTGTATCTCAAAGAAGCACCATCCCAAGAGTAATGTGGTACAGCAGAAGGGTTGTTGGTCAAGCGTTGGATGATTTGAGATAAGGAAGAGTCATTGACATAACCCTGTTGAATAGATTGCAACCAATTTGGAACAGGCATAGAAATAGCTAAAAGAGAACCTTAGGCATCAAATGTGCGAGAAAGAGCATCTGCCACAATATTGTCTTTACCCTTCTTGTAAGTGATCTCATAGTCATAACCCATGAGTTTTCTAACCCATTTCTGTTGTGTCGGGGAGGAGACACGCTGTTTCAAGAAATATTTCAGACTCTGGTGATCAGTCTTGATACAGAAATGATTCCCTAATAGGTATGGGCGCCACTTCTGTACTGCATGCAAAATAGCCATCATTTCCTTCTCATAGGTAGAGGCAGCTAAATTCTTACCTAAAAGGGCTTTGCTGGTGAACGCAATGGGGTGTTCATCTTGAAGGAGAACAACACCAAGTCCATTGCCGCAAGCATCACTCTCAATAGTGAAGGGCTTGGAAAAATCGGGCATAGCTAGAACAGGTGTAGTACTCATAGCTTGTTTTAGTTTGTCAAATGCACACTAAGCAGCATGTGTTCATGTAAAAGCATCCTTTTTCAATAGAGCAGTTAATGGAGTTGCAATCTTCCCAAAATCCTTGACAAACTTGCGGTAGTAGCCAGTCAACCCCAAAAAACCACGAAGGCTCTTGAGTGTCTGAAGATGCGGCCAATTGTTCATGGCATCGATTTTGGCAGGATCTACGCGAACCCCTTGTGCTGAGATAATGTGCTCGAGATACTCAACTTCCTTCTGTCCAAAAACACATTTAGATTGCTTGGCATGGAGATGATGGTCAGAGAAAAGTTGCATGACAAGATCCAGATGCTGGATATGTTCATCCCATGTTTTACTGTAGATGAGGATATCATCAAAGAATACCAGAATGAATTTCCGCAAGTAGGGTCGAAATATTTTATTCATTAAGGCCTGGAATGTGGAAGGAGCATTAGTGAGGCCAAAGGGCATGACCAAAAACTCATAATGGCCATCATGTGTGCGGAAAGCTATTTTAGGGATATTATCCTCATGAACCCGAATTTGATGATACCCAGAACGAAGATCCAACTTGGAGAAAAAGTGAGCCCCATGAAGCTCATCAACAACAGGAATTGGAAACTTATCCTTGATGGTGAGGTGATTAAGTGCTTGGAAGTCAATGCAGAGGCGCCATGACCCATCTTTTTTGCGGACAAGAATAACTGGAGAAGAAAAGGAACTAGTGCTTGGGCGAATAATACCTTGCTTCAATAAGTCCCGAATGAGCATTTCAATATCCGTTTTTTGGTGAAATGGGTAGCGATAGGGCCTGATGTTGGGAGGAACGCTGCTAGGAAGGAGTTGAATATGATGGTCTTCTGGCCTGGAAGGTGGCAATCCCACTGGTTCAGCAAAGACACCTGTATATCGATCCAGAACTTGTTGTAGATCCAAAGGAGTAGTGGAGACCGCTGATGGTTGCATCTGAATGGAATGGAGATGAGCGATGACACCATGTGAATTCTTCTTGAGGAGTTTTTCCATGCGATGTGAACTGATGATGCTGAGAGAACCTGGTTGTAATCCTGTCAATGTGTGTTTTTGTCCATTGAGGAAAAACTGCATCCAAAGTTCAACAAAATCCCATAAGATAGGGCCAAGTGTGCGTAGCCATTGAGCGCCCAAAACCACATCACATCCGCCTAAGGTCAAGGAAAACATGTCAGAGCGCAAGGTATAATATCCCATAGAGATACGCACATTTCGACACTTCCCTTTGCAAGGTAAGGTGCCCCCATTGGCAACCATGACTTCAAAGTTGGAGCAAGGATGGATAAAACAATCAGCTTGTTTGGCGATCCGAGGGTCAATGAAATTATGAGTGCTACCATAATCAATGAGTATTGTAAGAGGAAGCTTCTCGAAGTAACCCCTGACCCGCATTGTTTGGGGGGTGGTGATTCCCGCTAAAGCATGGAGAGATATCTATGTCTAGTTATCCTGAGACGGAGGGTCAATAGGCGGTTCCTGAATGTCGACCGGAGCATCCAGTGTTTCTGGATCTTCGTCACCAATTTCAGAGGCAGGTGGAGAATCCACATCCAAGAGATAGAGCTTTTGATGAACACATCTATGTCCCCGAGTGAATTTCTCATCACAATTATAGCAAAGCCCCTTTTCTCTGCGTGCTTGCATCTCTGTTTCAGACAAACGCTTGATAGGAGGTGGTTGAGGAGCCTACGGTATAGGTGGTCATTGAGAACCCATATTTCATAAGGGAACAAAAGTGGGCTTGGAGCGTTGTTGGGCTGCAAGCTTGTCTTCTTCCAACTTAGCCAACCCTAGGGCTTCCATCATTGTGTTAGGACAGAACATTTTGACCTGAGAGCAGATGGCATCCTTTAGACCACTGATAAAACAACTTCGGTAAAAGTCATCAGACAATCCTTTGGTGTGGTTGGCTAGTTTCTCAAATTCGGTTTGACTCACAGTGCCAATTTGGTGAAGTTTAGTGAGGGCTCCTGTGAAGTCATCAAAAGCACTAGGACCAAATCGTTGCAAAAGGAGCTGGCAAAAGTCTGGCCATTTTGGCTCTTCATGAGCCTTGATGTACCAACGGTACCATTGAAGAGCTTCATGTTCCAAATGAAAGGATGCCAGCGAAACTTTGTTGACATAAAAAGTATTATGCAGACTAAAATACTGTTCTGCACGATAGATCCATCCAGTTGGATCGGTACCATTGAAGCGAGGAAAATCAAACTTCGGACCATGGAAATTACTAGAAGAAGAGAACCCATTGTCTGATGAAGACTCGGACTGCCATTTGTTGTTCATGGCTGAATGTTCAAGATGGAGGCCGAGAAATTTTTCATCCAGATCCTGGAGTTTGGCTTGGATGGCTGCAAGTGCGTCTTCCATGGTTTTTGCTCCTGCACGGGTGACAACAATAACCAGGATTTTTTTTTTTTTAGTTGACTGGGTAGGAAAACAAAAACAGAAACTGCTTCAGTAAAGGAAAATCTGGACTTAGGAAAAAATCTGAAGGGTAATTGGGGTGTGACTAGGTTTTGGACACTGTCGAATAGACAGGGAAGTAAAAATGAGGATTTCAGAAACGGGGTGAAAGAATGGGAAAATTTGGCAGAGGGGAACAAAGAAGCAGAATTCAGAAAGGAACACTGTGGTAAAACTTGAAGGTGATTGGGTGAAATCTGAGGAAGTTATGGCAAACCCTAAAAATAGACAAATGTGGGATTTCGTACTTTGGGAAGGGGAATTGGGGATAGGGTCCTCAGGAATGAAATATGCAGAATGGGATGACAGGGGTTCCCCGAAAATTTCAAGGGAAACAGAGTGAAAACAAGAGAGATATGGAGAAAAAACTGATTTGTTGTTCATGGCTGAATGTTCAAGATGGAGGCCGAGAAATTTTTCATCCAGATCCTGGAGTTTGGCTTGGATGGCTGCAAGTGCGTCTTCCATGGTTTTTGCTCCTACACGGGTGACAACCATAACCAGGAGTTTTTTTTTTTTTAGTTGACTGGGTAGGAAAACAAAAACAGAAACTGCTTCAGTAAAGGAAAATCTGGACTTGGAAAAAAATCTAAAGGGTAATTGGGGTTTGACTAGGTTTTGGACACTATCGAATAGACAGGAAAGTAAAAATGAGGATTTCAGAAGCGGGGTGAAAGAATGGGAAAATTTGGCAAAGGGGAACAAAGAAGCAGAATTCAGAAAGGAACTTTGTGGTAAAACTTGAAGGTGATTGGGTGAAATCTGAGGAAGTTATGGCAAACCCTAAAAATAGACAAATGTGGGATTTCGGACTTTGGGAAGGGGAATTGGGGATAGGGTCCTCAGGAATGAAATATGCAGAATGGGATGACAGGGGTTCCCCGAAAATTTCAAGGGAAACAGAGTGAAAACAAGGGAGATATGGAGAAAAAACTGTTTTTTTTTTTTTGTTCAGACTGGAGCTGCTACAGCTCGGAAGGGATCTGAAACAGCGCCGAATGGATTGAAAATGGATGGATCTGGAACGGCTTGTAGAATGGATCTGAACGACTGGATCTGAAATGGCGTAGCAGTGATCGACAACAGTTCAGCTGAAAATAGATATGGACCTCAGATATGTGCGGCTTCCTAACAATTCAGGGGTTTCACTCGACCACCAATGTTGTCTGATGGCTTGCATATTGGGGAAGTACCCCTCACTCCACGGCTCAGGTAAAACTGATAACCGCTTTGCCACAAGCGACAGCTCTTGGTTTACCTCACGGGTGGGAACTAGTCAATCAGGTAGGGGTCGTTGCCCTTTTCGCTGGCAGGTCCTCTCAATGGGCCAACTACTTCGGGGTTCCTGTGGTACCCCTCACATTGAGTTTTAGGGCTTATGCCCAAGTACTTCCCACAGTTAAGCGGATAGGGATTATTCCCAAATCCGAACTTGCAACAGATGCAAAAAAAATTTTGGCAGAAATTTCACCCAGCGAGCCCAAGAAAGTGCTCTGATACCAGATGTGATGCACCTGCAACAATTAATTAATAAGAATATGTGAAATAGCAGAAATGACAGAACTCAGAATCACTTTTATATTGATCACAGGCCACTTCGAGGGGGCAACCTCCTATGAACAAGCTCAATACAAATAACTTCACCGTGCATTCATAGGTCTCAACACACACTTATATACTAAGTCTAGGTGCCAATAGTATGGGTCAAAACCATGGGCCACTACAAACTATGGATCAACAATACTATGGGTGACTTACAAAGCATATGCGCCAACAACAATAACATAAACTATTGATCAACAAATACTACGGAACGACTTACAAAGCATATGCGTCCAGTATACTAACAAAGTAAAGACATGGGTTCCTAACACGTTGCTTTTTCTTGTGATTCGTACTGAACAAATGCAAAATTCCTTGTAATCTTTACATCTAGTAGCTTACCATAAGGCTCAAAATGCCTTTCAAGATCCCTGACTCTTATCACAAATAGAGTCTTTGATGGCTTCAAACCTGTATTAGACCTCCTGCCAAGATTGGCGAAAACCTCGATTGCTATGCTATAGGAATCTTTATATCTCATATTAGAATAGTAGTAAAATATCAATTGGCTCAGTTCTTGTATCCGAAGACATGAAATTAAATCCTCATATATTCAAATTTACAATCTAGTAATATATATCTATATATATATATATGAAGACAACCTTTGTCCCCTCTACAGTAAGCCGGCGTCTTTACCTGCCAAATTCCATATTGTTAAGTCCTCGGATTGCATCCTCTGCATCACGCTCATCTTCCATGTATATAAAAGCATAACTTGTAGAAACAACAAAGATTCAATGAAGAAACAAAAAAATGAATTGCAGTGACGATGATAAATTGTCCATGGTTTCTCCCAAACTGCCATCCACATTTTTTCTGTTCTCAGAGCCACTTCAAATAAGACTGAATCGTAACTGCCTAGCTTGTTTAATTGTGCCAACAAAAGTTTTCAACTTGTTTTTACCTTCAGGCTTCCTTTAAGTCTTGTTTGAAGGTCGTCGATCTATGTTTGCCGTGTATACTTGTTCGACTCGATGCTTAGTCAAGATGACCCAAAGGGATGTAAAGCTGAATATATCACGAAATTCTTAATGACCCGAGTTGTTGATTTGAATGGAACAATAAATTTATAGCGGAAGCCTGCAAATATCTATGAGCTTCCCATGGATGCGATTCATCTACTTTAAGAAAATCTTGCAACGAATTATAATAATCCATGGTTAGGGTATTCCTACTTACCTCCGCATGATGAGGTTGTTGATTATCCAGCTGCTCTCGTGCTCCGCAAACCGCTCTGGCATGGAGACTTAGTGATGCAGCATCAACGCCCCAGGTTCGAATCACTGCCAGAGCTTGAATGCTAGAGGAAGCCTCTAAATACGTGAAATTTCTCTAGACTCAAGTGCATCTTCTGGAATATATATTTTCATCTCCATCTCTGTCAAATTCTAAAGAAAATATCCATCTCCGTCAGATTCTAAAGAAAGTATCATATCAGTAGAAACACTAAACCCTAGCTTAACTTCAACAACAAATGTATTTGACAGAGGTAGCGGTATGAGAAGCATTCGATAGAGGTAGCGGCATGAGCAGCAGCTGAGAATGTGGATTCTGTTTCCCGTAACACCCAGAGGATTTATATAGCAATGTTTCCATACTGGGTAGTTCTTCTGGCTCAGATCACTGCGCCCACCACCCGATGCTCTTTAGCTTCACACATCCGTCTACACACAACTCCTCCAAACTCAAAGACTCTTCATGTTGTCTGGTTAAACTTGTATGACCGCCTCAAGTACATTTACAGTCAATGAATGCAGATAGGAGTGGGGGAAGTACATTTGTAGTCAATTGAATGCAGATAGGAGTAGGGGAATTGAATGCAGGTTGCTAGAAGTTGGTGGACAAACAGCTCGCTGAAGTGGCAAACGAACCATCTATCGACGGATTAGTTGTTCTAAATCATCCGACGGTCAAAAACCTACCAAATAAAAAATCGGAGAGTCTAGACTCTGCCAATCGTCAGACGAAAGATCTAACGGCTAAAAATCAATAATAAAATTTTTTGGCAAGTCGACTCCACTTGTTGAAACGCCTTACGGCATAACAAGTAGCCCATGTGTTCTTGTTGTGGGGAGAGGACAAGCCCCTCTAGGCTCAATCCCTTCAAAATTACAAAACAATGAAGTTTGGCATCCTAAGTTATAAAGTTTTTTTGACCAACTTTATGATAACCAACATAGATCCATTTTAAACTCGGATCTATTAAGCATCGAGAGGAATCTAATTTCTTGAGGTGTAGTTTTTTTTATCTTAAATTTTTAATTACTTTTATTGTTTATTTTTGACAAGATATAAGCCGACATGGAAACGTTACATTACGTAATGTGACAAACGCGAAAAATGTGACAAATACGACAAACGCGGCAAACGTGACAACATCTCCCCTATACTGAGTTGTAAGCATCTCGCTAGGCTCGATGCAAAAATAGCTCCAAGTAGCAAAATTCCAGCCATGTGGTGTAACGGCCTAATGCAAGTAAAAGCATAACCTCAGCTATACATTAACTAACTAAAGATGGATGTGCTTCATCTTATCCCATCACCTCTACATAAATACAACGTATATATTGACGAGTCACGTAAAATATGTTTTTTAAGCCGGCAAATCAATGTACAGGTGTCAGGTGTCAATAAGTTTCATAGTAATCCATCCACGTCAACAGCAACAGAAAATGACAAATAATAATAAAAACATTACAAAACCAAGGCAAACGCCGCCTCGGAGCCTCCGAAACCGCTTACCGCCATTCAAAACAAAATGCTTTGGAATACATCCATTTCCCTGCAGACGATTGCAGGTTCCATGTAAGTTGCAAAAACAAAAGTTGTGTTTTGACATGGCTGCCATCATTGGAATCCGCAAAAGAAAGGAACGACACGTGGAATTTCGCGTGCTGTAGATAGAATTATCCGGCGTGCTGTATTCGTACACAAATCCATCGTCCAATCACTAAGTCATCTCGCCGGATATTCGTGGAGTCTATCTGCTCTCTCAGATTCTTTAATTTGCAAAGTATTCTTCATAAACTGCATAGGAATATAAATATAAGTGCATTGTGCCGGCAAAAATACTTTCTGCAGTAAGAATCAGAGCATACTGGAGAAACCTTAAGAGACATTCACAACTTCTTGGACTCTAGAGGAGCTAAATCTGGCATAGATTTCAGGTTAAAAGGTTCACAGGATTGCTCATTTAAAATATCGATTTAACAGCGGTGAGATCATTGGACAAGATTTCTGAACAATTCAAAGTCTCGGACTACTTGGAGCTCAGAGATTAGATTCCAGTTTTTTCTCTCAGGTGTTGAGTTCGAAACTTGACAGGTCAATTTAAAGTTTTTCAAAGCTATGAGATAATTATTGTGTGTCAAAATGTACCGTATATCCTCCCCGCCGTTCCCAGACGGTCCAGTTCACGCCAATACAAAGGAACAGGGGCTCGACATGAAAGTATTCTGCATGAGATTGAATGCTTCTGGATTTATCAGCAAATGTGTACAGATTCCAGATTCTTTAACCCTCCATTTCTTACCTCGCAGCAATCTAACGGCTCTGGAGATCAAAGGGCGCCGATTCCTTCCGTTTTCGAGCGCATTTCTCATGCTCCACCGGAATCGAGTCGAAGAAAAATCAGAAAACGAAATCACTTACGTTGGCACCGACATCATTCGGACGAGTGACACTCTCTGTTTTGAAGTCTACTTGAGGGACAAGCCTCTGATCTTTGGAACGCTGGAGAAAAAACAGGAATAAGCGAAAATCTTATGCCCGAAACGAAATGGACGGTGGATTGCAGCAGCCGGCTAGAGTATTCGTCAAAATGGTCCTAGGATGCCATGTCCATCCCGACTGTGGACGTCTACGTCGAGGGTCAGATCTCGGGTTCCCCAATAATTCTAACTCAGACTCTGCAACTCCTTCCCAGAAGAAAACGCCTCCGCCATTGCACTTTGGATGTTATTCCGGAGGGAACCGAGACTGCAGAGAGCTGCTCCGATTTCAGTGATAAAGAGATCGAATTTTATGACTCTGATTACAGTTTCCCTGAATTGAACAGTGACTCTGGCTGTGACTGTGACTGTGATTGGGAGAAAGTAGATGAGGAGGATGATTCTTGGTTCGACTTAGGGTCATTCTTGGATATATTCATCTCTGTAACATGACCGAGGAAACGAATTTTGCCCCATTTTTGTAGGATGGTCATGTTATAAGAGATGAGTATATCAAATCTTTCAATCTCATCGTTCATAATTTTTAAAAACTAATCGTTTTTTAATCTGTTTCGACATTTGCTATCCAGTTTCTTGATAGCTGTAACACTGATATAAACATACAACCGAGAACAAGCTCTATGAACTCTACGTACATCATAGCCCTTAACTCTTATTCGAAGTGCAATATATGTTATATTATATTATCTATAGTATCAATATAACATTATCTATAGTATCATCTCCACAGGGAAGAAAATCTTAAACAGGGCCATGATTTTGGTTACACAGAAGGGGTGCATTCTACAGTTACGTTACAGTTATGGATCTATAATTTAGATAAATTAAAATCTTTTCTCAATATTTACATTCTAAAAAAAATTATATATAGAGAGGTTTGATCCTTTTCTACACTTGGTAGATTTAAAGTTTTAAGATAGATATATGTTTGAATATTATTACTAAGCTGGTCATGTATAATAAAACTTTCAGTAAAAACACATAAACACATGAACTTTCCCTATAGTTTGATCAAGCTCTTGATCCTCTTTCCCTATCGTTTGATAAGCTCTTGATCCCCTGTTCAAATTATTTCGGAGGTCATCCATTGGAACTCTGATATCAAGGTTTATATTCCGCAGGAAATTTTGCTACGGTTAAAATCTGTCATACCCATCTTGCATCTTGAATCCTGTTTTAGGATTGAAGTAAAAGTAAAAGCTAAGATGACCAACACATTTTATTTTAATTTTTTTTTTAATTATAGTAACCCACATCGGAGCACAGCAAACCTAGACCTAAACATAAGGAAGCTGCCACCAGATTTCACAAGATATCAAGGTATCAACTTGAACTTTCCTTGAAACATCAAACAGCAATAAAAATCCACCACCGGCTCCCGCCCTCAAAATTTCTCTTATCTATTTTTCTATAGTCTCTATGGGCATTCTAAACATGTGGCTGACATGCCAAATCAATTTTAAATCTAAACATCATTTTGTTCTATGATCAAAAGAGTCGAAGTCTATAAATAAGAAAGGGAATTCACCATGTTACATAAGTTAAATAACAATTTAATCGAGAACTTTAAATTTTATAGATAATAACATAAAGTATTTATAATCTTATAAAACATATTTTTATGAAGTTAAAAAAAAATGCATATCCACAAATATAAAATAAGGAGCTTCATTAATACAAAATGTAACTTGATAAGCAGCGGCATAGCCCAACACGCAGTTTAAACCTACAGGACTATGCTCTACCTTCAAAATACCGCGAAATCTATGTCATTGGACACTTTTGAGAAATTCAATTTACATTTATTAATGCAGGAATAGAAGAAGCTGAATACAATGACAAAAATTTATTAACGGGCCATGAATCCTTGCCTTTACATTAATTTCATAATTATTTTAGTTTACACCGTGGTCAAATAAATACAGTCATTCTTAGTCCGATAGGAGATGACTTGGTGAATGTCATCCCTATACGTTGAATACTCAGTCTCTTCTCACTCTCGTTCTCTGTGACGACCTTCACCAATCTTGAACCAAACTTGCTCATTCGTCGACCAACAACCAACCTGTTGGGTATGTTATATCTCTTCACATGGTCGCTGCGTGTACAACACGATCCCTACGGAAAAATTTTTGGGTTGCTTTTTGCTTTTCGCGATTTTTGACCCATTGTACTCTATCTAATCCCGGTAAAAGGGATTAGGGTTGTAACCTAATTTCGGGTAAACGAATTAGGGTTTTAGATGCTGCGGAATACCATTTATTGTATTGTACATGGTTAAAAAAACAAAAAAAAAATAATGAAAAGGAGCAGCGCGGCTCTAAGTTTTGCTGGTTTTTTCCCGATTAAGGGTTTCCAGGTGAAAATCTCTGTGTAATGTGTGTGCCATTGTGTATTTTCTGTTAATGCTTAAGAATCGATATAAGTTTGTACTTCACTGTTAAGGTTTAAAACTTACATTTGGTATCGGAGCATTTTTTGGGTTCAGAGGGACGCCTTTGTTTCCAAGGGTTTGGCTCAATCTTGGATTTGTGATAAACCTGGTTTTAGTGGGAGCTTTGCAGCGGTGATTTATTTTTTCTTTAAAGAATGGCGAGCAGTTCTAGATTCGAGATTGAGAAATTTAATGGTCAGAGCTTTGAGCTATGGAAGCTCAAGATGGAAGATCTTCTGGTAGATAGAGAACAATGGATCGCAGTAGATCCAGGTACCATGCCCTCTGGTGCGGTAAAAGAAGAATGGGAAAAGCTGGAAAGAAAAGCAAGGAGCACCATTCGTCTTTGCCTTGCAGATTCGGTATTGGTGAACGTGTCTGGAGAAGACAGTGCAAAGAAGCTATGGGATAAACTGGGAATTCTGTATCAGTCAAAGTCCCTGGTAAATAAGTTATTTCTGCGAAAGAAATTGTACCTTCTGAGGATGACTGATGGAGACTTTGTGTCAGAGCATCTAAACGCCTTCAATACTCTAGTAAGTCAGTTGACATCTGTTGGTATTACAATTGCTGATGATGAAAAATGTATTAGTCTGTTGTGCTCTTTGCCAGATTCATGGGATAATCTGGTTATAGCTATTGGGAGTAATGCAGCCACGCTAAACTTCGATGATGTGGTTGCATCCCTACTATCGGAGGAAATGAGGCGGAGATCCATAGATAGTTCAGCCAAGGATGCCTTATTTGTAAGAGGTCGCCCTGGAGACAGATCTAAAAATAAGTCTTCAGGTGGTAGATCTAAATCTAGAGGGAGATCTAAATCTCCAGGACCTTCTGTAAGAAAATGCTGGAAGTACGGTAAAGCTGGGCATTACAAGAAGGATTGTAAATCCAAAAATACTGATAAAAGCAGAGGACCTAATGATGCTCCATCCACAGATGGGAAAGAATCTACAGAGGAAGGAGGAGATGTGTATCTGGCATCTTCAAGTACACATGCAGAGCATGATTCATGGTTGATTGACTTAGGTGCGTCTTATCATATGACTCCTCACAGGGAGTGGTTTTCTGAATACGAAAAGTATGATGGAGGAGATGTATTTCTGGGAGACAACTCGGTGGCGAAAATCATAGGTCGAGGAAAGATCAAGCTACTGCTCAAAGATGGAAGGGTTTAAAACTCTTCCCGGGGTTCTGCACATTCCAAAGCTGGCTAGAAACCTTATATCTGTAAGTAAAATGGATGATGCAGGTGTGAAAACATTATTTGAAAAGAACACATGCAAGATGGTTCGAGAATCACTGGTGCTGATGAGGGGAGTTCGGATTGGAACTCTATACAAGTTGTTGGGAAGCACCTTCAAAAATGGATGTAACAGTACTATTGTTCCTGAGGGTAAAAATGAAGGAGACAGAGTCCTTACTGTCTCTAGTGAGAAGACATCGCTATGGCATCGAAGGCTGGGACATATTGGAGAGAAGGATCTTCGACTATTACAAGGTAAAAGTATGACTGAAGGCATGTCTGATTTCACATTAGATTTTGATTTCTGTGAACATTGCTTATATGGTAAACAGAATAGGGTAAGATTCTCATCTGGTGTTGTAAGAGCTAAAGGAATCTTAGAGTTAATACACAGTGATGTTTTTGGACCTGTGCCTGTTCCATCACTTGGTAAATCTATGTATTATGTTTCATTTATAGATGATTTCTCAAGGAAAACTTGGATTTATTTCCTGCATAAGAAATCTGAGGTTTTTAATAGATTCAAAGAATTTAAGGCTCTTGTAGAGAATCAAACTGAGAAGAAATTAAAAGTACTCAGAACAGATAACGGTGGAGAATTCTGTGAAAGTGAATTTGAGGAGTTCTGTAAAACGTGTGGAATAGCAAGGCAAAAGACTACTCCATATACACCTCAACAGAATGGGGTTGCAGAAAGGATGAACAGGACATTGATGGAAAAGGCAAGGAGTATGCTCAGTGGTGCAGGGCTAACACAACAATTCTGGGCAGAAGCTGTTGACATTGCGTGTTACCTAGTGAATAGGACACCCACATCAGCATTGGTTGACAAGACACCTCATGAGGTTTGGACTGGTAAGAAACCCACTCTCTCTCATCTCAGAGTGTTTGGGTGTGATGATTTTGTACATGTTCCAAAGGAGAAAAGGAGCAAGTTGGATAATAAAGCGGAAAAATGTATCTTCATTGGTTACACGGATGGAGTGAAAGGTTACAAGCTGTGGAACCCAGTAAAAAGGCAAACAATTTACAGTCGAGATGTGATCTTCAGAGAAGTTGAAAGCACTTCCAAGATTGAGGATGTACCAAAGGAAAAGGATTCAGAGAAGCTACACTTTGATATCAAGGATGAAAGAGGTGACTCTTTTGAGGAATCAGATTCGTCTGAATCAGATGAGGAGGCAGAATCGTCTGAATCAGATGAAGAGGCGGATCCACAGACTCCGGTATTGAGGAGATCTGACTGAGAAAGAAGGCAAGTTGAAAGGTACAGTCCCCCTGATTTTCGTTCTAATTTTGTGTTATCTATTACTGATGATGATCCTAGAACTGCTAAAGAGGCAATAGATTCAGAAGATAGTAAACTATGGAAGAAGGCCATGATAGAAGAAATGGATGCCTTGGACAAAAATGAGGCATGGGATCTGGTTGAGTTGCCAGAAGGAAGAAAGCCTATTGGAAGCAAATGGGTATTCAAGAAGAAGTTAAATGCAGCAGGTAAAGTGGAGAAGTACAAGGCTCGACTAGTAGCGAAAGGTTGCTCCCAAATTGAGGGCATCGATTTTGGTGAGATTTTTTCACCTGTTGCAAAATTGACTTCTATTAGATTTCTTCTATCTATTTCTACTGCTTTTGACATTGAAGTAGAACAGATGGATGTAAAGACGGCTTTCCTACATGGAAATCTTAATGAAGAGATCTATATGAAGCAACCAGAACGGTTTGTGGTGAAAGGAAGAAAGGAGCTTGTCTGTAAGCTGAAAAAATCTCTCTACGGATTGAAACAATCTCCCAGAATGTGGTATCAAAAATTTGATACTTATATACTGGGACTTGGTTTCTCAAGAAGCAAAGCTGATCACTGTGTTTATTTTAAGCTAATTGGTGATCATTTTATTTATGTAATATTGTATGTTGATGATATGTTACTAATTGGAAACAACAAAGAAATCATCAAGGATGTCAAGAATCAGCTGTCATCTGAATTTGACATGAAAGATCTTGGTGCTGCAAATTTCATTTTGGGCATGGAAATAAAAAGAGATCGTGAAAACAGGAAACTTTGGTTAAATCAGAGGAAATATGTTGAAACGATATTGAAGAGATTTAATATGCAGGAAAGCAAACCAGTGAAGGTACCCATTCCTGTAGGTGTAAGGTTATCTGCAGAACAGTGTCCCACTACACAAGAAGAGGTAGAGGACATGTCTCATGTTCCCTATGCTAGTGCAGTTGGCAGTCTGATGTATGCCATGGTCTGTACTAGACCAGATATAGCCCATGCAGTGGGAGTTTTGAGTAGATACATGTCAAAACCAGGAAATGAACATTGGACTGCAGTAAAAAGGGTCTTCAGGTATTTGTGTGGCACTACAGATTTTGCAATCTGCTACCAAGGAAGACCCGGTCTAAACAGAGAGATAGATATACAAGGATTTGCTGATGCTGACTGGGCTGGAGATCTTGATCACAGAAGATCTACAAGTGGCTACGTTTTTAATCTATTTGGAGGAGCAATCAGTTGGATGAGTAGAAGACAAGCTGTAGTTGCACTCTCAACTACAGAAGCTGAATACATGGCAGCTACCCATGCAAGTAAGGAAGCTATATGGTTGCAAAGATTGTGTTCAGGTATTGGTTTTGTTCAGAATGCAGTAAAAATTGGCTGTGATAGCTCAAGTGCAATATTTCTAGCAAAGAACCCTGCTTATCACTCGAGGACAAAGCACATTGATGTGCAGTACCATTTCGTCAGAGACATGGTTGAACAAAACAAAGTGTTGCTGGAGAAGGTTGACACTTTGGTAAATGTTGCAGACTCTTTGACAAAGTCTGTGAGTACTCAGAAGTTCTCTTGGTGTAAAGAGAACATGGGCATTGTTGCCCTGAATTGTTGAAGTCATAAATTTCTCCTGTATGTGAAGAGAACAACAAGTGGGAGAATGTTGGGTATGTTATATCTCTTCACACGGTCCCTGCGTGTACAACACGATCCCTATGGAAATTTTTTTGGGTTGCTTTTTGCTTTTTCACGATTTTTGACCCATTGTACTCTATCTAATCCCGGTAAAAGGGATTAGGGTTGTAACCTAATTTCGGGTAAATGAATTAGGGTTTTAGATGCTGCGGAATACCATTTATTGTATTGTACATGGTTAAATAAACAAAAAAAAATAATGAAAAGGAGCAGCGCGGCTCTAAGTTTTGCTGGTTTTTTCCCGGTTAAGGGTTTCCAGGTGAAAATCTCTGTGTAATGTTTGTGCCATTGTGTATTTTCTGTTAATGCTTAAGAATCGATATAAGTTTGTACTTCACTGTTAAGGTTTAAAACTTACACAACCAACCCCCTCTGCGTCTTCCTTAGTGTCTTTTTAAATTGGTTCTCCCTCTGTCATTTCAATTCCCCGTTTGTTGAGAAATGAACATCCATGGCAGTTCAATTGTCTCACCGTTACTCAATATTGTCCCCTTTTCTTTCAATGGCACTTGCCACATGGTACGCCATGTTTATGAGAGGTGTGGATGAAGGATGAGGCAGGGAAGTGTAAAGTTACAACATAATTCCCATAGCGAGGAGGTCCAATGTAGGAGTTACAACGTTGTCATTCATCACACAAAGTTACAACACAGTGATACACTACATAGAGTTACAACCATTATGCAAAGTAGAGTTGCAACAAGGTCATAGCATCATGTATCACCAACTAAGGAGTTGTAGACATCCTTATTCATCCTAAAACTTTACTTGCACATTGAATTGAAATGTTTTTTTGGTTATGTAGATTGCCCGAGACCAAAGATGCTCTTGCATTAGACACCTTTGGTAAGAAAAGAAAATGAGCTTTCAACTGATGCGGTAACTACTTCCGAGGATGAAGAACTTCACAGTTTTGCTAACTCCTTCTCAAAAACCTATGATACATTGATCCCTATTTTTCCACTTAATTAAATGAGCCTAGATTCAAATCCTAGGCTCTATGAAGGGCTGAGAGGGATCAAATTTCCAGAGGTGCAAACCTCTCCTTGAATAGCTCCTTGAGTGCAATACTTGAGCCACCTAACCCTAAGCTCTAAAGTCTCTAGTTTAAGTCTCATATTTACTTTTTACTTTGTATTATTCTTTTTTGTTTATGGCCGACATAATAATGATTACTTTTTACTTTGTAGTATTATTTTTGTTTACTTTGTATTATTTTGTTACTAGACAAACACTCTAAAGCTCATATTTACTTTTCATTTTGTATTAAAAGTAAAAAGTAAAGTCTCTAGTTTAAGTCTCATATTTACTTTTTACTTTATATTATTCTTTTTTGTTTATGGCCGACATAATATTTACCACCTAATCCTAAGCTCTAAAGTCTCTAGTTTAAGTCTCATATTTACTTTTTACTTTGTATTATTCTTTTTTGTTTATGGCCGACATAATATTTAAATTACTTTTTACTTTGTATTATTCTTTTTTTGTTTACTTTGTATTATTTTGTTACTTGACAAAATCGACAAACACTCAACTCATAAGATCTCCCCCATACTGGGCTGTAGAGCGCCTCTTGGCGCAACAATCCAAATAGTATTTCCTATGGATCTTCTGACCAATCCTAGTTGCCAAAATTTCTTCCCTTTCCACAATATTCTTGACTAGTATATGGTGTTTCCATTCATCTTGGGTACCTTCATCATCGCCCATTTCTCCTTCATGAAACTTGTGTAGATCAACAATATTAAATGTTGGAGATATATCGAACCTGTCTGGTAGCTCTAACTAATAAGCATTCTTAGAAATTTTCCTCAAGATCATGCACATCCCTCTTTTCTTATAATTGAGTTTGTTATACGTACCCTGGGGAATCATTCTTTTCTCAAGTGAGCCATGACGAACTCACCTTTAAATATTTTATGCCTTTTCCGCATATATGCTCTTTGTTTGTAATTGTTATTGCTTGTAGGTTGTATCTTCTTCTTCACTTGCTCATGCATTTCTTGCATACTAAACTGGAAAAATCACTTGCATCATCACTCTTCTTATTTTCATATCTGGCCATTTAATCAAATCTACCACTCATTTAGGCGACCTTCCATAAATGATCTGAAATGGGATTTTTCCTGTAGATATGTTCACCAGGTCGTTGTAAGTGACTTCATCCTAAGCCAAAACCAGATCCGACTGCCTAGGATTCTCACCACTCATACTCCTCAACAAATTTCCAAGACGCCTATTCACCAACTCAGTCTTACCATCTGTTTGTTGATGGTATGTCGAACTATACAACAATTTAGAGTCCAATTTCTTCCATAGTTTCCTCCAAATGTGACAAAGAAACTTTGTGTCTTTGTCTGAAGTAATACTCCTCAGTAGGACATGTAACCTTACCACTTCCCCCAAAAATAAAGCAGCCACTTCACTAGCATCGTTTGTTTTCTTACAAGCTATGAAATGTGCCATCTTCGGAAATGTATGCACTACCACCATCACAAAATAATGCTTCCTTTGCATCACAGGTAGTCCTAAAATGAAATCCATACTCACATCCTCCCACATTCCTTCAAGTACTGGAAATGGAGTGCAGAGCCTTGTATTTTAACTTCTACCTTTGGCTAATTGGAAAACTATACAACACTCAACAAATTTCCTGACATCCTTGCTGATGTTGGGCTGAAAGTACCTCTCTCTCACCAATGTTGTGGTATTGTCCATACCAAAATGTCCACCTAGGTTGCCACTGTGTATCTCTCTAATGAGATTCATTCTCAATGAACTCTATGGAATGCACAACTGTTGGTTCCTAAAAATGAATCCCTCCTAAATATGGAAATCCAAGAATGGTGTTTTGTCCCTACTCCATGGTTCTTTGCATGCTTACCAAGTCTCAACAAAATTTGCATCATCTTCATATAGTCCTTTCATACATTCCAAACTAACCGCTTTGACTAACATGGTGTTTAGTAACACTGTCCTTCGACTCAATGCATCAACAACCTTATTTGATGCTCCAAACCTGTATTTCAAAAAAAACGAGCAACTTAGCAAAAATTCCACCCATTTAGAATGCTTCTTACCTTGGATGCTAATGTACTGCAGTGTTTTGTGATTAGTAAATAAGAAAAAATCCCTTGGTAACAAGTAATGTCACCATTTCTTCAAGGTATGTATGATAGCATACAACTTTTGATCATAAACAGAGTATTGTTTCCTTGCTTCATTCAATTTCTAACTGAAAAATGCTATTGGTATGTATGTCTTGTTGGCTCAAAACTACTCCAATCACTATCCCACTTGCATCATAGCCTACTTGAAACACTTTGTTGAAATCTAGAAGTGCCAATACAAGTTGTTCTGTCACCGTTTTCTTCAAGTCTTCAACTGACTTCATTGTTTCTATTGTCCACTAAAATGTACCTTTCTTCATGCATTCAGCAAGAGGAACACAAATCTCACTAAAATTTCTAATGAATTCCATGTAGAAACTTGCCAGTCCATGAAAAATTTGTTGAGAATTGGTTGTCATTAATGTTGACTAATGTTAAAGAGGATGTCAACTGATTCAGTCTGATTCATTGATATCAACTGATCTCAAAGTGGATACATCATTCCTATAGTAGCGTGAAGAAGTATATGGAAGCCACTTTGAAGAAGTATATGCGCAAGATGAAGAAGAACATGAATGCCAGAAGTATATGCACAAGATGGTGAAGGTGACAGACATGTATGCTAGTTTGAAGAAGTGCATCCATACTGAATATATACAACATACATGATGAGCTTGAAAAAGTACGTAAGGAAGATACATCATGCAGATCCAGTTCAAAGAAGAACATAAGTAATGTATCCTACTGCATGTGGTACCTGCGCCAATATCAAGTACACCAAGTCATACACTATCATGGTAGTAATCAAAGGACTAGTTGGACAATGGTACATGTGCACAAGCAACCAAGGAGTGGGTTGAGCAAATGGTACAAGTGAGAAAATATGTTGAAAGAAGTCTCTGGTATGCGCAAGCTTTGCTTGGTAAAAGGCTTGAAGTGCACAAGTAGTAAGAAACAACGTATGGTTGGACAATCTTGAAATCATGCAACTCTATCCAATCAAAAGACGCTTTCAGTTAGTGAAACGCGCACAAGCTCCTAGAAAGGTACAATGTTTGAAACAATTCTATGATAAAATTCCACAGCTGATGGTACAACAGGTGTGCAAGTCCTGCTAGTGATGAAAAGGAAAATATCAAAGTCCCACTTAGTAGAAGATAGAGTATACGCAGAATCCACAAAGTGTCAATACATCAAGTGCGCATTAACCACAAGTGATGAAGTGGCAAGGGTCAAAGTCCCACCAAGTAGAAGTTGGATTATGTGCAGATTCCACAAAGAATCAATACCGCAAGAGCGTAATACTCACAATGGATAGTTCAACAAAGGTTATAGACTAACCAATATGAAGAGTAAGGATGTGCACATACCTCAAGGAAATGGTACATCAAGGGCACAAAGGTACAACACCAGGGTGTAAAGTCCCACTAAGTTGTGGACCATTAAGGCGCTTGACATATAACATAAGACACATCATCGCAAAAGATGGCACATGGAATATGCACAATTTGTGAAGTATGGAAGACGGGATGCCACAACCAACTTGTGAACATACATTCTTTGTAGGATTTGTATAAATAGACATGCAAGTTGGAGATTTGATGGTGAGCAGAATGAAGTTTGATGGTGAGCAGAATGATGCTGTAGATCTGTGACAGATGCGTAAGTTCTGAAAGGAAGAAAAAATGAAGTATGCGCAAGTGGTTGATGTTTTGAAGGACAACATTACAGTCTGCATGTTGATAGTCAAAGATGTTGTAAGGACGGAAGCACGGAGATAGAACCGTAGTTTATCAGATAATGTGCAGATGTCTAGTTGATGCATATGAGCAGAAGCGAAAGTGTGCGAAGTTGAGAAGTCCATCTGACGTGAAACAACATAACAATAGTAGGATTCAACAAACATGTCATGATGTAGATGATCGGAGACAAGTCCGTTAAACGGAATAGAAAAATCATTTAATGCACAAAACATCGTAGATTGTCTAAGATATTGTAGCAGTTAAACAGACTAGACACATCAGTAAGTGCGCGGTTCCATCTATTACTAGTGCATTATTTCAAAACAACAAACTATTAATTGAAAGCAAAATATTAGTTGGCGAGTGCAGTCACGTAGTAGCAGAATGTCAAGATAACCAGTGACGTAGATTGCAGTATCAACGAGCACACAGAACATGGAGAAATACATCAATAGAAGTATGATTTGAGAGGAATGAGAAGTCAAGTGATGTATGCATCACAGTGATAGAGAATCGACTGCATACGAAAGTAGTGCACAACAGAACTATTATCAAAAGATCATAACAGGCGCAGAGTTGAAGTTCAGTGAGACATAATCAGACATTGGACATCAGGGTGGTCATATGGGGCAAGAAGATAGGGGGTCGAATCTTCCTTCAGGTTGGTGCATGTAAAATAACAAGGAGACAGGGAGTTGGAGCTTCCTTCAAGTTGGTTCCTGTAAAACAGTAAGGAGACAGGGAGTTGAAGCTTCCTTCAGGTTGGTGCCTGTAAACAACAAGGAGACAATGAGTTGGTTTTGGTTGTGGAGCCTGATTTTCCTTATTCAGAGGTCGTGTTTCAGTTGTGTTTGGATCTCAGCCAATTACGGGGGGGGGGGGGTTGGGGGGGATGGGGGGTCCATGTTCGGAAAAAATGCCTTGCAAAATGTTGTAATTTCATAGTCATGACTTGGTCAATAATGGGTGATTTATGGGCCCATGGTATTGGGTGTTCCATATTGTTTTCCCATGGTACTCATTATTTAAGAGGAATGCATTGCAATACGGTTATGTATTATAGCATTGTAAAAATATCTGATTGTGTAAGAGAGATTGTGAGAGAGTGGAGAGGAAGTTGCAACGGATATGTTGCAGGTTGTATCCCCTCATTTATTGGATGGTATAATAATAAGGGCTGTCAATTTATGTGTGGACGTAGCCCATCTTGGGTGAACCATGTTATATTGGTGTCTCTCTTGTAATGTGTTTTATGTGATTTATATTTGCATCTTGTTTATTGTTATTGCTTTGCGATCCTGTTTTTCTAATAGTTAGAGTTTCCTTCAGGTTGGTTCATGTAAAACAACAAGGCGATAGGGGGTCATAGCCTCCTTCCAGTCGGTGCTGGAGAAACACACGGAGTTGTAGCTTATTTTAGGTTGGATCATGTAAAACCAGGGGGTTGGTACCTCCTTCCAGTTGGTGCAGGTAAACACAGCAAGTTGGTGCTTCCTTAAATGTATTATTTCTCATTATAAAGAAGCATTCTTTGGTTTTCTCCCATTTGGGTTTCCACGTAAAAATCCATTGTTTTATGTGTTTATTGTGTTGGTGCATATATGTGTGGATCTTTATTTACTGATGCATAACTAAAGATAAAGATTAAGTAAAGGATAATTTGCTAAAGAAAGTAAAAGTTGCTGATAATTGCGCTAATACTAATTCACCCCCCCTCTCAATATTAAATCTATTCTAACAATTGGTATAAGAGCGGGTGTCTTCAGCAATAAATTAACATATGGAATACAGATTCTTGCACAGAACCCAACAGACATGGATTCAAAATATGAATAGATGGTTGAAGTAGATTTTGAAGGAGAACTAGTCAGTTCTCTAGACGAACTAAAGAAGTCAAGGAAGAAAAGAAAGCTCTTGTAGGAAGATCTTATGAGATTACAGGAAGACACCACCAGGCAATTGAAATTGAAATATGACAAGTGTGAAAGTCTAGAAGCCGAAGTTGTCTCTCTAAGAAGTGAACTCCAAAAATGAAGCTTTCAGTTAGAGCAAAAAGGCAAAAACAACATTGATGAAGAACCTTACTTCGCTAAAAGTTATGCAGATGCTCTCAAGACTCCAAAATCAAGAACAAATCTAAAATTTGAGAGAGAACATCGAAGGCCAAATATTTCATAAAACAAGCCTGTGTCGCCTCATAATTTTTATCCTATCAGGTACCAAAATATTTTCCTAGGAAATTGCTATTACTGTCACAATTTTGGTCATAAAGTAATAAATTGTAGAGCTCGTGCATTAACATATACTAGGAAGAAAGGTTTGTGCAATCAGAAGTTTAGAGAAGACAAGGGAGGTAGCATCTATTTTGGGGATATTGGCTCAACTAAAATTTTGGGTAAAGGCCTAGCAAGTCTAGGAAATAAAAGGACCAAGGTAGATAATGCTCTATTAGTCGAGAACATGAAACACAATCTCTTAAGTGTTATTTAGATGTGCGACCAGGGACACACTCTTACCTATGACTCAGAAAAATGCAAAATAAAAACCAAGGATACGGGAAGAATCGTGGGTACAACCTCTAGAACTCCTAACAATGTATACATCATGGATGTGAAAAGAGAAGAAAAATGATGCATGGTACAAACCGTTGAAAGTTGGCTTTGGCATAGAAGATTGAGACACATCAATTTTGAAAATTTGGTTAGGATCAATAGGAAACAAGAAGTGAGGGATATTCCAAGGATTACTAACCCATTGAACTCATTCTACAAACACTGTCTACATGGGAAACAAACCAGAATTAAGTACCCAAAAAAAGAATACACTACTTCAAGACCCTTGGAATTAGTTTATTCAGATCTATGTGTCCCAATGAGAACAAGAGGAATGAATGGTGAGGAATATTTTCTTCTGTTTATTGATGATTTCACTCAAATGACATGGGTGTTCTTTCTCAATGCAAAATCAGAAACATTTGAATGTTTCAAAACTTTTAAAGAAGCAGTTGAGAATGAAACTGATTTAAGAATAAAGTGCTTGAGGATTGCTAATGGAGGAGAATATACATCAAACAAGTTTGATAACTACTCTGAAAAACATGGAATTAGAAGACAATATTCAGTAGCAAGAAAACCATAGCAAAATGGGGTGGCGGAAAGAAAAAATAGGACTGTTCAAGAGATGGCTAGGACAATGTTAAATGAATTAAAGTTGTCAGACATGTTTTGGACACATGCCATTCATATAGTTGTCCACATCCTCAACAGATGTTTGATCAGAACGAATGGTTGTTCAACTCCATATGAAATCTGGAAAGGAAGACTAGCTACAGTTAAGCATTTTATAATATTTGGGAGCAAATGATACATCAAAAGAAATGATGATACTCTTGGAAAATTTGATTCCAGATCAGATGAAGGGATTTTCCTTGGTTATTCATAAAACGAAAATCCTACAAATGCTATAATATGCAACTCAGGAAGATAGTTGAAAGTCCTGTAGTGAAAGTTGATGAAGTACTAACTCATAGAAGAATTGAAGAAGATGATGAATTACCCTTGATAGAACAACCATATGAAGAAAATCAAGATAAAGAAATTCCAAAGGAGGAATTATAGCAGTGCGGATTAGAAGAAGGAAGACTAGACACAAGGGGCCCCTCTAGATATGTCCAAAAAAATCACTCATAAAACTTGATTATCGAAGACAAAGATGCTAGTGTAAAAACTAGAAGGAGTTTGAGCAATCCAACCGAGGAAGTAAATTTTTCATTACTATCCCAAATAAAACCAAATGTAATTAAAGAGGCCAAATCAGATGAAGGTTGGATGAAGGATATGAAAGAGGAATTAGACCAAATTAAAAAGAATGAGACCTGGGAACTAGTTCCAAGATCCAAAAATAAGAATGTTATAGGAACAAAATGGGTGTTCAGAAACAAACTAAATGAAGAAGGACAAGTTGTCAGAAACAAGGCGAGACTGGTAAGAAACTGATATGCGCAAATTGAGGGAATAGACTTTGAGGAATCCTTTGCTCCTGTTGCGTGAATGGAAGCAATTAGTATTCCTAGCCTATGCATGTGTAGAATATATCACGGTATATCATACGGATGTAAACTTGGCATTCCTAAACGGATCTTCAAGAAGAGGTATACATTGAACAACCAGATGGTTTTCCACTTTCAGGAAACAAGGACTATGTCTGCAAGCTAAAGAAAGCTATGTACAGACTTAAACAAGCCCCCAGGGCCTAGTACTCAAGGTTGGAAAAATACCTACAAAATCAAGGTTTCAAAAGGGGAAATGTAGACAACAACCTCTACATCAAAATTGAGAATGAAAAGATGATAGTCGTAGAAGTATACGTTGATGATATCATTTTTGGAAACAATGATGACAGAATGAGTTAGCAATTTGCAAAATATATGCAAAAGGAGTTTGAAATGTCCATGGTCGAGGAATTGTCCTTTTTTCTTGGGTTACAAAATTCTCAATTAAAGGATGGCATCTTCATCTCTCAATCCAAGTATGTCAAGGAAATGCTAAAAAGATTCAACATGGAATATTGCAAGCTAGTATGTACACCTATGATCACATGATGTAAATTGAGCAAAGAAGATGAGGATAAGGAAGTTGATCAAAGGATTTACAGATCTATGATCGACAATCTACTATATGTAACTACTTCAAGACCATATATCATGCAAGTTGTTGGACTTGTCACAAGATTTCAGGAAGCACCCAAGGAAACACATGTTCAAGCAGTCAAGAGAATCTTCAGGTATTTGAAAGGAACCATGTATCTTGGCCTTTGGTATCTATAGAGCAAAAATATAGATTTAGTAGCATACACTGATGCAGATTGGGAAGGAAGTATTGATGATAGGAGGAGTACTAGTGGTGATGTGTTCTTCTTATGAAATTGTCTTGTTTCGTGGATTAGCAAAAAACAATTGTCAGTCACTTTGTCCACAACCTAAGCCGAATATATTGCTGCAGTTGCTTGTTGTTCACAAGTATTATGGATGAAATAGAATTTGAAGGATCTGCAAGTAAATATAGATCATCCGATACAAATACTATGTGACAACACTAGTGCAGTCAGTATCTCCAAAAATTTGGTTATGCACTGGAAGACTAAGCACGTCCCCATCAAGTATCATTTTGTGAGAGAGAAAGTAGACAATAATGTGGTTAAACTAGAGTACATTGATACTAAGGAACAAATTACAGATATATTTACAAAGCCTCTCCCACGAAGTACTTTGAATATCTCAGAGAAAATTTGGGTGTGGTTCTCAATCCTCAACATATTGAGAACCTGAATAAATAAGCATAAATCCAAAAGGAATCAGCACTATGTAGTTAGAGAGCAAGGATGACAGTATGGATCATTGCGCAAAGAATGAGAAATTCTTGTGACAATAACATGAGATCAAGAGGAAGGAACAATGTAGCATCTATGTAAAAAAGGAAATCAAAGATAATTATGGAAAGATAGCAGTATAGAAGAATGAATATAGGGGGATTTATCCGTGAAAACAATCATGGTAGGCACCAATGCAAAACAAACAGAAGAACTTACAGTGTGAAAGTATTGGCACCTCTTTTCCATTGATGTCAAAGGGGGAGAGATGCATGAAGCTCAGGCATTGAACACACATCATGAAGTTGAAGAGAAATGAATGAAGCTGAGACATGGAGAGATATATGAAGCAGGATAGAAGGAAAGAAGTACCAACTTAAGTATAATGCATAAGATCTAGCATGATGAGGATGTAGTAGACAACAGAAGATACAACATGAAGCCTTAGCAGATATGAAAGAACATGAAGCAAATCATCAAGGGAACATCATGAAGCTACAACAGACCTAAAATGGCATGATTCACACATAAGTAGTATGAAAAAATAGAAAAAGGATCAATAGCCAACAACCCAAAGAACTAAGGGGGAGTGTATACACGGGGGGAGCATTGCGACCAAGTATATATGAAGCATACAGTTCAAAGGAAATCACTAACATCTTCATAAGGTGTTGACATCAATTCCAAAGGGGAGATTGTTGAGAATTAGTTGTCATTGATGTCAACTAATGTCAAATAGGATGTCAACCGATTCAATTTGAGTCATTGATATCAATTGATCTCAAAGTGAATACATGTTGACGTCCATTTTTGTCACTATTGTTTATCATTAAATCTACTCTGAATGGCATTAATTTTACTATTTTTGATATAATAAGTTATTCTTTTAGCCATTCATCTCATCAAACAGACCAGGCTGCATTTTTCAAACAACCCCTCATTCAGACTGTGTGCTTATGATGCTAAACTCAACCGCGTTCAGCTCATTGTTCAGCCTCATGTTCAGCCCCCGAAATCCACGGTTGGCATATCCCAGACCGTTAAATGCAGAAAAGGGAATGTGGGTTTTGTTTGCCACGCAATGGGCATGGTTAATGAGTTGTTTCTCTAGAAGATCCATCCATAGGCTTTCCAAGCTCAACAGCGCATCCCACGTCCACGTTAACACTCCAACACGCTAGTTCAGCCTCGCGTTCAACCTAGAATCACGCTACCTGTTCACTCCATTGTTCTGGAAGGAGTCCAGGTCGCACATGTTTAGCTTGCCAGCACAACGCCTTGCCACGCAGTGCTTCAACAGCCTATCCTATATTCGTTCAGCTCGCCAGCATGCTACCTCTCTGCCCATGTCCAAAGAAAACCAACACTGTAGCTGCCTCGTCAGTGAATCAACTCCGTTCAGCCTAGTGTATACTCCCTACGATGTCACGCACCATTCAAAGCAGCCAGTTATTCATTAAACACCTCTTTTATTAGAGAGGTCGACTCTATCGACCCTCTCATCTATTGTAAAATGTATAAATAGATGCTTGTAGACAGAAACATAGTTAGTCTAGTTAGCTTATAGTTGGAGAAGATCGCAGATAATTCGTAGGAATTGCAAGCAGATAGCAGACAGTCTGTAATTTTATTAAGATTAATGGAAGTTCCAGTTTATTGATATTCTGAGTAGCTAAACCAGTTTTGTTTTCCATCTTTGATTGCTGGGAAGGGCCCCTCATCAACCAGAGGTTTTGTTTATGTTTTCTGCATTTATTTTCTGCAAATAGCGAGTTTGTTTTCATATATATGTAATTAATTTCATTTTTCCTGTATATGTCATTACCTTCCTCTCTTGTAAATCATATTCTACTGCTAACACAATCTGTTTTTTTTCAAGATTAGGAAATGGTTGACCAAAGCTTAAATAGTTTGTAGTTTGTTTTCAATTCTTCTTCCATCATGTGTAGTTAAATATTGCTACAAATTCTTCCCTAGTTAGCATTAGTTCCCTTAGTTTCTTCCATCAATTTCTTCTTCCTGTAGCTGTAGGTTAATTCTCTCAATTAATCAGCCTCTTCCTGTAGCTGTAGGTTAACTCTCTTCTTCCTAACCTTCTTCTCACATCTCATAGCAGTAGTCCATCCTCTTAGATACTGATTAGAGTAAATAGCTTCTTGTTAGTTTAGCCCTTAAATAATCGATCTCCTTCTTCCTTTGCACTGTAGGATCATATGCATCAACCAACTGGTAATTTAAGTCATCCAAAACTCTTCTTTTCCTTAGTTTAACTTGTTTTCCTCCATTCGGACTGTCATTCGGACCACTATTCAGACAGACATTCGGATTGTCATTCGAACCTTTACACTTTCTGCACTGTTTTATGTCGTTTTCAGAATCTGTTTTCTTCTACCTTTCAACTATAATTCTTCTTGTTTATAATTAACAATTTTTAATGTAATTAAGGTCATGTTTTATGTTACATAGAGTTTTAATTAAGTTTTGTCATTCTTCTTAGTTTCTTACTATTTCTTCTAATCTTTTTTTCAACTTATTTTCAGAATTATGTCTTTTATGTTGGATTTGCTAATAAGTTACTATTTTAGAATGTATCAGTTTTATTTTTAAAGTACAGTTTATTATAAGTCTTCAGTATTTGCTTCAGATAAGATTTAATAATTCTATTTTCTAAGTTATTTCAGTTTTAATAGTTTCTTCATTAATCATAGGATTAGTTTCCCATTTCATATAATTAATGAAGATGATCATAACATAAGATTTGGATCAGAAATAAATATCCTTAACAAGTTTTCTACTTGTTTCTATATTAAACATCTTTATCAAGTTTTCTACTTCCTTCCAAATCAATTCAATTCAATTAAATATCTTTATTAAATTTTCTACTCACCTCATTTGTTAGTCAATTTCCTATTTTCATAGATAGAATAATTATGAAAGTCATGCAAGTAGTTTAAAATCATATAGTTGCATGTTAGCACATTTGCATCTTTAGTCAACTTAGGATAGTTCAAGCCTTCAATCCCACGCATATAGTGATTGCATTTCATAAGCTCCCTTTTTGGGTTGACAATTTAAATGTTGAATTAGGTAGTGCATATTTTACCCAACATTTTGGCGCCGTTGCCGGGGAGGTGTTAAAGGGATTGGAGTCTAGGTATAGGCTGCTTTTACGTTACACAACAATGAGGAGGGGAAATGGTAAGACGCAAAGACGATCTCACTACGGTTTTCCATAGTGTAATAGTTTGACGCATCTACTTTAGTGGGTTTCCCCAAATCCTTGTTGTTCCTTTCCGCATAAGTGTGATTTCCTTTCTGTTCGTTCGAGTGTTTAATTTTCCGCAATTTATTTCGTAAATTTTGCCTTCCTTCTTTTCAAGTGTGTTATTCTTTCAGCAAGTGTGGTGTGTTTTTTGCAAATTTGTTTTAGTAATAGAAATTATTTTGAAAAAAAAAACATAAAAATAAATTTTGGTGTTGTAAGAACCCCAGGACTAACCCATGTGTGAGACAGAACCTACCAGTCGATGACATGGATTCAAAGGTACTTATTAGTATGAGAGAACTCTCTCAAATCCTAGCAGCAGTTGGGATCTCAATATCTTCTTCTCAAGGAGAACACATCTTGACAGAAGTCAAGAATTTATCTACCTCTCCAAAAATAATAGAAGAACGACAGTCCCATGAGCTACAAACCGAATCTCCTTTCCAGTCTGCCAAGGAAACCAAAAACTTGGAGACTACATTTGATGGAGAGAGGCTTGATGTTGAAGAGTTCTCCACATATCTATCGACAGATCTTTCATGTACTCAAGCAATTGAACATTCAGAAGAAGAGGATCCACATGGCATGAGGAAGGAAGGTGAGTATCAGGATTACATCGAAAGATGGTTCCAAGAGTTAATGAGGCCACAATGCCATTCCTTCATTCGACACCTTCTGTTGCAAAAGAAAGTAAGTCGGTTGATTCTCCACATCTAGGTAACAACTGCTTTAACTTTTTCATATGTGGATATAGGTATGTTTTTCATTTTGCTTTGCACATGGTTACATTGGAAAAGTTCTTACACTTGAATAATGAGTTTTTCTTTATTTTAGATAGCAGAGGATAGTATGTATATAAATAAAAAGTTGTATGTGGTTAGTTAGCTTTAGATATTCATACAACTTCACTTTTTGTTTTCCTTTAAAATAAAAGAACTAAGAATAAAATCATGTTAATGACTAAACCAAAGTAATACATGCATATTTATTACTTTAATTGTTATGATCTCCACAAAACTCAATCTTACACCTATGGACTCCTAGTTCATCCCGGACTCATTATCAAAACTTGTCTCTAAAGCACCTTTAATAGGTAGCCTAAAAGTGGGTGATATTTTCTATTTTGTGGGGAACATTACTCACCTTTTATGAAGAAGATAGACTATGAAGTCAAAGAACAGCTTTAGGTTATTATCTTTTGACATGATCTGTAATTTAGGCCATTATAAATAAAGTTACTCATAAGGTTTGTGCTAAAAATTTGAATTATGTGTTTAATAGGCTTAGCACACTCTAGTGCCAACCGGATTCCTTACTAAAAATATCGTTATACGAAGTAAACCCGCCAGGGTACTGAACAAGCTCGCTGGTAGCGGGTCCATGCTAAGTAAAATATTAAACAAGGAGGCTTGGTAAATGCAAGTAAACCCGTCGGGGTACTGAATAGGATCCCTGGCAGCGGGGCTATGCTTGCATGGTACCAAGATAAACTCGCTGGGGTACTGAACAGGCTTGCTGGCAGCGGGTCAATATCGGGTAAAAGAGGTTTGGTTAATGCATTGCTATTCACATAGCTCATAAAAAAAACCTGAGTATACAAACACATGTTTAGGACGATTATTTATACTGTCATTAGATAATGGTTGTAAGTTGGACTTGGACCCTATCATCTAATTCAAACAAATACCTAGGATATAATTATCCTAGAAATGGGACCCATAATTATAGTAGATCTCACAAACTTTATGGTGAACCTTATCTATATTCTTTGGATGACAAGAGATCTTTACAATGAGTCATGGACGACTATTTTTTCCTATGGCATTTTTCGCATCTCTTACACTATTATTCTTTATGTGGTCTTCATGATCATAAATTGATGAATTTGTATGTATTGAATAATCTGACTTAGTATGATATTGTTTTGGTCATATCATGAATACATCTTTTTCTCAAAAAGTTCTAGTTTTTAGAATAATGATGTTTTTTTAGGATTTCCTGCTGATTGATGTTGATCTAGAATATTTACATAAGAAGCATACAACTCAGTATTAATTTATTAATGGCCGGAGGGCGTGCCATACCTTCGGTTTGGGGGAGGATTCAACATTATTTCTATTTTGTTTTGTTTACTATGATTTAGAATTGCTTCTATTTTTTTGTTTACTTATAATACAATTAAAGTCCTTATACAATGATCTGTTGTTTCAGGAATAATGCAAGTAACAGAAGAAAAAAAAACTGTTCTGATCCATGTTGAACAAAGAAGAGCGACTGGAGATTTCAGAAAAGTAGGTTTACATCATCCTTTTGTGTGCTGGCAGCCTTATAAATTCTTTGCATAATCAGCAACAATCAGATCCATCAAGCACATCTTGTACAAACAAATGGTCTGTATGAAGTGTCGAATGATGATCCAAATGAAACCATAGCTTATAACATCATGATTAAGTGTGCTAAGATATTTAATTTTTTTAATTCTATTGATAAATCTAATTGACTAACCATATCAGGGATTAATCAAATATCATCTCTGCACACGATCTCATTCCTTTAATTCATCTCGACTTCACCAAATGAATCAATTAATCATGCATTATTGCGATTTTCATAATTATTATTTGGTTATCATATGGTTTCAACTTTTCATTAAGTTATATGCAAAAAATCAACATGTGAACCGTCATTTTATTAATTAAAGATCATCATGATTTTTAATGCACTATGTTATAATCCTATGATAAAAATTTTCTTTCAACCTGTCCAAAGTTTACTTTGGACATGGTTGAATATTTCACAAACCATATGAATTCGTTAGCACACACATCTTTATTATGGTACACGTTTCAAAAATTCTGAATAATGGCATGATCGTTTAAACATGCCAAATTTCCATCTCATGATTTTTCAAACATTCAATTGGACCTTGCTTTAAAACTAACCTCTGCTTGATCCTCACCATCATTCCGCTTGCTCTCATCCTTTCTGAGTCCATCCAACTGCATCCACTTCATCCTTATTTCTTTTTCTCTTTGCTCAGTGGGACCTGGCATATCTTCAATTTGGGGGAGTGTTGAAGTCCATTTTTGTCACTATTTTTTATCATTAAATCTGCTCTGAATGGCGTTAATTTTACTATTTTTGATATAATAAGTTATTCTTTTAGCCATTCAACTCATCAAACAGACCAGGCTACGTTTTTCAAATGACCCTTCATTCAGACCGCGTGCTTATGATGCTAAGCTCAACCGTTTTTAACTCGTCGTTCAGCATCGCGTTCAGCCCCCAAAATCCACGATTGGCATATCCCAGACCGTTAAATGCGGAAAAGGGCACATGGGTTCTGTTTTCCACACAATGGGCATGGTTAATGAGCTGCTTCTCTAGAATATCCGTCCCCAGGCTCGCTAAGCTCGACAGTGCATCCCACGTCCACGTTAACACTCCAACACACTGGTTCAGCCTGGAATCACGCTACCTGTTCATGCCATTGTTCTGGAAGGAGTCTAGGTCGTACATGTTTATCCTACCAACACAACGCCTTGCCATGATAGTGCTCCAGTAGCCTCTCCTCCATTCGTTCAGCTCACCAGCATGCTACCTCTCTGCCCACGTCTAAGGAAAGCCAACTCTACAGCTGCCTCGTGAAGGAATCAATTCCGTTCAGCCTGGTGCATACTCCCTACGCTGTCATGCACCATTCAAAGCAACCCATTATTCATTAAACGCCTCTGTTATTAGAGAGGTCGACTCTGTCGACCCTATCATCTATTGTAAAATGTATAAATAGACGCTTGTATACAGAAATAGAGTTAGTCTAGTTAGCGTATAGTTGGAGAAGATCACAGATAGTTCGTAGGATTTGCAAGCAGATAGCAGACAATCTGTAATTTTCTTAAGATTAATGGAAGTTCCACTTTATTGATATTCTGAGTAGCTAAACCAGTTTCATTTTCCATCTCTGATTGTTGGGAAGGTCCCCTCATCAACCAGAGGTTTTGTTTATGTTTTCTGCATTTCTTTTCTGCAAATAACTAGTTTGTTTTCATATATATGTAATTAATTTCGTTTTTCCTGTATATGTCATTACCTTCCTTTCTTGTAAATCATATTTTGCTGCTAACACAATCCGTTTTTTTCAGGATTAGGAAATGGTCGACCAACGCTTAAATAGTTTGTAGTGTGTTTTCAATTCTTCTTCCATCATCTGTAGTTAAATATTGCTGCAAATTCTTCCTTAGTTAGCATTAGTTCCCTTAGTTTCTTCCATCAATTTCTTCTTCCTGTAGCTGTAGGTTAATTCCCTCAGTTAATCGGCCTCTTCCTGTAGTTGTAGGTTAACTCTCTTCTTCCTAACCTTCTTATCACATCTCATAGAAATAGTCCATCCTCTTAGATAATGATTGGAGTAAATAGCTTCTTGTTAGTTTAGCCCTTAAATAATCGATCTCCTGCTTCCATTGCACTGTAGGATCATATGCATCAGCTAGCTACTAATTTAAGTCATCCAAAACTCTTCTTTTCCTTAGTTTAACTCGTTTTCCTCCATTCAGACTATCATTCGGACCGCCATTCAGACAGACATTCGGATCGTCATTCGGACCTTTACACTTTCTGCACTGTTTTAGGCCTTTTTCAGAATCTGATTCCTTCTGCCTTTCAACCATAATTCTTCTTGTTTCTAATTAACAATTTTTAATGTAATTAAGGTCATGTTTTATGTTACATAGAGTTTTAATTAAGTTTTGTCATTCTTCTTAGTTTCCTTACTATTTCTTTTAATCTTCTTTTCAACTAATTTTTAGAATTATGTCTTTTATGTTGGATTTGTTAATAAGTTATTGTTTTAGAATGTATCAGTTTTATTTTTAAAGTACAGTTTATTATAAGTTTTCAATATTTGCTTCAGATAAGATTTAATAATTCTATTTTCTAAGTTATTTCAGTTTTAATAGTTTCTTCATTAATCATAGGATTAGTTTCCCATTTCATATAATTAATGAAGATGATCATAACATAAGATTTGGATCAGAAATAAATATCCTTATCAAGTTTTCTACTTGTTTCTATGTTAAACATCTTTATCAAGTTTTCTACTTGCTTCCAAATCAATTCAGTTCAATTAAATATTTTTATTAAATTTCCTACTCACCTCATTTGTTAATCAGTTTCCTGTTTTCATAGATAGAATAATTATGAAAGTCATGCAAGTAATTTAAAATCATATAGTTGCATGTTAGCACATTTGCATATTTAGTCAGCTTAGGATAGTTCAATCCTTCAATCCTGTGCATATAGTGATTGCATCTCATAAGCTCCCTTCCCAGGTTGACAATTTAAATGTTGAATTAGATAATGCATATTTTACCCAACAATACATCATTCATACAATAGCGTGAAGAAGTATATGGAATCCACTTTGAAGAAGTATATGCGCAAGATGGTGAAGGTGACAGACATGGATGCTAGTTTGAAGAAGTATATCTAGAAGTGCATCCAGTCTGAAGATATACAACATACATGATGAGCTTGAAGAAGTACACAAGGAAGATACATCATGCATATCCAATTCAAGAAGAACAAAATTAATGTATCCTACTGCATGTGGTACATATGCCAATATCAAGTCCACCAAGTCATACTCTATCATGGTAGAAATCAAAGGAATAGTTGGACAATTGTACATGTGCACAAGCATCCAAGGAGTTGGTTGAGAAAATGGTACAAGTGAGCAAACATGTTGAAAGAAGTCTTTGGTATGTGCAAGCTTTGCTTGGTAAAAGGTTTGAAGTGCACAAGCAGTAAGAAACAAATTATGGTTGAAAAATCCTGAAAGCATGCAAGTCTAGACAATCAGAAGAAGCTTTCAATTAGTGGAACGTGCACAAGTTCCTAGAAGGGTACAACGGTTTAAGCAATTCTATGAGAAAATTCCTCCGTCGATGGTACAATCGATGCGCAAGTCCCACTAGTGATGACAAGGAAAATGTCAAAGTATGACTTAGTAGAATATAGAGTATGCGCAGAATCCACAAAGTTTCAATACATCAAGTGTGCATTACCTGGTGAGCTCTCAGAATGGATGCCTAATGAGGGCAGCTAGACTAAGAGCCTACTTTAATTATCAACCCGGGGGACATACAAACTTCAGAGATGCAGGAACTATATGTGCTCTTATAGGATAGTCTTTGTCGTGGTTGGGTGTTGGTATCAGTGTTTAAGGGTTGCCTAAAAGAAATCAAATAAGTTGGAAAAGGATTGCCTAATATATGGCTGAAAAGTACCTATGCTAAGAAGTTCAAGTACTGAAGACAATAATCTATATCAAAGAATCTAAGTGCTGAAAACAGTCAATATGTTCTATGGAAGTGAATACTAAAACATAGCAGATTTATTCTAAAATAATGAAAGCTGGATCTTTTATCTAAGAAACAATTACTATAAAGCAAATGCATAAACTAGAAGTCTAGCCTAACCTATTTAATTGCCGAAACCAAGTTTAGGATACCTTTATTTAATTCTATGAAATAATCAGAATTTCAAGAAGTAAATATCGTTAATTAACCACAGTATTGAAAGTAAGCAATCTTGATGAGCAACCATAGTAATGAGAGAGTGCATAAGATTTTAAAATTTGAATCACTGTTCAAAGTAATACGAGCACATAGGGTAATAGATGCTGAAAATATGTAATGGAAGAATGCTACTACAGGACTACTGAAATAGTATTACCGAACTACAGAATGCGTTATAAACTACTAAGGAATCAACTGGTTGCTTTACTACAGAAATCAAATCATACTAACTAACACCATTCAAATGCTTCCATATGCAGTATATATTTCAGTCAATGTAATGCACATAATGAAGAAATACCTGAACAGTAAGATCTCCTGACTTACGTGTTGGAGGGGCCCTCCCCAACCCGTACTCAGGAGTGGAAAAACTTATATACGCTGAATCGAAAGAAACATCAAGTCTTTTTATTCAAAATAACAGCTCCATAGTTTAACAAAAGTCTGTAACTTAAAGTATCTTAACAGTATAAAAATGTAAAGCAATGGTTCTCAAAAATGTCAACAGGATCCTCTCGCTAGCCGAGAGGCCCGTATATATATGCTTCTAATTCTTAACCTAACTTCTATGTCTAATTGCCGATTCTGTTTGAACAGGTGTTCTCCCTAGAAATCAGGAAAAAAGGCGCCGAGTTTTTGTTAAGCTCCTAGTGGGCGACCTTCACTAACATCTTGAGGCTTTGGTGTAATGGTTCGTATCATCTGGTATCAGAGCACTTTCTTGGGCTCGCTGGGTGAAATTTCTGCCAAAATTTTTTTCGCTTCTGTTGCAGGTTCGGATTTGGGAATAATCCCTATCCGCTTAACTATGGGAAGTACTTGGACATAATCCCTAAAACTCATTGTGAGGAGTACCACAGGAACCCCGAAGTAGTTGGCCCATTGAGAGGACCTACCAGCGAAAAGGGCAACGACCCCTACCTAATTGAATAGTTCCCACCCGTGAGGTAAACCAAGAGCTGTCATTTGTGGCAAAGCGGTTATCAGTTTTACCTGAGCTGTGGAGTGAGGGGTACTTCCCCAATACGCAAGCCGTTAGACAGCATTGGTGGCCGAGTGAAACCCTTGAACTGTTAGGAAGCCGCACATACCTGGGGTCCATATCTATTTTCAGCTGAACTGTTGTCGATCATTGCTGCGCCGTTTTAGATTCAGTCGTTCAAATCCATTTTGCAAGCCGTTCCAGATCCAGTGTAGCCGCTCCAATCTGAAAAAAAAAAAAGAAAAAAAAAAGGGAAGTTTTTTCTCCATATCTCCCTTGTTTTCACTCTGTTTCCCTTGAAATTTTCGAGGAACCCCTGTCATCCCATTCTGTATATTTCATTCCTGAGGACACTATCCCCAATTCCCCTTCCCAAAGCCCGAAATCCCACATTTGTCTATTTTTAGGGTTTGCCATAACTTTCTCAGATTTCACCCAATCACCTTCAAATTTTACCATAGAGTTCATTTCTGAATTCTGCTTCTTTGTTCCCCTCTGCCAAATTTTCCCATTCTTTCACCCCGCATCTGAAATCCTCATTTTTGCTTCCCTGTCTATTCGACAGTGTCCAAAACCTAGTCAAACCCCAATTACCCTTCAGATTTTTTCCCAAGTCTAGATTTTCTTTTACTGAAGTAGTTTCTATTTTTGTTTTCCTACCCAGTAAATAAAAAAAAAAAAAAGAAACTCCTGGTTATGGTTGTCACCCGTGCAGGAGCAAAAACCATGGAGGACGCACTTGCAGCCATCCAAGCCAAACTCCAGGATCTGGATGAAAAATTTCTCGGCCTCCATCTTGAACATTTAGCTATGAACAACAAACAACAGTCCGAGTCTTCATCAGACAAGAGAAATTTTGCATGCAGTACAAAAGTGGCACCCATACCTATTAGGGAATCATTTCTGCATCAAGACTGATCACCAGAGTCTGAAATATTTCTTGGAACAGCGTGTGTCCTCCCCGACACAACAGAAATGGGTTAGAAAACTCATGGGTTATGACTATGAGATCACTTACAAGAAGGGGAAAGACAATATTGTGGCAGATGCTCTTTCTCGCACATTTGATGCCCAAGGTTCTCTTTCAGCTATTTCTATGCCTGTTCCAAATTGGTTGCAATCTGTTCAACAGGGTTATGTTAATGACTCTTCCTTATCTCAAATCAGCCAACACTTGACCAACAACCCTTCTGCTGTACCACATTACTCTTGGGATGGTGCTTCTCTGAGATACAAGGGTCGTTTGGTGCTTCCCCAGAGCACAGATCTTCAACAGGATGTCTTCTATGAACTCCATGCTTCTCCATCGACAGGGCACTCTGGGTTCCTCAAAACGTATGAACGGGCACAGTGTAACTTCTTTGGTAGGGCATGAAAAGGACAATTCAACAGATGGTGGCCGAATGTGATACCTGCCAGCGCAATAAGGGTGAAACAACACTCCTTCCAGGATTGCTCTAACCCTTGCCCATACCTCCACGGATTTGGACAGATATTTCTATGGATTTCATTGAAGGGCTCCCTAAATCTAGCAAGAAGACAGTGATTCTCGTTGTGGTTGATCACCTCTCCAAATATAGTCATTTTTTTGCTCTCAGCCATATCTATACAGCCTCCTCAGTCGCTCAAATTTTCCTAGACCAGATCTTTCATCTTCATGGCATCCCTTCTTCCATTGTCTTGGATCGTGATGCGACTTTCACCAGTCATTTTTGGATAGAACTATTTCGCCACACTGGCACCAAATTGAATATGAGTTCAGGGTATCACCCACAAACAGATGGTTAGACTGAAATTATCAATAAATGCTTGGAAACTTATCTTCGTTGCTTCACCTCTGAACAACAACATCAGTGGGAAAAGTGGCTCCCTATCGCTGAATGGTGGTACAATACCTCTTACCACACTGCCTCTAAAATGACCCCATATGAAGCAGTCTATGGTCAGGCACCTCCAGTTCTTCTTCCATACACCCCCACCAGTTCACTAGTTCAGGAAGTTGACACGGTCCTTCGAAACCGCGATCAAATTCTTCGCATTTTGCTGGACAATATTCACATGGAAAGAAATTGCATGAAGCAACAAGCTGATCAGCACCGTTCTGAGCGCACTTTTCAAGTCGGCGATATGGTTTTTCTTCGTCTCCAGCCGTACAAGCAGTCCTCCGTGAAACTCAAAGGGCGTCATAAGATCGCTCGAAAGTTCTATGGGCCATATCGGATTCTTCAGAAGATTGGGTCCGTTGCTTATAAATTGGAGCTTCCTCCTTCTTCCTGCATTCATCCAGTCCTCCACCCAGGTTCAAGTCACAGAGCGGGTGGCAACGCCGGCATTGCAGTGTTCGCCCGGGGCTCGTACGTCACAAAGGGGACACCACCGTATGGGCGCACATCCAGCCCAAAGTCTGGACTACGGAGCGTGGTGGGATGTTAAGATCCTAGTGGGCGGCCTTCACTAACATCTCGAGGTTTTGGTGTAACGGTTCGTATTAGTTTTGCATGAGATTTCCAGTCCACTGCTTGATCTACGTGGGTGTCCTTTAGTGTACTTGGACTTGCTCAATCATACTCGATTTTCACATAATTAGTTCATTGAACACGCATTTAAACATACAAGAATATTTTTTAAAACAACTTCATTAAATAATCAAGGTAAATCATTTCTCCCACAAAACAAGTGTATTTCTTCACCCTTTCTTGTGTTTTTGCTGTGGGGAAGGGCTATGAGATAGCTGTGTCTTGGATTCATCATTACCCACAAGTGATGAAGTGGCAAGGATCAAAGTCCCACCAAGTAGAAGTTGTATTATCCACAGATTCCGCAAAGCATCAAACCACAATAGTACAATACCCACAAGGGATGGTACAACAAATTTTATAGACTCACCAAGATGAAGAGTAAGGATGCACACATACATTAAGGAAATGGTACATCAAGGGAGAAAAGGTACAACACCAGGGTGTAAAGTCCCACTAATTTGTGGACCGTGAAGGCACTTGACATATAACAGATGACACATCAACAATGCAGAAGATTACATGTGGCATATGCACAATCCGTGAAGTATGGAAGAAGGGATGCCACGACCAACTTGTGAAAATACAATCCGTGCAGTATTTGTATAAATAGAGATGCAAGTTGGATATTTGAAGTAAGCTTGATGGAAAGAGCATAAGAGATTCAAGTGAAATTTTTAGTTTGATTTTCGAGGCATTAAAGGGCTCGTAGAAAGAACAGTATGATCTAGCGACGATCCGAATGGGCACATGCATCAGAATGAATTTTTGACCATGCCCAGAATGATGTCGTATATTTGTGATAGATGCGTAAGTTATGAAAGGAATAACTACTTAAGTATGCGCAAGTTCTTGATGTTTCGAAGGACATCATTACAGTCAACATGCTGATAGTCACAGATGTTGTAAAGACAGAAGCGCAGAGACAAAACCAAATTTTATCAGATAATGCGCAGATGTCTAGCTGATGCATATGAGCAGAAGTGAAAGTGTGCGAAGTTTAGAAGTCCATTTGATGTGTGACGAAATAACAGCAGTAGATTCTGACAGATACGTCATGATGCAGATGATATGATACAAGTGCGTTAAACGGAATGGACAAATCATTTGATGAACAAAACATTGCAGATTGTCTAAGAGATTGTAGCACTTAAACAAAACGGACACATCAGTAAGTGTGCAGTTCCATCTGCTATTAGTGCATTATTTCATAACAACAAACTATCAATTGAAAGCACAGTATCAGTTGGTCAGTGCAGTAATGTAGTAGTAGAACGTCGAGATAACCAATGACATGGACTGCAGTATCAGCGAGCACACAGAACATGAACAAATACATCAGCATAAGTATGATTTGAGAGGAATGAGAAATCAAGTGATGTATGCAACATAGTGATAGAGAATCGATTGCATACAAACATAGCACACAACAGAATTAATATCAGAAGATCATAAGAGTGCGCAAATTTGAAGTTTAGTAGGATAGAATCATACATTGGACATCAGGGTGGTCTGATGGGGCAAGGAGACGGGGAGTTGGAGCTTCCTTCAGTTTGGTTCCTTTAAAACAACAAGGAGACAGGGAGTTGGAGATTCCTTCAGGTTGGTTCCTATAAAACAATAAGGAGACAAGGAGTTGGAGCTTCCTTCAGGTTGGTTCCTATAAAAAAACAAGGAGACATGGAGTTGGAGCTTCCTTCAGGTTGGTTCCTGTAGAACAACAAGGAGGTAGGGGCTCGTAGCCTCCTTCTAGTTGGTGCTGTAGAAACACAGGAAGTTGTATCTTCCTTCAAGTTGGAGCTTGTAAAACTAGGGGGTTGGTGCCTCCTTCTAGTTGGTTCTAGTAAACCCAAGAAGTTAGTGCTTCCTTGAATGTATTATTTCTCATTATAAAGAAGCATTCTATGGTTTTCTCTTGTTTGGGTTTCCACGTAAAAATCCAGTGTGTTATGTGTTGCTTGTGTTGGTGCATATATGTGTGGATGTTTATTTACTTATACATAACTGAATATAAATATTAAGCAAAGGCTAATATGTTAAATAAACTAAAAAATGTTGATAACTGCGCTAAGACTGATTCACCCTCCCTCTCAGTATTAAATCGATTACAACAAACTTCTTACATCATAACTATATTTAGGTGTCATCTAATTCAAAATAGCCTTTACCTTCTCGGAATCCATATTTAAACCTTCCTTGGAAACCACAAAATCCAAGTATACCAATTCCTTTTGTAAAAACATACACTTCTTCAGGTTTATCAACAGTTCCTCCTCTTTTAATCATTGTAACACTTTCCTCACATGTTCTAAATGTTATTCTTTGCTTGTACTGAAAATCAGTATGTCATCAAGGTACACAAAAAACAAAATTTCCTAAAAATGGTTTCAAAAATTCATTCATCAGTCTCATGAGTGTAGTAGGTGCATTAGTTAGCCCAAACGACATGACTAACCAGTCGAACAATCCATCTTTCATCTTCAATGTTGCCTTTCGTTCATCACCTTCCATTATCTGAATATGATGATAACCACTCTTCAAATCAATCTTCTTGAAGTAATCAATGCCACTCAAACAGTCCATAACATTATCCATCCTCAGCAAAAGAAACATGTACTTCATGGTAATTTTATTAATAGCCACAAATCTGTACACATTCGCCACTCAGTAGTCTTATTTGGTGTCAAAACTGTTGGTACTATGCAAGGGCTCAAACTTTCATGAATTAACCCTCTGTCAAGTAACTCATGTACTACTTGTTTATTCACCTCTTCACTTTAAGCTGTAGTCTTTTGATAAGGGGATTTATTTGGTAGACTTGACTCCAATATCAAGTCAATTCGATTTGGTAATATTCTCAATGGATTTAACCCTCCTGGTAACCCATCTGTTATAATTTCCTCAAAATTCTTCAACAAATGTTGAATCTTTGTCGCCATAGGGCTTACCTTCTCAATCTCCTGAAATTTATTTGGCATTATGACCAAACAAAAAATTCCCCTTTCTGTTCTCGCAAACATTCTTTAGTAGAAAACAACATGATTTGTTTGTTATCGATGTGTGGGTTCTTGTTGTTGTTGCAACTCACACTTTGGTTGTTACTGTAATCCATACCATTTTCCAATATTGGTATCAAATTATAACGTTTCCCATCCTTGAAAAATTCATATCTATTTTCTTTTCCATCATGGAACATTTTTCTGTCAAACATCCATGGTCTCCCAATCCATCTCTACCACATCACACAAAACTTGTTCACTATAATTTCCAATTCGGAAACTCAATATACATTGCTTAGGCACATTTACTTGTTGTCCCTTTTGTAACCATGAAACGCGGTAGCCTGAGTGGGATGTGGAATGCACTATTGATTGAGTTTTTTCTTGACCTCTGTAGACACTATATTTTTCATGCTTGCTCCATCAATGATCAGACTGCAACACTTTCCTTGAATCTTATATATCACTTTGAAAACCTTCTCCCACTGCTCAAGTTCTTTTGCTAACTTTTTTTCAAGCTTAATCAATACTCTTTGGAACATTAAGTTCTATCCTTGCTCTTGCTGAAGCACAATCACATTTTCACCACCCACTGATGCCTTATTTTCTAACATGACTCGTGTCCTAGTCTCACCTCATTTACTCGAATTTTGTTTCTCTAGACGTTCGGATGCTTTATATCCTTCAACCCCACATCTATAACAAGTGATCACATACTTACATTTTCCTCTTCCAAATCCTCTGCATATGCTAGTTTCATTTCCTTTGTTCCTTGGACTACTGGTGGATTCATCTTCCTTTTCTCTTTCCCTAACATTATTTGCTCGACCTCTGCCTCTTGGGCCTTTTCCTCTTAACTTTTGTTGTGTTTTCCTGTCAACCTTCTCTTCTACTTTTAGGGAAACTTGATAGGATTCATCCACAATACAGAAATACGGCATACTCATCTCATCTTGAATCGAGTACTTCACTCCATATACATGCCTCGCCACCCTTTGATATTATAATTCCTTTATTCTTAACTGGAGTGACAACTTGAAGAATTCTTCAATATACTCATGAATAGATGTCTCTTTTTGTTTGATATTTTGCACTTGTCTACATATTTTTTTTCTAGCAGTCAACAAGTAGAAACTTCTCCATTGTTTTACTAACCCTTTTCTTCCAAGTTTTAATCTTTTCCAAGCCATTGTCTGTTCCGTTTTTCTATAGCATGTCCCACCAAAGTGCAACTGTTGGTGTATTTGTAACTTCGGAAGATATTCACTTGTATATTGTACTTGTACTTTATTGTATCCCCAACGGAGATGTATTATTCCTCTGATTGGAAGTGTCATCAGTTGTAGTTGCATGTGTCGCAAGTTATATTGTAAGTGTCATAACTTATACTTGATGGGTTATTAAACCACCTTGATGGGGTTGGCCCTATATGAGTCATGTGGGTTAAAGGGTTATTAGAACACCCTAGTGGGGTTGGCCTAGTTAGTATTATGTTAAGTGGTTAAGTTGGGGCCGAACTAGTTGAGTAAAGGTCAAGTGAAAGTTAGTGTATAAATAGAGAGTGTGTCTCTCTCGTTTTACACATTGTCTTATTCACTCACTTCGCATTAGTGAGAGAAGAGGAGGGTGCGCACAAGTGGAGGAGGAGCATGTTTATGAAGATATATATCTATTGGGTTTGATCATGGTGATCCTTGTATTGATTCTTATTCTATCTCTGAGGAAGTTGCAGGGTTTTTCACCTTCTTGGTTTTCCCTGGTGAAATGTTTTGTGTCTCTTGTCTCTTGTCTCTTATGCTTGATATGCTGTACATGTTGTTCTTTAAGTTAAGATTCTTGATCTATTGACTTAAATGATGAAAAACTAACATCGTATCAGAGCTAGCCTGACGGAAGGCATGGTATGGCATTTATGAGTCTTGTTGCACTTGTGACAAATCGGAAGCTAGGGCTTGATATAGCAAAAACCAGTCATCATAGCACTTTCACTATAAATCCATTTTGGCGAAGTTTCAGGATCTAAAACTTTTACAAGTCTTATATAACATCCCCATGTATCTTGTGTCTAAAGAAAAACATCTAATTCGTTGTACGTTGTGTTTTATGATCAGTACAATCTAGGGTTTCTGCCTCTTCTAGATCTCAGTCATAAACGGGTGACTTAGGAAAAAAGGTCACAACTTGGGATAGGAAGCTCCAAGTGAAATTTTGTAAAATTTGATAGGTAGGGCATGGACTATAGTTTCTTAGGTAAGGTTTTTAGAGGCTGAAATTGAACCAGTGGCACGCCGTACAAGTTTGCTCTCCTGTTTTATCCCATAAACAGGTCATGTTGCGACACTTGTAATAAATTTGTCTCAAATAATCCAATTGAGGTCAGACCTGTGGGGTTGGAAAGATGACAGGTCAGGCTACCACAGGCCGAAGTTTCAGACCCTGTGGATCCGTAATTTCAGATATGCACTAGAAATAATCAGGTGCATATTTCTGTCAAAACAAAATTGGATTCTGAGCACCTTCATTCTTGGCTTGTCACTGCTGCGGGAATTTAGGGCTTCGGAGAAAGTTGGAATTTTTGGAATCGGAGTCCATGGTTGAATGATCCTCATCAAAATCAAAATTCAGAGACCAAGATCGAATTTTTTGGTTGGGCAGAAGTCCGAGCTTGATCAAACCCTAGTTCGGGATTTTGATCAAAAAGATGGAAAATTAGGGCTTCTGCAAAAGTTGGAATTTTTTAAGTCTGTGATTACGGCTGGAAGCTCCTTAGAAAAATCAAAGTTTAGAGCTTTGGATCGAAACTTTTGGCTAGGAAGAAGGGTGGGCTTTATCAAACCCTATTTTGGGGTCTTGTCTAGTGAATCCAGAAGTTTCAAAGGAAATTTTGAGGGGTCAAATGTTGCAGCTTTCAAAATTGAAGTATACTAGCTTGATTAGCTCAACAAGCCACATCTTTCCATCCATTCAAAAGTTTGAAATTCAAAGGTTGAATTTTTAGGGTTTCTCTAACAACCCTAATCCAACTCCAGATCTAGTCTCAACAAATCAAAGTGGATTGGGTTGATCCTAGAAGAGAATGAATTGGACACCTGCATAAGTGAAGAAGTTTCAGTTCCAGAGGGAGATAAGGCTGAGGCTTTACATGAGAAGGCTACAAGCAATCCTGACAGGTATGACTTGAAGAGATACAGGTATGTTTGTGAAATATGTTCATGATTAAGTTTATGATATGTTTGTCTTCATATTATTAGTACAATCTTGATTAATCTTAGACTTGTCTTATCACCTTAGTGAAAATATGAATGCTTGTAGACATTCATTGATTAGGGTTATGACACTTATGATTGTACTAATGCACCATGATGTTGTATGAGGTTGATGTTGTCCGCTAACATGAAAGGTACATCAAGAAAGACATATCAAGTTCTAGATCAAGAACATATGACCATGGTGACATGAAGGCACAGACTCATCCATAGCCATTATAGAAACTCTACTTACGAGGTATGTATAATTTGGTTCTACAATGGTTAACTTATGAGTTATGCAGGTTACTAAGCACAAGTCATTGAAGAGAACAAGAAGACATTGTTTGGGTATGTTAGACATAACTAGAAAACATGATAACCAGGTATGTTTTTTCCTATATCAAGATAGAATCCTACCTTGTGTTAGGATCTTATACTTTTGTATGAATGATAATGATTATTCTTGAAGTTAGAAGTTTAAGTAATCAAGGGTTTATGCTTATTATGGTTCTTACTTTGATTGATGATGTGACTAACCAGAAGAGTCCTATGGTCAAATAAGAATATACATGAGTAAAAGAAGTCTTCCCTGAAACCTTGAATATTAACGCTTATTACCTACGTATGAAATGATCATGACCATACATAAGATTATTTAGAATCATAATGTTTTGATAGTATTGAGATTATACTAATGTATGTATGGTTATGTATAAGATCTTGAGGATAACACAATGATGACACTAGTGCACACTTAAGCATGCATAGTGGTCCAAGATGGATATAAGTTCAAGGACAGATAATCCAGGAAGCAAAGATCAAGAGGGAGCACACTCTAGTAGTTCCTGCAAGAAAGCAAAGATTGAGAGGGAGTCCACCAACAAGCAAACAAAAATAAATATTTAAATTGTCATTTCTTGTATATATGATTTTGTTTAGCCATGTACATACTTATGTTCCTAGATTTAGGATGTGTATTATGCATATTAGGATATTTGCATTAATGAACAGTATACTACTAATATGCATGTAATGGGTAAGTGGCCTATGGTACTGTACAACATTCCATTGCTACTTATCCAGAATGAAACCTCTTTGCTAACATGTTGGGAGTTATGCACACTCTTAACAAATGTTATGGTAGAGATGGAAGGCATCTAGAAAGTTATGGGATATGGATAAATGTTGTATTGAAGCAATGGCTAACATAATTGCATGACTGTATGACATATGTCTTTATGCATAAGAATTTTTTTTGAAAAACTATGAGAAGTTTCTATTCATGCAATTGAATTTGACTTGTAGGAAAGATCGTGTAAAATCACCTACAAGGACAACAACATTTGTTCTAGCAACAAAGATATTGAAGAATCTGAAGTTCCCAGGATCCAGGATGAAGTAATGAAAGGATGCCATGATCGAGGAGTACTAGTCAATCATGAAGAATGATGTCTGGGATGTGGTCCCAAGACCAGAAGGGAAGTCTATTGTGACTTCCAAGTGGATCTATAAGATCAAGCATGCTACAAATGGTAGCATAGAGAAATACAAAGCGAGATTTGTGGCTTGTGGCTTCTCTCAGAAAGAAGGGATAGATTATGAAGAGACTTTTTCTCCTATAGCCAGATACACTTCCATCAGAACAATACTTTCCCTAGTTGCAATGATGAAATGGAAGGTACACCAGATGGATTTCAAGACAGCTTTCTTGAATGGTGTAGTTGAAGAGGAAGTGTATGTGGAACATCCACTCGGGTTTGAGACACATGACAGAGGGACTCATGTGTGCAAACTGAAGAAAGCCCTGTATGGTTTGAAATAGGCACCCAGGACCTGGTACGGTAGGATAGATGACTTCCTATCCAATTTGGGCTTCACTAAGAGTAAAGCGGACTCCAACCTTTACTACAAGGTTGAGGAAGGAAATCTAGTGATACTACTTCTGTATGTGGATTACCTGTTTGTTACAGGTGAGGATAGATTGATTACCGATACGAAGAGGAAGCTTGCTGCCGAGTTCGAGATGAAGGACTTGGGTATGATGCACTACTTTCTAGGTATGGAGGTGTGGCAGAGCACAGATGGAATCTTCCATGGACAAGGGAAGTATGCAGTAGAGATCCTAAAGAGGTTCGGGATGATGGACTGCAAGGCCATGGCCACACCTATGGCATAGAACTTGAAGCTTCTGTGTGATGCTTCATCTGAGCCAGTTGATGCCATGATGTATCGTCAGATGATTGGGTCCTTGATGTACCTGACGAATACGAGACCAAATATCTACTTTGTGGTGAACACCTTGAGCCAGTACTTGACAGATCCGAGACATGTTCACTTGATAGCTGCAAAGCATATTCTAAGGTACCTGAAGGGTACAATTGATTATGTGCTCAAGTATGATGTGAATCAAAAGTTTAACCTGGAGAGATATGTTGATTTGGATTGGGTAGGTAGTTCCATTGATCGGAAGAGCACTTCGGGGTGCTGCTTCATTATGGGATCCGGTATGATCTCTTGGTTTAGTAGGAAGCAGTCCTGTGTGGCACTGAGTACAGCCGAAGAAGAGTATGTCGTAGCTTGTTCGGCTAGTTGTGAGGAAATATGGATTAGGGAGCTACTTTCTGATTTGTTTGATCTCCATCTAAGTGCTACTTGTATATATTGTGACAACTAGAGTTGTGTGAAGTTGTCGGAGAACCCAGTGTTCCATGAAAAGTCAAAGCACATTGAGATAAAGTTCCAGTATATCAGGGATATGGTGTAAAGAGAAGCAGTGAAGCTTATGTATGTTGCGAAGGACGAGTAGATAGCCGATGTGTTGACCAAGCCGCTATCCAGAGTGAAGTTTGAGTACTTCAGAGAGAGACTTGGTGTACTTCAGATCGAGATTCCTTCCAAGGGTAAGTGATGAGTTCGGAGACACAGATGCACATGAGCCATTCTCACATGGTGGTAGTTGTGTTCTCCCATGGTGCATATATAAGGGCTGGGGCCATTCCGACATGGTTGAAGTGTGTCTTCCCATGGTCATTGATGTGAGAGTTGTGCCATTTGAGCATGGTTGAAGTGTGTCTTCCCATGACTGCGATATAAGTGCTATGCCATTCGAGCATGGTTGAAGTGTGTCTTCCCATGGCTGCAATATAAGTGTTGTGCCATTCGAGCATGGTTGAAGTGTGTCTTCCCATGGCTGCGATATAAGTGTTGTGTTATTCCTAGCATGGTTGAAGTGTGTCTTCCCATGGCTATGGATATAAGTGCGATGACATTCTCGTATGGTTGAAGTGTGTCTTCCCATGGCATAGATATAAGTGTTGAGCCTTTCATGGATGGTTGAGGTGTGTCTTCCCATGCCAGTGAGTGTAAGTGCTGTGTGATGTGCATCTGGGTTGTGCTCTGTGGACGATGAGGTGATATGAAGATGATGTTGTGACAGTAGGGTACACAGGTTTTGCAGAGGTATGTAATTAGTCTTGAGATGCTCTTGCAGGTTTTGCAGAGGCAGTGTAATCAGTCCTGGGAGATCTTGCAGGTTTTGTAGAGGCAGTGTAATCAGTCCTGAGGTGTACCTACTTGATGGCTTGCTCGCAGAGATGATGAAGATCTACATGGAGGCTAGGCCTACATCCAACATGAAAAAGGGCTCGCTCTGTAGAACTTCCTATGACGAGAAGAATTGAGAGATAGCACCAGTGATCAAGATGACGAGTACAACAGCAGTGACGATGATGCTTCGTGATCCAATGACGATGATCCAGCTCCAATATTGAAGACTTGTGCCTATATGTATTGATGACTTATGTCAAGAGAATACCTTCCTAGTTAAGAGGGAGTGTTGGTGTATTTGTAATTTCAGAATATATTCACTTGTATATTGTATTTGTACTTTATTATATCCCCAACGAAGATGTATTATTCCTCCGATTGGAAGTGTCGTCAGTTGTACTTGCATGTGTCGCAAGTTATATTGTAAGTGTCGTAACTTATACTTGATGGGTTATTAGACCACCTTGATGGGGTCGGCCCTGTATGATTCATGTGGCTTAAAGGGTTATTAGAACACCCTAGTGGGGTCGGCCCAGTTAGTATTATGTTAAGTGGTTAAGTTGGGGTCAACCTAGTTGAGTAAAGGTCAAGTGAAAGTTAGTGTATAAATAGAGAGTGTGTCTCTCTCATTTTACACATTGTCTTATTCACTCACTTCGCATTAGTGAGAGAAGAGGAGGGTGCGGACAAGTGGAGGAGGAGCATGCTGCTGAAGATATCTATCTCTTGGGTTTGATCATGGTGATCCTTGTATTGATGCTTATTCTATCTCTGAGGAAGTTGCGGGGTTTTTCACCTTCTTGGTTTTCCCCGGTGAATGTTTTGTGTCTCTTGTCTCTTGTCTCTTATGCTTGATATGTTGTACATGTTGTTCTTTCAGTTAAGATCCTAGATCTATTGAATTAAGTGATGAAAAACTAACAACAACATGTCATTTCAACTTTGTAATGGAAAAATGAATATGATTTGGATCTTGAACATTTTCATACTCAAAATATCTTTCGAGCTCTCCTATCCAATCTATAAAATTTTTATCTCTCAAGATTCCATCGTAGCATGAAAATTCAACCCTCACACTACCTCTATTACTCAAAAATGATATCAACCGAGTTTTTGGGTATCCTTCCTCAACATTATGTTCCTCTTCAATCTCTTCTTCATATTTTGAATCCAATTCAACATCCCCATTTCTTCTATTCTCTAATTCTTCTATTTTTCTTCTCAATTCCTCATTTTTATTTTATTTTTTGCACCCCCTTGTGCTGCTCCTTGTACCCTTGCTGGAATTTTTACAAGTATTCTAGTATACCTTAATCTAATACCATAAATGGGATTTAACTCCAGATTTGGTTATGTTGATTCAGTTGTCATTGATGCCAACAAGGGACCTGGAGTGGCCTCTGAGTTGTCATTTATGCCATCAAGGCCCTTGCAGTGATTATGCCAGGTTTACAGATGTGGATAGGATCATGGACACTTGCACATGCTCATGGTATCCTCTGTGGGGTACTTTGCATAGGTTGGAGCCTTCCTCCCATACATAGTTCTTATGATTGCATAGGTTTGCATGATGATGGTACCCTCACTTGTGGTAACATGGGCATTGGAGCCCACTCACAAATGGTTTGTGCTTTGGAGCACTTGGTGGTACAAATGACCCATTATGTGGTCATTTGTTGAAGATGGTTTGGCTCATATGTGTGTGGAGCCCTTGAAGTGTTGAGATGACCTTGATGCTCCTTGCTCATAGGAAATACTTATTGATTGATGTCTTGATGATCTTTGTTGCACATAAATATCTATCTCATTGGTGGATCCCTTGTCCTTGGAGCATTTGATGATCAAAATGAAGAATCCCATTGGGCGCATGCTTCATTCCTCATTTGCCACAATCGTGCAACCAACACCATGAGCATGCAGGTGCATAATGTCCCTCCCATTGTACTTGGTTGTAAAATTTCTTGAACCCACACACATGGCACTTGGAACACTTGATGGACATGGTGTTGAAGTCCTTACCTGTTCATTATAATGATCATGCCCTTGTATCCTTGATGATAATGGTCATGATGATGATCTTGATGTGGTCATGAATCTCTTGGACATGGTAGTATGCATTTGATATCCTTGATGGTGACTTATGATTATAGAACCCACATAGCCCTCACATAATCCCTCTTGATTGATGATGATGAAGTCATATGGTAATGAAACCCTTGTGCATGCCCTTAAATCCCTTATAAGTGCTTGAAGAAACATTCAAAAATTTATCAAGTCAATTTTTGATGTCCTGCAAAAATTGAAGAAATGAAGGGTGAAGGACCATGTTATTGAAAGCAATACCCTCATAGGGAGATAGTCCTCATCAAGACCTTTCCGTTGATATGTGGAGTGTCTCCTAACTCCTCACGGTTGAAGAGATTTTATTTTTTTTAAATTGATGTGGTGTTTTTACCCCATCCAATGAGGTCAGCTTACTAAAAGGAGGGTATTTAATTATTTTAAATAAGCCTTGCAAGTCAGCTAGCCTATGAATGAACCCTCATGAGTTGTATAAATTGAAAGTCTCTTCCCTCCCAATTAGGTATGCAAGTAATTGAACATTGTGCTCTGAAATGTTTGGGTATCACAGTACTGGGACAGTCAGAGGTGTTGTAGCATTGAATTAGAAGCAATCACAGGGTGTTGTATCCATGAAATAAAAGGTTATTTTAACTCAGGTTCATGAGCAAATCTGAAGTTTTACAATGGTTAGGTCTGAATTTTTAAAACGGCATCAAATTGACAGCTATCCTTTTGAAGTAATCTTTTACACGGTCTTTATCTCGGGAAACTTCATTGCAGAAATGGTTTGACTTTGAAGGAAGAAATGAACTGTTTTGATTTTGGACATGTGATGAAGACTATTGCATACTATTGACTATGCCTAGAGCAAATGTGAATATTCCTCATTGGTTGTGTATCCTGTTAGGAACCCATGTCAACCCTTCTCTTTACTTTGTTAGTATATTGTTGTTGGAGGCATATGCTTTGTAAGTCGTCCCGTAGTAATTGTTGATCCATAGTTTGTGTTATTGTTTTTGGGCGCATATACTTTATAAGCTGCCCATATTATTTGTTGATGTATATGTAACTTCAGAATGTATTTCATCTATGTATTTTATTGTACTCCTATAGAGATGTATTATTCCTTTATACGGAAGTGTCGTCATTTGTATTGACAAGTGTCGCAAGTGTCGTAACTTGTCGATGGGTTATTAGACCACCATGTGTGGGGTCGGCCCTGATTAAGTTAACCTGGGGTTATTAGGTTGAGTTAGACAAGTTGGCCCCATAGGTTTATTATGATGCTCAGAACAAGTATAAATAGAGTGCGGGATCTCTCTATTTGATCACTTCACTTACTCACTCATCCATCACTTGGAAAGTGGCGCACATGTGAGGAGGAGTATCAGCTGCTAGGAGGAGTCTATCTCTGTGTACTTGGGTTGTACTATGGTTGTGCTATTGCTCTATCTATATCTGAGGAAGTTGTGGGGTTTTTTCACCTTAGGGTTTTCCCCACGGAAACTTTGTGTGTCTATTGTCTCTTATGATTGCATCTTGTGATGAATTAAATGCTTGTTATGATTGATATGCATTGATATACTGTACATGTTATTCTCTCAGTAAAGATCCTAGAGTATTGTGAATTAATGCTCGAAAATTAACATGGTATCAGAGCTAACCTGAGAAGAAGACACTGTGTAGTTGTGGAAGCTAGATCTTCTTGTTTTTGGGTTTCTCTCCACATATTTTGGAAAAGCAATATGATAGATTGACTCTCCTCAGCAAGGTGAATGTTTCTATCCAATCAGAATTCAGTTCTGAGCACTTTCCATTTTTTCCCTAAAAATTAGGGTTTCCACAAAAATAGGAATTTCTGAAATCTGAAGACATAGATGAAAGCTCCTTGGAAAAATCGAAGTTTAGAGCTTTGGATCGAGATTTTTGGCTGGTTAAATCTTCGGGAAACTCAAACCCTAATTCAGGGTCCTCCCTAGTGAACCCAAGAAGACTAAAAGGCATTTTTGAAGGATAAAGCTTTGCAAATCTTAAATTCTGAATACACCAGGATGATCAGCTCATCAAGGCGCATCTTTCTATCCTTTCAGAAAGTTGAAATTCACATTTTGATTTTTTAGGGTTTCTCTGACAAACCCTAATCTGGGACCAGATCTAGTTTTCAGCAAATCAAGTGGTAAGACCTAAATCTTTTCTATTTCCATTTGAAGTACTCTTTAAGATGTCTCACCACACCAAGCTTGAGGATAAGCTTGAAGGGGTTGATAACTTCCGATCCTGGAAGTATAGGATTGGGTTAATCCTAGAAGAAAATGAATTGGATACTTACATAAGGGAAGAGGTCCCTGTCCCAGAGGGAGAAGAGGCTAAAGCCCTCCACAAGAAGAACTTGGTCAAGGAAAAGAGAATCATTGCTAATTCTATCAAGGACCATCTCATCCCCCATGTGTCATCTCCGAAGACACCCAAAGAGATGTTTGATTCCCTATCCAAGCTATTTGAAGGGAAGAACATAAATCGAAAGATGACTCTGCAGAACCAATTGAAAGGGGTAAAGCTTCAGAATGGAGAATCCATTCAATCTTATTTTTCTAGGGTCTCTCAGATCAAGGAACAACTAGAAGCAGTGGATGAAATGGTGGAGAATGGTGAAGTTGTCATGACCACTTTGAATGGCCTACCCAGGTCATGGGATTCCTTTATCCAAGGAATCTGTGCAAGAAAGAAGTTGGCATCCTTCAGCAACTGCTGGAAGAATGCTCACAAGAAGAAGCAAGGCTTGTGGCACGAGAAGAAAAGATGGGGAATGAAGATCAAGCTCTCATAGCTCACACCAAGGGAAGCAAGTTTAAGAGGGAGAAATCTCATAACAAGAAACATTCTCATCCTCATCACAAGAAGAAATATCTATCTCATGTTCGATGTTACGAATGTAATGAAATGGGACACTTTGCTTCAAATTGACCCAAGAAGAAGAAAGACAACAACTTCAACAAGAAGAAGAAGAATAACAAAAGAAGATATCATGCTCATGCTACCGAGGATGATGAACCTCCCAGGAAGAAAGCTAGAGCAGAAAGTGATGATGACTCATCAAGCGAAGAAGAGTATGTTCTAATCTCTGCTCTCACAGGTACTATTTCTCATGGTTGTAATGATTGGTTAATTGACAGTGGGGCTTCTAAACACATGATTGGTTTTAAATAATCTTTTGTAAATCTATCTGAACATGAATCACCCCATAAAGTGAAACTTGGGGATGATTATCAATACCCTATCAAAGGAAGTGGGGAAGCCTCCTACAACCTAGAATCTGAAAAATCCTTGAAGATGAAAGATGTGTTATTTGTACCTGGACCCAAGAAAAACTTACTCTCCATCTCTGCATTGGATGCAAAAGGCATGAGGGTTGCATTTGTAGATGGCCAAGTCCTAATGTGGCCAAAGGGTAAAACTATTGATGATGCAGTGGTGACTGGAGAGCAAGAGGGAGGATTGTACAAATTGAAGGGACAACCTGAACATGCCATGGTACATGAATCCATGGAGCCAAATGAACTTTGGCATAGAAGACTTGCACATATGCACTATAGAGCATTACCAATTGAAAATAAAGTTGTAGAAGGTCTTCCTGAAATCAAGTCAAAGCATGAAGGTGTTTGCAAAAAGAAAAGAACATTAAGAAGGCATTTCCAAGTAGTAAAAGCAAGGAATAAGGAATTTTGGAAATTATCCACTCCGATGTATGCAGTCCAGTGTCATCCAGTTATCTGAGTGGGTATGTGCACTATGGTTCTTTCATTGATGATTTCTCTAGGGAGACTTGGACTTATTTCTTGAAGAACAAAGATGAAGTATTCAACAAATTCAAGGAATTCAAAGCCTTGATAGAAAACCACACCGATAAGAATATCAAGACTTTCAGATCCGACAATGGTGGAGAATTCACTTCAGAAGACTTCAAGAAGTTATGCAGTGATTCAGGGATTAAGAGGGAGTTGACCACTCCTTACAATCCACAACAAAAAGGAGTAGAAGAAGCAACTTCAGATTCGGACTCTAGCAGATCCTGTAAGGAAGCAAAGATTCAGAGGGAGTCCACCCAACAAACAAACAAAGATAAGTTTTGAATTTCCATTTCTTGTATATTATGTTTGTTTAAAATGTTGTTCAATGATGTATATACTTATGTTCCTAGACTTAGGTTGTATATTATGCATATTAGAATAATTACATTAATGAACAACATACTACTAATATGCATGTGATGGGTAAGTGGCCTATGGCACTGTACAACATTCCATTGCTACTTATCTAGAATGAAACCTCTTTGCTGACATGTTGGGAGTAGTGCAAACTCTTAACAATGTTATAGTAGAGATGGAAGGCATATAGAAAGTTACGGGATATGGATAAATTTTGTATTGAAGCATTGGCTTAAATAATTGCATGACTGTATGACATATTTCTTTATGTGAAAGAATTTGTTCTGAAAATTATGAGATGTTTCTAATCATGCAATTTAACTTGTTTTGTAGGAAAGATCGTATACCTTCACCTACAAAAGAAGGACTACAACATTTGTTCAAGCAACAAAATTATCTATTGAAGATATTGAAGTTCCCAGGATACGAGAAGAATGTCATGATCCGTTGATCATAACAAAAAAAATTGATGTTTGGGATGTAGTCCCAAGACCTGAAGGGAAGTCTGTTGTGACTTCCAAATGGAGCTACAAGATCAAGCATGCTGCAGATGGCAGCATAGAGAAATACAGAGCGAGATTTGTAGCTCGTGGCTTCTCTCAGAAAGAGGGAATAGACTATGAAGAGACTTTTTCTCCTGTAGCCAGGTACACTTCCATCAGATCAATACTTTCCCTGGCTGTAGTGATGAAATGGAAGATACACCAGATGGATGTCAAGACAGCTTTCTTAAATAGTGTAGTCGAGGAGGAAGTGTATGTGGAGCAGCCACTTGGTTTTGAGACACATGGCAGGGAGTCATATGTGTGCAGACTGAAGAAATACTTGAATGGCTTGAAGCAAGCTCCCAGGACTTGGTATGGTAGGATGGATGGTTTCCTATCCAGATTGGGCTTTACCAAGAGTAAAGTGGATTCCAACCTTTATTACAAGGTTGAGGAAGGCAATCCAGTGATACTACTTCTGTATGTGGATGATCTATTTGTAACAGGTAATGATAGTTTGATTTCTGACACCAAGAGGAAGCTTGCATCCGAGTTCGAGATGAAGGACTTGGGGATGATGCACTATTTTATAGGCATGGAGGTGTGGCAGAGTGCAGATGGTATCTTCCTTGGACAAGAGAAGTATGCAGTAGAGATCCTGAAGAGGTTTGGGATGATGGATTGCAAGGCCATGGCCACACCTATGGCATCAAACCTGAAGCTCCTGTGTGATGCTTCATCTGAGCCGGTTGATGTCACTATGTATCGTCAGATGATTGGGTCCTTGATGTACTTGATGAACACGAGACCAGATATTTGCTTTGCGGTGAACACATTGAGCCAGTTCCTGACGGATCCAAGGAGTGTTCACCTGGTTGTTGTAAAGCATATTCTGAGGTACCTAAATGGTACATTTGATTATGGGCTCAAGTATGATGCGAATCAAAAGTTTATTCAAATTGGGCAGGCAGTGCTGTAGATAGGAAGAGCACATTTGGGTGCTACTTCAGTATGGTATCAGGTGTGATCTCTTGGTTTAGCAGGAAGCAATCCCGCGTAGCATTGAGTACAGCCGAAGCAGAGTATGTTGCAGCATGTTCGGCTAGTTGTGAGGCAGTATGGCTCCGGAAGCTACTTTCTGAGTTATTTGATCTCCCGTTGGAGGCTACTGGTATCTTTTGTGACAACCAGAGTTGTGTGAAGCTGTCTGAGAACCCAGTGTTCCATGACAGGTCAAAGCACATCGAGATCAAATATCACTATATCAGGGAAATGGTACAGAGAGGAGCAGTATGGTGGAAGGAGAATCTTTTACATGGCTATGGATGTAAGCGCTGGATGATGAGCATCAGGACGATGCTCTAGTTATTGCTCTATATATGCATCATGTTGGATGCTGGATATGATCAGTTGGATCATTTATATGTATATGTATGTACACATCATGTTGGATGCTGGATATGATCAGTTGGATCAATTATATGTATATGTATGTACGCATCATGTTGGATGTTGGATATGATCAGTTGGATCATGTGTATGTATCTGTAGATGTATTAGGTGGATACATTGTATGATCGGGTAGATCATGAATGTTGATATGTATCAGGTATGATCAGGTGGATCATGTATTTATATATATATCAGGTGGATACATTGTATGATCAGGTAGATCATGTATGATGATATGTATCAGGCGGATACTGTGTATGCATCAGGTTGATGCTATGATGATTAGGATGATCATAGATGATGAGCTTCAGGATGTTACTCCAGATGATATGCATTAGGTTGATGCTATGATGATGATCAGGATGATCACAAATGACGAGCTTCAGGATGTTGCTCCAGATGATATTCATCAGGTTGATGCTATGATGATGATCAGGATGATCACAGATGACGAGCTTTAGGATGTTGCTCCATATGATATGCATCGGGTTGATGCTATGATGATGATCAGGTTGATCATGTGATGATGTACATCAGGATGATGTATGGTGAGTATCGGTTTGATACTCTGTGGCCGTGGATAGGTTGTGCAGGTAGCATAGAAAAGATCCTTTAAAGACTGGACAGGTAGAGCGGTGTGCTCGTAATAGCCTGGGTTGCTCTATCGAGATCCAGACAGGTAGAGTGGTGTGCTCGTAACATCCTAGGATGCTTTAAGTAGGTTTTGCTACAGTTTCGCATAGAAAAGATCCTTTAAAATTCAGACAGGTAGATCAGTGTGCTCGTAACATCCTAGGATGCTCTATCGAGATTCAGACAGGTAGAGCGGTTTGCTCGTAACATTTTGGGATGCTTTGAGTAGGTTTTGGGAAAGTTCACATAGAAAAGATCCTTTAAAATCCGAACAGGTAGAGCGGTGTGCTCGTAACAGCCTAGGATGCTCTATCGAGATCTAGACAGGTAGAGTGGTTTGCTCGTAACATCCTGGGATGCTCTGAGTAGGTTTTGTGAAGGTCAACATGTAAAAGATCCTAGGAGATCCGATAGGTTGAGCAGTGTGCTCGTAATCAGTCCTGGGATGCTCTTTCGAGGTTTTGTTGAGGCATGTAATTAGTCCTGAGTATTCCATAGTATGGCCAGTGATGATGAAGACCTACAGATGGTGGGCCTACATCTAGTATAAAAAAGGACTGGCTCTTCAAAACTTCCTATGACGAGTAGATCAGAGATTGATTAAGATAGCAGCAGGAGTGATGATGACGATGATTCGAGGACGATGATTCGCTGATGATGATCCAGAGAAGAAGACTTGTGTTAGCAGATCTTTGTCGAGAAATACCTTCCTAGTTAAGAGGGAGTGTTGATGTATATGTAACTTCAGAATGTATTTTATTGTACTCCCATAGAGATGTATTATTCATCTATACGGAAGTGTCGTCATTTGTATTGACAAGTGTCGCAAGTGTCGTAACTTTCCAATGGGTTACTAGACCACCATGCGTGGGGTCAGCCCTGATTAAGTTAACTTGGGGTTATTAGGCTGAGTTAGACAAGTCGGCCCCATAGGTTTATTAGGCTGCTCAGAACAAGTATAAATAGAGAGCAGGATCTCTATATTTGATCACTTCACTTACTCACTCATCCATCACTCGGAAATTGGCTCACATGTGAGGAGGAGGATTAGCTGCTAGGAGGAGTCTATCTCTGTGTACTTGGGTTGTACTTTGGTTGTGCTATTGCTCTATCTATCTCTGAGGAAGTTGTGGGTTTTTTTCACCTTAGGGTTTTCCCCACGGAAACTATTTGTGTCTATTGTCTCTTATGATTGCATCTTGTGATGATTAATATGCTTGTTATGATTGATATGCATTGATATACTGTACATGTTATTCTCTCAGTAAAGATCCTAGAGTATTGTGAATTAATCCTCGAAAATTAACAGTATTTGTTGATCCATAGTTTGTATTGACCCATGGTTTTGAACCATAGTATTGGCGCTTAGATTTAGTATATAAGTGTGTGTTGAGGCCAATGAAGGCACCATGAAGTTATTTGTATTGACCTTGCTCAAAGGAGGTTGCCCCCTCGAAGTGGCCTACCATCAATAAAAGTGATTTTGAGTTCTATTATTTCTGCTATCTCATGTATTTTCATTAATTAATTGTTGCAGGTTCTTCACATCTAGTATCAGAGCCTCCACTCAGGTTCGAGTCACAGAGCGAGTGGCAACGTCGGCATTGCAGTGTTCGTCCGAGGCTCTTACGGCTCAAAGGGGACACCACCGTACGGGCGCACATCCAGACCAGAGTCTGTACTGTAGAGCATGGTGTGATGTTAAGATCCTAGTGGGTGGTCTTCACTAACATATCGAGGTTTTGGTGTAACGGTTCGTATCATCTTGTATCAAAGCACTTTCTTGGGTTCGTTGGGTGGAATTTCTGCCAAATTTTTGTTTTTCGCATCTTTTGCAAGTTCAGATATGGGAATAATCCCTATCCACTTAACTATGGGAAGTACTTGGGCATAAGCCCTAAAACACATTGTGAGGAGTGCCATAGGAACCCCAAAGTAGCTGGCCAATTGAGAGGACCTTCCAGCGAAAAGGGAAACGACCCCTACCTGATTGACTAGTTCCCACCCATGAGGTAAACCAAGAGCGGTTGTTTGTGGAAAAGCGGTTATTAGTTTTAACTGAGCCGTGGAGTGAGGGGTACTACCCCAATACGTAAGCCATCAGATAGCATTGGTGGCCGAGTGAAACCCTTGAACTGTTAGGAAGTCGAACATACTTGGGGTCCATATCTATTTTCAGCTGTTTCGCGCCGTTGCAAATCCATTTTTGAAAAAAAAAAAAAAAACCATTTTTTCACCATATCTCCCTTGTTTTAACTCTGTTTCCCTTGAAACTTCCTGGACACCCCTGCAATCCCATTTTGCATATTTCATTCCTCAAGACCCTATCCCAAATTCTATTTCCCAAAGCCAGAAAATCTCACATTTGTCTATTTTTAGGGTTTGCCATAACTTCTTCAATTTCCACCCACTCACCTCCAAATTTTGCCACCGTGTTCATTCCCTATTTTTGCTTCTTTGTCCCTCTCTGACAAATTTTTCTATTCTTTCACCCCTCTTCTGAAATCCTCATTTTTTGCTTCCCTGTCCATTCGAAAGTGCCCAAAACCTAGTCAAACCCCAATTAACCATCAGATTTTATCCCAAATCCAAATTTCCCTTTACTAAATAAGCTTTTGTTTGTGTTTTTCTACCCATTCCCCCCCCAAAAGAAACTCATGGTTATGGTTGTCACCCGTGCAGGAGCAAAAACCATGGAGGAAACACTTGTAGCCATCCAAACCAAACTCCAGGATCTGGATGAAAATTCTTAGCCTCCATCTTGAGCATTCAGCAATGAACAACAAACGACAGTCTGAGTTGTCATCAAACAATGGGTTCTCTTCTTCCAGCAATTTCTGTGGTCCGAAGTTTGGTTTTCCTCACTTCAATGGTACTGATCCAACTGGATGGATCTATCATGTAGAACAATATTTCAGTTTGCATAATACTTTTGATGTCAACAAAGTTCCACTTGCATCATTTCATTTGGAATAGGAAACTCTTCAATGGTACCATTGGTACATCAAGGCTCATGAAAAGCCAAAATGTCTAGATTTTTGCTAGCTCCTTTTGCAACAATTTGGTCCTAGTGCTTTTGATGACTTCATAGGAGCCCTCACTAAACTTTTCCATATTGGAACTATGAGAGAGTATCAGACATAATTTGAGAAACTAGCCAATCACACAAAAGGATTGTCTAATGAATTCTACAGGAGTTGTTTTATCAATGTTCTTAAGGATGAAATCCGCTTAGAGGTTAAAATGTTATGTTCTAACACAATGATGGAAGCCCTGGGGTTGGCTAAGTTGGAAGAAAACAAGATTGCAGCCCAATAAGGCTCCAAACCCACTTCTGTTCCCTTCCGAAATATGGGTTCTCAACGACCTCCCATCCTGCCAGCTCCTATCAAGCATTTGTCTGAAACAGAGATGCAGGAGCGCCGAGAAAAAGGGATTTGTTATAATTGTGATGAGAAATTCATTCGGGGACATAAATGTGTTCAACAAAAGCTCTATCTCTTGGATATGGATTCTCCGCCTGCCTCTAAAATTGGTGAAGAAGATCCATATACAATGGATGATTAGGTCGACACTCAGGAGCTGCCTATTGACCCCCCATCTTAGGAAGACCAACCAGAGATATCTCTCCATGCTTTATCCGGCATCACCACCCCCCAAACAATGCGGGTCAGGGGTTACTTCAAGAAGATTCCTATTACAATACTCATTGATTCGGGTAGCACTCATAACTTTATTGACCCTCGGATCGCCAAACAGGATGATTGTTTTGTCCATCCTTGCTCCAACTTTGAAGTCATGGTTTCCAATGGGGGAACCTTACCTTGCAAGGGGAAGTGTCACAATGTGCGTATCTCTCTGGAAGATTATAACCTGGGCTCTGACATGTTTTCCTTGTCCCTAAGCGGATGTGATGTGGTTTTAGGCATTCAATGGTTACGCACACTTGGCCCCATCTTATGGGATTTTGCTGAACTTTGGATGCAGTTTTTAGTCAATGGGAAACAACACAAATTTACGAGCTTACAACAAGACTCTCTTCGCATCATCAGTTCACATCGCCTAGAAAAGATCCTTAAGAAGAATTCACATGGTGTCATCGCTCAACTCCATTCCATTCAGATGCACCCATCAATGGTCTCCACTACTTCCTTGGATAGATATGCAGGTGTCTTTGCTGAACCAGTGGGATTGTCGCCTTCAAGAGACCTTTTCGGTAAGAATTTAGCCGCATCTACATCTTAGCAGAAAATGCTGGGTATTTTGCATGCAGTACAGAAGTGGCAGCCATACCTATTAGGGAATTATTTCTACATCAAGACTGATCTCTAGAGTCTGGAAAATTTCATGGAACAACAGGTCTCCTCCCCAAAACACCTGAAATGGGTTATCCAACTCATGGGTTCTGCCTATGCGATCACTTACAAGAAGGGTAAGGACAATATGGTGGTAGATGCTCCTTCTTGCACATTTGATGACCCAGTTTCTCTTACAGCTATTTCTTTACTTGTTCCAAATTGGCTGCAATTTGTTCAACATGGCTATCTCTTCTATGAACTACATGCTTCTTCATTGGCAGAGCGCTCTGGGTTCCTCAAACTGTATGACCGGGAACAATGTAACTTCTTTTGGCAGGGACTGAAAATGACAATTCAACATATGGTGGTTGATTGTGATAATTTCCAGGTCAACAAGGGTGAAACGACACTCCTTTCAGGACTGCTCGAACCCTTTCCCATCCCTACACAAATTTGGAAAACTATTTCTATGGATTTCCTAGAAGCACTCCAGTGGTACAACACCACATCTAAAAGGACACCATATGAAGTAGTCTATGAACTGACACCGCTAGTTCTTCTTCCATACACCCTCAGCAGCTCCCCAGTTCAGGCAAGTGACTCAGTTCTTCAAAACCGCGATCAGATTCTTCTCATTCTACAGGACAATCTTCACATGGAAAGAATTCAAATGAGACAACAAGCTGATTAGCACCATTCTGAGAGCAATTTTCACATAGCTGATATGGTTCTTCGTCGTCTACAACCTTCCAAACAATCCTCCCTAAAACTCAAAAGGCATCAGTGGCCTGGAATGCAACCAGAGGATGCTACAGGGGAACCACTCCTTTAGATTCTGCATCAATTTCCACATCTAAAGCTTTGAGGACAAAGCTTTTTTTAAGGGAGAGGGGATGTTAGGAGCCCATGTCAACCCTTCTATTTACTTTGTTAGTATATTGTTTTTGGACACATATGCTTTGTAAGTCATCTCGTAGTAATTGTTGATCCATAGTTTGCGTTATTATTGTTGGGCGCATATGCTTTGTAAGCCGCCCGTAGTATTTGTTGATCCATAGTTTGTATTGGCCCATGGTTTTGACCCATAGTATGGGCACCTAGATTTAGTATATAAGTGTGTGTTGAGGCCAATGAAGGCACCGTGAAGTTATTTGTATTGAGCTTGCTCAAAGGAGGTTGCCCCCTCAAAGTGGCCTGCGATCAATAAATGCGATTCTGAGTTCTATTATTTCTTCTATCTCGTGTATTTTCATTAATTAATTGTTGCAGGTTCTTCACATATCCTTTGATGATTTGATGTGAGTGTGGAAAAGGAGTGCATGTGCAGAATCTTGTTGATTTAACATGAGCAAAACCTTTCAAGTCTTGTATCCTAGAAGTCTTGGCATGATAGAATATTTATGAGGAGATTCTTGTAGTCTTGTGTATGAGAAATTGTTGATGACTTGGCATGAGTCTTGAGCAGAATTCCTTTCGATGAAAAGAGCTATGATGGTTTTCAGATGAGAAGACCTCATTAGCATGCGAGCATATTATGAGCAAACCCTTGATGAATCAGATCTTTGATGTTTGGACCTCTTGATATGAGTAACCATTTGATGCAATAGATCTTTGATTGAATTTTGATGACGGGGATATGAGCATGACTTGGCATAAGTATACCTTTGACAACATGAGAAGACTCTTGAAGCCTTGTGTATGAGCAAAGTCTTTGACTTTTGATGACATAAGCAGTGACATAGAGCAGATTTTTTTTACAATGGTAACTTGTGAATTGAAGTAACGACCCTGATGACAGTGTTGATAATAGCCTCGATGAAAGTAACAAAGATAATAGGTTAAGGTTGGATGTGACTACCATTGATGTGACATTGATAGTACTTGATTTGACAAGCTTTTGATAGATAGGACAGTGAGAAGATTGATGGTTGATTGACAACCCTGACATACCAATTTGATCTGATGGTAATGACAATGGAAAGATACATATGAGCAGAACTAGGACAAGCATCAGTTGATTGAGTTGGGATAGATGACAGAGTGGTTTCCGATTGACATCAAACTTGCAAGCTGAGTCTTGCAACATTGTGGATTGGATTCCTCAACTCTTTCTCTGTTGGAGTTGAGAAGACTAGGCTGATCCCTGTTGTAAGAGTTGGTTCTCTTTATTCATTTGGTGCTAAAGTAATTGCGAAGATTGTTGTCTTCCACCAAACAATATAAAATGATTACTACATATATCGTGTGTCCTTCTATTGATGTGTTATGGTTAATGTACACATTGTTATGTTTATGCATTTATGTTTAGTTGATGGCATGATGACATGATGATCTACTTGGTTGTATAACATAATGAACTATGCTAAAACATTGATTAGTCTTCCATAAGCCAAAAAGGAGGTTAAATTGCCAACACACTAATTCACCCTCCCCCCCTCTCAGTGTGACCATTGTGTCCAACAATTGGCTTCGGAGCAAGCATTCACCACAAGCCTTACCAGCTTGAAGGGGATCAATGATACACAATGGATGAAAAATTAGAGCTTTCTGATAATGATGTGCCTCTCTTTGATGAGCTAGACTATTTTGGATGAAGAACCAAAATGAACGGGTACTTGAAGATATTTGGTGTTTGGCAGATTGTGATAAATCCAACTGCTCCCTCCAATAATAAATCCAAGTCAGATGCACAGAAAGATGCAAAGAAGAACAACACAATAGCCTTGAAATTCATCATGGATGGACTTCCAAGTTCTGTCAAAGAAAGTGTAGGGGATAACACTTGTGCCAAGGACTTATGGTTCAAGCTAGAAAGTGAATATCATAGAAAAGGACCAGACACAGAGAAATTCAAGCAGGAAATCGAAGTCAATCCCATTGAGGACGTGAAGCAAGAGGGAGTGCAAGAATCAGACACCAAGGAAGGTAAGGATTCTTGTGATTGTAGTAGACCTGAATGTGATGATGTTGAAAGTGTTATTGCAGAAGATTATAAAGAATATTTGTTGAAATCCAATGATGTATTAGCACATATTCTAATGGATATTGATCTGAAATACAATTTGAGGCTTAAAGAGAAAATTTAGAAAATTTTGGGGTGCTTCGAAAAGTACCAAAAGAAGACCATGGTACTGCTCAAGAAACGGAAACACAAGAACAAATATTTACATGATCAACTAGAAGAGAAAGAAAATGAAATTGAAAGACTAAAGACTAAATTGATCATTCAAGCAGAAGAACAGAAAGGGATAAGTGCCAAGCTTAGCAAAAATCCAGAAGAGCTTGAAGAGACAAGAGCAGTAAATGTCATCTTGAAGATTCAACTTGAGGAATGCAAAATGATAGAAGATGTCTTGAAGAATCAGTTGGATGAGAATGAAAATTAATGCCAAAAGCTTGAAATGGAGGTGGTTGAACTCAAAAAGAAAAGTGAAAAGTCTGATGTAGATGTCAAGTTCTAGAACAACTCAACCATTTTCGACGAGATCTTGGACTATCAAAGATCACCATTTGATAAATATGGTCTTGGGTATAATAGATAAGCTGAGAACTCTGAAGATGGCACATTGGTTCCTAAGATGCCTGAAGCAAGCCCCTCATTCTCCAAAAGAGAAAGTAAAGTTGCTCCTCAAGTACATGCACAGAAGAAAGAGGACATTAGAAGATCGGGAAGATATCAAAAAGTTGGTTCCACTTCTCAAAGCAAATTCAAAAGAGAGACAACCCCAAGATGGTACCAAAAACCTAGGAATGAAAATGGTTTCAATGGTTAGTGCTTTTCTTGTGCTGAATTTGGTCACAAAGCCCTAGATTATAGATATCATGCAAATAGAAGTGTTGGAAATCCCAACAACATAGTTAGATGTTGGACATGCAATCGTATTGGTCATATTGCCGCATATTGTCGTACCATGAGATGTTACAGTTGTAGTGGGTTTGGCCACAAAGCCCAAGACTGTTGGAATACATGAGAAGTGCCTCCTACAGCTCAACAAAGAAATCAAATGAACCATGGAAGAAGAAAAACGTTGAAACGAAACAAGCTCAAGGAACAGGTGCTAAAGAACAAACATGGATCAAGAAAACTAAATAGGGACATCCTCAAATATGGATAAAGAAGACTAGAAAATTGCACATGGAGGAGATTGATCATTGCAAAGGAGATGGGTTCCATATGGAAGCACATTATGAAGTCCCTCAAATACCTTAGAGTACCTTGTGTTCATTGAGATTGGATGTTGGAATCAAAGGCAAGAAAGAATAGATCATGGCTACTCCAAGCATAGAAACATGTCCAAGGATCGTGGTTGCAATAGAAGACATATATGCATGATGATAAGGGGAGCAGTTAGAAGTGAATTCATTATGAGAGATATAGATTGTGGTCACCCTTTGCCATTAATGCCAAAGGGGGAGAGATGAAGATGAAAGGGAGAGCATGATCCTAGGGGGAACATGAGTTGTTGTCATCAATGACAAAGATGAAGATTGTTGATTGAGTTGTCATTGATGCCAACAAGGGAATTGCAGTGACCTATGAGTTGTCATTGATTCCACCAAGGCCCTTGCAGTGATTATGCTAGGTTTATAAATGTGGACAAGATCATGGACACTTGCACATGCTCGTGGTATCCTTTGTGGGGTACTTTGCACAGGTTGGAGCCTTCCTCCCATACACAGTTGTTATGATTGCATAGGTTTGCAGGATGATGGTACCCTCACTTGTGGTAGCATAGGGATTGGATCCCATTCACAAATGACATGTGGTTTGAAGCACTTGGTGGTACAAATGACCCATTCTGTGATTATTTGTTGAAGATGGTGTGGCTCATATGTGTGTGGATCCCTTGAAGTGTTGAGATGACCTTGATGCTCCTTGCTCATAGGAAATACTTATTGCTTGATGGATTGATGATATTGGTTGCACATAAGATCTAGCTCATTGGTGGAGCCCGTGTCCTTGGAGCATTTGATGACCAAAATGAAGAATCCCATTGGGTGCATGCTTTGTTCGTCAACCGCCACAATGGTGCAACCAACACCACGAGCATGCAGGTGCACAATGGCCCTCCCATTGCACTTGGTTGTAAAATTTCTTGAAGCCACACGCATGGCACTTGAACCACTTGATAGACATGGTGTTGAAGCCCTTATGTCAGAAGAAATATATGCTAATATTTACAACATTAAATTATCGACCAACATCCATAAATTTAGAGGTTCTGACACTATATGTGTAAAGTCAAAGTAATCTAGCTTAATCAAATTTAACTTAACACCGACCAGTAAACACACCTCAATGTAAATACTAGAAATAAATTTGCTTGGCAAAAAACAAATTAAAACAAATTTAACTAAGAAATTCAAGTGTAGAAATTCAAATCTAAGTACAAAAATTCACCTAAAAATAAAGAAAGCGTGAAGACTAAACTTATGAAAACAATCTATACTAAACTAACAAGTAAATATTCCTATACGTTACTCAAAGTCCATTACCCAGTAAACAACACAACTCAACAAAATACAAATTACATTAAAGATATAAAAAAAGACAAAATGTATTACAAAATCCAATATGACAAATAAAATATTACAAAACATAAAGGACAAAATATAAAATATATTAAAAAAAAATATGAAAAAGCATGTTACAAAATGAAATATGATAAAGTAAAATAATTAATATATATATATATATCTTATTACACTCACCTATGACTCACAAGTTAGTTATATAAAGATAGAACGGCAACACATAAAGTGATTTATCAACAAGTTTTTTACATGAGAGTTAAATGGTGATCCATGAAGCCGAATTACCATACAAACCCAACGTATGTATAACACAAGTAAGATCATAAGATGGAGTTAGAATGTAACGATGAGTTTAATTACACTTGCATAAACGGCCTGAGAAATATAATCAATTTTTGAATAGAATACTTTCTACAGTTGTCCGATGTCCGATATGGCAAATGAATTTAATTTGCTGAGAAATAAAATAATACAATTCCATGATACAATATAATAATTACAATCTCAAGAAAACGAGATCACATTATTGAACCAGGTTGATTTATAAGCGAAAAATATCTTCTGGTATGGCTGCGTGGAACTCAATAAACAAAACTTGGTGATTCAATACTCGTGAACAATACATTCAACAAGTAAACTTAACAATATAGGCTAAAATATTTACAATACATGGTTAAAAAAAATGTTATATACAAGTGGGGAATTTTACTTTGAATATTTCTAAATTAAATTGCAAGCAAAGATAATCTAAGAAAAAAAGAAATTCACAAGAAATTCATAATGTGCTTAAGTACAAAAAGTAAGGTTGCATTATCTAGCTTTTATGATCAATTAAACAAATCAAGTTCAAGTTACAAGACTAAGAATTAAATGATTGTTGATATGAAAATTTCAAATACTAAACTAAACTAATTCAATTCAATTCAATTTCTATGATCTATACTATGTTACCATGACCTATGATGCACTGCGATTTTGAGCAAGGGGCCCTTTTAGACTCAAAACTGCTCAAAACGCATCGTTAGGTTACATGATATCAGGTCATATCGAGGAAGAAAGCTTTTATAATTGCATCAACATGTATTAAAAATGAAAACACAAAGGTCTTCCTCAACGCAGAGCTATTTCTTATCTGTCTACCCTAGCTCTTGATCCAAAACTTGATTTATACATCCCAATCTCCCGAGGAGAAGATAGAAAACAAATCCCCAGAACTATGGATCATTCAACAAATTATTAATTTTACAAAACCGGCCGCAACCCTAAATCTAGAAAAATTACGTCTATTCAGGCACATTTTTCTCCAAATTTGTTAAGAAATTCCAAAACCTGCCCATGGTTGGGAGTGAATGACCATATTTAGGAAGTGGGTTTCGAACGGTTTTTCTAGATTCCTCATGGATTGCTCAAACATGAAGCTCGAAATCAACCTCTTGAATTAATGACGGGAGTGCCGGATTGAGTGCCAGACGGTTGTTGAAATCTTGGAAATCAATTAAATTCCCAGAATAGTTTGAAGTTGTTTCTTGTTGGTTGACTAGATTCCTGGAATTGTAAATTGTTTGATTTATTCCTTCCTCCTCCAGTAAATTCATTCATCTTTTGTTATCTTCTCTTCATTAATCCTGCACATAAAAATTAATATTACAAATAGAAAAAAAAATAAGTAGAAGAACATTTACCAAGAAGTAAGATCACTAAAAGAAGTAACAAGAAATTTCCCACTCGCCAAGTAAATGTTTAAGTTTTCATCAAATCTCTCCAGGTTTCTCTTTCATTAAGTGGCAGCTAATAAAACATTGCTTCCACCTTCTTTTGTGAAAATTGAACTATTGCAACAATACGTTAGTGATATAACAATTATTCCCTTCCCATCTAATGTAATGTGATAATAATCCCAATAGAATAATGGCACAATGAATTGTGTGTTGGACTAATAAAATATATAATGATTTGATGCATTCATTAGTCTTTGGACAAAAAGCTTATTTGGAGTAGTACCAGAACAAGTGCTAGTGCCAGATTGAGTAGTGGAATGGGTACCAACACCTCAATCTCTTTGATCTTAATCCAAAATGTGGAAAATATCACCAGATGCAAGAAATTACCAAAAATATGTTATGAATTCATGTCATTCACTTTCTTTGCTTTTAAATAACATTTTAGAAGAAAAGATAAGCATTAGAAAGTGAACGTAATGATTTATGGTTAAATGTGATATCAAAATGGTGAAATATAGTGGGGAAAAGAAACAATTTGAAGGCCCATCACCTTACTTATTCATTATAATGATGATTCCCTTGTATCCTTGATGATAATGGTCATGATGATGATCTTGATGTGGTCATGAAGCCCTTGGACATGGTAGTATGTCTTTGATATCCTTGATGGTGACTTATGATGATAGACCCACATAGCCCTCAAAGAATCACTCTTGCTTGATGATGATGAAGTCATATGGTAATGAAACCCTTGTGCATGCCCTTCAAGCCCTTATAAGTGCTTGAAGAAACATTCAAAAAGTTATCAAGTCAATTTTTGATGTCTTGCACAAATTGAAGAAATGAAGGGTGAAGGACCATGTTATTGAAAAAAATACCCTCATAGGGAGATAGTCCTCGTTAATGCCTTTTTGTTGATATGTGGAGTGTCTCCCAACTCCTCACGGTTGAAGAGATTTTAATTTTTAAAATTGAGGTGGAATTTTTACGCCATCCAATGAGGTTGGCCTCCTAAAAGGGGGGTATTTAATTACTTTAAATAATCCTTGCAAGTCGGCTAGCCTATGAATGAATTCTCATGACTTGTATAAATTGCAAGTCTCTTCCCTCCAAATTAGGTATGCAACTAATTGAACATTGTTCTCTGAAATTTTCCAGTATCACGATACTGAGACAGTCGCAGGTGTTGTAGCACTGAATTATAAGCAATCACAGGGTGTGAGCCGAATATTTATTCGCTCACACAATTAATATTACCAGAAGACCTGGAATATTGGATACACCATTAATAGGACAAATAATTAATATAGAATGATAGAATAGATGATAATAATACAATGATGTCTTGGCCTTAAATATGGCTTGGACACTTGATATTGAGGAGACGCCTCCTTTCATAATAACATTAATTAACCTAACTGTTGATGTATATGTAACTTTGGAATGTATTTCATATATATATTTATTGTACTCCTATAGAGATGTATTATTCCTCTATACGGAAGTGTCGTCATTTGTATTGACAAGTGTCGCAAGTGTGTTAACTTGCCGATGGGTTATTAGACCACCTTGTAAGGGGTCAGCCCGGATTAATGTAACATGAGGTTATTGTGCTATGCTAGACAAGTCGTCCCCATAAGATTATTGGGTAGTCATGATAAGTATAAATAGAGATCTCCCGATCTCTATTTGGATCACTTCAGAACTCACACTTCCATCACTCGGAAAGTGGCACACATGTGAGGAGGATGATCAGCTACTAGGAGGAGTCTATCTCTGTGTACTTTGGTTGTATCATTTCTCTAGCTATCTCTAAGGAAGTTGTGGGGTTTTTCACCTTAGGGTTTTCCCCATGGAAACTCTATGTGTCTATTGTCTCTCATGCTTTTGCTTCTTGTGATAATTGACATGCTTGCTATGATTGATATGCATTGATATACTGTACATATTATTCTCTCAGTAAAGATCCTAGAGTATATCGAATTAATGCTCAAAATCTAACATGGTATCAAAGCTAACCTGAGAAGAAGACATTGTGCAGTTGCGGAAGCTAGGGGTTCTTGTTTTTGGGTTTCTCTCCACGGATTTTGGAAAAGTAAAATGATAGATTGACTCTCCTCAGCAAGGTGAATCTATCTGTCCAATCAGAATTCAATTCTGAGCTGTTTCAGTTTTGGCCCTAAAAATTAGGGTTTCCACAAAAATAGGAATTTCTGAAATCTGAAGACATAGCTGGATGCTCCTTGAAAAAATCGAAGCTTAGAGATTTGGATCGATATTTTTGGTTGGGCAAATCTCCAGGAAACTCAAACCCTAATTTAGGGTTCTCCTTAGTGAATCCAAAAAGACTAAAAGGCATTTCTGAAGGGTGAAACTTTGCAGATCTCAATTTTTGAATATACCAGGCTGATTAGTTCATCAAGGCACATCTTTCTATCCTTTCAGAAAGTTGAAACTCAAAGTTTGAAATGTTAGGGTTTCTCTGACAAACCCTAATCCGACACCAGATCCAATTTTCAGCAAATCAAGTGGTAAGACCTAAAATCTCTTCTATTTCCATTTGAAGTACTCTTTAAGATGTCTCACCACACCAAGCTTGAGGATAAGCTTGAAGGGGCTGATAACTTTCGTGCATGGAAGTATAGGATTGGGTTAATCCTCGAAGAAAATGAGTTGGACACTTATATAAGTGAAGAGGTCCCTGTCCTAGAGGGAGAAGAGGCTAAGGCTCTTCACAAGAGGAACTTGGTCAAGGAAAAGAGGATCATTGTTGATTCTATCAAAGATCATCTCATATCCCATGTGTCATCCCTAAAGACACCAAAGGAGATGTTTGATTCCTTGACCAAACTATTTGAAGGGAAGAACATAAATCGGAAGATGACCCTAAGGAATCAATTGAAGAATATCATGATCCAGAATGCAGAAACTATGCAGTCATATTTCTCAAGGGTCTCCCAGATAAAAGAACAACTTGAAGCTGTGGGTGAATATATAGAGAATGGAGAAGTGGTGATGACCACTCTTAATGGCCTTCCTAGGTCATGGGATTCCTTCATCCAATGAATTTGTGCTAGGAAGAAACTTATCACCTTCAATAGGGTATGGGAAGAATGCTCATAGGAAGAAGCTCAAATTGTAGCTCGAGAAGAGAAGATGGTAAATGAAGACCAACCTCTCACAGCTCACTCCAAAAGACATGGTGATAACCAAGCTCACCACCATGGCAAGAAAGAAAGACATCACCATCAGAATCAAAGATGTAGTACCAGACCTCGAAAGAACATGTCCTATGTCCGTTGCTATGCATGTGATGAGAAGGAACACTATTCCAGAGATTGTCCCAAGAATAAGAAAGAGGGTTCTCACAAGAAGAAGAACTTCAAAAGAAGACATCATGCTCATGCTGCAGAAGATGATGAACCTCCCAGGAAGAGGGCTAGAGAAGATAGTGAAGATTCTTCTAGTGATGAAGAATATGTTTTGATTTCTGCTCTCACTGGAACCATTACTCATGGAAGTAATGATTGGCTTATAGATAGTGGGGCTTCTAAACACATGACAGGATTCAAAGAATCCTTTGTGAATCTATCTGAACATGATTCACCCCACAAGGTGAAACTTGGGGATGACTACTAGTATCCAATAAAAGGGAGTGGTGTAGCCTCCTATAAACTAGAATCTGAAAAGTCTATGAAGATGAAAGATGTACTTTATGTTCCATGTCTCAAGAAGAATCTAATCTCCATATCTGCATTGGATGCAAAAGGCATGAGGGTTGCATTTATAGATGGCCAAGTCCTAATGTGGCCAAAGGGTAAGACTATAGATGATGCAGTTGTGATTGGAGAGCAAGAGGGAGGATTGTACAAACTAAAGGGCCAACTAGAACAAGCCATGGTCCATGACTCAGTAGAGCCAAGTGAACTTTGGCACAGAAGGCTTGCACACATGCATTACAGAGCACTACCAATTGCAAGCAAAGTAGTGGAGGTCTTCCTGAAATCCAGACAATGCATGAAGGCATTTGCAAAGGTTGTGCAAAAGGAAAGAACACAAAGAAGACATTTCCAGGCAGTGAAAGCAAGGCAAAAGGAATATTGGAAATCATCCACTCCGATGTATGCGGTCCGATGTCATCCAGTTCTTTGAGTGGGTATGTGTACTATATTTCTTTCATTGATGATTTCTCCAGGAAGACTTGGGTTTACTTCTTGAAGAACAAAGATGAAGTGTTTGATAAATTCAAGGAATTCAAAGCCTTTATAGACAATCAAACTGACATGAAGATTAAGATCTTCAGATCTGACAATGGTGGAGAATTTACTTCAGGAGACTTCAAGAAACTATGTAGTGATGCAGGGATTAAGAGGGAGTTGACTACTCCTTACAATCCACAACAGAATGGGGTTGCAGAAAGAAAGAATAGAACAATCATGGAAGTAGCAAGGTCAATGCTTCATGACCAAGATTTACCTATGCACTTATGGGCAGAAGCAGCTAGGACAGTTGTGTATGTATAGAACAGAACACCTCATAAGATACTTGACAAAAAAACACCTGAAGAAGTGTTCACTGGTAAGAAACTAGAAGTTAGCCATCTTAGAATATTTGGGTGTCCAGTATACACTCACATCCCAAAAGAAAAGTGGTCAAAGATGGATCCTTCGGGAAAGAGGGGCATATTCATGGGTTACAGTGAAAGCTCGAAGGCTTATAGAATCTACTTTCCAGGATTCAAGAAGATTGACATCAACAGAGATGTAACATTTGATGAAGGTTCAACTTACATCAAATCAAGAAAGACACCTGTTGAAGACAATGAAGAACCCAGAATATCCAGAACACAAGACACTACTGTGAATGAAGGAATTCCTGAAGAAGACCACGAAATGGAAGATCCACAAGAACCTGTAGATCCACCTCGTGAGAAGAAATCTCACAAGAGGAAACCAACATGGGCTAGAGAGCTCATCCAAGATGCATAAAGATATGGCATTCCAGAAGAGGAACACAGAGAAAGGAAGAGGACAAGATCACATACCAGTTTGCGTTATTGTTGTTGGGTTCATATGCTTTGTAAGCCGCCCGTAGTATTTGTTGATCCATAGTTTGTATTGGCCCATGGTTTTGACCCATAGTATGGGCGCCTAGATTTAGTATATAAGTGTGTGTTGAGGCCAATGAAGGCACCGTGAAGTTATTTGCATTGAGCTTTCTCAAAGGAGGTTTCCCCCTCGAAGTGGCCTGCGATCAATAAATGCGATTCTGAGAGCTATTATTTCTTCTATCTCGTGTATGGGTGCATATGCTTTGTAAGCCGCCCGTAGTATTTGTTGATCCATAGTTTGTATTGGCCCATGGTTTTGACCCATAGTATGGGCGCCTAGATTTAGTATATAAGTGTGTGTTGAGGCCAATGAAGGCACCGTGAAGTTATTTGCATTGAGCTTTCTCAAAGGAGGTTGCCCCCTCGAAGTGGCCTGCGATCAATAAATGCGATTCTGAGTGCTATTATTTCTTCTATCTCGTGTATTTTCGTTAATTAATTGTTGCAGGATCTTCACATATCCTTTGATGATTTGATGTGAGTGTGGACAAGGAGTGCATGTGCAGAATCTTGTTGATTTAACATGAGTAGAACCTTTCAAGTCTTGTATCCTAGAAGTCTTGGCATGATAGAATATTTATGAGGAGATTCTTGTAGTCTTGTGTATGAGAAATTGTTGATGACTTGGCATGAGTCTTGAGCAGAATTCCTTTCGATGAAAAGACTTATGATGGTTTTCAGATGAGAAGACCTCATTAGCATGCGATCATATTATGAGCAAACCCTTGATGAATAAGATCTTTGATGTTTGGACCTCTTGATATGAGTAACCATTTGATGCAATAGATCTTTGATTGAATTTTGATGACGGGGATATGAGCATGACTTGGCATAAGTATACCTTGAAGCCTTGTGTATGAGCGAAGTCTTTGACTTTTGATGACATAAGCAGTGACATAGAGCAGATTTCTTTTACAATGGTAACTTCTGAATTGAAGTAACGACCCTGATGACAGTGTTGATAATAGCCTTGATGAAAGTAACAAAGATAATAGGTTAAGGTTGGATGTGACTACCATTGATGTGACATTGATAGTACTTGATTTGACAAGCTTTTGATAGACATGACAGTGAGAAGATTGATGGTTGATTGACAACCCTGACATACCAATTTGATCTAATGGTAATGACAATGAAAAGATACATATGAGCAGAACTAGGACAAGCATCAGTTGATTGAGTTGGGATAGATGACAGAGTGGTTTCCGATTGACATCAAACTTGCAAGCCGAGTCTTGCAACATTGGGGATTGGATTCCTCAACTCTTTCTCTGTTGGAGTTGAAAAGACTAGGATGATCCCTATTGTAAGAGTTGGTGCTCTTTATTCATTTGGTGCTAAAGTAATTGCGAAGATTGTTGTCTTCCACCAAACAATATAAAATGATTACTACATATATCGTGTGTCCTTCTATTGATGTGTTATGGTTAATGTACACATTGTTATGTTTATGCATTTATGTTTAGTTGATGGCATGATGACATGATGATCTACTTGGTTGTATAACATAATGAACTGTGCTAAACATTGATTAGTCTTCCATAAGCCAAAAAGGAGGTTAAATTTCCAACACATTGATTCACCCTCCCCCCCTCTCAGTGTGACCATTGTGTCCAACAATTGGTTTCGGAGCAAGCATTCACCAGAAGCCTTACCAGCTTGAAGGGGATCAATGATACACAATGGATGAAAAATTAGAGCTTTCTGATAATGATGTGCCTCTCTTTGATGAGCTAGACTATTTTGGATGAAGAACCAAAATGAATGGGTACTTGAAGATATTTGGTGTTTGGCAGATTGTGATAAATCCAACTGCTCCCTCCAATAATAAATCCAAGTCAGATGCACAGAAAGACGCAAAGAAGAACAACACAATAGCCTTGAAATTCATCATGGACGGACTTCCAAGTTCTGTCAAAGAAAGTGTAGGGGATAACACTTGTGCCAAGGAATTATGGTTCAAGCTAGAAAGTGAATATCATAGAAAAGGACCAGACACAGAGAAATTCAAGTAGTTAATCGAAGTCAATCCCATTGAGGACGTGAAGCAAGAGGGAGTGCAAGAATCAGACACCAAGGAAGGTAAGGATTCTTGTGATTGTAGTAGACCTGAATGTGATGATGTTGAAAGTGTTATTGCAGAAGATGATAAAGAATATTTGTTGAAATCCAATGATGTATTAGCACATATTCTAATGGATATTGATCTCAAATACAATTTGAGGCTTAAAAAGAAATTTTTGGGGTCCTTCGAAAAGTACCAAAAGAAGACCATGGTATTGCTCAAGAAACGGAAACACAAGAACACATATTTACATGATCAACTAGAAGAGAAAGAAAATGAAATTGAAAGACTAAAGACTGAATTGATCATTCAAGCAGAAGAACAGAAAGGGATAAGTGTCAAGCTTAGCAAAAATCCAGAAGAGCTTGAAGAGACAAGAGCAGTAAATGTCAGCTTGAAGATTCAACTTGAGGAATGCAAAATGATAGAAGATGTCTTGAAGAATCAGTTGGATGAGAACGAAAATTCATGCCAAAAGCTTGAAATGGAGGTGGTTGAACTCAAAAAGAAAAGTGAAAAGTCTGATGCAGATGTCAAGTTCTAGAACAACTCAACTATTTTTGACGAGATCTTGGATTATCAAAGATCACCATTTGATAAATCTGGTCTTGGGTATAATAGAGAAGTTGAGAACTCTGAAGATGGCACATTGTTTCCTAAGATTCCTGAAGCAAGCCCCTCATTCTCCAAAAGAGAAAGTAAAGTTGCTCCTCAAGTAGATGCACAGAAGAAAGAGGACATTAGAAGATTGGGAAGATATCAAAAAGTTGGTTCCACTTCTCAAAGCAAATTCAAAAGAGAGACAACCCCAAGATGGTACCAAAAACCTAGGAATGAAAATGGTTTCAATGGTTACTGCTTTTCTTGTGCTGAATTTGGTCACAAAGCCCTAGATTATAGATATCATGCAAATAGAAGTGTTGGAAATCCCAACAACATAGTTATATGTTGGACATGCAATCGTATTGGTCATATTGCCGCATATTGCCGTACCATGAGATGTTACAGTTGTAGTGGGTTTGGCCACAAAGCCCAAGACTGTTGGAATACATGAGAAGTGCCTCCTACAGCTCAACAAAGAAATCAAATGAACCATGGAAGAAGAAAAACGTTGAAACGAAACAAGCTCAAGGAACAGGTGCTAAAGAACAAACATGGATCAAGAAAACTGAATAGGGACATCCTCAAATATGGATAAAGAAGACTAGAAAATTGCACATGGAGGAGATTGATCATTGCAGAGGAGATGGGTTCCATATGGAAGCACATTATGAAGTCCCTCAAATACCTTAGAGTACCTTGTGTTCATTGAGATTGGATGTTGGAATCAAAGGCAAGAAAGAATAGATCATGGCTACTCCAAGCATAAAAACATGTCCAAGGATCGTGGTTGCAATAGAAGACATATATGCATGATGATAAGGGGAGCAGTTAGAAGTGAATTCATTATGAGAGATATAGATTGTGGTCACCTTTTGCCATTGATGCCAAAGGGGGAGAGATGAAGATGAAAGGGGGAGCATGATCCTAGGGGGAACATGAGTTGTTGTCATCAATGACAAAGATGAAGATTGTTGATTGAGTTGTCATTGATGCCAACAAGGGAATTGCAGTGACCTATGAGTTGTCATTGATTCCACCAAGGCCCTTGCAGTGATTATGCTAGGTTTATAAATGTGGACAAGATCATGGACACTTGCACATGCTTGTGGTATCCTCTGTGGGGTACTTTGCACATGTTGGAGCCTTCCTCCCATACACAATTTTTATGATTGCATAGGTTTGCAGGATGATGGTACCCTCACTTGTGGTAGCACAGGGATTGGATCCCATTCAGAAATGACATGTGCTTTGAAGCACTTGGTGGTACAAATGACCCATTCTGTGGTTATTTGTTGAAGATGGTGTGGCTCATATGTGTGTGGATCCCTTGAAGTGTTGAGATGACCTTGATGCTCCTTGCTCATAGGAAATACTTATTGCTTGATGGATTGATGATATTGGTTGCACATAAGATGTAGCTCATTGGTGGAGCCCGTGTCCTTGGAGCATTTGATGACCAAAATGAAGAATCCCATTGGGCGCATGCTTCGTTCGTCAACCGCCACAATGGTGCAACCAACACCACGAGCATGCAGGTGCACAATGGCCCTCCCATTGCACTTGGTTGTAAAAGTTCTTGAAGCCAGACACATGGCACTTGAACCACTTGATGAACATGGTGTTGAAGCCCTTATGTCAAAAGAAATATATGCTAATATTTACAACATTAAATTATCGACCAACATCCGTAAACTTAGAAGTTCTGACACTATATGAATAAAGTCAAAGTAATCTAGCTTAATCAAATTTAACTTAACACCAACCAGTAAACACACCTCAATGTAAATACTAGAAATAAATTCGCTTGACAAAAAACAAATTAAAACAAATTTAACTAAGAAATTCAAGTGTAGAAATTCAAATCTAAGTACAAAAATTCAACTAAAAATAAAGAAAGCGTGAAGACTAAACTTATGAAAACAATCTATACTAAACTAACAAGTAAATATTCCTATACGTTACTCAAAGTCCATTACCCAGTAAACAACACAACTCAACAAAATACAAATTACATTAAAGATATAAAAAAATACAAAATGTATTACAAAATCCAATATGACAAATAAAATATTACAAAACATAAAGGACAAAATATAAAATATATTAAAAAAATATGACAAAGCATGTTACAAAATGAAATGTGACAAAGTAAAATAATTAATATATATATTTATATTATTACACTCACCTATGACTCACAAGTTAGTTATATAAAGATAGAACGGCAACACATAAAGTGATTTATCAACAAGTTTTTTACATGAGAGTTAAATGGTGATCCATGAAGCCGAATTACCATACAAACCCAACGTATGTATAACACAAGTATGATCATAAGATGGAGTTAGAATGTAACGATGAGTTTAATTACACTTGCATAAACGGCCTGAGAAATATAATCAATTTTTGAATAGAATACTTTCTACAGTTGTCCGATGTCCGATATGGCAAATGAATTTAATTTGCTGAGTAATAAAATAATACAATTCCACGATACAATATAATAATTACAATCTCAAGAAAACGAGATCACATTATTGAACCAGGTATGGCTGCGTGGAACTTAACAAACAAAACTTGGTGATTCAATACTCGTGAACAATACATTCAACCAGTAAACTTAACAATATAGGCTAAAATATTTACAATACATGGTTAAAAAAAATGTTATATACAAGTGGGGAATTGTACTCTCAACATTTCTAAATTAAATTGCAAGCAAAGATAATCTAAGAAAAAAAGAAATTCATAAGAAATTTATAATGTGCTTAAGTACAGAAAGTAAGGTTGCGTTATCTAGCTTTTATGATCAATTAAACAAATCAAGTTCAAGTTACATGACTAAGAATTAAATGATTGCTGATATGAAAATTTCAAATATTAAAGTAAACTAATTCAATTCAATTCAACTTCTATGATCTATACTATGTTACCATGACCTATCATGCACTGCGATTTTGAGCAAGGGGCCCTTCCAGACTCAAAACTTCTCAAAACACATCCTTAGGTTACACAATATCATGTCATACAGAGCAAGAAAGCTTTTATAATTGCATCAACATGTATTAAAAATGAAAACACAGAGGTCTTCCTCAACGCAGAGCTGTTTCTTATCTTTCTACCCTAGCTCTTGATCCAAAACTTGATTTATACATGCCAATCTCCCTAGGAGAAGATAGAAAACAAATCCCCAGAACTCTGGATCATTCAACAAATTATTAATTTTACAAAACCGGCAGCAACCCTAATTCTAGAAAAATTACGTCTATTCGGGCACGTTTTTCTCCAAATCTGTTAAGAAATTCCAAAACCTGCCCATGATTGGGAGTGAATGACCATATTTAGGAAGTGGGTTTCGAACGGTTTTTCTAGATTCCTCATGGATTGCTCAGACATGAAGCTCGAAATCAACCTCTTGAATTAATGACGAGGTGCCGGATTGAGTGCCAGATAGTTGTTGAAATCTCGGAAATCAATTAAATTCCCAGAATAGTTTGAACTTGTTTCTTGTTGGTTGACTAGATTCCTGGAATTGTAAATTGTTTGATTTATTCCTTCCTCCTCCAGTAAATTCATTCATCTTTTGTTATCTTCTCTTCATTAATCCCGCACATAAAAATTAATATTACAAATAGAAAAAAAATAAGTAGAAGAACATTTATCAAGAAGTAAGATCACTAAAAGAAGTAACAAGAAATTTCCCACTCGCCAGGTAAATGTTTAAGTTTTCATCAAATCTCTCCAAGTTTCTCTTTCATTAAGTGGCAGCTAATAAAACATTGCTTGCACCTTCTTTTGTGAAAATTGAACTATTCCAACAATACGTTAGTGATATAACAATTATTCCCTTCCCATCTAATGTAATGTGATAATAATCCCAATAGAATAATGGCACAATGAATTGTGTGTTGGACTAATAAAATATATAATGATTTGATGCATTCATTAGTCTTTGGACAAAAAGCTTATTTGGAGTAGTACCAGAACAAGTGCTAGTGCCAGATTGAGTAGTGGAATGGGTACCAACACCTCAATCTCTTTGATCTTAATCCAAAGTGTGGAAAATATCACCAGATGCAAGAAATTACCAAAAATATGTTATGAATTCATGTCATTCACTTTCTTTGATTTTAAATAACATTTTAGAAGAAAAGATAAGCATTAGAAAGTGAACGTAATGATTTATGGTTAAATGTGATATCAAAATGGTGAAATATAGTGGGGAAAAGAAACAATTTGAAGGCCCATCACCTTACTTGTTCATTATAATGATGATTCCCTTGTATCCTTGATGATAATGGTCATGATGATGATCTTGATGTGGTCATGAAGCCCTTGGACATGGTAGTATGTCTTTGATATCCTTGATGGTGACTTATGATGACAGACCCACATAGCCCTCAAAGAATCGCTCTTGCTTGATGATGATGAAGTCAGATGGTAATGAAACCCTTGTGTATGCCCTTCAAGCCCTTATAAGTGCTTGAAGAAACATTCAAAAAGTTATCAAGTCAATTTTTGATGTCTTGCACAAATTGAAGAAATGAAGGGTGAAGGACCATGTTATTGAAAAAAAGACCCTCATAGGGAGATAGTCCTCGTTAATGCCTTTTTGTTGATATGTGGAGTGTCTCCTAACTCCTCATGGTTGAAGAGATTTTAATTTTTAAAGTTGAGGTGGAATTTTTACGCCATCCAATGAGGTTGGCCTGCTAAAAGGAGGGTATTTAATTACTATAAATAATCCTTGCAAGTCGACTAGCCTATGAATGAATCCTCACAACTTGTATAAATTGCAAGTCTCTTCCCTCCAAATTAGGTATGCAAGTAATTGAACATTGTGCTCTGAAATTTTCCGGTATCACGCTACTGAGACAACCGCAGGTGTTGTAGCACTAAATTATAAGCAGTCACAGGGTGTGAGCCAAATATTTATTCGCTCACACAATTAATATTACCAGAAGACCTGGAATATTAGATACACCATTAATAGGAAAAATAATTCATATAGAATGATAGAATAGATGATAATAATACAATGATGTCTTGGCCTTAAATATGGCTTGGACATTTGATATTGAGGAGATGCATCCTTTCATAATAACATTAATTAACGTAACTGTTGATGTATATGTAACTTCGGAATGTATTTCATATATATATTTATTGTACTCCTATAGAGATTTATTATTCCTCTATACGGAAGTGTCGTCATTTGTATTGACAAGTGTCGCAAGTGTGTTAACTTGCCGATGGGTTATTAGACCACCTTGTAAGGGGTCGAACCGCATGAATGTAACATGAGGTTATTGTGCTATGCTAGATAAGTCCGCCCCATAAGATTATTGGGTAGTTAGGACAAGTATAAATAGAGATCTCCCGATCTCTATTTGGATCACTTTAGAACTCACACTTCCATCACTCGGAAAGTGGTGCACATGTGAGGAGGAGGATCAACTACTAGGAGGAGTCTACCTCTATGTACTTTGGTTGTATCATTGCTCTATCTATCTCTAAGGAAGTTGTGGGGTTTTTCACCTTAGGGTTTCCCCATGGAAACTCTGTGTGTCTATTGTCTCTCATGCTTTTGCTTCTTGTGATAATTGACATGCTTGCTATGATTGATATGCATTGATATACTGTACATATTATTCTCTCAGTAAAGATCCTAGGGTATATTGAATTAATTCTCAAAATCTAACATGGTATCAGAGCTAACCTGAGAAGAAGACACTGTGCAGTTGCAGAAGCTAGGGCTTCTTGTTTTTGGGTTTCTCTCCATGGATTTTGGAAAAGTAAAATGATAGATTGACTCTCCTCAGTAAGGTGAATCTATCTATCCAATTAGAATTCAATTCTGAGCTGTTTCAGTTTTGGCCCTAAAAATTAGGGTTTCCACAAAAATAGGAATTTATGAAATCTTAAGACATAGCTGGAAGCTCCTTGAAAAAATCGAAGCTTAGAGATTTGGATCGAGATTTTTGGCTGGGTAAATCTTTGGGAAACTCAAACCCTAAGTCAGGGTTCTCCTCAGTGAATCCAGAAAGACTAAAAGGCATTTCTGAAGGGTGAAATTTTGCAGATCTCAATTTCTGAATATACCAGGCTAATCAGTTCATCAAGGAGCATCTTTCTATCCTTTCAAAAAGTTGAAACTCAAAGTTTGAAATTTTAGGGTTTCTCTGACAAACCCTAATCCGGCACCAGATCCATTTTTCAACAAATCAAGTGGTAAGACCTAAAATCTCTTCTATTTCCATTTGAAGTACTCTTTAAGATGTCTCACCACACCAAGCTTTAGGATAAGCTTGAAGGGGCTGATAATTTTCGTGCATGGAAGAATAGGATTGGGTTAATCCTCGAAGAAAATGAGTTGGACACTTATATAAGTGAAGAGGTCCCTCTCCCAAAGGGAGAAGAGGCTAAGGCTCTTCCCAAGAGGAACTTGGTCAAGGAAAAGAGTATCATTGCTGATTCTATCAAAGATCATCTCATACTCCACGTGTCATCCCTAAAGACACCAAAGGAGATGTTTGATTCCTTGACCAAACTATTTGAAGGGGAGAACATAAATCGAAAGATGACCCTGAGGAATCAATTGAAGAATATCAAGATCCAGAATGCAGAAACTATGCAGTCATATTTCTCAAGGGTCTCCCAGATAAAAGAACAACTTGAAGCTGTGGGTGAAGATATAGAGAATGGAGAAGTGGTGATGACCACTCTTAATGGCCTTCCTAGGTCATGGGATTCCTTCATCCAAGGAATTTGTGCTAGGAAGAAACTTATCACCTTCAATAGGCTGTGGGAAGAATGCTCACAGGAAGAAGCTCGAATTGTAGCTTGAGAAGAGAAGATGGTAAATGAAGAGCAAACTCTCACAGCTCACTCCAAAAGACATGGTGATAAGAAAGCTCACCACCATGGCAAGAAAGAAAGACATCACCATCAGAATCAAAGAGGTAGTCCCAGACCTCGAAGGAACATGTCCTATGTCAGTTGCTATACATGTGATGAGAAGGGACACTATTCCAGAGATTGTCCCAATAATAAGAAAGAGGGTTCTCACAAGAAGAAGAACTTCAAAATAAGACATCATGCTCATGCTGCAGAAGATGATGAACCTCCCAGGAAGAGGGCTAGAGAAGATAGTGAAGATAGAGAAAGATGTACTTTATGTTCCAGGTCTCAAGAAGAATCTACTCTCCATATCTGCATTGGACGCAAAAGGCATGAGGGTTGCATTTATAGATGGCCAAGTCCTAATGTGGCCAAAGGGTAAGACTATAGATGATGCAGTTGTTGTTAGAAAAACAGGATCGCAGAGCAATAACAATAAACAGAAATGCAAATATAATCACACATACACATTACAAGAGAGACACAGATATATCGTGGTTCACCCAACTTGGGCTACGTCCACACTGAATTTGCCAGTCCTTATTATTATTACCGTCCAGCAAGATGAAGGGATACAACCTGCAGCACAACCGCTGCACTTCCTCTTCTCTGTTTCACAGTCTCTCTCCAGATCTCAAAGATCTTTACAATGCATAAAACCTAATACCTCAACCCTAGCCGTATTACAATGTCCTTCTTTTATAAGGGAAATACAATGGGAAAATACCACGGGATACCAAAAACCATGGGCCCGCAAAACAGCTGGCGAAAACAGCCCCAAAAATTTCCTTCGGGGGCGTTGCCCCCGAACCCCCATTTCTCGGGGGCGCTGCCCCTGAACCCCCGCCGGGGGACCGCTGGCCCCCGGAACCGCCAGCCAGGGGGGATGGTCCCCCCTGGAACCCCGTGGGGGGGCGATGCCCCCCCACACCCCCCCGCTGGGGTGAGTGTACAGTCCACCTACATATCATATAGAACTGGGGTACAAACACGGCTGATACAATATCATTTATGAGACTAGAAGATCTGGCTCCACAACCAACAGTTGTGATTGGAGAGCAAGAGGGAGGATTGTACAAACTAAAGGGCCAACTCAAACAAGCCATGGTCCATGACTCAGTAGAGCCAAGTGAACTTTGGCATAGAATACTTGCACACATGCATTACAGAGCACTACCAATTGCAAGCAAAGTAGTGGAGGTCTTCCTGAAATCCAAACAATGCATGAAGGCAGTTGAAAAGGTTGTGAAAAAGGAAAAAACACAAAGAAGACATTTCCAGGTAGTGAAAGCAAGACAAAAGGAATCTTGGAAATCATCCACTCTGATGTATGCGGTCCGATGTCATCCAGTTCTCTAAGTGGGTATGTGTACTATGTTTCTTTCATTGATGATTTCTCCAGGAAGACTTGGGTTTACTTCTTGAAGAACAAAGATGAAGTGTTTGATAAATTCAAGGAATTCAAAGCCTTGATAGAGAATCAAACTGACATGAAGATTAAGATCTTCAGATCTGACAATGGTGGAGAATTTACTTCAGGAGACTTCAAGAAACTATGTAGTGATGCAGGGATTAAGAGGGAGTTGACTACTCCTTACAATCCACAATAGAATGGGGTTGCAAAAAGAAAGAATAGAACAATCATGGAAGTAGCAAGGGCAATGTTTCATGACCAAGATTTACCTATGCACTTATGGGCAAAAGCAGCCAGGACAACTGTGTATGTATAGAACAGAACACCTCATAAGATACTTGACAACAAAACACCAGAAGAAGTGTTCACTGGTAAGAAACCAGAAGTTAACCATCTCAGAATATTTGGTTGTCCAGTATACACTCACATCCCAAAAGAAAAGTGGTCAAAGCTGGATCCTTCGGGAAAGAAGGGCATATTCGTGGGTTATAGTGAAAGCTCGAAGGCTTATAGAATCTACTTTCCAGGAATCAAGAAGATTGACATCAACAGAGATGTAACATTTGATGAAGGTTTAGCTTACATCAAATCAAGAAAGACACCTGTTGAAGACAATGAAGAATCCAGAATATCCAGAACACAAGACACCATTATGAATGAAGCAATTCCTAAAGAAGACCATGAAATGGAAGATCCACAAGAACCTGTAGATCCACCTTGTGAGAAGAACTCTCACAAGAGGAAACCAACATGGGCTAGAGAGCTCATCCAAGATGCATAAAGATATGGCATTCCAGAAGAGGAACACAGAGAAAGGAAGAGGACAAGATCACATACCAGTTATGTTGCTTTGCTCTGTGACATTATGGATGAAGAACCTTCTAGTTATGATGAAGCAGTGGAAAAGAAAGAATGGAAGGATGCCATGGTCGAAGAGTATTAGTCGAACATGAAGAATGATGTTTGGGATGTGGTCCCAAGACCAGATAGGAAGTCTGTGGTGACTTCCAAATGGATCTATAAGATCAAGCATGCTGCAGATGGCAGCATAGAGAAATACAAAGCTAGGTTTGTAGCTCATGGCTTCTCCCATAAAGAAGGAATTGATTATGAAGAGACTTTTTCTCCTGTGGCCAGATACACTTCCATTAGATCAGTACTTGCTCTGGTTGCAGTGACAAAATGGAAGGTACACCAGATGGATGTCAAGACTTCTTTCTTGAATGGTGTACTTGAAGAGGAAGTGTATGTGGAGCAACCACTCGGGTTTGAGATACATGATAGAGGAACTCATGTGTGCAAACTAAAGAAATCCCTGTATGGTTTGAAACAGGCACCCAGGACCTGGTATGGCAGGATAGATGGCTTCCTATCTAGTTTGGGCTTTACCAAGAGTAAAGCGGATTCCAACCTTTACTACAAGGTTGAGGAAGGCAATCCTGTGATTCTACTATTGTATGTGGATGACCTGTTTGTAATAGGTTAGGATAGACTGATTGCCGATACGAGGAGGAAACTTGTTGCCAAGTTTGAGATGAAGGACTTGGGTATGATGCACTACTTTCTTGGTATGGAGGTGTGGCAGAGTGCAGATGGAATCTTCCTTGAACAAGGGAAGTATGCAATAGAGATCCTGAAGAGGTTCGGGATGATGGACTGCAAGCCCATGGCCACACCTATGGCATCGAACCTGAAGCTTCTGTGTGATGCTTCATCTGAGCCGGTTGATGCTACGATGTATCGTCAGATGATTAGGTCCTTGATGTACCTGACGAATACGAGACCATACATTTGTTTTGCGGTGAACACCTTGAGCCAGTATCTGATAGATCCGAGACATGTTCACCTGATAGCTGCAAAGCATGTTCTGAGGTACCTGAAGGGTACAGTTGATTATGGGCTCAAGTATGATGTGAATCAGAAGTTTAACCTGGAGGGTTATGTTGATTCGGATTGGGCAGGTAGTGCCATTGATTGGAAGAGCACTTCGGGGTGCTGCTTCAGTATGGGATCCGGTATGATCTCTTGGTTTAGCAGGAAGCAGTCCTGTGTGGCACTGAGTACAGCTGAAGCAGAGCATGTCCCAGCTTGTTCGGCTAGTTGTGAGGCAGTATGGCTTAGGAAGATACTGTTTGATTTGTTTGATCTCGAGTTGAGTGCTACTTGTATCTACTGTGACAACCAGAGTTGTATGAAGTTGTAAGAGAACCCAGTGTTCCATGACAAGTTGAAGCACATTGAGATCAAGTTCCACTATATTAGGGATATGGTGCAGAGAGGAGTAGTGAAGCTCCTGTATGTTGCGACGGACAAGCAGATAGCCGATGTGTTGACCAAGCCATTGGCCAGAGTGAAGTTTGAATACTTCAGAGGGAGACTTGGTGTACTTCAGATCGAGATGCCTTCCAAGGGGAAGTTATGAAGTCCGGAGACACAGATGCACATGGGCCATTCTCGCATAGTGGTAGGAAAGTCCTCCTATGTTGATAGATGTAAGGGCCGAGCCATTCTTACATGGTGGTAGGAAAGTCCTCCCATGGTAGGATGTAAGGGCTGGAGCCATTCTTACATGGTGGTAGGAAAGTCATCCCATGGTAGGATGTAAGGGCTAGATCCATTCTCACATGGTGGTAGGAAAGTCCTCCCATGGTGAAGATGTAAGGGCTGGGGCCAATTTGGAATGGTGGTAGGAACGTCCTCCCATGGCCATTGACATAAGTGCCGGGGCCATTTCGGCATGGTGGTAGGAAAGTCCTCCCATGGCCATTGATGTAAGTGTTGTGTCTCACATGCTGGTAGGAAAGACCTCGCATGTTGGTAGACTGGGTCTCATATGGTGGTAGGAAAGTCCTCCCATACTGGAGACTGTGTGATGTGCATCTGGGTTGTGCTACATGGACTATGTGGTGATATGAAGACGATGATGTGACAGTTGGGTACACACATTTTGCAGAGTCATATAATTAGTCCCGAGATGCTCTTGCAGGTTTTGCAGAGGCAGTGTAATCACTCCTGAGAGATCTTGCAGGTTTTGCAGAGGCAGTGTAATCAGTCCTGAGGTGTACCTACTTGATGGCTTGCTCGTAGAGATGATGATGATCAGGATGATCATGTGATGATATACATCAGGTGGATGTATGGTGAGTATCAAGTTGATACTCTGTGGTCGTGGACAGGTTGTGCAATGGCATGTAAAAGATCCTAGGAGATTCGATAGGTTGAGCTGTGTGCTCATAAAAGGCCTGGGATGCTCTTGTGAGGTTTTGTCGATGCACGTAATGAGTCCCAAGGTTTCCACTGTATGACCAGTGATGATGAAGACCTACATGGAGGATAGGCCTACATCTAGCATGAAAAAGGGCTAGCTTTGTAGAACTTCCTATGATGAGTAGATTCTGAGATTGAGCGAGATAGCAGCAGCAGTGACGATGACGATGATTCGAGGACGATGCATCGATGACGATGATCTAGAGAAGAAGACTTGTGCTAGTAGATCTGTGTCGAGAAATACCTTCCTAGTTAAGAGGGAGTGTTGATGTATATGTAACTTCGGAATGTATTTCGTATATATATTTATTGTACTCCTATAGAGATGTATTATTCCTCTATACGGAAGTGTCGTCATTTGTATTGACAAGTGTTGCAAGTGTGTTAACTTGCCGATGGGTTATTAGACCACCTTGTAAGGGGTCGGCCCGGATTAATGTAACGTGAGGTTATTGTGCTAAGCTAGACAAGTCAGCCCCATAATATTATTGGGCAGTCAGGAAAAGTATAAATAGAGATCTCCCGATCTCTATTTGGATCACTTCAGAACTCACACTTCCATCACTCGGAAAGTGGCGCACATGTGAGGAGGAGGATCAACTGCTAGGAGGAGTCTATCTATGTGTACTTTAGTTGTATCATTGCTCTATCTATCTCTGAGGAAGTTGTGGGGTTTTTCACCTTAGGGTTTTCCCCATGGAAACTCTGTGTGTCTATTGCCTCTCATGCTTTTGCTTCTTGTGATGATTGACATGCTTGCTATGATTGATATGCATTGATATACTGCACATATTATTCTCTCCATAAAGATCCTAGAGTATATTGAATTAATGCTCAAAATCTAACACTAACTATTAATTATCTAATTATTATCTTATTTATGTTCGTTACATTGCCACTCTCTTAGAAAGGCTTTGTCCTCAAAGCCTTGTAAAGTTGTCGCATCGTTCTTTGCGATGTTGTGGTTGACGAAACATGTCGATACGAATTGATAAGTGTAGAGGATAACTTCCGATATGTGGATGGGTCAATCCATCCCAAATTGATTTGTTGCTGATTGTTGGGATTCACTACTGATCTATCGTCATGAGCTTTGATCACATTAGTACCATTATATTTCGACATTTCCCACTTTTTAGAATATCGGTTTTTATGGTTGGGGTGTCGATAGGGAATTTTCACAATGTCATTTTCTTTTACGAGTATTGTATTTTGAGCATTTATCCAAGCTGGAAGTTGTATTTTTGTCTCTTGAGGTTTTAAGGTTTCATTCTGTATCTTTTCCAACTTGTTGTCTAACTGCATGTTATTATTTTGAAACTTCTTAATCAATTCTACTTGCGATTTTCTGTCATCTTCAGACTTCTTAAGTTGTTCCTTAAGATCTTCGTTATGACTTCCGATGCAACGATTTTCTTCCTGTTTGTCTAGAAGTTTTTCTTCAATGTATTCTGTAGATTGTTCTGTCTTCCGACTATTTTTCAACTTCTTAATTTTTGTGACTAGTGTCTTGTTATGATTTCTTAATCTGAAAATTTATTCGGAATTGTTGGATAGTGCTTGATTACTCTTTGCGATCTCCAACTTGTGTGTCTTTTTAGATTCGTCATTTTGTTGTTGAATAACTTTTATCTGTTGTCGATACTGGTCGACCACTGATTCTTGATCATCCAATTTCTATCATATATGCGTCAGTTCTTCATCCTTGTCGTTAATGATTTTGTTCAAGTGTATTATTTCTGCTTTGTAATCGTTTATTTATTTCTTTATATCTTGATTTTTTAATCTTTGATTGAAATCACTTTCATCTTTTAATTCCTAAATTTGAGCAGACAATTTTGCTATATGATTTTTTTGGTCGAAATTTTTTTGTTCCTTGAACTCTTTTTGAATCTCATGTATTTTAATCATTACCTCTGATTTTGTATTCATGTCGCGTAAATCTTCATTTTCTTTTCAATAGCGCTTTAACTTGGCTTCTAATTTCTCTATTTGTAGTCGCAAACCGGCTTCCATGGTCTTTGATTTCTTCGATGATAGATGGTATTTCTTTGACTTCTTCGGCGATAGATAGTCTTCAACTTTTTCGAAGGTAGAGGGTCTTTGACTTCTTTGATTAGTTTTCCTTCTTCAATGATGGATAGTCTTCACTAGATCTTTACTTTTTTTCTTTTCTTTTTTTTGCCTTCTTCGATTTGACCTTTTTGGCAATAAATTGTCTTCCTTTGACTCCTTCTTGTCTTCTTCTTATTAGGTTAAGTAACCTTTTCCTTTCCCAAAAATAGCTATTATTTCAATAAAATAATAATAATTATTAGTTAATTAATTAATAATAATAATATTATTAATGTTTATATAAACTATATATATAGTTTTTTTTTTCAAAAATTAAAATATTTAAACAAATATAATAATATTATTATAATGTGTAATATATATATATTTTTTTAAGTTTAGGGTTTCGATGGAAGGGAGGGGCAAGGATGGCAGTAGAGGAGAAGGCGGAAGTTGCAGGTTGGAGTGTAGGGAATTGCAGGACGAGAGGAGGGAGGGAGGTCGAGATGACGCACAGGGAGGAGGCATAGGGGGGAGTGCGTGAGCGAGAACAGGACGCGGTCGGGAGGAGGGAGAGGGTGCCGAAGATGGAGGGAATGGCGTGTATGTTGGGTGGAGGAGTGAAGCAAGAAGGGGAAGTAAGGGAGGAGAGTGGAGATGGCTGTAGATGGAAGGAAGGCGTTGGATGGAGAGTGGAGGGAAGGGAATGCGAACAAGGTGGAGAGGTGGGCATTGGATGGGCGTGCAATGGATGCACTTGGAAGGGAGGGACACAAAGATGGGAGATCGAGGGGGCGCACGGGTGTGAGGTATGCAGGGGAGAAGGAAGTTGAATGTGGAGCGCATCTGGTGGGTGTGCAGGTGGAGCTGGGGTAGAGGAGAGGGAGCGGAGGACGCGTGACGTAGGGCTGGATGCAGGAGGTGGTGGGAGGGAAAGGTTGCGCGGGGGCTGCGCGTGGAGGGGAGGGAGATGCGGGCTAGTGAGAAGGGGAAGGAGGGGGCAGGAGGAACGCAGAGAAAGAGGGAGGGAGACATAGGGAGAGAGCCCATGAGGCTGGGAAAAATCAACGCAGAGAGCTAGGCGCGCATGAGTGTGTTGGGTGGTCAGTGGTGTGCTAGGAGGTGCGAGCAGGAGGGAGGGAGCGTGGAACATAAGTGGATGGTGGTGGGACGGTGGAGGAAGAGGAGAAGTGCACATAGGAGAGTGTTAACACCCAAAAAGTGCTCACTACCTCATCTACCCCATTACATGATTCATTTGTCCATATTTCCTACCATATTTGCCTCCAAAAGGCCACAAAACCATTAAAAAAGCCTCCAAAAGGCCAAAAAAACCCCTTTTGCCCCCAAAATAATCCAAAATTCCTCCAAAATAGCAAAAACCCTCTAAAAAGGGAATAAAAAAAATACAAAAAAGAGGAAAAAGAGGGAAAAAGGAAGAAAAAACCTTATACAGCTGACCTAAACCATATGATTCCCAAAACCATGGGCCAACACTCCACCACTAAAAACCTATAAATAGGTGATGGAGGCCCCTCATTTCATATCCACAGTCAAACACACTCTTACTCTTCCAAAATCACTCCTGAAACCCTAGTTCGCCCTTGAGCTAATTTCACACTTGAGTGCCCCTTTGGCCCATTTCCAAATCCCTTTGGAGAAAGAGAAAGGAGCAAAACTGGAAACTTGGAAGCAACCCTCTTGGACTGCTGCAAAGGCTTCACCAACCTTCACATTGGAGGTATAATCAATACAAAAACCATTTTTATTATCTTGTCTTTTCTGTTTTATGCATATGTTTAGAATAATTACCATTTTACTGTATTGTCTTTCATTTACTGTTTTTCTGAACTGCTACTAAGGAGTCCCCTCTCCTTAGTAGGTTCTCATTTGCACAAGCTAGGGTGAAAACCCTAGCTACAGTTTTGGCGACTCCCCTTGTGTTGCTTTGAATTTCTGGTTATAGTTTTAAAGTTTTAAACTTTTTAATTTTCTGCAATATTTTTCTGTTTTTTCCTTTCGGCTGTCCCTTTTGGCTACTGTAAACTGCGTCTTTTGCCCCCCGCAGTTGTGTTCTGACCGCGTCTTTCAGGCATTTACCTGCGATCCAACCGCGGCTCTCAGATTGTTTCCGGCGACCTACTGACAGTTTCCAGTCTGTTACCTGCGATCTGACCACGGCTATCAGCTTGTTTCGCGTGATCCGACTGCGGCTGTTAACCCATTTTTCCACGGCCTGCTTGCGGCTTTCAGCCATTTTCCTGCAACCCGCCTACCTCTTTCGACCTTTTTCCTGCGTCCCGCTTGTGGCTTTCAGCCATTTTCTTGCAACCCACCTGCGTCCTTCGGCCTTTTTCCTGCGTCCCGCTTGCGGCTTTCAGCCATTTTTCTGCAACTCACCTACGACTTTTGACCTTTTTCCCACGGTTCGCCTGCGTCTTTCGGCCAAAATCATGCAACCCATCCACGACTGTTGCTCTATTTCCTGCGGTCCGACCGCTCAGATATGCCACAGACCTGCGCTCTGTTTTCTGCACTTTTTTCACTGTTTTGAACCCAGCACTTTGCTGCAATATATTCTGCACCTGCACAGCCATCTGTCCTTTCTGTAGCCATACTTCCCTACATCCTTTTTTCTGCAGTATTATTTCTGTTCCATTTACAGAATATTTTTTTAAAAAAAATTTAGCATTTTAATTGAAAAGAGAAAATTTTGCATTTCAAAGTTTAAATTCTGTATTGTTATTTTTAGTTAGAAAGTTGCCCACCTCGTGGAACTTTTACTTGGGTTCATCATCTCACATGCACACACTCTGTCACCTAATTCAAGTGATCCCTAAAAATACTACTTAACACAACCAACATTCTAACCCCACTTGGGGAACACATAAGAATTTTTGTAGTTAGGTAGGATCGGGGGGATATGCATCCAAATAACACCCCTCGGTTGCTTACACTTGAGACATAGATGTTGTCCATTAGGGAACCAAAATCCCCTAGTATTTTTTGACACGATTTAAAACCAATTTATCGGGAAGACCTCTCCCCTAGGAGGGTTGAAGTCACCAGACTGGTTCCGAAAGCTTGAGTGGAATACCGCAATCCATTCAGTAACCGAAGGATACCTTTCGTAGTTCTCGGTGTATCACCCATATGGGGATACAACAACGATAGAACGAAACGACAGATTCACCCAACCGAACTTGTCATGAATGAGGTATCTTAGTTGCTTTTCTTCTAGGATTGACTACCCGGTGTCCCTCATGGTAGGGGGATATCTTTAGCCACTTGGCTCTACTATCCATATTGTTTGACTTGGATTTCATCACCTTGCAGAGGATATGTCTAGTTGAGTCAGAATACTATTTAGCTAGGTGTTTGCATGCTCCCTTATCTCCTTTTGGTCTAGCGAGTCCACTATTTTTATTTTTTAGGAAACCTGCTGCTTGTTGGTATTCTGATCATTTCTGTTGATACTCCACTTATTGTAGCACAACTGTTATAGTAAATGTTTTGAGTTGGTTGTTGGCCTGAGTGCCATATTTTTTGAGCTCTCCTTCTGCACACTCGATTGCATTAGGATTTTTTGAGCTGTTTTTCACTCAACACAACCCCCAGATACTTGACACCATCTATCACCATTGAGTCCCCGAGACATTCTTGGCACCTCTGGGGTGAGCCCCCACAGCACGGTTCACTTGACATCACCCATCATAGACATAGATCTTCATCACTTGATACCACTCATCATAGATCTCGAGCCTTGTCACTTGACTCCACTCATCAATGGCATAGAACTCCGTCACCCGATCTTGACGCCCCTTATTTTACCTCTGATTCTGAGGCAGAGTCCAAGAACCCCACTTACACTGCACCAACCAACCCCATGGCTGGCGTGACTTCCACCCCTTTCTTTGTAGGGATCATCAGTGGAGAATTCACCACCACACCAGCTACCACACCTGCTTTGGGTATGCCCTCAATGGGGCCCACATCTACCATTCCAATCACTGCACCCATTCTAGTAGCTGGCATACCTATCCCCACTCCATCAGTGACTCACACTACCCTTGGCGGTGCAAGACCGTCCCATACCACTTTTGCCCCTCCACTTGGGGGCATTGGCCCCAACATGGTCACAACCGCTAGTATGTCACATCTTTCTACTAGTTTTCCATTCATGGCTAGTCTTAACCTTCCTGACCTAGCTAGACTGACTAACGATCCCATCAGACACGACCCTGCGTGGCCTCACATTCCCACCAAGCTCCCCTCTGACATCCCTAAGTTTGAGGGAAAGGCAGGTGAGGACCCCCAAAACCATATTATGTCCTTCCATCTATGGTGTTCCTCTAACTCCATAGTGGATGACTCTGTCCACCTCCGTCTGTTACAGCACACCCTCACTGGCTCTGTAGCTAAGTGGTACATCGAGCATCCCCATGGGACCCATGCCACCTTTACTTCCCTTACCTCAAATTTCCTGCAGTTCTTTCAGTTACCTGTCCGCTATGACGCGGGAGTTGAGATCCTACTGTCTTGCAGACAGAACACGGCTACCCACATCACTGACCACATTCATGAGTGGCGTCAATGTCGCAGCCTCTGCAAAATCAAGTTAGACAACCGTATCTTCTTAGATTGGTTTCTAAAATCCCTCCTTCCTATCATTGGTAAGGATGTGGCATCCGAACGACCCCAGTTCAAAGAAGAGGGCATCCTCAAAGCCCAGCAATTTGACCTTATTTATGCCCAGTCAGGTTATCTGTATTCCATCATACCTGACACCCCTCGCGGCGATTCCTCCTGACATGATGTGCTGGGGGCATCCCATGCCGCAGATGGCATCATTGGCCAGATTGCCTCGCATCCCCAACCCTTTTCCATAGCACGTCCTAGCCATAGCCCCGACCTTTTGCAAGCTACATCTCAGTCCGGAGAAACCAATTCGTATGCTCCCATGGCACATCACCACCATTACCACAGACCCTTATGTCCACCTCAGTGCTTTGGTCATGCATCCCTCGTTTACGCCCCCCCGGTCGCACCTTAGCCATACTACCACCCACAGGCTGCACCAGCTCCTGTGTCCTCTCAAACCCAACCTACTTATTATCCACCAAAGGAAGCCCCTGCGGAAAACCCACAACCTGTTTTGCAGACGTATCAGCAACCCCCACAAGATTCAGCACCTGTGCAGCCTCCACCTACTTATTATCCACCGCAGCCTACTCCCGCACCTGCACAACCCCAAAACCCACCTGCTGCCCAAGGGCAAGTGTACGCCCAACAGAATCCGCAGCAGAACCAAAATAACCAGCGTCGACAGGGCCAGCAAAACCGTGGCAAAGGCCGTAACCGTGGGAACAACCCCCCTCTAGACCAAGCCGGTTAACCTCCCAATCCCCCAAACAACAATAACGCGACACCTGCCAACCGAAACCTTGATCAACCGCCCAAGAAGGACAAAAATCCTAATTTGCGAAAAAATCATCCTTGTTCTATTTGCGGGGTCTATGGCCACTACACACATGCTTTCCCACATTTGGAGCGATCTCGAAAACTCTGGACTGATGATTCCCATCGCCAAGGGAACGCGGCTCCTCAGGCGCCACCCAACCCCCCATTACCTCAGCATCAACCTTTGGTGCTTCAAAACCCCTTACCAACCCAAGGCGTAGTGAACACTCAGCCGTTGGCTCCCCCTCAAGGCAACGCGTCACCACAACAACAGATCACTTATGCCGCTCCTGATCAACCCATGTTAGACTCAGGTACCCACCACTTGTTAATGATGTCATCTGCCGATGTCAAACTCCAAACCCATCGGAACCAATATGGCTCCACCCCTGAAGCCTCTCCCGTCGACAAAAACACTAACGCTCATCCCACTGATCAGACGTTACGTATACCTCCGGCTCCACTAGATGGCACCTCCAAAGCACCTCGCTTCCCACTTCGTCGCATCAACAATAATCCCAATGCTCGTGCTGCGTCAAATTACAACATTGTAGATGACTTAGCCCAGTCTCCCGCAGGCATGTCTGCGTTGGAAGTCTTAAAAAACTGTCCTTCACAGCGCAAGACTTTGCTCTCCGCCATTGGTGCTATTGACCCAAATGATTCACGACTGATGGCCTTCGATTTGGACTAGTCCGAACTACGCCTGCCTTCCACTTTAGCGTTCCAAGTTTCTGTTTCCGTTAAGAATCTTGTCATCCATCGGTGCATTATCGATGAAGGTGCCTCTACATGCATTATGTCCACGTTCGTTTGGCAGAAGTTGGGATCCCCTACTCTCCAGCAGTCCACCACTACGTTGCGAGCCTACGACGACCGTTCGGATCAACCCCAAGGTCTCTTAGCTAATGTCCCCGTCCAGTTGGCTGGAAAAATAGTGCTCATTGACATAGAGGTCATCAATGCCCAACTTGATTATAAACTCTTACTTGGCCACAGCTACATGTATGCCATGCGGGCAGTTGCCTCATCCATTTTTCATACCATGATGTTCCCCCATGACGGATGCATGGTCAAGGTCGATAAACTCACCTATTACGATCCTAATGCCCTCGCTGCGCCTGAAAATGTTCTCCCCATGGTTGAACAACCTGTTTGTGGTGCAACTACCTCATTTGTTTCCTCCGTGGGACCCAGATTTTACTCAAATACGCCGATGACCTCAACATTCCAATCCATTCCACCCCCATCACCCGCGACCGAAGTATCTGACCTATGTACCCTTTCCCACAATACACAAACACCCAACAATCAACTTCCCTTGTTGCCCAAACCACCATTGGTACCTAGTCACATTGGTGTTACACCCATCCACACAATCCCCTTCCTATTCCCTCCCTCGGGAGTAGTAAGCGCCCCGGTTATGGCTACTCTCAGCCTCCCCGAGTTAACCTTAGGATTATCCGTGTGGTATCTTTCGCCTCCCGTTCCCCCGCTGACACCAAGTGTCGTCCTACAACCGGTGCAACCCATTGCCACTACTAGTCAACCACCTCCCAGTGTCACTACCCCTTCGTCATCTACGAATCCCCCTCTCTTATCAAGCACACTGGGGTTAGAGGCCCACAACCATACACTGCTGTACCCCCTCCCAAAATAGTTAAAACCCCCCCCCCCGTGTTTTGTGCTCCTCCCAAATGCGCGTTGTGTGATGAGTTAGGCCATCCGACTCATCAATGTCCACAATTACCTGCATTACAGGAACACATGCAAATGCTTGATGACGACCCCAACATCCCGGTTGTCGAACTCGATCCAACCCCTAAGCCTCGTGATAAATCACTGCGTACCAACCACTCTTGTGCCATATGCAGTATTTACGGCCATTACTCACATCACTGTCCTGATCTCCCAGATTACAGAGCAGCTCTCTACGAGATGAATAATTTGGACCTTGAGACGACACCCCCTACAATTGAGGAGATCCACCCCCCCGTATCACCCTCACCCGGAGACATTAACACCATTTATATGATCTCTTCGACTACCACTCCCTCGTCAACCGATTTGGAAACTCAAAGTTTCCGCAATGATGAGGAGATTCTCGAGGCTCTCACTGCCCCAGATTATCCCTGGGAAGACATGCACCATCATTCCTATTTCCTCCCAGAAGAGTCATCCTCCACCACAGCCACCCAATTTGTGGTTGAGTCCAAAGATTTCCTTCCCACCAAAGTCAATTAGTTTAAGGATCCCATTCCTACTCCCGATGCGTTTGAGGAGGGTAACATGGCCAACATCTCACCTGTCATCCACATTGATATCTTTGACCTACCCAGTGCTCTTGAAATCATTACATTAGGAGCCTCCTGCAGTGAGTATGAAATCAAAGAGTACAAAACACTTTTCCAAGAGTTTTGTGATGTCTTTGCCTGGTCCTACACCGAAATGCCTGGTCTTGACCTCGCTATCATCGACCACCCAATTGACACCTCTGAGTTAGGGGGCATAATAGATTACCTCGACCCTGGGATAGGGGGCATGATCAATCATTTTGAACCTTCCCCATCACATCTATCTCAGTATTTCAATGATCCCATTGTTCAAACCAACACATATGTGATCCACAATCACAAACCCCATGCACATAGCATGGGGGCAGGTCATTAACCCTGTTCACTTTTTCACATGTGTGACCTCAACCATTTTTTAGGTCACATGTCACTTGTATATTTGATTTGATTCGATACACCTAGTATTCTGTCCCCGCAGGTCATCATTTCTCCCTACCACTTCATCATTGGCTTGGCGGGCTCACCTTTATTTGCAACCATTTTTTAACCTAGTTATTTCCTTTGACCATTCCGGAGTCCTTACAACCTCCATTTTTTGCACCATTTGCACTGTCGGATTCATATTTCCGTGCCCATGATGATGATTGAGATCATTTCTCGCTCTCACCAGGACCAATATCAACATTGTGTCTCGACACCTTGTCGCCCCGGTTTGCGTGCCACATCGATCGTAGCCCGTTTTTGATATATTTTATATTATCAAATTCATTTTTCCGAGCCCGTGATGATGCTTGAGATCATTTCTCGCTCTCATCCCCAGATTTTTTCGGGTATTTTTTCCAAAACGCCCCCCGTCGCCTCGGTTTGCATGCCACATCGGCCGTTATCCATTTTTGACACTTTGTATATCGCCGGATTCATTTTTCTGAGCTCGTGATGATGCTTGAGATCATTTCTCGCTCTCACTAGGCACAGTTTCCACATTGTGTCCAGACACCTTGCTGCCTCGGTTTGCGCACCACATCGGCCGCCATTGGGTTGTTCCACATTTTTACATGAGCCATTCACTCCTTTCATACTGCAATTATTTCATTATTTTGCCACCATTCATTATCCCGCAAGGAGGCCCACCAGTGTTCCCACCCTACCCTCGTTCTTGGTCATCATCAATGTTCCTTGATTGAGCACTTCCTCCTTGCCTGACCATTCCTTTTGTTCGGTATACTTTTATCCCTTTTTCGAGCTGGACAAGTCCTTTACGAAAAAGGCACTTAGGGAGTTTCTGTTAAGCTCTTTTCTGACTCCTAAAACAATGAAAAGATCATCGAGCAATCTTGCTTCCTTTCATGCTCGTTAAAGTACTTGAAAGGGCATCTATCTGGTATAAGTTTAACCCTTTTCCGGACCTGGTAGACTAATTACGAAAAAGGAATACTCTAGTCACACCGGCTAGAAGAGTTCTTCATTGCATCTTTTTATGCTTCTTCGGGATTTGGAGACTAACACACGAAAAAGAAACCCCCTGGAGTCTTCTTATTGCTTTTAGACTCTCTAAAATTGAAAGCAACCACGAGCATGCACCGTCTTGGGCTCGTACAAATCCACACGACGGTACCATTCCATTATTTCAGAGTCTTCTTATCACTTTTAGACTCCTTAAAATTGAAAGCAATCACGAGCATGCACCGTCCTGGGATCATACAAATCCACACGATGGTACCATTCCATTATTTCAGAGTCTTCTTATCGCTTTCAGACTCCTTAAAATTGAAAGCAATAATGAACATGAACTGTCCTGGGATTGTATAAATCCACATGACAGTACCATTTTACACACACTTCTTCTAGTTCCTTAACCCGTGAAGAAGTCCCCCCGTGCCTCTTGGAACTATGATCGATCATCTCGGCAGCACCCCCAATCAGGTCACCTTTGTTCAGAGTATTCTGCAGTCTCCTACCATTTTACACCAGCTTGAGTATCACTCATCCCAGTCCTTATCCTTGATCCATTATAGCTATGATCCCTTTCCCACCAGTCAGTTTCATATGCTGCCCAATCATCCCCGCCATCATACTCTGAACAAAGGAAGTTTGAGTCCACCCACTCTACTTGCCCAGTTATCCCCCACAGTATGATAGTCCTACCAGTAGTACTCTTACACTTCGGTTCTCCACCTCGCGCTCCTATCAAGAAAACATCATTGCCTTGCTAGTTGTAGGTCTCCCTCTATCAACGACAGCCCCTCTATTCCATAGGATAGACCCAGAGGTCCCTATGCCTTGGACCCATCACCATCTGTGGTGAGTGCCTATAGACCATTTTGAGAGGAGTCATCATTGCCTCTCCGAGTGGTTGTTTCTCACATGCTCGACTTCAACACCTTGATCGCATTGTTGAGAATCGCGCAGGGTTTATATCCCTTTAGTTATTGGTCGAAGACCCCGGATTTCCCTCGACTCTAGCACATTGGTGAGTCACTTCGGAACACCTAGTTATATGTTCCCGTGGATGTTCGGGTTGTGTTGGCAATTGTATTCGGAAGCCATCCAGTTATATGCTTCTTTGAGTACCCAATTTAGCTCCAGTTCAATGTACCATTGAGGATATGACTCCCCGTCACTATGCTCCAGCAGCTCATCATTTCCTCTGGTACCCCACTCAGCAGCACTGTAGTTATTCCAGTGTACCAGTTCTTCAACTCAGACATGGTCATCCCAGCAGTATGTCCCAGATTTGTGTCCCCTCTGGACCCTTATGATGTACACAGTGGTTCTCTATGTATCCTACAGGTCCCTCTTTTCGGGCCTCACAGTTATTTTTTATGTATCTTGATACGAGCATGGGTATGCCCGCCTCGTCCATATATTGAGATTCTTCCTCATTCATTATTTGAGGCCATGTATATGTTAGGTCCCCATATTTTGGACCCCATTGTTATTGTTGTTCTATATCTTGATACGAACATGGGAATGCCCACCTCGTCCATATGTTCAGATTATTCCTCATTCATTATTGAGGTCATGTACTTTCAGTTTTTGCAGTTTGTTCGGGACCGTTGTTCCAGGCTCTAGTTTGTTTCTTCTCTTTTCCACACCCCAGCAAAACCATAAAAGACTTATGATGTCTATCGGCCATACGATGAGCTCCTGCCCTCACACATCAAGGTGCAATCTGTTAACACCCAAAAAGTGCTCACTACCTCATCTACCCCAGTACATGACTCATTTGTCCATATTTTCTACCATATTTGCCTCCAAAAGGCCACAAAACCATTAAAAAGCCTCCAAAAGGCCAAAAAACCCCTTTTTCCCCCCAAAATAATCTAAAATTTCTCCAAAATAGCAAAAGCCCTCTAAAAAGGGAATTAAAAAAATACAAAAAAGAGGAAAAAGAGGGAAAAAGGAAGCAAAAGCCCTATACAGCTGACCTAAACCATATGGTGCCCAAAACCATGGGCCAGCACTCCACTACTAAAAACCTATAAATAGGTAATGGAGGCCCCTCATTTCATATCCACAGTCAAACACACCCTTACTCTGCCAAAATCACTCCTGAAACCTTAGCTCACCCTTGAGCTACTTTCACACTTGAGTGCCCCTTTGGCCCATTTCCAAATCCCTTTGGAGAAAGAGAAAGGAGCAAAACTGGAATCTTGGAAGCAACCCTCTTGGACTGCTGCAAAGGCTTCACCAACCTTCACATTGGAGGTATAATCAATACAAAAACCATTTTTATTTTCTTGTCTTTTCTGTTTTATGCACATGTTTAGAATAATTACCATTTTACTGTATTGTTTTTCATTTACTGTTTTTCTGAACTGCTACTAAGGAGTCCCTTCTCCTTAGTAGGTGCTCATTTGCACAAGCTAGGGTGAAAACCCTAGCTACAGGGAGGCTGGATGGGAGAGTGTGGATGCAAGAGGAGGAGTGGTGGATTGTAGTGAGATGGATTTGCCAAGGAGGAAGGGCGTGGGAGTGGGAGAGGCCGAGGGCCTGGTTTTTGTTTTTTGTTTTTAATATTTCGAGGGGTCAAGGACCATTCATTAAGGGAAACCCTAAAATTCTTTGACAAGGTTTGAATTTGATGACCACGGGCCAGATCAGGCAACAATTGCTCTGATACCAAATGAGCCGAATATTTATTCGCTCACATAATTAATATTACCAGAAGACTTGGAATATTATATACGCCATTAATAGACAAATAATTAATATAGAATGATAGAATAGATGATAATAATACAATGATTACTTGGCCTTAAATATGGCTTGGACACTTGATATTGAGGAGACGCCTCCTTTCATAATAACATTAATTAACCTAACTATTAATTATCTAATTATTATCTTATTTATGTTCATTACAGGGTGTTAGTAAGGTGTCATAGCCCTGAAATAACAGGCTATTTTAACTCAGGTTCATGAGTAGATATGAATTTTTACAGTGGTTAGTTATGAATTTTTAAAATTGCATCAAATTGACAGCTATCCTTTTCATGAAGTAATCTTTTACACAGTCTTTATCTCAGGCAGCTTCATTGCAGAAATGGTTTGACTTTGAAGGAAACAATGACCTATTTTGATTTTGGACATGCGACGAAGACTATTGCATAATATTGACTATTCCTAGAGAAGATGTGAATATTCCTCATTGGATGTGTATCCTTTTATGAATTGATGTGAGTGTCGACAAGGAGTGCATGTGCAATGTTGGGTCTAGGAAATGCCCCTTTTTGGCCATCCTTATTACATCATTTTGCCCTGATTTCATCCTACTTTCATAAGCTATATCCATGTCTTTCTCCAGATCAATCAATGATATTGATAGGTATAATTCGTTATTACTTTATTTATTTTATGCCTAAGATTGTTAAGGTTCGAGATCCTAGTCCTTGGTTTATGCTGATCTGTGTGATTTCATTTAGTCAAGGTCTAAAGCGCAGGTGTATCAGCCAAGTGGTGCCAGCTGTTACTCTTCAAAGCACCAGCTCCTCATAACTCCAAGGGATAGCACATTCATCCACAAGAATCTGTAATAGGGTTCCACTGAAACAAAACCCAGCTGCAACAGACAGATCGCATTCCAGCTTTCCAAATCCGTTGATCCATTGATTACTGGAGTAACAGCTCCTTCATGAGTAACAACGTCATTTAATATGGTTGTAACAGTTAGCTGTAACTCCGGAGCATGAAGATCATAGATCTTCATTGCTGCACGAGTTTAGTGGATCATGATCTACACTTTCAATGTATAAATATGCAAAGCCTCTCGTAGCCTGGGGTTGGACAATTACCATTTTGCATAAGATATAACAGAGCGATGATACTGTCAATTTCCATCATTAATATGAGAGCAGAGTTCTTCATTTCCGTGTCTTAATTTTTTGTGATTCTCAGCGTCTCCGTTAGAAGGCTAGGGCCCACCTTCTCACAGAGATAGCAGGTTTAAGTAGGTAGGGTAATTTAGCTTTCCTTTTGTTGTGTGGTGTGGAATTATTGCAGATGTTACTGGTAGCTGCAACAGAGAATTAGCTTTCCTTTTGGTAGTTCACAATTGCATCTTGAATAGTTGTAGCAGATTGGTGTGATAGTCGACTGTGTAGGATAATTCAGTTAATGCATGTGTGCTTGAATCAGTTGTAACAGCCAAGCTCAATTCTAATATCTTTTAGTTGTTTATGCTTTCTAGGATTTACAGTAATTATCAGTTAGAGTCCAAGCTTAGATTGTTGTTGTATCTTCAATTGATTTAAAGTAGGCATATTATGATTGAGTAATAGTAGCTGCTGGATGGATCATTTTGGTAAAGATCAATTATTGTAGTTTGATAATTATAGGATTTAACTTCTTGAAAAAGCAATCTGGTTTATTTCTATTCTTAATTTTATAACTGCTAGGTGATTTATGTAGGAAGGTAGTTTCAATCAAATCCCTAGATGTGTAAATTAGCTTAGTCTGCTTTCCGGAATGAGTTTGGCTGAATAGATTGGTAGGATCATTATCTACATTTAGTAAATCAACTGCTTGACATGTTTATGCACAAATTATGCTTATTACCATTGAAACAAAAGACCTCCTTGGGTTTGACAATTTGTATTGACCATCCTTTGTGTTAGCTTTAATTAACTGACATATAGGGTGACCAACATTTTGGCACTGTTGCCGAGGATGGTAATAGATAGATAGAGTTAGTAGTTGGTTTCATTTGATTTTATTTTAGTTCAATTATTTATAGCATGCATGAATACAAGAAAAACAAATCAGGAACCCCCTTTGAATACTAACATTGCAGGTGGAAGAGGTTGAGGTCATAATGCAGGTCAGGGAAGACACACATACATTGATGAGATAATTGCTAGAGCTGATTCTTCCACTAGACCACAGCGGAACTCTACAGGCAGGGGAAATTTTGTTCCTCCCAATCTTGAACATTCAGCATCCACAGTGGAGAATACAACAGGACCTTCAACTCTTATTGCAGAAAGTAAGCCTCCTGAACATAAGGGAAGTGCTATAGGTGCACCAGATAGAGAGGAGATCTATCATATCGACGGAACCATAGTTAGTAAAGAGGTGTGGTTGGAGACTCGTTGAATAACAAAGGAAGAGAGAAGGTGAGAAGAAGAGAGGAGAAGAGAAGAAGAAGCTAAAGTAGAGGAAGAACGCATAAAGGAAGATGTTGAATTTTGGACTAGAACCATGGCTGGTAGAGAACAGGAGGGCGAGAATGAACATGGGAATAACCAGGAAGAAGAAGGAGAAAATAGTCATCCTAGTAATGCTATGGCTACATTAGAATTCCCTATCCTCCAGATAACTGGATCAGCTCCTATGAAAAATATCTCACCATCAGTTCTCCCGAATTTTCATGTAAGTCTTCTGAGGATCCTGATGAGTTTCTTTTTGAGTTTGATATCCTCTGTCATAGCTATGATTACACCTCTAGTGCTCAGAAACTGAATTTATTCCCAACCACCTTGAAAGGAAATGCTCTGCGCTGGTTCATGAGTTTGGGTTGTGAGACCATTACTACTTGGGACCAAATGAAAAACACCTTCCTTTCTAAGTACCAAGAATATTGCAGAACTAGGGATAGAAAAGAGGAGTTGTTTAAAATGGTTCAGAAAGATGAAGAAAGTTTGGAAGACTTTGTGGAAAGATTGCTGCACAATTTACAGAGATCTAGTCATGCTGAGATTGGCAAGGATGTGCTCAAGATCATCTTACTAAGAGGAATTAGAGAAAACTGCCTTGATATGTTAAATCTGCTGGGAAAAGGGGATATCTCAAAGGAACCTTTCGAAAAGATTGTTGAATTATGTTGAAGGTACTCCAGGGAATCCTCTAGAACCAGCAAACGAGACAAGGACCGAGACCAGGATGTCTTCACTAGGACTCAGAAGTCAGCTAGTGGACGGGCCACTCAAGCAGAAATAGGCAACTTATTGGAGAATTTTAAAACAGACATGATGAGATCCATTTCCTCAAAGTTAGATGTCATAAGAGCAAAGCAGAAGCAAGTGGTAGAAGATCTTACACTTGGTGTATTCTGTCCTAGATGTAGGAAAAAGCACCCATTGAAGGAATGCCCATTGGACAAAGCAAAGGTATGTAGGATATGTGAGCTCGAGCATGATACTAAGGAATGTCCTTCCTTACCTAAGGTCAAAGCAGTCCTGTAGGAATCCATTCCAGATGTGGAGCCAACATACTTCATGGCACATAAGAAACCATGGAAGCCTCGAAACCAAGGTATGAATCTAGACGCAACATTTTTTCTGAATAATATGAATGGAATGAACAATATGCATAATATGAATACACAATACCCTTCACATTATTCTAACAACCAGTGGAATCCATCTCAGAACCCAATGCAAAATCCTAACTCATGGACACCATGGTCACAGCAGTCAAACCATGCTCCTTGGAATTCCAACTGGAGAAATTATTACTAAGGAAATAACTTTCCCCATCACGAGACTCAGTATCAACAGTACCCTCCTCAATAGTATCAGCATCAATAGTATCAACAACCACAGCTCCCTTTCCAAAACAATGTTGCACCTATGAATGCACTACTTCGACCACAACTAACTGCAAAACCTAACCCGAACCCAAACAATAAAGTAGTCCATCAATTTGAGACTGCCAACATGCCTGCGTATTCCATCACTCAGATTCCCTGCAATGATATACAATTATGATCAGGGAGGGTGGTGGAACCTATTATCACTGAGGATGTTTCATCCCCCGTGATTGAAACTGGAGTAAATCAGCACTATGAGAACATGGTTAATTCAGCAAGCCCCATCATTGAGGATGCTGATACTCCTACTGAAACAATAGCTGAAACTCAGAAAGTAACACACGATGTGTCACAGCCTACACAGTTGAATAGAGAACCACCATACCCTGAATGATTGGACTTGTAGAAAATAGTGGAATAGCCCCGATTTGATCTCGTGGGAGAATTGAAATTTTGTATGTTAAAATTCCACTGTTACAGGCCCTCCATGATGTGCCCATTTATGCCAAGACTGTTAAATATTTATGTGTCAAGGAACCAAGAAGAAGGCCTAGGGATCCTCCCACGGTCCACGTACTGGGAAAACTTTATGAATTAATAATGGAAAATATCCCTGTGGAAAAATATGATGACCTTGGAAATCTGACTGTTACAGTTCACATAGAGAACACACAAATCCCCAATGTCTTGGTAGATTTAGGCGCAGCTATTAGCGTTATGACCATAGAAACTGTGAATAAATTGGGGCTCACTAATATTCGACCAATCCCTACTATTTTGGAACTCGTTGATAGATCAACGATCAAGCCTGAAGGGATCCTAGATGATCTCGTGATCTCAGTGGACTCGTGGGAATACCCTGCGGATTTCTTGGTGTTACGGCTGAAATCCCAGTTGGGGGGACACCCACTGATCCTGGGAAGACCGTGGTTGGCCACATTAGATGCCTGTATCACCTGTCGGTCAGGATCTATGACCATTTCAGACGGAACTCAGATCAAGATCCTAACCCTGTACCCTCCAGCTCGACCAAGCATAGAAGCTGAGACTCCATTATGGGAATATTTAGAGGAGGAAGAGGGCATGCAGCCATTATTAACCATAGGGAGAGCCTTAACATTTAAAGATGAAATAGAGGATGATGCCATTAATAGTTTCATCAGTGAGCCCACATCAGTCAATAAAAATGGCTATCAGATGTTGGACAGTACTCTATCTGCAACAGGATAAGAAAATCTTACAGAAGAAACTCTAATCGGTGATGACAGTATGATTCCAGTACTTAAGAATTCGAAGAGTGTTCTAGTAGAAATTGGGCCAGGAAAAACATTGAATATCAATCCTAATCTGGCACCTAGAAAGCTGGAATAGCTAGTCACTCTACTGAAACAACGTAGGGGAGCTTTCGCTTGGGAGTACACAGACATGAAAGGAGTTTCGTCTCATCTGTGCACCCATCACATTTATATTAAGAGAGACTCCAGGCATGTATGTCAACCACAATGAAGGATGAACCTGAACCTAAGGGACATAGTGAAAGAAGAAATCCAAAAACTTTTGGAAGCAAGATTCATATACCCGATTTCAGAGAGTGAGTGGGTTTCTCCACTTGTGATTGTGCCATAGAAGAATGGGAAATGGAGGGTCTGGGTGGATTACAGAGAATTGAACAAAGCAACACAGAAGGACCATTTCGCCCTTACCTTTCATCGATCAGGTCCTTGATACCTTGTCTGGGAAAAAGTATTTCTCCTTTCTGGATAGCTTTATTGGCTATAACCAGATCCAGATTGCTCCAGAAGATCAGGACAAAACCACTTTCACCTACCCTTGGGGAACTTTTGCATATCGAGTACTTCCTTTTTGGGTTATGCAACGCACCAGCTACATTTCAGAGAGCAGTGATTGGAATCTTTTCAGAAATGGTGAATGATTGCATGGAAATTTTTATGGATGACTTTACTCCATATGGTGATAGTTATGAAGAAGCACTGAAAAATTTAGAAAAGGTTTTGAAACGCTGTGAACAAAGCTAGCTCTCTTTAAGCACTGAAAAGTGCCACATGATGATGAGTGAAGGCATAGTGATAGGGAACTTCATCTCTTCTGATAGTATCCAGGTAGATCCATCCAAAATCAAGGTAATTGAAAATATACCAACTCCTGGAACACAGAAGGATGTACGTAGCTTCTTGGGGCATGCTGGCTATTACAGAAGGTTCATAGAAATTTTTTCCAAACTAGCTTCTCCTTTGTTCACTCTGTTGATGAAGGATGCACAGTTCGTTTGGAATGATGCATGCCAAACAACGTTTACTTAGCTAAAGAGAAGGCTGTCTACAGGACCCATCTTACGAGGGCCGAATTGGGCTCTATCTTTTCACATTTCCTCAGATGCTTCAGATACTGCCATTGGAACAGTTTTGGGACAGTAGGAAGGTAATGCTCCTTATGCCATTTACTATATTAAGGTAATGCTCCTTATGCCATTTACTACATTAGTAAAAATTTGTCTCCTACTGAACTGAATTATACTGTCATAGAAAAGGAATTTCTTGCCATTGTTTATGCCATCAACAAATTTAGACATTATATTACTGGATATTCTACTTTTGTGCACACTGATCATTTTGCTATCAAGTATTTAATGAATAAACCAATCACGAATGCTAGAGTTACTATATGGCTGTTACTGTTACAGGAATTTGATATCACAATTATTGATGGACCAAAAAAGGAGAATGTTGTTGCAGATTTTTTATCTCGACTTACTAACAGTGATGACAATTTACCAGTCGAAGATTCTTTTCCTGACGAACATTTGTTTGCAGTATCAGCTCATTCCCCATGGTATGCATATATTGCTAACTTTTTGGCTGCAGGTAAGCTCCCAGCACATCTATCAAAGAGAGAAAAAAGGAAGATCATACAACAGAGTGCTAGGTACTGCTGGATTGATGGCCATCTTTTATACAGAGGGCTTGACTTAGAGATCAGAAGATGTGTTAGAGAAGATGAAATCTTTAGTATTCTTAAAGCTTTCCATGATGAGCCCTGTGGGGGACATTTTGTTGATAAAAGGACAGGTCATAAAGTTTTGAGAATGGGCTATTTCTGGCCTACATTGTTCAGGGATGCAAAGAAGTATGTTCAGGCATGTGATAGCTGCCAAAGGATGGGCCAACCCAACAAATTAGATGAGATGCCTTTGCAGCCACAGCTTGTGGTTGAACCATTTGATAGGTGGGCTCTAGATTTTGTAGGGCCTATCAACCCTCCCTCAAAGCAGAAATTTCACATCTTGGTTTGCACAGATTACATGACCAAATGGGTAGAAGATGTAGCCTTGGTTAAGGCCAATGATCAGGCTGTGATTGATTTTCTATATGAAGAGATTTTTACTCGGTTCGAAGTACGTAAGGAAATCATTATAGACGGTGGAATACAGTTTGTGTCTCACAAGCTGGAAGCATTGTTACAGAAATTTCATATTTAGCACAGAATAACCTCGCCATATCATCCACAGGCCAATGGCCAAGTGGAGAGCACAAACAAGGTTATCGAGGCTATTCTGACAAAAACAGTGAAGAGCCATCGTAAAGATTGGGCTAAAAGGCTACCAGAGGCACTATGGGCCTATTGTACTACGTGGCATAACACCACTAGTTTTTCCCCATATGAGTTAGTGTATGGTAAGAACGTTGTTTTTCCAATTGAATTTGAAATCAAAACCTTGAAAACAATTGTGGAAGCAAACCTAGATTTATCAGAGGCACAGAGGAACCGACTGAATAAGCTCAATGAATTGGATGAGAAGCTCACAGCTGTAGTACATCATACAGCTTTAATCCAAAAACAATGCTCTAAGTGGCATGATCGATTTATAAAGAAGAAAATCTTCCAAGAGGGGGACTAGGCCCTGTTGTATGATTCACGGTTTAAGAGGGACTTTAAAGGCAAGTTGCATACCCGTTGGTTGGGCCCCTATCAGATAGATCGAGTATTCGATAATGGAACAGTCCAGTTGATCACCATTGATGAAAATAAAGTACCATTATTTGCAAATGGTCATCGGCTGCGACTGTATCACAAGCCGATCTCAAGGGAAGCTTTCATTTCGCATGTTGCAGGTGATCCAGACTATCATCTAACGCCAGGACAGGTATTTTTCTCAACTTTGTTACACCCAAAATCAACTCATTATAAGATTTAGTGTATACACCTCTGAAGATACTTGGATTAAGTAATCATCCTGAGAGCATTTGTACCCAATTGTGCTAGTTTTTGAAGGGTCGTCGTAGGATGCACATTAGCAACATGCGATGTCGCATCTTGCCCCATTACAAGGTGCGATGAAGTCAGTTAGATGGAAAAAATAGCTTCTTCGAGGTCCTTATCGAAGCTTGTTGACTTGGGACCCTATCCCTGACGTCTTGGAGGAGCTGGCACTCAGTTCCTAATACTTTCGAGAGATCCCTTAAGCCTCTCCTACCATCTCTTAACCTATCCTATCCATACCCTATCCACTTAGTCCTATTTAAATGAAGCTCACTCCCATCCTAAAGGGAGGAAGTCTATGGTATCTACATGCTGGTGAAATCACTCTTGGAACATCTCCACTCACCTATTGGAGAACTCATACTTCCTTGGAAGGATATGGCAATTGGCTTTGTCGGAGAAGGTCTACAACGTTAAGCCTTGGTTGTGGTTCTATATCTCTATTATGTACTCCTCTTTTTGCAGTAATACAAATTCTTCCACCAATAATGTTCATGTGTGTAATGATATTGAGTAGTTTACCTGCTTAACTGTTTACTTAGATCTCTTATTGTATATATGTCTTTTACTTGTTTCTCTTGTTTCTTGTCTTGATAGGTCTTCCAGCTTGGATTTGACGACCGTGAGACGTGGAGCAGCATTCAGGAGAAAGGATTGCTAAGTAAAAGGTAAGACATTTAATACTCGATCCTTAAGTAGATCTAGGAAATGCATTAGTAGTCTGTTCTATTTTTTCTAGACTCACTTTGAGCTAGGGATATCCTACTCGCGTCCGCTCAAGTGGATTGTTCGATAACAAATCTGGCGACCATACTGGGGAGTATAGAATCTAGTCAGTAGTTTTCAATCTGAGAGTCATTTTCAGTTGATTGCTTGACAAGAGCCTTTTTATTTTTTCCATTTACTTCTTGAAATTGATTTCACTATTGGATCTTCATATTGAAGACTCTAATCTACTTCCTCTGAGTTTATACAACTCATTCCCAAACCATTCCATGGTTCATTGCTGAGAGATCTGATTCATTTTTGAATCTAGACTTTGCTTGTCGCACCTGGGTAGTGGGAATAGAGCGACACCGTGTCATTTTTTAGTCTCTGTTCTTTACCTATTAGTTACTTGTCGCATCCCTTGCATTGGTAAACTGTGTCATTGTCGCACTTCCCATGTAGGTAAACCACGACGTCGCACTGTGTACAGGAACAGAGTGCGCTGATTTGTCAAAATTTGGCATGCAGGAATCTCCCCTCCATTTGACAGTCTGGGCTTTGGTTTGCTTTATGAACTCCCTCTGTGCTGCAAGATCCAGCCAGGGATCCTACCTATGATTTGTGTTTTGAGTGTTTGGTTTTGTTTGGATTGATTTTGGGTTCCGTTTTGGACAAGTTTGAAGACCGGTAGTGGTGGATACTGTTGTCTCCTCCACCTTCTTCCGCTTGCCCCTGCATTCCCTTCCTTCCATCCCTGATCTGGTCATTACATTAGATCAGCGTCCAGACCTCATTTTCATCATTGTTTGAGCTTTGCTTGCTTGGTTTGCTTGCTGCTGCTTGATTTTGAGTTAAGTGTGCCTTTCAGCTTGATTGAGTGCTTGTCTTTTCTTGATTTTTCTGAGTGTACTGAGTGCTGCAAGTAGTGTTTTCTTTTCATTCATTTAGATATGAAAGCTCAAATTGCTATCAAGTTTATTCTTTGATGCATCCATTGAAAAGTTAAAAAGTGCTTCTTTCCCATCATTTCTTGAACATTATTGACGAAAATTGTTGTGCATTGGAACGTTTTCATTTGTGTTTTGGGAAAATTGAATGAATGTATGATCTATTGTGTTTTTTCTCGAATTATGAATCGCTCATTTTCTTGAAAGACTCAAAGTACGCTTCGATTTTTGCAAAATTGATTCCATGCTAAGGAAAGATAGATGCATTTTTAATTTTTTGTTGCTTTTAGACCATTGAAAGTGAAATTGAAAAACTTGCATATTCCATTTCAGAATCCTCTCTTTTCATTACCTAGTGTCATTTTGCTTTGAAAAGAAAAAGAAAAGGAAAAATATTTTGATTTGGATAGTAGTGTTGTGATTTTTTGTGTTTCGTTGAAAAAGGAAAAGAATACTTTCATTGTCAGATTTGTTTGAATTGGGAATTAGGTTGCATTATGTTGTTTTGGCAATCTCGACGGAAAGAAAAAAGATTTCTCCTTCCCATAGCTAGCATTCATTGAAAGAAAAGAATATTTCGTGCATGTAGCTAGCGCTTGCATTATGCTTCCGATTATGTACTCACCTCATGCATTCACCTAACCGTCCAAGATAAAATTAATGGTAGAACTAGGTAAAAATTTTAGCAACTTGTGTGTAAGAGACGTGTTCCGACGTTGTTAAGCGTTGTAGCTGTCATTATTTTCCAGCACTGTATCCCAGGGGTATTGCAGTATTCCACATACTTATCGGTATATTGAGCTCCTTCACATACCCACCAAGTACCATAATCCGTACTTGGTGTATATCGAAGGGTGTAGCATGTACTCGGTAGTATATCGGAAGGTCTCTTGCTGAACGATTGTGCATTAGACAGCACCACTACGGATTTGAGCTCCCACGTACCTTGAGTATATCGGGAGACACCACTAGGATTCCTGAAACCAACTGAGTTAACCATTTGGTCATCTTAGCAAAGCAATACACCGAGAACAACACTCAGGGATATTAGCACGCACATACTGTCCAGGTAATCGGGTATGCAGGCAAGGATACGGTTCCAATCCTCCTTGTTGCATCATATTGTTGGACCCTGCAGTATATCGCGGTTTGCGATGCCTTGATAATCCTGTGAGGTTCCAGACTTTTGAATCCACTCTGTCAGATAAGTTTGCTTGTTGCCTTATCTTGAGTAGGTTTTTCTGGACTGCTTTTCTTTTAGCATACCCTTAGGAGAAACGCTGTTTCAGCCATCCTGGCTGATCATCCTGACGCTCTGGAGAAGATCCCGTAGGATCTTAAACTTATCACCCAAATATCCCCTTAATCCAGAGGTTATTTCGAGGATATGAATGGATCAGCATAACACGGTCGTAGTTACTGAAGTGGAAAACCCCACTCTGAATGTTGGAGGACTTTTGTTTCCACAAACTCCTCTGGATTCACCTGCCTCTCATCCCTTGTAGGATGAAGGAGCAAAAATCCCCACTTCACAAGACCTTTCTCCCGTCATCCTGGGAGAACCTGGATCATTGGAATGGATAAACTGACCCCAGGACAACGCTACTGCAGCTGTTGGTCCTTCAGCAGCTTACTGGACATCTTCTACATACCACCCAGCGGCTCATTTTTCCATCTCATCCCCACCCAGTGGGATTACTTCGGACGACACTTTAGCCTACTTTCATGGCCAATTAGCTCACTTTCGTTCCATGGACGAAGAGTTTCGGCAGTCAAGTCTCCAATGACGGGTTCAAGACCCATCGTTACCCCCTTACTGACCCATCCCAGATCATCCGATATCTTTCGCATCACCTAAAACATCCCTCCACAACCAGGCCATTAATACGACTGGTCAATCCTCACAAGAGTCTAGTCCTGCACCTCAAGTGAACCAACCTGTGGAAGGACAACAGTCCAACACACCCATCACTACTACAGTTACTTTGCCAATTCCTCCCCCACCTCAAAATTCGAGGGGAGGGTATTCCATTCCCCCAAACTATCTTATTGGTAATGTTATTACTACGGTAGCTAGTCAACAACCTACGTTGGTCCAACCTTTCAATAGTGGTCAGCCTGTTGTGGCTGGGGGGCAACCCCCATTTACTAATCAGAACATAGGCAGTGGAATCCCCAACGGACCTTCCGTTGGACCTCCCCAACCTGCTAGACCATCCACTGTTATCGGACAATCCACTCGAGCGGATGCGAGTTGGATCTCCCTAGCTCAATGTGAGTCTAGAACAAATAGAATAGACTACAAACACATCTCGTAGATCTACTTAAGGACCAAGTACTAGATGTATTACCTTTTTACAATGCAATCCTTTCTCCCGAATGTTGATCCATGTCCCACAGTCGTCAGATCCAAGCTGCAAGACCTATTAAGACAAAAAAACAAGAGAAACCAGTGAAATACATCTATGCAATAAGTGATCTAACTAAACAGTTAAGCAGGTAAACTACACAATATCATTGCACACAAGAACAATATTGGTGGAAAGCATTTGTATTACTGCAAATAGAGGAATACATGATAGAGATATAGCCCTTCTCTGACCAAGCCAATTGCCATATCCTTCCAAGGAAGTATGAGTTCTCCAATAGGTGAATGGGGATGTCTTAAGAGAGGTTTCACCAGCATGTAGATACCATAATCTTCCTCCCTTTGCGATGGGAGTGAGCCTCACTTATATAGGACTAAGTGGATAGGGTATGGATAGGATAGGTTGAGAGATGGTAGAAGAGAGATAGGGGATCCTCCCAAAGAGTTAGGGGTCGAGTACTAGCTCCCCTAGAGGTCAAGGATAAGCCCCTAAATGGGTAAGTTTAGAGAAGGATCTCGAATAGACTATTTTTGCCCATTAACAGACCTCGTCGCACCCTATAGTGGAGCAAGATGCGACGTCGCATGTTGCTAATGTGCAACCTACGACGACCTCTCAAAAGATTGCAGAATTGAGTGCAAATCCTTCTAGATGAAAATACTTAGTCCAGCTGACTTCAGGGATGTATACACTGAATCTAATGATGGGTAGATTTTAGGTGTAACAGAATGCCCCCCAAAGCATGAAGTTGTTAAGGATGTACAGGTGAAGTGCTTTGAAATAAATAATGGCAATAGGCTCAACGGATGAAGGACACTGCCGCAGTACAACTAACTCTGAACAAACAATATCACATGAAGTACAACATGGCTGCCAACCAATACATTGCAGATCCATGGTAGTAATGACTGACTAAACACAATCATGGCTACTAGACACAAGCCTAGATCCATGATGAGATGATAACATAGCCACAACCAATACAAAAGTGGATCCGTGTAATATGACTCAATACAAACTCCATTGCAACTTGGGTAAAACATGACTCCCCAGGGTCTTCAAGCTGAACCCGCAATGATACGAATCTATCCATGTGATTACAAATGTCTTGACGTCGAACATGGTAGAAACCACTTGATTACCAACCATTGATGTAAATCGTTAACAAGTGCGAGGGAGATCACCATTGATGTCAATGATTCCCAAGGTATCACAGTACATATCATGAAGCATGACTAATGATTTGAAGTCGAACGCAAGATGAAATATTTCAATCAAGAGCCAATGATGTAAACTCATGATGAAAGCAAGGTAACCTGCCATTGAGGCATGCAGGGCCAAGGTACTTGGTTGGTTTCTAGATCTGATCCTCGGATGATGAGTTGAAGTCGACAAGGATGAATCCGTTGAAGGAGGGCTAGGATGAATCCCCCATCAATCGACACGAAACACGACAAAAGATGTGTAGAGTGGATTGGATGGTACAGTAACATGTAAGACTGACTCAAAGTAACAATGGCATGATGACGTGTGTACTGACTGTAGATGATAGATAGTGAACGTGTTCTTGAACATGGGCATGGCATGACTTGGCAGTATTGACACAATGAGAATGACGCAAAACTCTAATGCAACTGATGATGGAAGCTTTCTCCGAATGACTCAGAGGAGTAACAAGACTCAAAAAGTAACCGGAGACTTAGGGACAAATAGATAACCCAAGTACTGTATGCGAATGCAGATGAGTGCCATGTTCAAGAACGACTATATACTGCCATTAAGGTATGTAACACAAACACTTTCCTTTTTCCCCATCATGAATGATGAGTGCCTCATGTGTTTTTTATGAGCTTGATGAGGGTAACCAGATGCTCGGTATAGCTCATCTCATAGATGATTCCAATCCCAAATATTTTCTCAACCTGGGATAGGAGGGGTTCGTCCCATGATCGGCCCTTCAATGTGAAAATTTAATGAGTCCATAGAAGGTAAACTCGGTTGTCATTTCATGTTTAGAGAGTCTGAAAAGAACTAAAGAAGACTCCAATGGTCCTTTTTCGTAAAGATAGCCTCATTGCTCGAAAAAAGGTAAAACAACGCGAGAGAGGACTCTTCCAGTCATGATAGGCTGGAGTATTCCTTTTTCGTAATTAGTGCCCCCTGGTCTGAAAAAGGGGTAAAATATCACCAGGAAGACGACCATTCAAATACTTTAACAAGCGTGAATGCAACAAGTTCGCTTGGCATTCTTGTCGTTTTTTGAAAGCCTGAAAAGAGCTTAACGGTAGACTCCGGCGGGTGTCCTTTTCCATGGAAGTTTAACGAGCCTAGAAAAGTGATAAATCATAACTCAGTACTTGCTCTCATGGTTTCATGAGTACGAGAACAAACGGAGAGTAAACTCGTCCTCATGCAATAATTACGACTAACCAAAAATAATAATGACAAAACATTCAAAGGGGTGTTCATACCTGTAGTTACCGTTGGTGATGCGAGAAATGATACAAAATACCACTTTACGACTCCTGTACACTAAAGAAAGTGTCAAATAGTCCCAAATAAAATGACAAATGATCAAAACTATAGTAAATGGCCCAAAAGCATCAAAATATTTGAAAAGGAATATTCTATTCTATTTATAAATAGAAATATGGGCCAAAAATAGATTTCATTGTTCAAATTGCCAATTTGGGTGGAGAAGTACCAATTTGGAGCCAAAACATCATTTGCCAATTTTGGGAGCTACGATCTACCATTTCACCAACCGTCCAGATCAGGTAGGCCTAAACTTCATCTAGCAACTTTCCAGTGGTTTAGTTTTTGCTTTTATGTCCATTTTTTGGGTTTTTGATGGTGTTATGGAGGGCTTTATGCGCCCTCGGCTCGTCGCAGGTTGCCCTTTCGGGACCTACGACGCGACCAAGTCGTCGCAAGTCTAAAAAATGAGAGGTGTGATGTCATCGCACTGCACCTAAACTTACAGTGCGACGATAGAAAACCATAAGCCAAACATCAAAAAGAAATAAAAAATTGGACTTCTGAGGGTTGAAGCAGGACCTAACAATGTTTAAATGTCCTTCTTGGCAGGTTACCAGCTAGCCAATATGGTATTGGAGTGGCGAGAGAGAGAACACAAACTCGAGTATGAACAAGCCGCAAATGATCCACAATGTGTGGATGCTTTGAGAAACTGCGGGTTACTCAAGTTCTTTGAGATCCAGGGGATGAGATCCCAGATCCCACTGCTGACACACATGCTCCAAAGTTGGGATGCGGCCCAATAGTACTTTGTGATAGGTGAGCATATCCTCATGATAGACATTGAGGATATCTACTTTCTCACTGGTTTGTCCTAAAGAGGGGATGCTGTACAACTTACTGGGACATGGGCCAGTGACCGTATAGTTGAGGACATGATGTCACAACACTGTGTTGCCACTTCTCGTCCTTCCAGCGGGAAGATTCTAATCAAGAATGTGGTGAGCCGTCCACTACGGACCATATTGCTTACCATTACTAGGGTGGCGGGTAGCCAAGCCCCACACACGGCTACTCGAACCCAGATGCTGTATGCAGAGGACTATATGTCCCCCATGGTTTTCAACTGGTGTGAGGGTCTCCTCGCAAACATCCGAGCTCAGCTGACCAAGTGTCGGCGAGGGGAGCTCAAGCAGTTTGGGTATGGGTTGATCATAATATCGTTCCTCTTAGAGCGGATTCCTCTTCTATATCCGCAGTTGGTACTTGATGACAGGGAGCCCAGCGATCCCCATATGCTCAGATGGGTTGAGGTCATGACCCATCATGGTGGTGGGCCCATCATTAGCTTTGGTCCCGATTTTTTCAGCTAGCTAGAGGGCCAGTTACTTATGGTTGAGTACTTTCCATACAGTGGCACAGACTTCCGAGAGGATCCTGACTTGGTGCTGCCAGAGGGTGCAGCATGGGGTGACCTAGGTGAGAACAAAACCCTTGTATTTTTAGTTTTGTATATTATATCATTTTTTTGATGCAGTACTGACAAGTATGTAATATGTGTGTGCAGATGTGGGCCTCGTACGGCCGGTGGGTCTCTCCCTTATGGCAAGGAGAGATAGAGGCAGGGAGGCAGTCATTCCTACAGGTGCTCATGCTATCATCGAGGAGATGGAGGAGGTGTACAGGAACCTATCCCAGCTGACTGTGGAGGTACTAGAGCCAGCTATCGATGACTTACCAAGGCCCATGCAGAGATTTGGGGTTGGAGCGTCTGTGCGCTTCAACACCTTACTCCGCAAGGTGGCTCGGACCATAGATTACTTCCTTACCCAGCGGCAGTGTGTCGTTCATGCTAGGGGTGGTGTACGAGTCGAGCGCCAGGCCTGATGACACTATCATACTTGTACTGAGAGCTTAGAGGCCTCATATTTTGTACTACAGAAAGCTATGATAATTCATATTTTTGTAGAGACTCACTGAAAGCCATCGTGCTTCGGATTTTGTACTGGCACTACTTTTTGAGCTATATATATATATATATACAGACATTACCAGTGATTTATACATTATGTGTTTTTAAAATGATTAGTGATGTGATCTTGTTTACATGTTTGCTTTTATACATTGTATTTACATGTCGTGAATGCTTTTACATATTATGGATATTATGTGTGTGTGATGTACCAATCCAAAATGAAGTTGGCCATCGAGTCAGCAACTGTGTTTAACTCCCGTGGAATGTGCAGGCATTGAATGGATTCAAATGACCTTTCCAGGAGACGTACTCGTCTGAAGAGATGGAGTAAGGTGGGATCACGGATGGCGTACATCCGGTTCATATGGGAAACCATTAATTGAGAATCCATGTGGATGACAATGTGGATCATACCCAAGGAAATGGCATTAGCTAGGGTTCCGATTACTGCCTGATACTTTGCGGCATTGTTGGTCGCAAACCCTAGGAAACTTCCTCCTGAGCAAATGAGCTCACCTGTTGGGGAATATAGTACCCAAGCTACTAAAGCAAGGTTATGGGTATGCCGGCTGGCACAGTCCACGAATCCATAGCACGTTGCCATCTGCACATGCAGACAGAACATGGTATAAGAAGCGGAAACAAGATCAAAAGACACTCAAAAAGAAATGCATCACACCACACAAAAACACAAAAACACGCCATGCACAACATATACACGTAAGTCTATGCATGAGGGATCAAGCATAGTATCTCTTCAGGTAAATCCCATTGCAAGGTTCACCTAAATAGATTCCATCATAGTATTCAAGCTTGTAGGGTCCTTTCTCCAAAACACGTTTGACTATGTAAGGTCCATGCCACATGGACTCGAACTTCCCTGCTCCTAGTTTGTCGTGCTTCTAGTCATAAGTAAGGACCAGTTCACCCTCGTTAAAGATACGATGTTCAACTGACTTATTGTATTGGGCTTTGATGCGTTTCTTGTGCGCTTCATTAGCAAGAGCAGCATCTCAGCGAGACTCGTCAAGTTTTGCTAAGTGCAAGAGACGTTCTTCCTCAGCAGTAGTGTTAGGAAGAAGTTCAACAGCGAGTTGTAGAGACGGAATTTTGCACTCTATCGACATAACAACCTCCAATCCATATACCGATTGGAAAGGAGTGAAGCCTGTGGCAGTTTTGACAGAAGTTCGGTAGGCCCATAACGCTGAAAAGAGCATGTTGTGCCAATTGGACTTATGTGTCCCTACCATCCTTTGGACCATAGTTTTCAAGACCTTGTTAATGTCCTCGACCTGTCCATTGGATTGCGGTTAGTAGGGTGTTGAATTTTCATGGTGAAAACCCAACCTATCACTCAATTCATCAACCATATGGTTTTGAAAATGAGAACCATGATTAGTAACAATTTCCTGAGGAACTCCGAACCGCGCTATTACATGATTAAACATGAAGAGTGCGGTGGTTTTGCTATTGTTCTGGTATGTAGGCATAGCTTCGGCCCACTTTGTGAAGTAATCCAAAGCTACGATGATGTAGCTATGCCCCCCGGCCGAGGTAGGCTCACAATGCATAAAATCAATGCCCCATTTTGTGAATGGGCCAACGACAATAACCGGATGTAACGGGGCAGGATGAGTGCGCTTCTTCGTATGGAAGTGTTGGCAAGGAGGAAATTTTTTTACGGCCTCAATACAATCTTTGAAGATAGTAGGCCAGAAATATCCTGCGTGCAAAATATTTTGGGCTATATCCATCCCAGAGAGGTGACCTCCACATGCCCCAGCGTGACAGTCAACCAGACCAGTTTCAGCCTCATCTTGAGTGAGACAACATCGAAGAATTGAATCAATGCCACGACGATACAAAGTATCATTAATGATTAAATAATACTTTGCATGGTGACATATCTTACGACGGTCGTCGCGAGAGAGTTGAGGGTTGAAGCGTTGGTTTTGAAGATACAATGAGATATCTCCATACTAGGGGTCAGTCGTACTGATGAGAAACAATGATTCATCTGGAAAGGAGTCATTGTGCTTAACTTCTGCATCAGAACTAGGAAGGTCGCAAATGAGCTCGACAAACACCAAAGACTTCTTAGACTTAGCTTTCTCGAAAAGAAGATCAAATTCTTGCAGTATCACAATCCATCTTGAATACTTTCCCCCAAGCACCTAACATGTCAGTACGTGAAACATGGGGTTCGAGTCGGCAATGATAGTGGTGGTGCAGAGCAAGATGTAGTGCCAAAACTTCTGAATGGCGATGACCGCCACGAATGCGAGTTTTTCGACATGTGAATATCTAGTTTTAGCATTGGCTAGACCCTTACTTGCATAGTATATTACATGTTCCTGGACGTTTTGTTCCTCCTGTACCAAAACCATGGCGATAGTGGTAGCAGAAGCGGCGAGATATAAGATGTAATCTCGATAATAATTAGGCGATTGGAGCACGGGGGCATGCGTGATGGCATGTTTGATACTGTCGAAGGATTTTTGAGCTTGGTCATCCCAAATGAACAGGACGTCCTTCTTGAGTAGTCTCATATACCCCTGAGTCTTCTCCGCAAAATTGCAAACAAAACGTCTTAAATAAATCTCCTTCCCTTGGAGACTTTGAGGTTTCGTCACATCAGTCGGGGGTGGTAGGTTGATGATGGCCTCCACCTTTAAGGGATCAATGCGGATCCCATCCTTCGAAATGATAAATCCTAAGAGGCGTTCGGACTAAACGCAAAAGATATACTTATGAGGATTCAAATGGATATTGTACCGTCTGCATCTGAGGAAAATGGCCGGCAGATGATCAATGTGGAACTCGCGCTGCTTTGAATGAGCAAGGAGATCATCCAAGTAAGGTTCCACAAAGTCCTTAATGTCAAGGAAAGCATATGACATAGCCCGCTGAAACGTGGCACTAGCATTTTTAAGGCCAAACAGGAGTTTGCGGTATGCAAATGTTCCCCACGGGCAGATGAAAGCCATCTTATGTTGGTTGGCTAGGTTGATCTCAATTTGGTTGGAACTAGAAAAGCCATCCACGAATGAGAAGATGACGCTTCCGGCACAGTTGTCGATGATCTGGTCGATGAAGGGGGTTGGGTAGTTGTCTTTTGGACAAGCCCGATTAAGGTCCTGATAATCAACACAGACGTGACTTGTGCCCTGCTTTTTGTTCACAGGAACGATGTTTGAGACCCAATCCATCAATGGGATAGGTTAAATAAAACCAGCCTTTAAGAGCTTTTCAATTTCTGCCTTTATTGCCGTAGTCTTCCGGGGGTGTACCGATTGCAACTTTTGGCGTACAAGTTTGATGTCGAGATAGGTTTTTATTTCATGAGAAATAATTGCGGGGTCTATCCCAGGCATATCCTCATAGGACCAAGCAAATACATCTTGAAATTGGTTGAACAAGGCCGTGTTAATAGCGATTTCTTCAGGGGAACACTTTTGGCCTATGCGAATGTGTTCCACTATACCAGGTTTCACCGAGATGTCTACCGGGGTGGTTGGCTCAATGTTGGCCAAGTTGCCCTCCGTGTCTGTAAGACATGTAAGGATGGGGGAATGAGGGGATGGGTAGATATCTGGTGAAAAGAGGGTATAAATGTTGTTCTCTATGTATTCCAAAGGAGGAAGAAAAGATGACCTATGATGGAGATCATCCCACGAACTGTTGTCAACATTCATTACTTCCATGATGGACTCGTCTAAATGAAAATTCCAAAGTAAGAGATCAGGTAGAGATGACGTCCGTCGTAGAGAGCAGGATGGAGAGGCCATGGTTAAATGGTCCTCTGATGCTGATTGGATAGCCTCATAAATACGTTCAGCGGGTGAAAGAGGCATCATATCTCCAAGCATTTGTGTGGTGGCTTCATCCGGTACAAGCTAAGCATTGTTAGAGTGAGATAAAATATCTATGAAGATCATGTTCACCATAGCAATATGATTAGGGGGGTCCGTGGTTGGAAAAACGCCCATGAGAGATGAATATTTCAAAAGGCCAACCCCTACACTCTCATACTATTTTGACATATGTCCAATGGAAGGAACATGGTCACCAAGATGATTAGTGGCGTCCGGTGTACAAAAATCTAACTGGTCAATAGTAACAATTCATCCTTGGTGGGGGGGTTGTACTATGCGGAAAAATGAAGAGGCTACCACCTGCATGGTGTAAAACCAATTGCAACCAAGTAAGAGATTATAATCTAATGGGGCCGAGACCACTTCCATGTTAATGGTTATGGTCTTTCCGCCCAACTCAACTGCAAGAGCTTGTAAGAGCCCATGAGGTTGAAAGCCACACCCGTCGAATGCCTTCAATGTGGTAGGAGAACGATTCAATTCGGGGGAGCCAATTTCTCTCCAATAGGAGATGGACATGACAGAACTGGAGGCTCCTTCGTCCAAAAGGGTACGATGGACAATCTTCCCAGCAATGTTCGCAGAAACTTGGACTGTGAGTTGGTGTGAGAGCCTCGACTTAAAGTTGTCAAGTCGGAACATGATGGTGTTCGAGGAATCCGAGTCAACTGCACCGATGGCTGCAAGGAGAGTTTACGTTGATTAGGACAATTCTCCAAAACTTCCAGGGTATACATGGTGCAAGGAGCTTGTGCCAAGTCCTCTACGATATTGTAATTTTGTGCCGCTTGAGCATTAGGATTGAAAACAACTTTTTGAATTGTACTCTTGGGCGGTTGCAATATTGAGTCTAAGGAGGGATTCTCAATGGTGAGAGAATTCGATGGTACAGTGACATCGGTTAAAGAGTCAAAAACTTTTCAGCATTACTTCCAGTGGATTCCTTGGAAGGGACCGGTTTGTAAGATCGCGAGCGAGTATTCAAATTGATCGCCTTGTTACGGAACATGAGAACATGCACGGTATTGGATGGTTCCACCTAGGATGGGGGGGTTTGAGCAATCATCTACTGGTTCTGAGTAGGAAAAGGATCGTTGAGGACTGTGGGAGTCGGTTTACCCCTAAGAAACTTTTGTACTTCGTCTTTATGGGGACACTCTTTGGAGAAATGGTCATCTCCACACAGTAAGCAAGGATACTTCAGTTTCCTTTTCTGCTTGGTATCGTTAGGAGTGCTCTTTGGTTCTTGCTGGGAAGAAGAATTTTTGGGTTTCCCTTTGTTCTTCTTCTTGCCGTTAAACTTCTGAGATGAACCTGATTGGACAGAATTCACCTCTTCAGTTACAGCAGAGACGGTGTACTTGGTGGTGCTGTGGCCAGCCGGAGCTAGGTTGGATGATCCAACAGTGCTAGCAGTAGGCTCGGTGTTAAGGGAACCAATGATGCCATCAGTTTGGAGTCCCTTATGTGGTTTTGCATGTTCATTAACGTCACGGGGTGCATCAGGAAGAATGTCAAACAAAGTGTCGGATTGAGTGTAGACTAGGTATAACACATGGGCACTCACGATGGCTTGTTCTTCAGTGACAGCACCTCGCATAGCAACGTCTCTTTCAATGGTAGGGATGAGGGATTTTGTGAACCAGTCTGCGAGGAGCTGATCTGGAATGGGAGATTTAATGAGACGTTGTCTCCTCCGCCACTCATGAATATGATCCGAAATGTGAGTGGTGGTATTCTGACGGAGCGAGGTTAAAAGATCGGTACCAGTCTCATACCATATGAGCAGCTAGAAATGTGTCAAAAAGTTCGTGGCAAGAGAACCAAAATCAGGGAAAGAGTGTGGTGGAAACTCAATGTACCACTTGACAGCTGAACCGGTGAGAGTGCTTTGAAACAATCTAAGATGAATTGAATCGTCCATTAAAGAATTAGATGAACACCATAGGTGGTATGTCATCACATCGTTTTTAGGGTATTCACCCGGCTTGTCATCAAACTTGGGGTTATCAGAAGGAAGTTTCACCGGAATCGGTGGCTAGTTAGATCCGTGGTAAATAGGATCGTTGGTTAAACGAGAGAGGTCAGGCAGGTCCAAAGTAGACAGGAAGGGAATCTGTGGGTTAGGCTATGCATATTGATAATACGGATAAGATGTGTAAGGACCTGACTGACCGTAAGGTGTACCAGGATGAAACTGACCATAGGGGGGTGTGCTGCCTGGACCGTAAGAAGGTTCGCCACCATAAGGTGGTCCATTCCAATAAGGTGGGGGTCCACCTCCACCTCCAGGAGGGGGTGGAGGTCCGCTACCACCACTGGGATGAGGTGGGGGTCCATAACCGTAATAAGGTGGCCCACCACCGCCTCATCCTAGAAGGGGTGGTGGACCATTTCCGCCACCAGAAGGATGGGGGCCCCCACCACCTCTGCCGCTGGAAGGATGAGGGTCTCCACCACCATAGTAATTAGGTCCTCCACCGCCTCTGCCTGGAGGGGGTGGTGGACCACCGTTGCCACCCGAAGGGAAATGTCCTCCTCCACCATGATAGGGTGGTCCCCCGTCGTCTCCGCTAGGAGGGGGTGGTGGACCATTCCTGCCACTGCCGGAGTGGTGAGGGATACTGTAGTTAAAATGAGGTGGGCCTCCACAAATGTTAGGTGGGGGTCTGCCGCCTCCAACAGGAGGTGGGGAGGACCGATCGGGGGTGGTGGTACTTGAGGGATAGTCGATTGGGGTCCATGTTGCAACACAGGTTGTTTCCCCCATAGAGTGTATGGATTCTCGGGATAAGGTATCCCGTACGGTGCGTTTCTGGGATTAGGTTGGCCTGGCACAGGGTTAACGGAACCTAGATACGCTTGACTGCATGAGGGTTGAGTTACATTTGACGGCGCTCCAACATGAGATAATCTTGTGGTAGATGGTCTAGCGGGTTGGGAAGGTCCGTTGGGGATTCCACCGCCTACATTTTGGTTAGGAAATGGGGGTTTCCCCCCAGCCATAATGGGTTGACCACTAGCCAAAGGTTGAACCAACGTAGTTGTTGACTAGCTACCATGGTAATAACATTACCAATAAGATAATCCGTGGGAATGGAATACCCTCCCCTCGAATTTTGAGGTGGGGGAGGAATTGGTTAATTAACCGTGGTAGTGACAGGTGTGTTGGACTGTTGTCCTTCCACCGGTTGATTCACTTGAGGTATAGGACTGGATTCCTATGAGGGGTGACCAATCTTATTAGTGGTCACATGGTGGGATGCTTCAGGTGATCCGAAAGATATTGTATGAACTGGGATGGGTTGGTAAGGGGTAACGATGGGTCTTGAACCCATCGTTGGAGACTTGACTGTCGACACTCTTCAGCCATCGAACGAAAGTGAGCCAATTGGCCATGAAAGTAGGCTAAAGTGTCTTTCGGAGTAGTCTCACTGGGTGAGGATGAGATGGAAAAATGAGCCACTGGGTGGTATATAGAAGATGTCCAATAAGTTGCTGAAGGACCAAAAGCAGCTGTAGGGTATCCATTCCAATGATCCAGGTTCTCCCGGGATGATGGGAGAAAGGTTTTGTGAAGCGGGGGAGTGTGCTTCTTCATCCTGTGAGGGATGAGAGGCAGGCGAATCTAGTGGAAACAAAAGTCCACCAATATTCAAAGTGGGGTTCTCCACTTCAGTAACTACGACCGTGTTATGCTGATCCATTCTTACCCTCGAAATAACCTCCAGATTAAGGGGATATTCGGGTGGTAAGTTCAATATCCTACAGGAAAATTAGCCAGAAAGGCCGAAATAGCGTTTCTCCTAAGGGTATGCTAAAAGAAAAGCAGTCCAGAAAAACCTACTCAAACTAAGACAACAAGCAAACTTATGTGAGAGAGCGGATTCAAAAGTCTGGAACCTCATGGGATTATCAAGGCATTGCAAACCGCAATATACTGTAGGGTCCAACAATATGATGCAACAAAGAGGATTGGGACCGTACCCTTGCCTGCATACCCGATTACTTGGACAGTACGTGCATGCTAATCTCCCTGAGTGTTGTTCTTGTTGTATTGCTTTGCCAAGACGGCCAAATGGTTAAAGTGTTGTTCAGGAATCCTAATGGTGTCTCCCGATATACACAAGGTACGTGGGAGCTCAAATCCGTAGTGGTGCTGTCTAATGCACAACCATTCGACAAGAGACCTTCCGATATACATGTCAAGTACGTGATACACCCTTCGATATACGCCAAGTATGTATTATGGTACATGGTGGGTATGTGAAGGAGCTCAATATACTGATGTACGTGGAAGACTACAATACCCCTGGGATACAGTGCTCGCAAATAACGACAGCTTCCACGCTTAATGACACCAAAACACGTCTCTAACTTACACACAAGTTGCTAAACATTTTACCTAGTTCTACCGTTAATTTTATCTTGGATGGTTAGGTGAATGCATGAGGTGAGTACATGATCGGAAGCATAATGCAAGCCCTGAATACATGCACGAAATGTTCTTTTCTTTCGATGAATTCTAGCTATGGAAAGGAGAAAGCTTTTTCCAATGGTATTGCCAAAACAAACTCAATGCAACACAATTCTCAATTCAAACAAATTTGACAATGAAAGTATTCTTTTCCTTTTCAACGAAAAGCAAAACTACACAACACTACTAAACCAAATCAAAACAACTTTTTCCTTTTCTTCTCCTTTTCAAAGTAAAATAACACTAAGTGATGAAAAGAGAGGATTCTGAAATGAAATATGCAAGCTTTTCAATTTCAATTTCAATGATCTAAAGGCAACAAAAAGAAAAAATGCATCTATCTTTCCTTAGCATGGAATTAATTTTGCAAAAATTGAAGTGTTCTTTGAGCCTTTCAAGAAGATGAGTGATTCATAATTCGAGAAAAATACAATATATCATACATTCATTCAACTTTTCCAAAACATAAACGAGAATTTTCCAATGCACAACAATCTTTCTTCAATAATTTTTTGAGAAACAATAGGAAAGAAGCACTTTTAAACTTTTTGATGGATGCATCAAAGAATAAACTTGATAACAACTATGCTTTCATATCTAAATGACTGAAAAGAAAACACTACTTGCAGCACTCATGTATTCAGAAAACTTGAGAAAAGACAAGCACTCAACCAAGCTGAAAACACACTTAACTCAAAATCAAGCAGCAGCAAACAAACTAAGCAAGCAAAGCTCAAAACAAATGTAAATGAGGTCTGAAAGTTCATCCAATGAAATGATCAGATCAGGGATGGAAGGAAGGGAATGCAAGAGTGAATGAATGAAGGTGGAGGAGACTAGAGTATCCACCACTACCTATCTCAAACTTGTCCAAGACGGAACCCAAAGTCAATCCAAATAAAACCAAACTCTCAACACACAAATCATAAATGGGGTCTTTGTCTGGATCTTGCAGCACAAAGGGAGTTCATACATCAGACCAAGGTTCAAACTGTCAGATGAGGGAAGGGGTGCCTGTATGCCAAATTTTGATAGATCGGCGCACTCTGTCCTCACACACAGTGTGACGTCGTAGTTTTCCTTCACGGGAGGTGCGACGATGTCGCAGTATACCAATGCAAAGGATGCAACGGGTGACTAACAGGTGAAGAACAGAGACTCAGAATGACACAGTGTCGCTCTGTTTCCATTGCCCAGGTGTGACAAGCGAGGTCTAGATTAAAAAATGAACCAGATCTCTCAACAATGAACCAAAAACAGGATTGAAAATGAGTTGCATAAACTCAGAGGAAGCAAATCAGAGTCTTCAATGCGAAGATCTGATAGTGAAATCAATCTTAAGAAGTAAATGGAAAAAATGATAAAAGAGGCTTGTGTCAAGTAATCAACTGAAAATAACTCTCAGATTAATGACCACTAAACAAGACAAACACTACTCCCCAGTATGGTCGCCAAATTTGTTATCGGACAATCCACTCGAGCGGACGCGAGCCGGATCTCCCTAGCTCAATGTGAGTCTAGAAAAAATAGAACAGACTACAAACACATCTCCTAGATCTACTTAAGGACCAAGTACTAGATGTCTTACCTTTTTACTATGCAATCCTTTCTCCCGAATGTTGATCCACATCCCACGGTCATCAGATCCAAGCTGCAAGACCTGTTAAGACAAAGAAACAAGAGAAACTAGTAAAAGACATCTATACAATAAGCGATCTAAGTAAACAGTTAAGCAGGTAAACTACACAATATCATTGCACACAAGAACAATATTGGTGGAAAGCATTTGTATTACTGCAAATAGAGGAGTACATGATAGAGATATAGAACTACAACCAAAAAATTAATGCAGTAGCCCTTCTCTGACCAAGCCAATTGCCATATCCTTCCAAGGAAGTATGAGTTCTCCAATAGGTGAATGGGGATGTCTTAAGAGATATTTCACCAGCATGTAGATACCATAGTCTTCTTCCCTTTGGGATGGGAGGGAGCCTCACTTATATAGGACTAAGTGGATAGAGTATGGATAGGATAGGTTGAGAGATGGTAGGAGAGAGATAGGGGATCCTCCCAAAGAGTTAGGGGTCGAGTACCAGCTCCCCTAGAGGTCAAGGATAAGCCCCTAAATGGGTAAGTTTCGAGAAGGATCTCGAATAGACTATTTTTGCCCATTAACAGACCTTGTCGCACCCTATAGTGGAGCAAGATGCAATGTCACATATTTCTAATGTGCAACCTGCGATGAACTCTCAAAAGATTGCAGAATTGAGTGCAAATCCTTCGAGATGAAAATACTTAGTCTAGGTGACTTCAGGGATGTATACACTGAATCTAATGATGGGTATATTTTAGGTGTAACATCCACCATGGGATTATCTCATGTTGGGGGGCCATCCAATGTAACTCTACCCTCATGGAGTCAAGCGTATCCAGGTTCTGTTAACCCTTTGTCGGGCCAATCTAATCCTGGAAACACACCATACACGATACCTTATCCCAGGAATCCGTACACTTTATGGGGGAAACCACCTGTATTGCAACACGAACCCCAACTGACTATCCCTCAAGTACCACCACCCCCGATCGACCGTCCCCCACCTCCTGCTGGAGGCGGCGGGCCCCCACCTACCCTTGGTGGAGGCCCACTTCATTTTACCAACAATATCCCTCACCCTTCTGGCGATGGTGGGAATGGTTCACCACCCCCTCTTGGCGGAGGTAGCGGAGGACCACCCTATCATGGTGGAGGAGGACATTTCCCTTCGGGTGGTGGAGGTGGTCCACCATCCCCTCCAAGCGGAGGAAGTGGAGGACCTAATTACTATGGTGGTGGCGGTGGTGGAAACCCTCATCCTTTCGGCAATGGAGGTGGTGGGGGCCACCATCCTTCTAGCGACAGAAGTGATCCAGCACCCCCTCCAGGCGGAGGCGGTGGTGGGCCACTTATTACGGTTATGGACCCCCACCTCCTCCCGGTAGTGGCGGCGGACCTCCACCCCCTCCCGGTGGTGGAGGTGGGACCCCACCTTATTGGAATGGACCAACTTATGGTGGCGGACCCCCTTATGGTTCGGGCGGAACACCCCCCTACGGCGAGTTTCCTCCTAGTACACCTTACGGTCATACTGGTCCTTACATGCCATGCCTTATCCGTATTATCAATATGCGCAGCCTAACCCACAGCTACCATTCCTGGCTACTTTGGACCTTCCTGAGCTATCCCGTTTAACCAACGATCCTATTTACCATGGATCTAACTGGCCACCAATTCCAGTGAAACTCCTGTCTGATATACCCAAATTTGACGGCAAGCCAGGTGAAGAACCTAAAAACCATGTGATGACATACCGCTTATGGTGTTCATCTAATTCCTTAATGGATGATTCAATTCATCTTAGATTGTTTCAAATGACTCTCACCGGTTCAGCTGCCAAGTGGTACATTGAGTTGCCACCCCACTCTTTTCCTGATTTTGGTTCTCTTGCCATGAACTTTTTGACACATTTCCAGCTGCCCATACGGTATGAAACTGGTACCAAGCTTTTAACATCACTTCGTCAGAATACCGCCATTCATATTTTGGATCATATCCACGATTGGCGAAGGAGACGACGTCTCATTAAAGATCCTATTCCAGATTAGCTCCTAGAAAACTAGTTTACAAAATCCCTCATCCCTACCATAGCAAGAGATGTTGCCATGCGAGGTGTTGTCACCGAAGAACAAACCATCGCAAGTGCCCATGTAGTAGACCTAGTCTACACTCAATCCGACACTTTTTTTGATATTCTTCCTAACGCACCACATGACGTTAATGATCCTGCGAAACCACATAAGGGACCCCAAGCTGATGGAATCGTTTATTCCCTTAACACCTAGCCTACTTATAGCACTATTGGATCATCCAACCTTCACGATTCCTCCTCATTACCGACTCAGGATGGCCACATCACCACCAAATCCACCACTCCTGCTATAACTAAAGAGGTGAATTCTGTCCAATTAGCTTCATCTCAGAAGTCTGGTGGTAACTAAGAAGAACAAGGGGAAACCCAAAAGGTCTTCCTCCCAGCAGGAATAGAAGAGCACTCCTGACGATACCAAGCAGAAACGGAAACTAAAGTATCCTTGTTTACTATGTGGAGATGGCCATTTCTCCAAAGAATGTCCCCATAGAGATGAAGTACAAAAGTTTCTTCAGGGTAAACAGACTCCCGCAGTCCTCAATGATCTGTTTCCTACTCAAAACCAGTAGATGATTGCTCAACCCCCCCAGCCCAAGGGGAACCATCCAACACCGCGCATGTTCTCATGGTGCGTAATGAGACGATCAATTTGAACACTCGCTCGCGATCTTACGAACCGGTCCCTTCGAAGGAATCCACTGGAAGTAATGCTGAAAAATATTTCGACTCCTTAACTAATGTCACTGTACCATAAACTTCTCTCACCATTGAGAAGCCATCCCTAGACTCGATATTGCAACTTCCCAAGAGTATGATTCGAAAAGTTGCTTTCAATCCCAACGCTCGGGCGACACAAAATTACAATATTGTAGAAGACTTGGCACAAGCTCCTTGTGCCATGTCTACCCTAGAAGTTTCGTAGAATTGTCCTAATCAACGCAAAACTCTCCTTGCAGCCATTGTTGTAGTCGACCCCGATTCCTTGAATTCCATCATGTTCCGACTGGACCACTTCAATCTGAGGCTCTCCCACCAGCTCACATTCCAAGTTTCTACAAACATTGTTGGGAAGATTGTCCATCGTACGAAGGCACCTCCACTTTTGTCATGTCGATCACCTGTTGGAGAGCCATTGGCTCCCCTGAATTGAATCGTTCTCCTACCACGTTGAAAGCATTCGACAGGCGTGGCTTTCAACCTCATGGGCTCTTACAAGCACTTGCCATTGAGTTGGGCAGAAAGACCGTAACCGTTAACGTGGAAGTGGTCTCAGCCCCAATAGATTATAATCTCTTACTTGGTTGCAATTGGTTTTACGCCATGCAGGTGGTAGCCTCTTCAGTCTTTCGCATAGTACAATTCCCCCACCAAGGACGAATTGTTACTATCAACCAATTAGATTTTTGTGCATCAGATGTTACTACTCATCCTGGTGACCATGTTCCTTCCATTGGACAAATGTCAAAATAGTATGAGAGTATAGGGGTTGGCCTTTTGAAAGATTCATCTCTCATGGGCGGTTTTCCGGCGTCGGACCCCCCTAATCATGTTGCTACGGTAAACATGATCTCCACAAAGATTTTATCTCACTTTACCGATACTTGGCTTGTACCGGATGAAGCCACAACACACCTTCTTGGAGATATAATGCCTCCTTCACCCGCTGAACGTATTTACGAGGCTATCCAATCAGCACCGGAGGACCATTTAACCGTGACCTCTCCATCTTGTTCTCTACGATGGATGTCATCTCTACCTGATCTCTTACTTTGGAATTTTCATTCAGATGAGTCCATCATGGAAGTTATGAATGTTGACAATGGTCCATGGGATGATCTCCACCATAGGTCATCTTTTCTTCCTCCTTTGGAGTACATAGAGGACAACATCCACACCCTCTTTTCGCCAGACATCTACCCGTTCCCTCATTCCCCCATCCTTACATGTCTTACGGACACGGAGGGAAACTTGGCCAACATTGAGCCAACCACCCCAGTAGACATCTTGGTGAAACCTGGGATAATGGAACACATTCGCATAGGCCTGAAGTGTTCCCCTAAAGAAATAGCTGCTGGCATAGCCTTATTCAAGCAATTTCGAGATGTATTTGCTTGTTCCTATGAGGAGATGCCTGGGATAGACCCCACGATTGTTTCTCATGAAATAAAAACCTATCCCGACGTCAAACCTGTACGCCAAAAGTTGCGACCGGTACACCCTCGGAAGACGGTGGCAATCAAGGATGAGATTGAAAAGCTCTTAAAGGCTGGCTTTATTTATCCTGTCCCATTGACAGATTGGGTCTCAAACGTCATCCCTGTGCACAAAAAGCAGGGTACCATTCGCGTCTGTGTCAATCATTGGGACCTTAATCGGGCTTGTCCAAAAGACAACTACCCGACCTCCTTCATCGACCAGATTATCGACAATTGTGCCGGAAGCGTCATATTCTCATTTATGGATGGATTTTCTAGTTACAACCAGATTGAGATCAACCTCGCCGACCAACACAATACATCTTTCATCTGCCCGTGGGGAACGTTTGCATACCGTAAACTCCCGTTTGGCCTTAAAATTGCTGGCGCCACATTTCAGGGGGCTATGTCGTATGCCTTCCATGACATTAAGGACTTTGTGGAACCTTACCTGGACGATCTTCCTGCTCATTCAAAGCAGCATGAGTTCCACATTGATCATCTGACAGCCATTTTCCTCAGATGTAGACAGTACAATATCCGTCTGAATCCTCATAAGTGTATCTTTTGCGTTGAGTCTGGACGCCTCTTAGGATTTATCGTTTCGAAGGATGAGATCCGCATTGATCCCTTAAAGGTGGAGGCCATCATCAACCTACCACCCCCGACTGATGTGACGGAACTTCAAAGTCTCCAAGGGAAGGCAACTTATTTAAGATGTTTTGTTTGCAATTTCGCGTAGAAGAACGTCCCATTCATTTGGGATGAGCAAGCTCAAAAGTCCTTTGACAGTATCAAACATGCCATCACGCATGCCCCCGTGCTCCAACCGCCCAATTATTACCGAAATTATATCTTATGTCTCGCCGCTTCTGCTACCACTATCACCATGGTTTTGGCACAGGAGGATCAAAACGCCCAGGAACATGTAATATACTATGCAAGTAAGGGTCTTGTTGATGCTGAAACTAGATATTCACATGTCGAAAAACTCGCATTCGCGGCGATCATCGTTGTCCAGAAGTTCCAGCACTATATCTTGCTCCGCACCAGCAGCAACATCGCAGACTCAAACCCCATGTACCACGTCCTGACATGTTAGGTGCTTTGGGGTAAGTATTCACACTGGATTGTGATGCTGCAAGAATTTTATCTTATTTTCGAGAAATCCAAGTCAAAAAGGTCTTTGGTGTTTGCCGAGCTAATTTGTGACCTTCTTCATCCTGATGCAGAAATTGAGCACAATGACTCTTTTCCTGATGAATCATTGTTTCTCATCAGTACGACTGACCCATGGTATGGAGATATCTCATTATATCTTGAAACCCAACGCTTCAACCTTCAACTATCTCGCGATGACCGTCGTAAGATACGTCACCATGCGAAGTATTATTAATCATCAATGATACTTTGTATCGCCATGGCATTGATTCAATTCTTTGACGTTGTCTCACTCACGATGAAGCCGAATGCATTCTGAATGACTGTCACGCTGGGGCATGTGGTGGTTATCTCTCTAGGATGGCTACAGCCCAGAAGATTTTGCGCGCAGGATATTTTTGGCCTACTATCTTCAAAGATTGTATTGAGGTCGTAAGAAAATGTCCTCCTTGCCAACACTTCCACATGAAGAACCACACCCATCCCGCCCTGTTACACCCAGTTATTGCCATGGGCCCCTTCGCAAAATGGGGCATCGAATTTATGCATTGTAAGCCTACCTCAGCTGGGGGGCATAGTTACATCATCGTAGATGTGGATTACTTTACAAAGTGGGCCGCAGCTATTCCTACATACCAAAATAACAACAAAACTGCCGCACTCTTCATGTTCAATCATGTAATAGCGCAGTTCGGATTTCATCAGGTGATTGTTACCGATCATGGTTCCCATTTTCACAACCATATGGTTGATGAACTGAGTGATAGGTGGGGTTTTCACCACTAAAATTCAACACCCTACTACCCGCAGTCCAATGGACAAGTCAAGGCCATTAACAAAGTCTTGAAAACCATGGTCCAAAGGATGTTAGCTACACTGTAGCTAGGGTTTTCACCCTAGCTTGTGCAAATGAGCACCTACTAAGGAGAAGGGAATCCTTAGTAGCAGTTCAATAAACAGAAAATTAAAATGCTAAAACAATATAAATTCTAAACTAGCATGAGCATTAAGAAGCATAACAAAACATGGAATATAAATGGTTTTTCTTTTGTATTAAAATTTTACCTCAAGTGTAGAGGTTGGTGAAGTTCTTGCAATGATCCAAGAGGGTTGCTCCAAACTCCAACTTTGCTCCTTCTCTTTCTCCAATGGTGGAAATGGGCCAAAAGGGGCACTCAATGGTGAAAGTAGCTCAAGGGTGAGCTAGGGTTTCAAGAGTGATTTTGGCAGAGTAAGGGTGTATTTGATTGTGGATATGAAATGAGGGGTCTCCATCACCTATTTATAGGTTTTTAGTGGTGGAGTGCTGGCCCATGGTTTTGGGAACCATATGGTTTAGGTCAGCTGTATAGGGTTTTTTCCTCCTTTTTCCTCTTTTTCCTCCTTTTTTTATATTTTTTATTCCCTTTTTAGAGGGTTTTTGCTATTTTGGAGGAATTTTGGATAATTTTGGGCGGAAAAGGGGTTTTTTAGCCTTTTTGAGGCCTTTTTGATGGTTTTGTGACCTTTTGGAGGCTTTTTAGGCCTTTTGGAGGCTTTTTGAATGGGATTTTAGGGTTCTGAATGTAAAAATGGTAGGAAATATGGACAAATGAGTCATGTAATGGGTAGATGAGGTAGTGAGCACTTTTTGGGTGTTAACAGATTGCCCCCTGATGTGTGAGGGCAGGAGCTCATCGTATGGTCGATAGACATCATAAGTCCTGTATGCTTGTCCTGGGGTGTGGAGAAGAGAAGAAACAAACTGGAGCCCGGAACAACAGTCCTGAACAAACTGCAAAAACTAAAAGTACATAACCTCAATAAGGGATGAGGAATCATCTAATCATATGGACGAGGCGGGCATTCCCATGCTCGTATCAAGATATAGAACAATAATAACAATGGGGTCCAAAATATGGGGACCTGACATATACATGACCTCAAATAATGAATGAGGAAGAATCTCAATATAAGGACGAGGCGGGCATACCCATGCTCGTATCAAGATACATAAAAAGAATTGTGAGCCCCGAAAAGGGGGACCTGTAGGATACATAGAGAACCACTGTGTATATCATAAGGGTCCATAGGGGACACGGATCTGGGACATAATGTTGGGCGGACCATGTCAGAGCTGAAGAACTGATACACTGGAATAACAACAGTGTTCCTGAGTGTGGTACCAGAGGAACTGATGAGCTGCTGGATCATAGTGACAAGGGGTCGTACTCTCACTGGTACACTGAACTAGAACTGGATTGGGTACTCAAGGAAGCATATAACTGGATGGCTTCCGAATACAATCGCCAACGCAACCTGGACATCCACGGGAACATATAACTGGGCGTTCCGAAGTGACTCACCAATGTGCTAGAGTCGGGGGAGATCCGGGGTCTTCGACCAATAATGGAAGTGATATAAACCCTACGCGATTCTCAACGATGCGATCAAGGTGCTGAAGTCGAGCATGTGAGAAACAACCACTCGGAGAGGCAATGATGACTCCTCTCAAAATGGTCCATAGGCACTCACGACAGATGGTGATGGGTCCAAGGCGTAGGGACCTCTGGGTCTATCCTCTGGAATAGAGGGGCTGTTGTCGACAGAGGGAGACCTGCAACTATCAAGGCAATGATGTTTCCTTGACAGGAGCGCGAGGTGGAGAACCGAAGTGTGAGAGTACTGATGGTAGGACTGACACACTGTGGGGGATAACTGGGCAGGTAGAGTGGGTGGACTCAAACTTCCTTTGTTCAGAGTATAATGATGGGGATGATTGGGCAGCATATGAAACTGACTGATGGGAAAGGGATCATAGCTGTAATGGATCAAGGATAGTGACTGGGATGAGGGATACTCAAGCTGGTGTAGAATGGCAGGAGACTGCAGACTACTCTGAACAAAGGCGACCTGATTGGGGGTGCTGCCGAGATGATCGATCATAGTGTCGAGAGGCACGCGGGGACTTTTTCATGGGTTAAGGAACTAGAAGAAGTGGGTGAAAAATGGTATTGTCGTGTGGATTTATATGAGCCCAGGACAGTTCATGCTTGTGAGTGCTTTCAATTTTAAGGAGTCTAAAAGCGATAAGAAGACTCTGAAATAATGGAATGGTACTATCGTGTGGATTTGTACGAGCCCAAGACAGTTCATGCTCGTGGTTGCTTTCAATTTTAGAGAGTCTGAAAGCGATAAGAAGACTCCAGGGGGTTGCTTTTTCATGTGTTAGTCTCCAAGGCCCAAAGAAGCATAAAAGGATGCAATGAAGAACTCTTCTAGCTGGTGTGACTAGAGTATTCCTTTTTCGTAATTAGTCTACTAGGTCCGGAAAAGGGTTAAACTTATACCAGATAGATGCCCTTTCAGGTACTTTAACGAGCATGAAAGGAAGCAAGATTGCTCGGTGATGTTTTCATTATTTTAGGAGTCAGAAAAGAGCTTAACAGAAACCCCCTAAGTGCCTTTTTCGTAAAGGACTTGTCCGACCCGAAAAAGGGATAAAATTATACCGAACAAAAGGAATGGCCAGGCAAGGAGGAAGTGCTCAATCAAGGAACATTTATGATGACAAAGAACGAGGGTAGGGGGGAACACTAGTGGGCCTCCTTGCGGGGTAATGAATGGTGGAAAAATAACGAAATAGTTGTAGTATGACAGGAGTGAATGGCTCATGTAAAAAAGTGGAACAATCCGATGGCGGCCGATGTGGTGCGCAAACCGAGGCAGCAAGGTGTCAGGACACAATGTTGAAACTGTACCAAGTGAGAGTGAGGAATGGTCTCAAGCATCATCATGAGCTCGAAAAAATGAATCCGGCAATATAAAAAGTGTCAAAAATGGATAATAGCCGATGTGGCACGCAAATCGAGGTGATGGGGGGCATTTTGGAGAACGACCCAAAAAATATGGGGGTGAGAGTGAGAAATGATCTCAAGCATCATCACAGGCTTGAAAAAATGAATCCGATGATATAAAATATACCAAAAATAGAGAGCAGCTGAAGTGGCACGCAAATCGAGGCAACGAGTGGTGTCTAAAAAATGCTCAAAAATTGATGTGGAAAAAATAAGAAAACGAGTGGACCATCATGGTGGTCTCATCGTGCTGATTCCAATGGTGGAAACGGTTCGAAAAATGGACTCCGTATGAGTTCAGAATGGCCAAAACAAGAAAAAGTCAACAGACTATAAATAGTGAGTGGGTCCAACATGACAAGTGTCATTTGTACTATTTGACTTTGAGTAGTGATTAGAGTAGACCAGAGCTGAAGTGGCGTTTCTGGATGATCTGACCGACCGTTTTTCAGATCCGGGAGTTACAGGTATTCCGTCAAACTCATACCTGCATTTTCTTTGGGCGCGGGGGGGATAGTGGGTCTTAGGGGAGTATTTGTACAGTCCATGTGGGGTGGACCGCGGGTTTGGGGGATGGAAATGCCTTTGGAGACTGCAGATTCCAGGATAGATCACGTGGCTGGGGACCGCGATGTTCGGGTCGGAAGCCGCGATTGGGATCGAGCTGTTAGGGCTTCTCCGGGGGGGGGTTGATTTCTTTGTCATGAGTCTGATGAGTTTGCCTTGTGTGATTGACAGGATGTCGTTGGTGTTGTGGCGAGAGCGGGAGGTCCCCGATGAGATAGTGGATGTCATCCGGAGGATCGACATGTGCGGTCTGTGTTGGGATTATGTGGACTGCTGAAGTTCGCTCAGGTACCTATGATGCAGTCAGCAGGGTTGCTGTTGAACAGGTTAGTGAGATTCTGGGAGTCGGATATTCAGGCATTTAGGGTGTAGGGTGAGAGGGTGGACCTCACCCTGACAGATGTATACTTCCTGACGGGGCTACCTTGTCTGGGTAGGGTGGCGGATACGCAGCCGCGAGTATCCGCTGATGTAGATATGGAGGATATGCTAGAGCGGTACTGTGTTCCAGAGGCGAGGGTGCAGAGGAATGCACTCTGGGTGGTGGACCTACATGATCCATTAGTACAGGCCATTGCGGCATGCGTAGTTCGTGTGTTGGGGTCCAGGTCACCTGAAAAGGTGTCCAAGGGCCAGATGCAGCTAGTAGAGCGCGTACTGGATGGGGTCTATTATGCATGGGGCCAGATGTTCCTCACCTGTGTGCAGCGGCAGCTGACATCGGTGAAGGAATCTGGCAAAGGATTCTATTACGGATCCTTTCTATGTGCATTCTTCATGGAGCGGGTACCGACACTGCGGCCATGGGTGCCGGTGAGGGCAGGAGGATTGAGGGAGCCGCGCATGGTGCGGTGGGGGGAGATGATGCGCCGGCGGGGGTGGCGGCGAGGTTGGTAGATACTTCACACAGGAGCTGTACCTGCAGTGGCTACAGATACCATTGACACTAGATGACTTTCCATACAGGGATATGGATTATACCGGGGATCCAGAGGCACCACGTGCGCCAGGACAGGCATGGGGACCAGATGGTACGTATTAATTTTACTTGCATATTATGGATGTCAAGTTTTATGTATGATAGTTTTGTGGATATACTGTTACTGACTGATGGGTGATCTACAGATGTTGGCTCGAGACCACCGCCAGGGCATGTAGCGCGCAGAGGGCATGTGGCGGTACCAGACTTACCCGGTCAAGGAGAGGTGCGTCGGCGGGACGCAGAGGGGACTTTGGAGTCCGTACGGATGTTGCTGGATCAGTTGCTGGTGGGAGTGACCGATGACGAGTGGCGGGACATGGATCCAGAGGTGATCCAGGACTGTCTGAGGGCGCCACGGGAGTTCCGGTCGATCACGATCCGGGTGGCCATCTTAGCGGACAGGGGATGGGCACATGAGCCCACAGGGGATGCGGAGTTTCCGGAGGAGGAGCGAGGGGAAGACTCAGAGGCAGCGGATGCAGGAAGTGATGCAGGGTATGACTCTCATTAGGGAGTGCAGGGGACTCCCCCCGATTTTGTAGCTACGACATGTATTCTATGAGGCTTTAGGGATGTATAGATATTTTTTGTATAGCTGAGTACAGGGGTACTCAATACATGTATAGCAGATGGACATGTATTTTTTGATATATATATATATGCACATGGATGCACCTTTTTGCGATGATGTTTTAGTGTACGCACATGGATGCGCTTATGGTTTGTTATATGTTTGTACTGCACATGGATGCAAGTAGTAGAGGATGTTTGGCACTTGGATGCCCCTTGTGTATGTTATGTGATGTATTGTACATGGATGCAACATTATGTATGTAGGATTATGCACGTGGATGCCCCTGTATATGAATGTGTTTTTATTTTTTATTGCACATGGATGCAAATGTTTATGTGATGATAGGCACGTGGATGTCCCTTGCAATCTTTTTGGGTTTTTATATATTTTTATGAGATGTTATGGGATGATGATGCATGATGGAGGTTTTTGCATGGTGTGATTGATGTGCCAATCTAGGATGTTGTTAGCCATTTGATCTGTGACACTATTTTGAGCTCTTGGGACATGGGTGAATGTTATGGATTCAAACTGTCGGCTGAGTTGTTTTGTGCGCAGGAATTTTCTAAAAAGGTAGGGATCACACACGTGGTAGCAGTTGTTGAGCTGGGAGACAAGTAGCTAGGAGTTGAGGAACACATGAAGGTGACATATGCCCATCTGGAGGGCAGCAATCAGGAGACCAATCATAGCATCATACTCCGCCTGGTTATTGGTAGCGGCGCCTATACATATTCCGTCAAGGTGAATCAATTCATCTGAAGGGGAATATAAGACCCATGCTATAGAAGCCAGGTTAGGAGACCAGCGACTTGCTCCATCGGAGAAGCCAATGTAATAAGGTGGAAGATGGTCCATTTGTGGTCATGCAAAAATGATGAATGTGAGAGTGTGGTAAAAAAGGTGAAAAACAAAAAGAGAGAAAACTGTACAATACAGACCAATGGGGCCGCGAGTTATTTAGGGATAAAGCGTTTAAGATACAACCCATTACGAGGGTTGCACAAAGGGCGACCTTCTGAGTCAGTTAAAATGTATGCCCCCTTGCCGAGGCAGGTCTGCATGATGTAAGGGCCTTGCCACATGGATTCAAACTTTCCTTTACCGATTTTGTCGTGGGCTTGGTCATAGGCGAGGACGAGGTCCCCTTCATGGAAAGTTCGAGGGTGTACATGTTTGTCGTAACCAGCTTTGGAGCGGTTCTTGGCGGCTTCAATGGTTTGGAGAGTGGCACGATGATCTTCATCTGCTTGTTCGAGGGATAGTAGACATTGCTCAAGGGGGGAGGTGTCAGGGAGAAGCTCGACGGCGATTTGTAAGGCAGGTATCTGACACTCGATGGGGAGGACAGACTCTACACCATGAACTAAGTGAAACGGGGTAAAACCAGTGGTGGTCTTGGTAGAGGTACAGTAAGACCATAAGGCAGGGAACAACATGTGGTGCCAATTGGACTTATGCCGATCAACAGTGCGTTGAAGGATGGTTTTTAGAATTTTGTTAATGGCCTCTACTTGGCCGTTCCCTTGGGGGTAGTAAGCAGAGGAATATTGATGTTCGAACTTGAGGAGGGTGGATAACTCGCGCCAAACGGAATCTTCAAAGTGTGAACCATGGTCTGAGACCAACTGTTTGGGAACCCCGAATCGAGTGATAACGTGGTTAAAAAAGAAATGGACAGCGGTATCAGTGGTACAATTGAAAGTGGGCATGGCTTCGGCCCATTTGGTAAAGTAATCGACGGCGACAATGATGTATTTATGGCCGTTGGCAGATGGGAGTTTACACTCCATGAAGTCGATGGCCCACTTACAAAAGGGACCAACAGTGACAACCGGGTGTAACGGAGCAGGTGGTGTCCAGGCCTTGGGGGCAAAAAGTTGGCAATTATGGCAATGTTTGACCGCTGTGATGCAATCGGTAAAGAGTGTGGATCAGAAATATCCAGCGCGAACGACCTTTTGGGCGGTGGCCATCCCAGAGAAATGTCCACCGCAGGCACCGCTATGATAGTCATTGAGGACATGTTCGGCTTCCTCGTGTGTAACGCAACGACGGAGGATCGTGTCAACCCCTCACCGGTAAAGAACATCGCCTAGGAGGAGATAACGAGAGGCCTGGTGACGGATATGACAGCGACCATTACAGGTGACTTTGGGTCAGAACTTCTGCGTGCGAAAGTATAACAAAATATCACCGTACCATGGGTCATCAGACGAGATGGTGAACAAGTGGTTGTCGGGTAGCTCATCGGAGATTTGAGGGGGCGGCAGAAGGGAGGGGAGATCGGTGATGAGCTGGGAAAGTGCGAGGGCTTTGGTGCTCTTAGGGGTTTTGAAAGTAAGGCCATATTCCTGGAGGATAATGACCCATTTAGCAACATGACCTTGCAGTAGCCATCGGTTTAAGAGATATACCATGGGGTTGGAGTCGGTGATGACTGTGGTATGACTAAGTAAAATGTAGTGTCGCAATTTTTGGATGGAAAAGACCACAACTAGGGCTAGTCTCTCCTCATATGGGTATCGTAGGGATGGTCCAGACAAGGTCTGGATGACGTAATAAATGACATGCTCTTGGTGAGAGGTGTCTTCTTGAACCAAGACTCCGAACATGGCATGCTCAGATGCCAAGACGTAAAGGATGAAGTCCTGAGAGAAATCCGGAGGGGAGATCAAAGGGGCTTGTGTGAGAGCTTTCTTGAGGGCATCGAATGCAGCTTTTGCTTGCTCATCCCAAACAAAGGGTATGTGGGTACGAAGCAGGCGTAAGAATCCATGAACTTTGGTGGCGTAATTAGGAACGAAGTGACGAAGGAAATTGGACCATCCCTGCAGACTCTGGAGTTGCCGAAGCGTGCGAGGAGAGGGAAGGTCTAAGATGGCTTGGACTTTCAGGGGATCAACAGTAATTCCTTGCTGGGAAACAATGAAACCCAACAACCGGCCTGTCGGAACGCAAAAGACACACTTGTGTGGGTTCAAGCGGATTTGATATTTGCGACAACTCAGAAAAACTTGCCGGAGGTCGTTAAGGTGGTCGGATCGTTTCCGGGAATGAGCTGTAAGGTCATCCAGATAGACTAGCAGGATATGGACCAAGTCGTGAAAACAATAGGTCATGGCTCGCTGGAAGGTGGCACCATCATTTTTAAGGCCGAAAGGCATGACGTGGTAGGTGAAGGTGCCCCATGGGGTGCTAAAGGCAGTCTTGTATTGATCCTCCTTACGGATCTAAATTTGATTGTATCCGAAAAAACCATCCATGAAAGATAGGACTTCATGCCCCGCACATGCATCGATGAGTTGGTCAATAAATGGCGTGGGGAAGTTGTCCTTGGGACAAGCTAAGTTTAAATCGTGGAAGTCAGTGCATACTCTAATGGTGCCTTGCTTTTTGTTAACGGGAATGGGGTTTGAAACCCAGGTCGTATAAGCAATAGGATAAATGAATCCTGCGTTGCGAAGTTTCTCAACCTCGGCTTTAACAACGGGGAGCTTGGAAGGATGAATGGGGCGTTGTTTCTGACGAACGGGGGGTACATCAGGCCATGTGTCAATGTCGTGCTCTATAATGGTAGGGTCAAGACCAGGCATTTCGGTATAGGACCAAGCAAAGACATCACGTAATTCTTGGAAAAGTTTTTTGTATTCTCCGACCTCATGCTCACTGCAGGAGGCTCCGAAGGTAATGATTTCAAGAGCACCGAGTGGGTCAGAGATATCAATGTGGATGACAGGTGAGATATTGGCCATGTTACCTTCCTCAAGGGCATCAGGAGCAGGAATAGGATCCTTAAACTAGTCGACTTTAGGAGGAAGGAAATCTTTGGACTCAACCGCGAATTGGGTAGCGGTGGTAGAGGAGGATTCTTCTGGGAGGAAATAGGAACGATGGTGCATGTCGTCCCAGGGATAATCCGGGGTAGTGAGAACCTCTAGAATCTCCTCATCATTGTGGAAAGTTTGAGCTATCAAATCGGTTGACGAAGGAATGGTAGTCGAAGAGATCATATAAATGGTATTAATCTCACCAGATGGGGATGATACCGGGGGGTGGATCTCCTCAATTGTGGGGGCTGCCGTCTCAAGGTCCAAATTATTCATCTCGTAGAGAGCTGCTCTGTAATCTAGGAGATCAGGACAGTGATGTGAGTAGTGGCCGTAAATACCACATATGGCACAAGGGTGGTTGGTACATAGTGATTTATCATGAGGCTTAGGGGTTGGGTCACGTTCAACAACCGGGATGTTGGGGTCATCGTCAAGCATTTGCATGTGTTCCTGTAATGTAGGCAATTGTGGACATTGATGAGTCGGATGGCCTAACTCATCACACAACAAGCATTTGGGGGGAGCACGAAACACGGGAGGGGGTTTAACTGCCTTGGGAGGGGGTACAGTAATGTATGGTTGTGGGCCTCTGCCCCCAGTGGACTTGATCAAAGGAGGGGGATTCATATATGATGAAGGGGTAGCGACCCCGGGAGGTGGTTGACTAGTAGTGACAATGGGTTGCACCGGTTGGAGGATGACATTTGGTGTCGGCGGGGGAAAGGGAGGCGAAAGATACCACACGGGTAATCCTAAGGTTATCCCAGGGAGGCTGAGGGTGGCCATAACGGGGGCACTTACTACTCCCGAGGGAGGGACTAGGAAGGGGATGGTGTGGATGGGTGTAACACCAATGTGACTAGGTACCAATGGTGGTTTTGGTAATAAGGGCGGTTGATTGGTGGGTGTTTGCGTATTGTGGGACAAGGTGCATAGGTCAGATACTTCGGTCGCAGGTGACGGGGGTAGAATAGATTGGAATGTTGAGGTCATCGATGCGTCTGAGTAAACTCTGGGTCCCACAGAGGAAACAAACGAGGTGGTTGCACCACTAACGGGTTGTTCAACCATGGGGAGAACATTCTCGGGTGCAGCGGCGACATTGGGGTCGTAGTAGGTGAGTTGGTTGACCTTGACCACACGTCCATCATGGGGGAACATCATGGTATGAAAAACGGAAGAGGCAACCGCCTACATGGCGTACATGTAGCTGCGGCCAAGTAAGAGGTTATAATCAAGTTGGGCATTGATGACCTCTATGTCAATGAGAACGGTTTTACCCGCCAGATGGACGGGGACATTAGCTAATAGGCCTTGGGGTTGAGCTGAACGGCCATCGTAGGCTCACAACGCAATGGTGGACTGCTGGAGAGTAGGGGATCCCAACTTCTTCCAAACGAATGTGGACATAACGCATGTAGAGGCACCTTCATCGATAATGCACCGATGGATGACAATATTCCGAACGGAAATAGAAACTTGGAACGCTAAAGTGGAAGGCAGGCGTGGTTCGGAGTGGTCCAAATCGAATGCCATCAATTGTGAATAATTTGGGTCAATAGCACCAATGGCGGAGAGCAAAGTCTTGCGCTGTGAAGGACAGTTTTTTAAGACTTCTAACGCGGACATGGCTGCGGGAGATTGGGCTAAGTCATCTACAATGTTGTAATTTGACGCAGTGTAAGCATTGGGGTTATTGTTGATACGACGAAGTGGGAAATGAGGTGCTTTGGGGACGCCATCGAGTGGAGCCAGAGGCATACGTAACGTCTGATCAGTGGGATGACCGTTATTGTTTTTGTCGGCAGGAGGGGCTTTAGGGGTGGAGCCATATTGGTTTCAACGGGTTTGGAGGTTGACATCAGCGAACGACATCATCAACAAGTGGTGAGTACCTGAGTCGAACATGGGTTGATCAGGACCGATATAAGTGATCTATTGTTGTGGTGGCGCGTTGCCTTAAGGGGGAGCCAACGGCTGAGTGTTCACTATGCCTTGGGTTGGTAAGGGATTTTGCAGCACCAAAGGTTGCTGTTGAGGGGGTTGGGGGTTGGGTGGTTCCTGAGGAGCTGCGTGCCCTTGGCGATGGGAATCATCAACCCAGAGTTGCCTAGCTCGCTCCAAATGTGGGAAAGCATGTGTGTAGTGGCCATAGACCCCGCAAATAGAACAAGGATGGTTTGTTCGCAAATTAGGATTTTTAGCCTGCTTGGGTGGCCGATCAGGGTTTTGGTTGGTAGGTGCCGTGTTATTGTTGTCTGGGGGATTAGGAGGTTGACCGCCTTGGTCTGGAGGAGGGTTGTTCCCACGGTTATGGCCTTTGCCACAGTTTTGCTGGCCCTGTTGGCGCTGGTTATTTTGGTTCTGTTGCGGGTTCTGTTGGGCGTAAACTTGCCCTTGGGAAGTAGGTGGGTTCTGGGATTGTGCAGGCGCTGGAGCAGGCTGCTGTGGATAATAAGTAGGTGGAGGCTGCGCAGGTGCTGAACCTTGTGGGGGTTGCCGATATGTCTGTGGAGCGGGTTGTGGGTTTGCCGCAGGGGCTTCCTGTGGCGGGTAATAAGCAGGTTGGGCTTGCAAGGACACAGGAGCTGAGGTAGCCTGTGGATGGTAATATGGCGGAGGTGCGACTGGGGGAGAATAGGCAGGGGATGCGTGTCCAAAGCACTGAGGTCGACATGAGGGTCCATGAGAATGGTGGTGATGTGTCACAGGAGCATACGAATTGGTTGCTTCGGATTGAGATGTAGCCCGCGAAAGATCGGGGCCAGGGCTAGGACATGTTATGGAAAAGGGTTGGGGATGTGAGGAAACATGGCCAATGATGCCGTCTGCGGCATGGGATGCCCCCAGCGCATCGTGTTGGGAAGAATCACCGTGAGGGGCATCAGGTATGATGGTATAGAGATAACCCAACTGGGAGTATATGAGGTCAAATTGTTGGGCTTTGAGGATGGCCTCTTCTTCAGACTGGGGTCGTTCGGATGCCACATCCTTGGCAATGACAGGAAGGAGGGATTTTAGGAACCAATCTAAGAAGATACGGTCGTCTAACTTGATTTTGCAGAGGCTGCGGCGTCGACGCCACTCATGAATGTGGTCAGTGATGTGGGTAGCCGTGTTCTGTCTGCAAGACAGTAGGATCTCAACTCCCACGTCATAGCGGATAGGTAACTGAAAGAACTATAGGAAGGTCGAGGCAAGGGAAGTAAAGGTAGCGTGGGTCCCATGGGGTTGCTTGATGTACCACTTAGTTGCAGAGCCAGTGAAGGTGCGCTGTAACAGACGGAGGTGGACAGAGTCGTCCACTATGGATTTGGAGGAACACCATAGATGGAAGGACATAATATGGTTCTGGGGGTCCTCACCTACCTTTCCCTCAAACTTAGGGATGTCAGAGGGGAGTTTGGTGGGCATGTGAGGTCATGTAGGTTCGTGTCTGATGGGATCATTAGTCAGTCTGGCTAAGTCAGGAAGGTTGAGGCTAGCCATGAATGGAAAACTAGTAGAAGGATGTGACATACTGGTGGGTGTGACCAAATTGGGGCCAATGCCCCCAAGTGTAGGGGCATGGTTTGGGAGGTTGCCCCCAAGTGTAGGGACGAACGTGGTATGGGACGGTCCTACACCGCCAAGAGTAGTGTGAGTCACTGATGGAGTGGGAATAGGTATTCCAGCTACTGGAATGGGTGCAGTGATCGGAATGGTAGATGTGGGCCCCATCGATGGCATACCCAAAGCAGGTGTGGTAGCGGGTGTGGTGGTGGATGATCCACCAATGGTCACTACAAAGAAAGGGGTGGAAGTCACGCCAGCCATGGGGCTGGTTGGTGCAGTGTAAATGGGGTTCTCGGACTCTGCCTCAAAATCAGAGGTAAAATAGGGAGCGTCTAGCTCGAGCGATGGAGTCCAATGCTGTTGACGAGTGGAGTCAAGTGACAAGGCTCGAGATCTATGATGAGTGGTATCAAGTGATGAAGATCTATGTCTATGACGGGTGGTGTCAAGTGAACCGTGTTGCGGGGGCTCGCCTCGGAGGCGCCGAGAATGTCTTGGGGACTCAATGGTGACAAATGGTGTCAAAGATCTGGGGGTTGTGTTGAGTGAAAAAACAACTCAAAAACCCTAATGCAACTGAGTGTGTAGAAGGAGAGCTCAAAAAATATGGCACTCAGGCCAACAACCAACTCAAAACACCTACTGTAACAGTTGTGCTACAATAAGTGGAGTATAAACAGAAATGGTCAGAATACCAACAAGCAGCCGGTTTCCTAGAAAATAAAAATAGTGGACTCACTAGACCGAAAGGTGGTAAGGGAGCATGCAAACACCTAACTAAATAGTATTCTGACTCAACTAGACATATCCTCTGCAAGGTGATGAAATCCAAGTCAGACAATATGGATCGGAGAGCCAAGTGGCTAAAGATATCCCCCTACCGGGAGGGACACTGGGTAGTCAATCCTAGAAGAAAGGAAACTAAGATACCCCATTCATGACACGTCCAGAAAAGGTGAATCTGCCGTTTGGTCCTTTTACCGTAGTACCCCCATATAAGGATACCCCGAGAACTGCGAAAGGTAGCCTTCGGTTACCAAATGGATTGCGGTATTCCACTCAGGCCTCCGGAACCAGTCTGGCGACTTCAACCCTCCTAGGGGAGAGGCCCTCTTATAAATTGGTTGTGACTGTACCAAAAAATATTAGGGTATTTTGGTTCCCTAATGGACAACAGCTATGTCTCATGTGTAAGCAACCGAGGGGTGTTATTTGGATGCCTATCCCCCCGATCCTACCTAACTACAAAAATTCTTATGTGTTCCCCAAGTGGGGTTAGAATGTTGGTTGTGTTAAGTAGTTTTTTAAGGCTCACTTGAATTAGGTGACAGATGTGTGTGTGTGAGGTGATGAACCCAAATAAAAGTGCCACAAGGGGGGCAACTTTCTAACTAACAATAATAAGACAGAATGTAAACTTTAACATGCAAAATTTTCTCTTTTTCAAATTTTAAAAAATGATTCTGTAAATGTAACAGAAATAAAACTACAGAAAAGGCTGTAGGGAAGTATGGCTGCAGGTAGGACAAGTGGCTATGCAGGTAGGACAGATAGCTGTGCAGGTGCAGAAAATAGTGCAGCAAAGTGATGGGTTCAAAACAGGTAAAAAGTGCAGAGAACAGACCGCGGGTTTGTGGCAGTTCTGAGCGATCGGACCGCGGGAAATAGCTCAACAGTCGCGGACAGGTTGCGGGATTTTGGCCGAAAGATGCAGTCCGACCGTGGGAAAAAGGTCGAAAGCCGCAGGCAGGTTGCAGGAAAATGGCTGAAAGCCGCAGGCGGGACGAGGAAAAAGGCCAACAGACGTGGTCGGGTTGCAGCAAAAGGGCTGAAAGCCGCAGTCGGGACGCGGGAAAAAGGACCAATAGACACAGGCGGGTTGCATAAAACTGGCTAAAAGCCGCAGGCGGGACGCCGAAAAAGTTTTGACAGCCGCAGGCGGGACGCCGAAAAAGTTTTGACAGCCGCAGTCGGATCGCAACAAACAAGCTAATTAGCCGCGGTCGGATCACAGGTAACAGACTTGAATCTGCCGGCAGATCACTGGAAACAGTGTGAGAGCCGCGGTCGGGTCGCAGGTAAATGCCTGAAAGACACGGTCGGAACGCAACTGCAGGGGGTAAAAGATGCGGTTTACGGCAGCCGAAAGGGACAGCCGAAAGGAAAAGACAAGAAAATATTTTAAAAACTATAACCAGAAATTCAAACCAAGGGGAGTCGCCAAAACTGTAGCTAGGGTTTTCACCCTAGCCTTTTGCAAATGAGCACCTACTAAGGAGAAGGGACTCCTTAGTAGCAATTCAATAAACAGAAAATTAAAATGCTAAAACAATATAAATTCTAAACTAGCATGAGCATTAAGAAGCATAACAAAACATGGAATATAAATGGTTTTTCTTTTGTATTAAAATTTTACCTCAAGTGTAGAGGTTGGTGAAGTTCTTGCAATGATCCAAGAGGGTTGCTCCAAACTCCAACTTTGCTCCTTCTCTTTCTCCAATGGTGGAAATGGGCCAAAAGGGGCACTCAATGGTGAAATTAGCTCAAGGGTGAGCTAGGGTTTCAAGAGTGATTTTGGCAGAGTAAGGGTGTATTTGATTGTGGATATGAAATGAGGGGTCTCCATTACCTATTTATAGGTTTTTAGTGGTGAAGTGCTGGCCTATGGTTTTGGGAACCATATGGTTTATGTCAGCTTTATAGAGTTTTTTCCTCCTTTTTCCTCTTTTTCCTCCTTTTTTTATATTTTATATTCCCTTTTTAGAGGGTTTTTGCTATTTTGGAGGAATTTTGGATAATTTTGGGGGGGAAAGGGGTTTTTTAACCTTTTTGAGGCTTTTTTTATGGTTTTGTGGCCTTTTAGAGGCTTTTTTAATGGGATTTTAGGGTTCTGAAGGTAAAAATGGTAAGAAATATGGACAAATGAGTCATGTAATGGGTAGATAAGGTAGTGAGCACTTTTTGGGTGTTAACATACGCAGAAATCCAATTGGCATAACATGCTCTTTTCAGTGTTATGGGCCTACAGAACCTCCGTTAAAACCGCCATAGGTTTCACTCCTTTCCAACTAGTCTATGGATTGGAGGCTGTCCTACCTATAGAGTGTGAAATTCTGTCTCTGTAACTCGCTGTCGAACTTCTTCCTAATACCACTGCCAAAGAAGAACATCTCCTGCACTTAGCAAAACTTGACGAGTCCCATCAAAATTCTACTCTTGCTAATGAAGCACATAAGAAACGCATCAAATCCAAATACAACAAGTCAGTTGAACCTCTCATATTTAACGAGGGTGACCTAGTCCTCACTTATGACTAGAAGCACGACAAACTAGGAGTAGGAAAGTTCAAATCCATGTGGCATGGGCCTTACATTGTCAAACGTGTTTTGGAGAAGGGAGCTTGCGAACTTGAAGACTATGACGGAATCTCTTTGGGTGAACCCCGCAATGGGCTTTACCTGAAGAGATACTATGCCTAAACTCGTCACACTTAGACTTTCTTGTATATACTGTACATGGCGTGTTTTTTGTGTTTTTGTGTGTTGTGTCGCTTTTATTTTTGAGTGTCTTTAGATCTTGTTTTCGCTCCTTATACCATGTTCTATCTGCGTGTGCAGATGGCAACGTGCTATGGATTCGCAGACAGCGCCAGTGGGCATACCTGTAACCTTGCTTCGGCAGCCTGGGTACTATATTCCCCAATAGGTGAGCTCATTAGCTTAGGAGGAAGTTGCCTAGGGTTTGCGACCAACAATGCCGCAGAATATCAGATAGTAATCAGAACCCTAGCTAATGCCATTTCCTTGGGTATGAACCACATTGTCATCCACATGGATTCTCAACTATTGGTTTCCCATCTTAACCGGGTTTATGCCATCCGTGATCCCATCTTACTCTGTCTCTTCAGATGAGTACATCTCCCAGAAAGGTCATTTGAATCCGCTCAGTACCTACACATTCCATGAGATTTAAACACAGTTGTTGACTCGATGGCCAACTTCATTTTGGATTGGTACATCACACACACATAATATTCATAATATGTAAAAGCATTCACAACATGTAAATAATGCAATGTATAAAAGCAAACATGTAAACAAGATCACATCACTCATCATTTTAAAACACATAATGTATAAATCACCGAGAATGTCTGTATATATATATTACTCAAAAGTAGTGCTAGTACGAAATCTGAAGCATGATGGCTTTCAGTGAGTCTCTACAAAATCTGAAGCATTGTAGCTTTCAGTAGTACAAAATCTAAGGCCTCTAAGCTCTCAGTACAAGTATAATAGTGTCATCAGGCCTGACACCTGACCCATACAGCACCCCTAGCACGGATAGCCTGTTGTTGTTGAGTGAGGAAGCAATCCACGGTCCTCGCTACCTTGCGGAGTAGGGCATTGAAGCATACAGACGCTCCGACCCCAAACCTCTGCATAGGTCTCGGCAACTCATCTATCGCTCGCTCAGGAACCTCCACTGTCAACTGGGACAAGTTCCTATATACCTCCTCCATCTCCTCGATGTAAGCATGAGCACCTACGGGCACGACTACTTCCCCACCTCTATCTCTCCACGCTAGGAGGGAAAGTCCTACCAGCCGTACGGGCCCCACATCTACACACACATGTTACATACTTGTCAGCACTACATCAAAAATATGATAAATATACAAAACTAAAAATACAATGGTTTTTGTTCTCACCTATGTCACCCCATGTTGCACCCTCAGGGAGCACCAAGTCAGGATCCTCTCTGAAATCCATACCACCGTACGGGAAGTCCTAAACCATGAGTAACTGGCCTTCCAGCCAGCTGAAGAACTCAGGACCAAAGCTGATCATAGGTCCTCCACCATGACGGGTCATCACCTCAGCCCATATGAGCATGCGGGGATCTCTAGGCTCCCTGTCATCTTGTACTACCTGTGAACGCAAGAGAGGGATCCTCTCCAAGAGGAATGATACCACGATCGATCCATAACCGAATTGCTTGAGCTCTCCTGCCGACACTTGGTCAGCTAAGCTCGGAGGTTTGCGAGGAGACCATCGCATCAGTTGAAAACCATGTGGGACATGCAGTCCTCCACGTAAAGCATCTGAGTCCGAGTAACCATGTGTGGGGCTTGGCTTCCTGCCACTCTAGTAATAGAAAATAGTATGGTACGTGTGGGCGGCTCACCACATCCCTGATAAGGATCTTCCCACTAGAAGATCGAGCGAGAGTGGTACAATGCTGTAACACCATGTCATCAACTATGCGGTCACTGGCCCATGTTCCAATAAGAAATACAGGGTCCCCTCTTTGGTACAAACCCATGATAAAATAAATGTCCTCAACATCTATTGTGAGGATGTGCTCACCAATCACGAAATGTTGTTGGGCCGCATCCCAACTTTGGAGCATGTGTGATAGCAATGGGATTTGGGATCTCATCCCCTGAATCTCAAAGAACTTGAGCAAACCACAGTTCCTCAAGGCATCCATGCATTGTGGATCATTGGCAGCTTGTACATCTTCTACTTCATGTTCTCTTTCCCACCACTCTAAAACCATGTTGGCTTGCTAGCAACCTGCCAAAAGGGACATTTAAACACTATTAGATCCAACTTCAACAACAGTAAGTTCCCTTTTTGACTTTATTTTGATGATTGGGAAGTGCATCTATGTCGTCGCACTATGCGTTTGCATATAGTGCGATGTCATCACACTTCACCCATTCGGGACTTGCGCCAAGTTGGTCTCGTCGCAGTTCCCGAAAGGGCCAACTGCGATGAGCCGTGAACGCAATAGCCCTCCATGAATTCATCAAAAAACCCAAAAATTGAACCTAAAAACAAAATCTAATCCACTGGAAAGTTGCTGGATGAATTTTAGGCTTACCTGTTCCTGACGGTGGGTGAAATGGCGGATTGTAGCTCCCGAAATCGGCAAAGGAAGTTTTGGCTCCAAATTGATACTTCTCCTCCCAAATTGGCAAATGAAACAATGAAATCTATTTTTGGCCCATTTTTCTATTTATAAATAGAATGGAATATTCCTTTTCAAATATTTTGATGCTCTTGGGCCATTTATCATAGTTTTTGACCATTTTTGTCATATTTGAGGCTATTCGACACATTTTCTAGTATGCAGGAGTTGTAAGTAGTCTTTCGTGTCGTTTCTTGTATCGCAGTGGTCATCACAGGTATGAACACTCCCTTGAACGTTTTGTCATTATTTTTGCAACAGTTAGATTGTAATTATTGCATGATGATGAGTTTACTCTTCGTTTGTTCTCGTACTCATGAAACTTTGAGAACAAGTACCGAGTTATGATTTATCACTTTTCTGGGCTCGTTAAACTTCCATGGAAAAGGACACCCCCCAAAGTCTACCGTTAATCTCTTTTCAGGCTCTCAAAAAATGAAAAGATTGCCAAGAGAACTTATCGCGTTCACACTTGTTAAAGTATTTGAATAGTCGTCTTCCTGGCGATAGTTTACCCCTTTTTCAGACCAGGAGGCACTAATTACAAAAAAGGTATACTCCAGCCAATCATGATTGGAAGAGTCCTCTCCCGTGTTGTTTTACCCTTTTTCGGGCGATGAGGCTAACTTTACAAAAAAGGACCGTCGGAGTCTTCTTTAGCTCTTTTCAGACTCTCTAAACATGAAATGACAACCAAGTTTACCTTCTATGGACTCGTGAAAATTCTCAAATTGATGGGCCCGTCATGAGATGAACCCCTCCTATGCCAGGTTCGGAAAATATTAGGGATTGGACTCATCTATGAGATGAGCTATACTGAGCATCTAGTTACCCTCATAAAGCTTGTAAAAAGCACATGAGGCACTCATCATTCATTATGGGGAAAAATGAAAGCATTTGTGTTACATACCTTATTGGTGGCAATATGTAGTTGTTCTTGAACATGGCACTCATCTGCATTTTCATACAACACTTGGATCATCCATTTGTCCTCGAGTTCCACTTATTTCATGAGTCTTGTTACTCCTTTGAGTCATTCAAAGAAAATCTTCCATCGTCAATTGCTTTGAGAATTTGTGTTGCACTCATCGTGTCAATACTGCCAAGTCATGCCATGCCCATGTTCAAGAATATGTCTATCATTTATCATCTGTAGTCAGTACACCCACCATCACGTTGGTCTACTCTGAGTCAGTTTTGCATGTTACTGTACCATTCGATCTACCCTATACATTTTTGTCATGTTTCATGTTGATTGATGGGGGATTCATCATGGCCCTCCTTCGACAGATTCATCCTTGTCGACTTCAACACATCATTCGAGGATTGAATCTAGAAACTAGTCAAGTACCTTGGCCCTACATGCCTCAATGGCAGGCTACCTCGCTTTCATCATGAGTTTACATCATTGACTCTTAATCGAAAGATTTCATCTTGCATTCGACTTCAACTCATTTATTCACGCTTGATGATATGTACTGTGATACCTTGGGAATCATTGACATAAATGGTGATCTCCCTCGCACTTGTTAACAGTTTACATCAATGGCCGGTAATCGAGTGGTTTCTACTATGTTTGACATCAAGACATTTGTAATCACATGGATAGATTCGTATCATTGCGGGTTCAACTTGAAGACCCTGGGGAGTCATGTTTTACCCAGGTTGCGATGGAGTTTGTATTGAGTTATATCACATGGATCCACATTTGTATTGGTCGTGGCTGTGTTATCATCTCATCATGGATCTACACTTGTGTCTAGTAGCCATGATTGTGTTCAGTCAGTCATTACTACCATGGATCTGCACTGTATTGGTTGGTAGCCATGTTGTACTTTATATGAGATTGTCAGTTCAGAGTCAGTTGTACTGCAACAGTGTCCTTCGCCCAACAAGTCTATTGCCATTACTTCTATCAAAGCACTTCACCTGTATATCTTCAACAGCTTCATGCTTTGGGGGGCATTCTGTTACACCCAAAATCTACTCATCATAAGATTCAGTGTATACACCCCTGAAGATACCTGGATTAAGTAAGCATCCTGGGAGGATTTGTACCCAATTGTGCTAGTTTTTTAAGGGTCGTCCCAGGCTGCACATTAGCAACATGCGACGTCGCACCTTGCCCCATTACATGGTGCGACGACATCAGTTAGATGGTAAAAATAGCTTCTTTGAGGTCCTTCTCAAAGCTTGCTGACTTGGGACCCTATCCCTGACCTCTTGGAGGAGCTGGCATTCAGTTCCTAATACTTTGGAGAGATCCCCTAAGCCTCTCCTACCATCTCTCAACCTATCCTATCCATACCCTATCCACTTAGTCCTATTTAAATGAAGCTCACTCCAACCCTAAAGGGAGGAAGTCTATGGTATCTACATGCTAGTGAAATCACCCTTGGAACATCTCCACTCACATATTGGAGAACTCATACTTCCTTGGAAGGATATGGAAATTGGCTTTGTCGTAGAAGGGCTACATCGTTAAGCCTTGGTTGTGGTTCTATATCTCTATTATGTACTCCTCTTTTTGCAGTAATACAAATGCTTTCCACCAATACTGTTCATGTGTGTAATGATATTGAGTAGTTTACCTGCTTAACTGTTTACTTAGATCTCTTATTGTATAGATGTCTTTGACTTGTTTCTCTTGTTTCTTGTCTTGACGGGTCTTGCAGCTTGGATCTGACGATTGTGAGATGTGGAGTAGCATTCAGGAGAAAGGATTGCGAAGTAAAAGGTAAGACATCTAATACTCGATCCTTAAGTACATCTAGGAAATGCATTAGTAGTCTGTTCTATTTGTTCTAGACTTACTTTGAGCTAGGGAGATCCTTCTCACATCCGCTCGAGTGGATTGTCCGATAACAAACCCCTGTCAATTTTTAAGAACTGTAATATCCACATGATTTGTACATAAATAATTCATTTTCTTTTTTTCATTCTGCATTTTATCTATTTTTTTCATTTTGCATTTGATCGGATTTGTTTGAAGAATTCTGTACAGGAATTAATTGGAGGAATAACGGTTGTGACTGGGCTAGACGACTGCGGGCACCTTGCATTGTTCCTGATCTAATAAATCTCTTTTTAAGAAGATGGATGATTCGTTACCTTTCAGCAGTCAGCTGAAAATTTGCTTGTTACTTCATATCGCGCAACTGCGACTCCTTACCTTGCTCCTTCTTCCTATTTCAGCAGCTGCGACTCCACTATTCCTGACCAATTCGCCAAATGCAGTAGCTGCGACTCAACTATCCTTGACTATTCTTACTATTTCAGCAGCTGTGACTCTGCTATCCTTGACTATTCTTACTATTTCAGCAGCTGTGACTCCGCTATTCCTGACCAATCTGCCAAATGCAGCAACTGCGACTCCGCTATTCTTGACTATTCCGCTAAACCCAACAGCTGCGACTCCGCTATTCTTGACTATTCCGCTGAACCCAGTAGCTGCGACTCCGTTATCTCCACTTCATTTTCGCTCCTTTTGTGTAGCTGTGACTCTTCCATTTTTGCTTATTTTGCTAAGTCTAGCAGCTGTGACTCCGCCAGTCTGTCTGCTCTTCGATTGATGATGCCAATAATGATTCAATTAGGCGTCAGTTTTTTTGCTCGCTCCACAAGATCCAATCATGGCTTGCCACGAAGGAAAATTTTGGGTGTCTTAAGTAGCTGTTAGCCCAGGTGATGGTGGCCACATCACTTCAGCACATGTGCATTCATACTCACGAGGACGACGGCCGGCTGTGATGATTGATCCATGGCTAAAACTCATAAACGCAAAGGTATGAATCGCATCTTTTACATGATTTGGCAGAAAATTAAATATGGTAATAACGATTATCTACTATCATAGCCCTCGATTAACGAACCCATACGAATTAACCTCTAGTGATTATGTCAGGATCATGGTTGTATTTATTTTTCGTCACCTTACCCGATTTGTACCTGCTACATCAATTCTGCCAACTTCCTCGTCCCAATGGAATGTTCATACTGGCGCAGACTTGCCTAAAACCTGATTTTTGAACCCCAACGACCCTTTGCATGTTCGTAAAAATTCAACTTCCACGTCTAGACTGAAAATTGTTGCATTCGTTTTGAACTTTGAGGAGGGATTAAAATGGGAAACCTAGTCCAACATGAACTAGTAAATACAGAAGCTATACATGCCAATGCAGAATTTCTTTATATTTTTACAACAGCAGGTTGGATGGAATACTTTGAACGGTTGAACCGTTTCCACATAGAAACCGCATTGCAATTTTCCCTCAACCTGACTGATACTCACTCCGAGGTCAGAGGACTGCGTGTGGATGTTACAAAAGAAATCATAGCACAGGTTACTGGCTTACCCCTGGTTGGGAAGAAGTTATTTGGATGGAAGGCACATAATTCAAATGCGGTGAGAGAATTTTTGGTAGTTGGAGAGCAGGTTAGTCCAAAGCACCGTGGGCTGGAACTGGCATCTTTACCACCACCCTGGAATCAAGTGGCAATCTTTGTGAAAAGATACATCTCTTGTGGAGGTAGGTACCAAATTGTTTCCTTCTCTGAACTTCCCTTATTGTCTCATTTATGCCATGGCAATTTGGTGAATATACCATTTTATTTGCTTAAAGCCCTACAAACCATGGCTGGATATGCAAGAACTTCCCAACACCCAATTTCCTCCCTTACTAATCATGGCCTAATCAAATTACTAGTCTTAAGAGCCATTCCAAATCGTAATTTAACCTGGGAACAATTTCTGACTGGAGATGCGCCAATCATACAACCTGTATTAGAAATGGAGGGTGTTGGTGAAGATAGTGAGGACCGGCGTTCCTCAAATCTAGTTGGGGGGGAGGCTGGAGCATTAGAAAACCATACCAGTGACGAAGAGGAATTAAATAAGGGAGAAGCAACATCAACAGAAAACCCTCTTGCTAAGGAAATTGTGATGGAAACCACGGTGCAGGAGGCAGAAAAATCAGAAGCTGTAAGTGTAGAAGTAGATACTCAAATGAAAGAACCTGAAACTGGAGCAGCTGTTGAAGCTACGACAGTAGAAGCTGCAATTGCAGAAATAGGAATTCAGGAGGAAGGATATCAGACAGGAATAGTAGGAGAAGGGACTGTGGAAATTTTGGAGGTTGTGTCCTCTCCGGAAATAAGGGGGACCATTATTGAAGAAGAAAATATCGAGGAAAAGACCCCTGTGTCAAAGAAATGAAGAGTAGGATAAAAAAATAGGGGTCAAACACCCACTAGCATAGCTGTCAAAGCACCAGTAGCAGTAGGAAGCAAAGAAAAGAAAAATCAGAGTTGTCAAAGCACCAGTAGCAGTAGGCAGTGAGGAACACCCAGTGGGAATGGTGAGGAAAAGAAGGACTCGATCGGCTGTAGTAGCTGTGACAGCAGCAGCAATAGAGGCAGCTGCAGCAACAGAAGTAGCTATGACAGCAACAACAGAAGCAGAGACAATGGATGCAATTAGGGGCAATATTGAAGCGCCCTTAGCAGAGACAGCAGGAGCAGTCAGAGAAAATAGTGAGTCACCTATGGTAGAGAAAGCACCTGTAACAGGGATAGATATAGAGATTCCCATTTTGAACCCCAAGTCATCTGCTGTTATGCAGGAACTTTCCATAGAAGAACCTCAAATCGAAAATCTCCTGCATGAAAATGAATTATTAAAGGAGGATGTGCAGATATTGTGAAATGAGCTAGAAAGATGGAAGGAAGTAGCTGGAAAACAAGTAGAGAAGAATTTGAACACATTAGCAAATGCTGCAAACTTATTTGAAAATTCATCTTTTGCATTTGAAAATGAGAAGCATGGAGAGACTGTTTGTCTAGAGTGTGGAGATATATTTTTTGCAGCAGGACACAGAGTTGTTGTGTTGGGAGTCATATCATAAAGTCATGTACATATAGAGGAGGTGGAAGAAGGAATGCCAGAAATCGAATTGATGGGGGAAAATGAGCCAAGAATTGAAGAGATCCCTGATTCAAACTTAGGAGATGAAACAGTACAGTCCCAGCCATTAGGGGATACCAAGCTTCTTCAGGACCAGTCTCATCAGTCAGAGAAACTTGATATAACCCAGAAACAATCTCAGCAGTTCAAAGAAATTGAAGAACAAGGGACTATTACACAAGAACCAGTACCCTTGAAAATATTTAGTGAGGTTGCAACTCAGACAACAACATTTGATATCAAAGACCAAGAAGAAAACACTGTTACACAAGAACCAGTGTTTCCAAAATCATTTGCTACAGTTGCAACACAAACTAAGATGGCTGAGGTTGAAATAGAGAAAGAGGATGTTGTCACACAAGAACCAACACTCCTAAGAATATTGGTTGAGACTGTAACACAGACTGAGGGGGCTGAGGTTGATATGGGAATAAAGGATGTTGTTACACAAGAACCAGCATCCCCAAAATCCATGGCTGAGACTGCATTACAGGCACAGACCACTGTAACTCCAATAGAGGATGAAACTATTACAGTGCCAAAGCAAAACAAGGAAGTCATTTATCTGGACTCTGATGATGAAAAGGAGGTAGAAGACATAAGATTTCAATGGATGGAGAAGAGGATTCTCTGGTTAAATCTCGAGTTGGATAAATGTCTCAAGTGGATAGATCAGTTCAGGACATATATGTTCTCTCTCCAAGAACATAGGAATGTCAATAAGGGGCTGAGAGAAAAGTGGGCCGAGGAGTTATTCTTCCAGAAACTCCGGTGGGAGAAACTTCAAGAAAAACTGGAAGGATTGAAGAAACTTAAGTCCCTGCAACGAGAAAAAGAAAAAATGTATATTCTTTCCCTAGAATTGTTGACTTGCAGGGCTCCATCCCCCTCTTACCCTATCTTTCTCCATGAGCATACAACTTTATTTCAATTAAGGGCTCTTAAGGAAGGGAGATCATTTGATTTGGCAAAAGCTACTCAGTTTTTGGAGACTTTTCTGAAGAGTGATTTTGAGGATCAACATTTGTTATGTGAATTGTATTTACATGACATGGCTTGTTATATTGACTCTCCATCTAATCCATTACCTTGTCTAGGGGATGTTCAGCTGAGGAAATTTGCCTCTTTTGTCATTAACCATGTAAGATGGCGAGATTCTTTCCAAACCATCCTCAGGAATGAGGAGAATTCTACTCTCTGGATTAGGGGGGAACCTCAGGATCCAAAAGAATTCATAGAAAATGATGCTAAATCTTTCAGGGTTCCTTCAATTGCCCAATACTTTGAAATCCTACGAGATAAAATCCTTACCACATGTGTCCCAATGATTCTTAATATGTAGCAGGATGCCCTAGAAGGTAGTGAATACAAATGGTTGTACTCTTCCTCATCTCTGAAGGAAATGGATCCATATGGCTTTGAGAATTTCAGGCAAGCTTTGACAAGGATTCCTAGATATGTGCAGTGCATGAAAAAGTGTGGGTCTAGGTGGATTGGATTAAGATTCAAATTCCCTTTCATATGGTTGCTTGTGAGTCCTTACAGAAACAACTATGCTTTGACTGTAGAAGAAGAAGAGTTTTGTTGGGAGCATTAGATGTCCTGCTATGGGTTTGTGCCATGAGGGGAGACACCAGAACTTGCCTACAATCTTACAAATCTTCACAGATTCAACTCAGACTCAGATTCGGACTAAGGGAGGCTGTTGCATGAGGACATGCAATCGGATAGTTGGGGGGAAATGTTGGGTCTAGGAAATGCCCCTTTTTGGCCATCCTTATTACATCATTTTGCCCTGATTTCATCCTTCTTTCATAAGCTATATCCATGTCTTTATCCTGATCAATAAATGATATTGACAGGTATAATTCGTTATTGCTTTATTTATTTTATGCCTAAGATTTTTAAGGTTCGAGATCCTAGTCCTTGGTTTATGCTGATCTGTGTGATTTCATTTAGTCAAGGTCTAAAGCGCAGGTGTATCAGCCAAGTGGCGCCAGCTATTACTCTTCAAAGCACCAGCTCCTCATAAATCCAAGGGACAGCGCATTCATCCACAAGAATCTGTAACAGGCTTCCATTGAAATAGAACCCAGCCACAACAGATAGATCGCATTCCAGCTTGCCAAATCTATTGATCCATTTATTACTGGAGTAACAACTCCTTCATGAGTAATAGCCTCATTTAATACAGTTGTAATAGTTAGCTGTAACTCCGCAGTATGAAAATCATAGATCTTCATTGTTGCATGAGTTTAGTGGATCGTGATCTGCATTTTCAATGTATAAATATGCAAAGGCTCTCGTAGCCTGGGGTTGGACAATTACCATTTTGCATAAGCTCTAACAGAGTGCTGATACTGTCAATTTCCATCATTAATATGAGAGCAACATTCTTCATTTATGTGTCTTAATTTGTTGTGATTCTCGGCGTCTCTGTTAGAAGGCCAGGGCCTGCCTTCTCACAGAGATAGCCAGTTTAAGTCGGTAGGGTAATTTAGCTTTCCTTCTGTTGTGTGGTGTGGAATTATTGCAGATGTTACTGGCAGCTGCAACAGAGAATTAACTTTCCTTTTGGTAGTTCACGATTGCATCTTGAATAGCTGTAGCAGATTGGTGTGATAGTCGAGTGTGTAGGATAATTCAGTTAATGCATGTGTGTTTGAATCAGTTGTAACAGCCAAGCTCAATTCCAATATCTTTCAGTTGTTTATGCTTTCTAGGATTTCCTATAATTATCAATTAGAGTCCAAGCTTAGAATCTAGTTGCTGTTGTATCTTCAATTGATTTAAAGTAGGCAGATTATGATTGAGTAACAGTAGCTGCTAGATGGATCATTTTGGTAAAGATCAATTATTGTAGTTTGATAATTATAGGATTTAACTTCTTGCAAAAGCAATCTGGTTTATTTCTATTCTTAATTTTATAACTGCTGGGTGATTTCTATAGGAACGTAGTTTCAATCAAATCCCTAGATGTGTGAATTAGCTTAGTCTTCTTTTCGAAATGAGTTTGGATGAATAGATTGGTAGGATCATTATCTACATTTAATAAATCAACTGCTTGACATGTTTATGCACAAATTATGCTTATTACCATTGAAACAAAATACCTCCCCAGGTTTGACAATTTATATTGACCATCCTGTGTGTTAGCTTTAATTAACTGACATATAGGGTGACCAACATGTAGAATCTTGCTGATTTAACATGAGCAGAACCTTTGAAGTCTTGTGTCCTGGAAGTCTTGGCATGACAGAATCTTTATGAGGATATTCTTGTAGTCTTGTGTATGAGCAATTGTTGATGACTTGGCATGAGTCTTGAGCAGATTTCCTTTTGATGACCATAGCTATAATGGTTTTCATATGAGCAGGTCTCATTAGCATGCGAGCAGATGAGAAAACCCTTAATGAAGCAGATCTTTGATGTTTGGACCTCTTGATATGAGTAACCCTTTGACGCAACAGATCTTTGATTGAATTTTGATGACAAGCATATGAGCAAGACTTGAGATAAGCATACCTTTGAAAAAATGAGCAGACTCTTGAAGTCTTGTGTATGAGCAAAGTCTTTGACTTTTGATGACATAAGCAGTGACAGACTAGATTGTTTTGATAATGGTAACTTGTGAATTGAAGTAACATCCCTGATGACAGTGTTGATAACATCCTCAATGACAGTAACAAAGATAGAAGTTTAAGGTTGGATGTGACTACCTTTGATGTGACATTGATAGTACTTGATTTGGAAAGCTTTTGATAGACAAGATAGTGAGCATATTGATGGTTGATTGACATCCATGACATAACAATTTGATCTGATGGTGATGACAGTGGCAAGAGATATATGAGCATGACCAGGATGAGCAGTAGTTGATTGAGTTGGGATAGATGACATAGTGGTTTCTGATCGACATTAGACTTGCAAGATGAGTCTTGCAACCTTGGGGATTGGATTCCTCAACCCTTTCTCAGTTGGAGCTAAGAAGACCAGGCTAGGCCATGTTGTAAGAGTTGGTGCTCTTTATCCAGTTGGTGCTGAAGTAATCGCAAAGATTGTTTTCTTCCACCAAACAATATAAAATGATTACTACATATATCTTATGTCCTTCTATTGATGTGTTATGGTTAATGTACTTCTTGTTACTTTTATGTATTTATGTTTAGTTGATTGCATGATGACATGATGATCTACTTGGTTGTATAACATAATGAACTATGTTAAACATTGATTAGTCTTCCATAAGCAAAAAAGGAGGTTAAATTGCCATCACATTGATTAACCCCCCTCTCAGTGTGACCATTGTGTCCAATACATTACTCAAGTTGTCTCTCAATACTCACTAACTAACCACCAGAATTAAGGTATTTTGTTACCCCATTTACACAAGTAATTTATGAAAGCAACAACTTAGCAGCAAACTTGCTTTGATACCACTTGGAGTAGTGGCATAGCCTTGCAAAAAATTTACATCGATAGGACTATGCTCTTCCTTTAGAATACGCAGTAGAATCCATGTCATCGGACACTTGACATAAATTCAATTTACTTTCATTAATGCAAGAATAGAAGAAGTTGAATACAATGACAAAAATTTATTAATAGGCCATGACTCATTGCCTTTTCATCAATTTCATAATTCCTCTATTTTACACCATGTTCAAATAGATTTAATCCTTCTTCGTTTGACCGGATTTGACCCTCTACGCTAAATATTCAATCACTTCTCACTCTCATTCTCTATAACTACCTTCATCAATCTTGAACCAAACCTACTCATTCATTAACCAACAACCAACCAATACCTGGCCTGCGTATTCATTACTATCTTTTTAAATTGGGGCTCCCTCTAATATTTCAGTTCCCCATCCATTGAGAAATGAAAACCACGGAAATTTAACTATCTAATCATTACTCAATCTTATCCCCTTTTCTTTCATAGACACTTGCCATATGGTACACAATCTTTATGAGGTGCGTGGATGAATGATGAGGCGGGATTTTCTTGAGACCAATGATGAGGCGGGATGTTCTTGAGACCAAAGATGCTGCTACATAAAAAAAAACAAGAAAGACTAATTCATATGAAAATTTGGACTACTTCACAAGGATCCATGCACTCTACATGGAATTCCTTATTTAATAGATGTATCTATCCTTATTAAAAAACATTCATAAAACAAACACTTAATTTATTGAAATATGTATATTATTTTTATTCTCATATTTAAAAAGATGAGTTTTTCTCCTAACTATGTATCACATATATAGAGGTATAGATGTATAGATGTAGGCCAATATGGATTAGAATTTAGTGCAATGTGTATTGTGATTCATTCATGAAAGGCACATTTATAAAATTACAAAGTCTAATTTTATCATTAGAAAACAATGTTTTTTAAATCTTATTTCAATCAATGAATTAATACCTATTTAATAGTTCACCAAACACAGTTATCACTTATAGGTAATTAGACTAGGACACACATTATAGTCTATGGCATATTTTTGTGACTAAGGACACACACAACCAATCCCATCAGAGTTACAAATTCCTTCCCATTATCTTCATGGGGCCACTATGTAAAAAAAAAACACATTCATCACCACTTTTCATCTTCCAAACTCAAATGAATTTTAATAAGTGTGAACACAATATTATTTGCAAAACCTGAAGTTATGTATTTACTAGAATAGCTTTAGCATCATCATCTTCTATGTTGTCTCTAATTCCTGCAAGTTGATTGATTAAAGAGAGAAACTTAGTTTTATGTGCACAACATTGTCGCCTTCCTTATTAATCCAAAATATTTTTCTTCCGAGTCATCTTTGCACTAGAAGCTTGCAAACCAAACATTTTATTGAGGGTATCCCATAATTCCTTTACCATCTTTGAAATATCTATGTGGTGCAAATAAGCATTAGAGAGACCAAGACCAATTATTGATATTAATATTTGTTTTTTTTATTGTCTACCTCCCTGCTCTATCAACATCTTGTGTCTTTGGGGTAGTCCCTTCCACAACATCACATATGTCCTTTTTATCAACATAAGTTGAAGTTTGATTTGCTTGGTATGAAAGTTCATGTCATTAAACTTCTCTACTCCATTTTTTTTCCATGGTATATAAACAAAAAGACAAAAATCTCCTCACCCACTCGCTAAATCAAAACAAGTTGAGCATCATCTACTATTATAACTATATGCCTTTAAAATCATATAATCATGAATCCTTATAAGATAAGTATACTTGATTGTGTTAAGATTGGGTAGAGTTCCACCCACTCTCATAGCAAATCGCTTATTGCGAATGCATGATTTATATTCTCCAATATCCATAGAAGATAGTCAAATAGAATGCCTTCACAAGAAATGGTCAAGTCTCTTCCTCCTTGCGATTTGAATTATAGACCAACTCTAATTACAAGCATCCTTAACAACTAATTGTATCAAGAGCACCAAGAGTAGCGAGATGCTCTACACCCTAGTATAGGGGAGATGTTGTAATGTACGTGAAAATAAAAAATTAAATAAAGCTATTTGGCAACATATGTTGGCTCAATTTTAAATTTTACACGAGAGCTAAAAAAATTAAAACCAACATAGTTCCATCTTAAACCTGGATCTATCAAGCACCAAGAAAGATTGAATTTCTTAAAGTGCATTTTTTTAATCTTAATTTCTTACACATTAAGAAAACAATTACTCCTCAAGAAATGTGATCCTTCTTGATTCTTGATAAATCCAAGTTTAACACATATCTATACTGGTGATACAAATAATGAGCATTTATGACATATCATTTCTTGGACTTGCAAAATACTCTATCGCATCACATTTTGTCATAATATTAAATTCACTATTATAGAGTTACAATGTCAATCCTACTTCAATTTATTCTTCAATATCATAGGGACAAGATGGGAGTGGTAGCTTGGCTCCTCCTTTGGATACACATTAAGACTGAGGACCTTACTTCTTTGACACCATGAAGAATTTATGTTAACTTACAATATGTCTTATTATTCATTCATTAAAGGCATATTTATAAAATTAAAAAGTCTGATTTGATCATAACAAACTTTGCTATGATCCTATTTCTACTCAACTATAATCTAATTATAGTGATTTTCATAACAATCACTAACTTATTAACAACTACTAGAGTTGTTCAAACAGAGTATGGAGAAGAAGACGGACCTATTGATGATCAATTATCGAATGCAGTGCTCTTTAGAGTAGAAGCGATTCCAGATTACTTAGAAGAGATTGCATTATTCCTACAACTGAGAAGGCACCTGACAACTATTCCACAATGCACAAGTGCCACTTGGTTGTAAAAGCTACATAATATCAATTGATTACATGAAAACTATGTAAGTTGGGAATCAATGAGATTTTTTGACGTTGTGTACTAGATCACAAGTGACAGAGCATTTTGTGGGAATCCCACATCGGTGTTGTAGGAGAACATATTAGCAGAAAATCTACAGGAAGAAAGATCCTACAAGACAGACTATAGTGGACGACAACGTTCAAATATGGAAATGAATATGCCATGAAATGTGATGTTTTTTGGTGAGTCGATCAACCATCTCGGAGGGATGAACTTCCACATCAACCAATGCAGGTGTTGCATCCATTTGAAAAATGGGAGATTGATTTTGTAGGACCTATCAATCCACCATTGAAATACTTAAACCCCACGATATCATCACCACAATTGATTACTTAACCAGATGGGTCAAAGTAGCACCTATTCGGGACTTCTCTGTAGAAATAACAACCCAATTTATCTATGAGAAAATCATCACTCGATTTGGTTGTCCCAAAAGCCTAATGAGTGACTAGGGTAATTGCTTCTTGAATACCACTACTGAAGCACCAAAAAGATAATTTTTGGTACAACATCACAAAAGAAGTCCATATCACCCGTAAGAAAACAACACCGTAGAAGCATTTAATAAAATTCTGGATATTGCGGTGTCAAAAGTATGTTGCACAAATAAGGATGATTGGTACAATCGGATACCAACTATTTTGTGGGCCTACAATACCACTACAAATAAATTACATAAGAAAACACCATTCTAGTTGGTCTATGGGAGAGAATTAGTTGTTCCAACAAAATTTGTAGTTCCAATCCTCTACATTGCACATGCAACCCAAATGACAGAAGAATAATTAGTTGCAGAATGTCTTGCGGAACTGATGGAACTTGAAGAATCCCACTTCTTGAATGAATAACATGCAACTGTTGAAAAATAATGGATAAATACCAAGTATGATAGGTATATCAAGCATAAACAATTTAACAAAGGTGACCAAGTCCTACTATATGACAACAAGTTTATGAATCATGCAAGCAAACTCCAAATGCATTTCTTAGGTCCTTTCATTGTTGTAGAAATCAAATATCCTTGAGTTATTAAGCTCATGCAACTCGATGGTATCCTACATCCATGATGGGTGAATGAAGCACACCATAATCCCTACGTTTTTGCTTAGTGATTCCACAAGAGACGACTCCTATCACCGAGAGTGAGTTAGTTAGGAATTAGGTTCTTTTTCAGTTTGGTGATTTTTCAATTTTCAGTTCTGAGTTGTTTCTTTTAGTTCAATTAGTTGGAAGTTATTTCACACCATTGTGGTCGGGGAGGGACCCAAAGTTCAATTCATTTTCCGCGAATTCCATGTCGCATCAATACAATTGTCTCTTCAACATTTAAGGAGTTATTAATGATCAAATCCAAAGAATTAAATCCTTCCCATGTGAGCACCCCACCCATAGCTACATTTAAGACATTAATCATGTCGTTGCTCCACTATGTCTCAAACATCAATGGTTCATCCTCGTTAGTAGAGCTATATTCCCAAGGCTAATCATTGTTAACACATTTATCCTTGTGAGAAGTTGAAGGAATATAGAGTAGCCGAACTTGAACCTCTAGCACAGAGTAAGTTCTAAGCAATCGAACAACCAATGATCCAGTTCATATATTAGCATCGAAAACTAAAAATGGGGAAGGTGCTAGCCATGTGAGCTACCTCTAGTAGAACACAGGACAAACAAAATGAAGTCACCAAACTCGAACCAGTGGATCCAAGGATTTATATCTTGGGTGATTTGTAGGGGAAGGACAAACAGACACGTCTCGTGGATGTTGAATTTTCAGACGATGACTTGTATCGAGATATGTGGCCCAACAAATACATGAATTTCCTTCCATCTACAAATGGGAAAATTATATGAGAATGGAAACATGACTTTGTGTCACTACAAGAATCAGCCTTGATGAACCTAAAATATCTTCTAGTCTTTGCCACCACTACAAAAGTACAGAAGTGTACCAAGTTCTTGATTAGTCGCATGCACAAATACTCCCTCTAGTTGGATTAACTATACCTGATCCATATACACTCATATTCAAAATCTTATAGGCCTATCAATGCAAGGGGAATATGTTGCAACAACTTTTCAAGGCGAGCGCAAATGAGGAAAGAACCGCTCAGAGCTGAATCTGTATGATAAGTATGGCACCAAGCAGGCAGGAAAAGGGGTTGTCATCGATGATATTAACCAACTTCCAACTAAAATGGCACACCCAATTATTATAGGCTGGATCATAAGGAAATACACAAAAGGGTAAGGCACCTAAGACATAGTGTGTGTCATGGAATCTTTTGTCCAAGGTGTACAATTGAGCTGGTGTAAGTTCTTAATGGATGAGATTTTCCAAGCATGCACAAATGCACAAAAATCAGGAGGATATTTCATTTTTTAAGTACTTGCTCGTAGCCCTAGCCATGTGTAAATGGATATCACCACACGAATGAAATTTTCCATGCATCACTTTAAAGCAAGTTGTTTCCCAATGCTTCACCCTATGGAAGGCTTGGCATGATTCTCCTAACATCACATTTAACATTAAAGCATTTGTCAAATGGTATGACGACCTCAAAGCAGTAGAAATGAAGAGGATTCAAGAGGACCTATTAAGGCGCTATACTTCTAAGGTATGGTTTGGGATTGATCATGACAACACTTTTATTCAACTGAGAAATGTTGACCCAAAAGTATTCAAATCCCGTGCCTTACCATTTTGCTTACTCCCACGGTCGTTTCACAAAGCCATCAACACCTGGCCTAGAATGAAAACTATAACAACAAGTAAAGGTACTTCTTATGTATTCCCTCTCTCAAAGCATAAAAGAAAAGTAGAAGTAGCTCAGGAAGAAGCTTCTAAAGCAACATACCAACCTGCACAACCATATACCCATGCCTTCCACCTTTACTCACACCCGTTGATGACACTACTATGTTCCTTGTAAAGTATGTCAAAGATGGCATATCCTATAATGGTGGACCCAAGAAAGAACACATCAATAAAACCCTTGTTACATCCCCTATGTTCACTACCACCACCATCCTCACCCTAGTTTACACTATTATCCCTCAAACCGCTTGTTATCACATCCATAGTAGCTGGGGAAACCATGTCTTTAGACCAATTTTAAGTACACTTCTGAGCCAGTCCTTTTGCTATGATATGCATGAGATCAGCAGTTGATGAACAATTTTTCTATGATGACTCATTTTTTCAGTGGACCTAGAGCATATATTTTCAGCCTTATTCCATGACTAAGCCTAATGACCCCAGATTTAGAGACTGAGGTAGCCATTTTCTTCAATCCATAGAAGTTATGATGATAATTCCCAGATTTATTTGGAAATAGTGTTCCAGTGATAGTTGGTGGCTCATATGATGGATACAAGTATATGACCTAGCAGGTATATGGTTGTGCATTGGATATATATGTGTACTCTTTTACTTATCTTGATAGCTCGACTGGGTATCTAGTGGTCATGATCTGGCGATATATTTATGTGGTTATTGATTAAAAGTGATTCAATTGCTTACAATTGGAAATTCTCATGTATACTCATTGGTCATGCCCTCTTAGTAGCCCCATTTATGGATTTCTATTCATGGCATCACTTGTCACTTCCCCCATCCATCTATTGTCTTTTGTATTTGGTTGTTATCCCAAATTACACTTTAGCCTATGATATTGAGGATTTCCCCACCTATGCCTCTATGTTGGATAGATTCCTTGTTGTTATGTGTCCCAACTCTGAGTTGTGTGACAGAACTTGCCAAAGCCTTGATCCTTCTGGGCCATAAGAACCCGTTGGTGTTGGTTCCTGAGCTTATGTGAGTTGGTTTCTGAATTCTTGACCTCTCTGGTTGGTTTCCCTCGATGTTTGGTCCTGATTGTGGATGAGTCCCCCTAGTCACCTGAGTCGTGTCAGCTAAAACTTGAAGCAAATTGTACTACCATCATTACATGCATTATGTGATTCATTGTTATATCTTCTGAAAATGAAAGCCCATGGTAAAAATGAAAATAAATTGTGCTTTTAAGCACAACAAAGAGGGATATGAAATGAAATGTGAAGCACCCTGGATGAAAGCTGCAATTAGTTGTGCTTTTAAGCACATGCAAAACCGAAGGGTCAAAGTCCTAAAAGAAGTGGGTAAACAAATGTTAAATCTAAATACTGTTTTCTATATATTTGAAATGTAATGATTATTTCCTCACGGAGCCTATGGGTTGGGATGTGATATGGATTAAGGGACAAATAATTCTAAGTGTCCCCTAGAACCTCAAGTTACGGTTTACTATGCACCCAATCATGGTGGTTCTAGAAAAGGTCTTCACAGAGCTTGACTTAATCTTGGATGTGAGTTGTATACATTTGTTAAAGTTGAATGGGCACTCTCAAAACAAATTATTCCCTTTGTGAGACACCACCATTCCCTATGTGCTTTTTGTCTAACATATGCTTAGGTGTTCTTCCCTTTCCATTTATCCGATAGGTCACAATGTTGAGGTTGTAAAGTCATCCCCTTAGCTTAGCCTTGTTTCTTTCACCCCCACCCATTTCTAACAAAATGGCGATGTCCATAAATGAGTATACACTTGAGGGTCTTCTTTTGAGTAATTGGTTGTTTTAATATAGACTTATATTTGATGGTGTGAAGCACCTGCAACAAGTAATTAATAAGAATATGCGAAATAGCAGAAATGACAGAACTCATAATCACTTTTATATTGATCACAGGCCACTTCGAGGGGGCAACCTCCTATGAGCAATCTCAATACAAATAACTTCACCATGCCTTCATAGGTCTCAACACACACTTATATACTAAGTCTAGGCGCCAATACTATGGGTCAAAACCATGGGCCACTACAAAATATGGATCAACAATACTACGGGCGACTTACAAAGCATATGCGCCAACAACAATAACACAAACTATTGATCAACAAATACTACGAGACGACTTACAAAGCATATGCATCCAACAACAATATACTAAAAAAGTAAAGACATGGGTTCCTAACATCCCCTCCCCCTTAAAAAAATCTTTGTCCTCAAAGCTTTAGATGTGGAAATTGTTGTTGAATCTGAAGGAGTGGTTCCCATGTAGCATCCTCTAGTTGCATGTCGTGCCACTGAATTAAGACCTCTGTGATAGAGTGAGAGCGAAGCTGACGAGTGCACCGATTGAGGATGGCCTCCGGCTCCAAAAGGATGGATCCTTCATTATCCAGTTCGGGTAAAATCATTTGTCCACTAATGTTGGTGCCAAGAAATTTCTTCAGACAAGAGACATGAAAGACTGGATGAATGCGGGAAGAAGGAGGAAGTTCCAATTTATAAGCAACGGACCCAATCTTCTGAAGAATCCGATATGGCCCATAGAACTTTGGAGCGAGCTTATGACGCCCTTTGAGTTTCAGGGAGGATTGCTTGTACGGATGGAGATGAAGAAAAACCATATCGCCTACTTGAAAAGTGTGCTCAGAACGGTGCTGATCAGCTTGTTGCTTCATGTGATTTCTTTCCATGTGAAGATTTTCCCGCAAAATGCAAAGAATCTAATCGCGGTTTTGAAGGACCGTGTCAACTTCCTGAACTGGTGAACTGTTGGGGGTGTATGGAAGAAGAACTGGAGGTGCCTGACCATAGACTGCTTCATGTGGGGTCATTTTAGAGGCAGTGTGGTAAGAGGTATTATACCACCATTCAGGGAGAGGGAGCCACTTTTCCCACTGATGTTGTTGTTCAGAGGTGAAGCAACGAAGATAAGTTTCCAAGCATTTATTGATAATTTCAGTCTGACCATCTGTTTGTGGGTGATACCATGAACTCATCTTTAGTTTGGTGCTAGTGTGGCGAAATAGTTCTGTCCAAAAATGACTGGTGAAAGTCGCATCACGATCCGAGACAATGGAAGAAGGGATGCCATGAAGACGAAAGATTTGGTCTAGGAAGATTTGAGCGACTGAGGAGGCTGTATAGGGATGGCTGAGAGCACAAAAATGACTATATTTGGAGAGACGATCAACCACAATGAGAATCACTGTCTTCCCGCCAGATTTAGGGAGCCCTTCAATGAAATCCATAGAAATATCTGTCCAAATCCGTGTAGGTATGGGCAAGGGTTCGAGCAATCCTAGAAGGAGTGTTGTTTCAACCTTATTGCGCTGGCAGGTATCACATTCAGCCAACATCTGTTGAATTGTCCTTTTCATGCCCTGCCAAAAGAAGTTACGCCGTGCCCGTTCATACATTTTGAGGAACCCAGAGTGCCCTGCCGATGGAGAAGCATGGAGTTCATAGAAGACAACCTGTTGAAGATCTGTGCTATGGGGAAGCACCAGACGACCCTTGTATCTCAGAAAAGCACCATCCCAAGAGTAATGTGGTACAACAGAAGGGTTGTTGGTCAAGCGTTGGATGATTTGAGATAAGGAAGAGTCATTGACATAACCCTGTTGAACAGATTGCAACTAATTTGGAACAGGCATAGAAATAGTTGAAAGAGAACCTTGGGCATCAAATGTGTGAGAAAGAGCATCGGCCACAATATTGTCTTTACCCTTCTTGTAAGTGATCTCATAGTCATAACCCATGAGTTTGCTAACCCATTTCTGTTGTGATGGGGAGGAGACACGCTGTTCCAAGAAATATTTCAGACTCTGGTGATCAGTCTTGATGCAGAAATGATTCCCTAATAGGTATGGTCGCTACTTCTGTATTGCATGCAAAATAGCCATCATTTCCTTCTCATAGGTAGAGGCAGCTAAATTCTTTCCTGAAAGGGATTTTCTGGTGAACGCAATGGGGTGTTCATCTTGAAGGAGAACAACACCAAGTCCATTGCCGCAAGCATCACTCTCAATAGTGAAGGGCCTGGAAAAATCGAGCATAGCTAGAACAGGTGTAGTACACATAGCTTGTTTTAGTTTTTCAAATGCACACTGAGCAGCATGTGTCCATGTAAAAGCAACCTTTTTCAATAGAGCATCTAATGGAGCTGCAATCTTCCCATAATCCTTGACAAACTTGTGGTAATAGCCAGTCAACCCCAAAAAACCACGAAGGCTCTTGAGTGTCTGAGGATGCGGCCAATTGTTCATGGCATCGATTTTGGCAGGATCCACGCGAACCCCTTGTGCTGAGATAATGTGCCTGAGATACTCAAATTCCTTCTGTCCAAAAACACATTTAGACTGCTTGGCGTGGAGATGATGGTCAGAGAAAATTTGCATGACAAGATCCAGATGCTGGAGATGTTCATCCCATGTTTTACTGTAGACGAGGATATCATCAAAGAATACCAGAATGAATTTCCGCAAGTAGGGTCGAAATATTTTATTCATTAAGGCCTGGAATGTGGAAGGAGCATTAGTGAGGCCAAAGGGAATGACCAAAAACTCATAATGGCCATCATGTGTGCGGAAAGCTGTTTTAGGGATATCATCCTCATGAACCCGAATTTGATGATACCCAGAACGAAGATCCAACTTGGAGAAAAAGTGAGCCCCATGAAGCTCATCAAGAAGCTCATCAACAACAAGAATTGGAAACTTATCCTTGATGGTGAGGTGATTAAGTGCTCGAAAATCAATGCAGAGGCGCCATGACCCATCTTTTTTGCGGACAAGAAGAACTGGAGAAGAAAAGGAACTAGTGCTTGGGCGAATAATACCTTGCTTCAATAAGTCCCGAATGAGCATTTCAATCTCCATTTTTTGGTGAAATGGGTGGCGATAGGGCCTAATGTTGGGAGGAATGCTTCCAGGAAGGAGCTGAATGCGATGGTCTTTTGGCCTCGAAGGTGGCAATCCCATTGGTTCAACAAAGACTCCTATATATCGATCCAGAATTTGTTGTAGATCCAAAGTAATGGAGACCGCTGATGGTTTCATCTGAATGGAATGGATCTGAGTGATGACACCATGTGAATTCTTCTTGATGATTTTTTCCATGTGAAGTGAATTGATGATGCTGAGAGAACCTGGTTGTAATCCTGTCAATGTGTGTTTTTGTCCATTGAGGGAAAACTGCATCCAAAGTTCAGCAAAATCCCATAAGATAGGGCCAAGTGTGCGTAGCCATTAAGCGCCCAAAACCACATGACATTCGCCTAAGGTCAAGAAAAACATGTCAGAGTGCAAGGTATAATCTCCCATAAAGATATGCACATTTCGACACTTCCCTTTTCAAGGTAAGGTGCCCCCATTGGCAACCATGACTTCAAAGTTGGAGCAAGGATGGATAAAACAATCAGCTTGTTTGGCGATCCGAGGGTCAATGAAATTATGAGTGCTACCAGAATCAATGAGTATTGTAAGAGGAAGCTTCTTGAAGTAACCCCTGACCCGCATTGTTTGGGGGGTGGTGATTCCAACTAAAGCATGGAGAGATATCTCTGGCTGGTCATCCTGAGACGGAGGGTCAATAGGCGGTTCCTGAATGTCGACCGGAGCATCCAGTGTTTCTGGATCTTCGTCACCAATTTCAGAGGTAGGCAGAGACTCCACATCCAAGAGATAGAGCTTTTGTTGAACACATCTATGTCCCCGAGTGAATTTATCATCACAATTATAGCAAAGCCCCTTTTCTTTGTGTGCTTGCATCTCTATTTCAGACAAACGCTTGATAGGAGTTGGTCGAGGAGCCTGCAGTATAGGTGGTCATTGAGAACCCATATTTCGGAAGGGAACAAAAGTGGGCTTGGAGCGTTGTTGGGATGCAATCTTGTCTTCTGCCAACTTAGCCAACCCTAGGGCTTCCATCATTGTATTGGGACAGAACATTTTGACCTCGGAGCGGAGGGCATCCTTTAGACCACTGATAAAACAACTCTGGCAAAAGTCATCAGACAATCCTTTAGTGTGGTTGGCTAGTTTCTCAAATTTGGTTTGATACTCTCTCACAGTGCCAGTTTGGAGAAGTTTAGTGAGGGCTCCTGTGAATTCATCAAAAGCACTAGGACCAAATCGTTGCAAAAGGAGATGGAAAAAGTCTGGCCATTTTGGCTCTTCATGAACCTTGATGTACCAACGGTACCATTGAAGAGATTCCTGTTCCAAATGAAAGGATGCAAGTGGAACTTTGTTGACATCAAAAGTATTATGCAGACTGAAATACTGTTCTGCACGATAGATCCATCCAGTTGGATCAGTACCATTGAAGCGAGGAAAGTCAAGCTTCGAACCACGAAAATTGTTGGAAGAAGAGAACCCATTGTCTGATGAAGACTCGGACTGTCGTTTGTTGTTCATAGATGAATGTTCAAGATGGAGGCCGAGAAATTTTTCATCCAGATCTTGGAGTTTGGATTGGATGGTTGAAAGTGCTTCTTTCATGGTTTTTGCTCCTACACGGGTGACAACCATAACCAAGAGTTTTTTTTTTTTTTTGTCAGACTGGAGCGGCTACGGCTCGGAAGGGATCTGAAACAGATAAATCTGCAACGACCTAGAAGTGAGAAGAAATAGAGGGATCTGAAACGGCGCCGAATGGATTGAAAACGGCTGGATCTGGAATGACTTTCAGAATCGATCTGAACGGTTGGATCTAAAACGACGCAGCAGTGATCGACAACAGTTCAGCTGAAAATAGATATGGACCCCAGTTATGTGCGACTTCCTAACAGTTCAGGGGTTTCACTCGGCCACCAATGCTGTCTGACGGCTTGCATATTGGGGCAGTACCCCTCACTCCATGGCTTAGGTAAAACTGATAACCGCTTTTCCACAAACGACTACTCTTGGTTTACCTCACAGGTGGGAACTAGTCAATCAGGTAGGGGTCGTTGCCCTTTTCACTGGCAGGTCCTCTCAATGGGCTAGCTACTTCGGGGTTCCTATGGTACTCCTCACAATGAGTTTTAGGGCTTATGCCCAAGTACTTCCCACAATTAAGCAGATAGGGATTATTCCCAAATCCGAACCTGCAATAGATGCGAAAAAAATTTGGCAGAAATTTCACCCAGCGAGCCCAAGAAAGTGCTCTGATACCAAATGTGAAGCACCTGCAACAAGTAATTAATAAAAATATGCGAAATAGTAGAAATGACATAACTCAGAATCACTTTTATATTGATCATAGGCCACTTCGAGGGGGCAACCTCCTATGAGCAAGCTCAATACAAATAACTTCACCGTGCCTTCATAGGTCTCAACACACACTTATATACTAAGTATAGGCGCCAATACTATGGGTCAAAACCATGGGCCATTACAAACTATGGATCAACAATACTACGGACAACTTACAAAGCATATGCGCCAACAACAATAACACAAACTATTGATCAACAAATACTACAGGACGACTTACAAAGCATATGCATCCAACAACAATATACTAACAAAGTAAAGACATGGGTTCCTAACAGATGGTTTATTGCTTAATCACCAGTAGAATGCCACTTTGTACTTTAGTTTTTGATATATTTAAAGGATCATATATTATCCATTTACATTTGCAGCATCAGTCAGTTTTAGCCTGGGTCATCATTTTGTTCAATTTTGACCAAGTCAACTGTAGGTTCTGAGATGAGTTAGTCTGATGATGTTTGAGATTGATTATCCATGGTCCTATGGTGCTCATTAGATGGTTCCATGGATCAGACAGAGGTTTCATGTGATGGTGTTAGAAAAACAAGATTGCGGATCAATAACATTAAACAAGATGCAAATATAAATCACATAAACACAATACAAGAGAGACACCAATATAACGTGGTTAACCCAAGATGGGCTACGTCCACATAGAAATTGCCAGTCCTTATTATTATACCATCCAAAAAATGAAGGGATACAATCCGCAACACATCCGCTAAAACTTCCTCTTCACTCTCTCACAATCTCTCTCACACAATCAAAGATATTTACAATGCTACAATACCCAGCCGTATTACAATCCCTTCCTTTTAAAGAGGGATTACCATGGGAAAATACTATGGAACACCCAATACCATGGGCCCATAAATAAGTCATGACTATGACCATAAATAAGTCATGACTATTATTGAACAAGTCATGACTATGAAACTACAACATCTTTCAAGGAATTTTTTCATAAATTTTCGTTATGGGGGCGCTCGCTGCCCCCAAACTTCCGCTAGGGGGGGATCCCAAACTAGTTGTCGCCCCCTCTGGACCCCCCATGGTGACTATTTTTGGGGGGAAAGCCCCCCCAAAGCCCCCCTTCATGGGGTGGGATATAGACACTACTGAAACACGACCTCTGAATAAGGAATATTAGGCTCCACAACCAACAGAAGGTTTGATGGATTATTATTATTATTATTATTTACAAACCATTATTTTTATTGTCCGAGCATGGTTGAGCTTACAGATGATTATCCTGATGGTTACATGATGTATGAGTACTCATCCTTAATTGATTTGGATTTTCTGAGTTCATTGGGACACACAGTTATTAGTTTCAGGCACTTACAGATAATGGTATGGCCATTTTATCACTTTACAGCACATTGCCATGTAAAAATGGCATGTTCAACAATTTTTGAGATCATTTTGGTTCTCCTAGGGAGATATAGATGGATTATGGGGTACAACCACTTGTTATTACCATAATACCATATGGTGAGCTCCCAATATGGATGCCTAATGAGGGCAGCTGTACTAAGATCCTACTTTAATTATCAACCCGGGGGACGTACAAACTTTAGAGGTGCAAGCACTATCTATGCTCTTATAGAATAATCTTTGTCACGGTTGAGTATCAGTATCAATGTTTTAAGGGTTTCCTACTCAATATGTAAAACTGTTTATACTAGGGAATTAAATACTGAAAAACAATAAACCTATTTTAAAGAATTAAAATACTAAAAGCAGTAAATCTGTTTTAAAGAATTAAAATACTAAAAGCAGTAAATCTATTTTAAAGAATTAAAATGCTGAAAGTGAAAGAGATAATCCTATGAATTTACCTAATGCAGAATGGTGAATCTTAGACTATGAAAGTGAAATGCCATAACAGATATTTTCTAAATTAAAGAAAGCAAGGTCTGTAATTACTTATGCGTAAAACTAGAATTCTGATCTAAATCTTTTAAATATCAAAACTAAGTTTGTAGTGCAATCATCTCATGCTACACATCCATTATTAAGAAATCAAAGCAATTAATCATGATGGGGAACATTCATAAACCTTGGATCTAAACCATGAATTTTGAAAGCAATGCTAATACATATGTAATCGTTGGTTAAAATGTGCGTTGGAAGAAAGCAACAACAGGACTACTGAAACCATATTGCTGAACTACAGAATGTGTTATAAATTACTGCAGAATAACGACATCATTCAAATGCTTCCATATGCGATATAAATTTTTATTACTGTAAAACACACAATCGGAAATACCTGAAAAATGGAAATCCCCTGACTTACATGTTGGAGGGGCCCTCTCCAACGTGTACTTAGGAGGAAAAGAAACTTATAGACGCTGACTGGGATTTAACATCAATCTTCCATTAAAATATAAACTCCATGTCTTCACAAAGGTCTATAACTCAGAAGTATCTCAAGAGTGCAAAAACGTAAAACAATGTTTCTCCAAAATGTCATCAGAGACCTCTCGCTACCCGAGAGGTCCATATTTATATAATTCTTAATGTTGAACTTAACTAAATGTCTAAATGTCAATTCTCCTTGAACAGGAGTGCATTTTCTATAAATCAGGAAACAGGATGCCAAGTTGCATGATCCCTCAGTCTTCTACGTGTTTGTCCTTTAATGCCTTTGAACCTACTCAATCACGCTTGATTTCGACATAATTAGTTTATTGAATATGCATTTTAAACATACAAGAATAATCGTAAAAAAAACTTCATTAAATAATTAAGGTAAAACATTTTTCCCACAAATGAGTGTGTTTCTTCGCCATTGCTCGAGCTTGACTGCGGGAAAAAGGTTTATCAAATACCTGAAAATTAGACTCATCATTCTCTCCCATACTTGAAGGATTCACCCATCCTTGGGTGACTTATTCAATTCGTCGATGACCTCCCTGATGTCCCATGCTACTACCCTAGGGGTCCCTGCCTGCCTGTGATATCCAAAATTATGATCCTCCTTGGCCCATGCCATCCTCTCTTCCTCTTCATTAATATATCCCTTGATGACTGGGGAAAGAAAGAATGGGGGATTCAGCCTCATCCCTATCCATCTGAGTTGATTTCTTGCCAGAGATTCCTTGTAGAGTGTGGCTTTGAAAAGAGCATCATTAATCCTGAGGGGGGAGTGGAGTTCTTTTCCTTTCAGATCATTTGCCACTCTGCTCCACCTTTCCTTAATGGACTCATGAACTTCCTTCTATGTGCTTCGGAGTGTAATGTCAAAATGAGTCATAGCCTCCGTTTTGTAAGGAGAATGGGGATCAATTCCTCATCCTGGGTGAGGATCCTATGGTTGCAGATTACCCCTTCAGGCTGAGTTGGCTCTGCTCTGACAATCAATGGGGTTTCCCATTTGGATGCGACATAGAGATGGTAGTCCTGGGTTCGCTCAATTTCGGGGTTCATCCACGAACATAATTCCCTCAACTGGAAGTCCCCCACATATGGGTTTTGCGACCAGTTGGGAGAGCCAAAAACTATGAAATTATGCAAGAAGAATTCACTCAATTGGTCCTTCTCCAGCTCTGTGGAGTTCAAAGATGCATCATTAAACTCTTTGGGAGTGCTTATCTCTATAGGGAGTCCTTGCTTCAACCTCTGGAGCTGGAATTTGCCCCATTTCTCCTGCATATAAACTGCATATATTGTCGACGGCGGTCTGAGGTCCCACAGTCTATCATATATGTCAGCAGTAGTGGCCAAAATGTCCTTCAATTTGGTAATCTCCTGGTCCTTTTTTGCTAATTCGTTTTGTGCCTCGGCCATTTTTTCTTGAAGTGCTGAATTCTTCTGCTCAGCCAATCGTAGCTCCTCTGCATGATGCATCTTCAGGATTTGTGTCTCCTCAGCTGAGAACGGGGAAGGTGTGGGCTGGCTTCCTGGCCCAATTCTTAACGTTTCCAGCTCATTTCTGAGCTTTTCCAATTCTTCCCGGGCCTCAGCGAGTTGGGTAACGACCTTGGGGTTTTCATTATGTTTTGGAGGGTTCCCCTGGAAGTTGCCTTGTTCTTGTAAGCTCTGCTCTTCTTCTTTATCCATTTCTTCTTCTTCATCCTGCATTTCTTGCTCATCCTTCTCCTCTTCTGTAGTGGGGTCTCTCTGATCTACCCACTAATCATCATCCCCATCCGACACATTTTGAACAATGGAACTGGGTTCCCTACTCTTTTCCTTGTCTATTCAGATTCAGGATGATTGGGTGAATCTCTTACTCCTTCTCTTCGGCTCCTAATTTTTGGAAGGAATCTCTGGGTTTTCCTTGGGGGAATCCTCTCTTGAATTTTTTATTTTTATCAGGGTCTCTGCCACATGGTCTAGGTCAATCTTTCGTTTAACCCCTGATGCAGAGGCAGCTCTGTTCATTTCTCCTGGTGGTATGCTAGTTGTGGGTGTACTTTTCATCCTTTGAACATCTTCTATGGATACCAGCATGAATTCTTCCCACGAAATCTCTAGTATCTACGCCTTTAATTCCTCACAAACAATTAACTTGATTAGCCCATGATGGGCCAAGGCATCCTCCTTACCTTTAGCCACCTTCTTGCTCATTTCTGCTAGTAATTGGAGAAGGTAAAATGGAATACTAATGTTGTTGTTTGATGAAATGTGACTTTTGTGCCTTAACAGCTCTAGGATCTGAAAATGAAAGATGGGAACATAGCTTAATCGACCAGAGCACGTGATGTACCTCAGAACAATTTCAGCCACGTCCTCCCATGGCGCTGGCATGGAGAGTCTTTTGACTATGTTTTTGTCTTCATCATAGACCTCTCCTTTCTCGAAGAAGGTTGTTTTTGCTTCCTGGTTTGCCTCCCTGTCATCCCTGCTCCAATGCAAACTTCTCTGCAGTCCAGTGTATTTGGAAATTACATCCTCATCAATCTTAATACGTAACCCCTTCACTCAAGTGACGTACTGTTCATCCTTAATATGTTTGAACTTTCTTGCAAACTCCTGAGCTACCCCTGTATCATATCCCTTCAGTCCGAGGATGAAAGGAATCCAACCTGCATTGTGAATGATCTGTAGGATTCTCAGGCTCTGATAAATGGTGCTGTGATCCTCTGGTTCACTTTTCTTGAAACCCTTTTTCATTTGAGAAACTTCTATATGATCAAACAAAACCAGAACTTTGGAATGTGTTTTATACCCTCAACTAGTCAGGCTTTGCCTACAGGCTCGAGGATTGCAATGTTGGCTGAGTGAGCGCACTGGCTTTTTGGTTTGTTGCTTCTCGGGAATTCCGAGAGGTTCCTTATATGCAAAATCGTGGAAGATTATGCAGCCTTACTTACTGTCTTTCCGCACCTATCCTTTCCATAATCCTTGTACTTTCCATTTTTAATCCCTTTTTTCCCATGATTGATCTCTATATTCCCATGATCGATCTCTGTACTTCATATGATGAGGGTTGTGATCATGATTTTTTGAGGGTGATAGGACTTAGGTAGTGATAATGACTTATTAAGGTCATTCTACCATGCCGCCGATTTAAAATAGAAGCTGTCCTCGACTGACTAGAAATGAATGTAGTGTGGGATAATGTTTTACTTTAAGAATAAAATAAAATCGTTCTATAGATTACCTTGCTATGTATACGTACCTGCATTGATGATCTGGTGCATTTTTCATGGATGGCGGATTCTGTAGTAGATTTCTGCATGTCAGTAGTTACGTGTGTGGGTTTCTTTTTCCTTTTGCCTTTCTGAATTTGCTAAAGTGTCTTCTTTTGAAATTTGTGACAGTTGTTGATATGACTCATGTGATGATGCTTCATATTGGATGATTGCATGGCTGTATGTGACTGGATCTCTTGAATAAATGGAAGCCTCGCTTGAATTAATTGCAGGCTCACTTGAAGTATGGTCAGGCTCGCGTGATGATATGGCAGAGTTGAAATGAAGAGTGTGCTTGGATCGTTCCTGTAGCGGTAGATATTTCTGCTGGCTTCCTTGAATGCATATCCAGCTTGCTTGATTTCTGAATGTGTTTGAGAGTTTGCTGGCTCGGTTGAATTGTGGTTGATATTTTGCTTTGCAATAGTAATGCTAGATCTTTCATAGGGATATACATGGCCCTGTAATTTTCTGTTACTTTTTATGAATTTCTCATTCCTTTCTCTTTTTTCATTTTTTTTTCTCTTTTTTTATATATATTTTTCTCTTTTTTCTTGTTTCTTTTTTCTAAATGAGTTGAATTTCACTGATTTGCCGCGTCCTCTATCAGCATCAATTGTTGATGGTAGAGTACCTGTGTAAATTCTTCTTTTGACTGTGGTTTCTTGTAAATTTTTAGGCGATTCCCGTACACTATCATGGGGAACTCTTCTTCATCAATTGTAATAATTCTCACAACTCCATTTTCATAAATCTTTTGTATAATGTAAGGTCCAAGCCATCTAGTGGTTAGCTTCCCTTTCAATGTGTGAAATATGGAGTCATAAAGTAGTGCCCAATCACCTCCGTTGAACTTTTTATCCTTCAAATGTTGGTCATGCCATTTCTTTCTTTGCTGTTGGATGATTTCAGTATGTGTAAGTGCTTGTTGGCGGTGCTCATCCAGTTGATTGAGCTGTAGCATGCGTTCTTTTTGGATTTTTGATAGGCCCATATGTAAATATGCTACAATTCTTAATGTCTTTATTTCAAATTTGATTGGTAGCATGATCTTTTTTCCATAGACTAGTTCATAAGGTGTGAATCCTGTAGTTGTTTTCCATGTAGTATTGTAAGCCCAAACTGCTTCACTAAGTCTGTCAGCCCAATCCCTTTTGTGAAGTTGGACAGTTTTTTTCAAGATTCTCTCTAATTCCCTGTTGGTTACCTCAGCTTGACCATTTGCTTGAGGGTGGTAGGAGGATGACTGTCTGTGCTTTACATTGTTTCTTTTCATCAAGTCTTCAATTAAATTTGATGTAAATTGTGGGCCCTGATCAGAAACTACTTCTCTTGGCACCCTGAACCTGTGAAAGATCTACTCAGTAAAGAATTTGGCCACATTGGTTTCATTTACAGCAGCCAGTGCTGTTACTTCCATCTATTTTGTAAGGTAATCAGTGAATACGAGGATGTAGCTTTTCTGATTTGACTGTGGGTTGAATGGGCCAACAAAATCAAATCCCCACTTTTCAAATGCCTCCAAGGAGATTTGTGGATGGAGTGGCATCTCTTGTTTTTGTGTTGGTTTTCCCATTCTCTGGCAATCATCACAGTGGGACACATACTCATAAGCATCTTTGTGGAGTGTTGGCCAATAATACCCTGTTTGCAAGATTTTGTAGGCTATCCTTTTTGCAGCATAGTGTCCTCCACAAGGTTCAATGTGGGTGGCATGCATTATGTCATGTACTTCATCTTCCCTAATGCACCTTCTAAGTATTTGATCTGGTCCCTGTTTAAAAAGCATGCCTTCTATCCATGTGTATGTTGGACTTTGTCTTATTACTTTTGTCTTTTCTTTATAACTGAAATGTTCTGGAAACTTCCTAGATACTAAATAGTTTGCTATGTCAGCAAACCATGGGCTTCTTGTTGATATGGAAAAAAGGTGCTCATCAGGGAAGTTATCTTGAACCAATTCGTTATCTTTTCCATGTGTGACTCTTGACAAAAATTCAGCTACCACATTATGCTTGCCTGGTTTATCTATTATAGTAATGTCAAATTCTTGTAGAAGTAGCATCCATCTAATAATTCTTGCACTAGTATTAGGATTGTTCATAAGATATCTGATTGTTGAGTGGTTAGTGTGGATAAAACTTTGTTATCCTGTGATGTAATGCCTGAATTTATTGATTGCATGTACGACTGCCAGAAATTCCTTCTCTGTGACTGTGTAGTTGAGTTTTTCCCCAGCCAAATTTTTGCTTATATAGTATATGGCATAAGGTTTCTTGTCTCGTTCTTGTCCAAGCACAGATCCGATGGCTTTATCTGATGCGTCTGTGTGGATGTGAAATGGAACTTCCTAGTTTGGTCCTTGGAGTACTGGTGCTGTGATTGTTTTCTGCTTAATACTTTCAAATGATGTCATGCAATTGCTTGTCCATATGAACTCATTGTCTTTTGTGAGAAGTGCAAACATTGGGGCAGCAATTCTGCTAAAATTTTCAATAAACCTTCTGTAGTACCCTGTCTGTCCAAGGAAACTTCTCACGTCCCTTTGTTTGACAAGTGGGGGCAGCGTTCTGATTACTGAGACTTTGGCTTGATCAACCTCTATCCCTCTTTGTGATATATGATGTCCTAGAATTATGCCTTCTTCCATTAACATCCTGCATTTTTCATTGCTTAGGCACAAGCTCATTTCAATACATTTTTTTAATACTAATTCAAGATTGTTCAATTCCTATTCAAAGTTTTTTCCATAGGGTGTGAAATCATCCATGAAGACTTCCATTTTGGCATTTATAAAATCGGAAAAAATACTCAATATGGCTCTTTGAAATGTTGCTAGGGCGTTACATAAACCAAAGGGTAGGACCCTATAGGCATAAGTTCCCCATGGGCATGTAAAGGTCGTCTTATCTTGATCAGTTGGGTGTATTAAAATTTGGTTGTAGCCACTGAAACCGTCTAAGAATGAAAAATACTTGTTTCCAAATAATGTATCTAGCACCTGATCTATAAATGGAAGTGGAAAGTGATCTTTCTTGGTTTCTTTATTCAGCTCCCTGTAGTCCACACAAATTCTCCATTTGCCTCCTTTTTTGGGTACTGTAACTAGTGGTGAGACCCACTCACTATCAGATATTGGATAGATGAACCTTGCATCTAATCACTTTTGTAATTCCACTTTGACTATGTCTTTTAATGCAGGGTTCAGCCTTCTTTGTGGTTTCCTGATAAGAGTAGAACCTTCTTTGATGTAAATGTAGTGTTTGCAGATATCAGGATGTATTCCTTTCATGTCTGCATATGTCCATGCAAATGCTTTACTTTGTTCTTCTAGTATCTTCATTAATTTCCTTTCTTGCTCCGGTTCCAAATTGGAATTTATGTTGACTGTTTTTCCAGGGTGAATTTCCACGACTTTTACCTTTTCAATCTGTTCTTCCAGTACTTCTGTCCATAAGTCATCCATGTTCTGTTTTGAATTGTCACCTGTTTCTGTGGAAAAAAATTCTTGAATAACATGATTGTTAGAAGATATGTTTTGTATAAATCTATCTATATGGCCATCTTCGTCTATTGCTTTTAGTGATATTGCAGTATCAATTGTTAGGATAGGTCAGAGGTTGTGATTTGGTGTGTTCTGGTAATCATCAGTCCAATTTTGATATTCTAACTCTGAATATTTCATTGTGGGTGGGTATATTGTGATTTTCTTCGTGGCATGCCCACTGGTGATTGTCATATTTCCTGATCGGCAACCTATGTAAGCGTCCGCAGTTGCTAACCAAGGTCTACCTAGTATAATTGGATAGCCGCTAAGTTTTCTTTTGATTTCAATTATTATTAAATCAGCTGGGTATTCCCAGGATTCAATATTGATCATAATGTCTTCTAGCATTCCTCCAGTTTCACAGTGGAGGTGTCTGCTAGTTGGAGTACTGTTGTGGTTGGTCTGACCATTGATTGGAGTCCCGGGTATAACATGGTTTCCTTAGTCATGACATTGATCGCATCTCCCAAATCTATTAAGCTTTTATTTATTTGCTTGTTATTTATGGTGACGTTTACTATAGGACTACCAGGATCAAGATATTTAGGGTTTATTATGACACCCAGCATTAAATCGGACAATTGTCCCACTACATTTATAGTTGGTGGGTCACGCTTCCTCCTTCCTGGTTTCTTTAGGAAATTCTCTCTAATAAATTTGTTGCAGATGGGAACATCCCTTATGGGTTGTAAAATCAAGATTTGGATGTTTAAGTGCTTGAATTCGTTTAAAATTGTATTCTCTTCCTCTTCTTTTGTACTTCAGACTAGTTTTTCTGGAAATGGAGGGTTTCGGTTGCGTGGGAGTGGTTGGGTTTCGTCCTCAAGAGGGTCTGATTCGGATGGATGCTGAACATAGGGTTCTGTTGTTTGTTCTTGAGCTTCATGTGGTTGGATGTTGTGTGGAGATGTATTCTGCAACGTTTTTCCAGATCGCAGATTTATTTCGTTTATTTCTATGGTGTCTACAACATAGGTAGGAATTGTGTGATATCAGCATTATATGTCTGTTGCTATTGTGGAGGTCTGTTATTATTAGGATTTGGGATTGGTTGGGCTAGAATGGGTGGAGGTCTGGGGGGCAGCTGAGGTTGTGGGGGTGGCATAATAAGTGGATGTTGTAATGGCGCCCTCTAATTTGATGGATGGGGGTATTGATTTGCATAATTTGTGGTGGTTGGAAAAGGTGGGGGGTATTGAGGATAAGACGGTGGATAATACAGTTGTTGATAGGATGGTTGATATGCTTGATGATTCTGTTGCCATTGGTTTTGATTTGGCTGTGCTTGCCATGGAGTTGGTGCAGAGTTCCAATTTGGTTGTCCTTGATTATAGTAGGCTTGATTGCTCTGTTGATATGGTCTAACAAAATTATTCCTCCTCTGATTTATAAAACAGAGTTGTTCTATTGCTCCTTCAGCTGCTGGGTCTTGAATAGCCTCCTTACATGAGGGTAAGAGGGGACATTTATCAGTGGAATGTTCGTCAGTGCAGAGACCACATACTTCTATTATGTTCAAGGTGCACTGCCCTTTCTCATGTGATTTTCTACAATGAGGACAGAATACTGCCAAGGTTTGGTTAATTTCATCCTTTTTTTTATTTGAAGAGCATCAAGTTGCATGGCCAGAGATTGCAGGATGTCAGTCTTCATGTCTCCTAGCATGTTTCCTAAATCATATTTTGTAAGTGTTGGTCCTGAAGATGTTGATCCACCAGTAGATGTGTGTATATCCCTTGTCCCATTCTTAGTTTTCCTAGATCTAGAGTAGTTTTTGAAGATTTGCAGGATCTGGTCAAAAGATTTTTAGAATATATCTCCATCTCCTAGAAGATTTAAGACTTCAAAATTCTCCTCTTTTACACCTCTAAGAAGGACGAGTTTTAGTGATTCAGGATCCAAGGTGCAATGACTGGCTCGTTTGTAGCTGAGTTGGAATCTTTGGGCATAATCTTCTAATGACTCTCTTTCTCCTTGTTGCATCCTAAAGATTTCATCCCTTGTATCTTTGGCTTTGCAGTAGTCCCTATATTTTTCTAAGAATGCCTGTTTCATTTGATCCCAGCTAAAGATATTATTCCCTTCAAGTCTCATGAACCATCGAAGTGATAGGTCTTTTAGTGTGGAAGGGAAAAGTCTTAGCTTTTGTGCATTAGTAGTGTAATTAAATGATCTGCAAACTACCTCAAATTCAAACAGGAATGTGTCAGGATCTTCTGAAGTCAAACCATGGAAGTTTAGTAAATTATTAGGATTGATGTTCTTCATCCTGGCATCTCCAAGAGGTATGCTAATGGGAAAGGTGAAAAGCTCCCTAGGTTCCTCCTCTTCATTTGCCATTGTGGTGTTTGAGTTGGAACTGGTAGTGAAGTTGCTTATGTTTGGATCGCATGTGGAGTCAGTTTCGTTTTCAGAGTGTAGAAATTCAAACTGAGAATGGTCATAACTGTTATTACCATTTTTGCTCATGGAATGCTTGGGAAGAAAGCGACCAAACCTATCCCTTTGCAGATGAGGCATTCATTGGTAAAAAAAAGTATTTATGTTTTTGTTTTATGTGATTTTTGTTTTCTTTTTGTGTTGTTTTTAGGTGATGTCTCCTAAAATATTTAGCACCTACCCAACAACGGCACCAAAAAGTGGTGAGCTCCCATTATGGATGCCTAATGAGGGTAGCTATACTAGGAGCCTACTTTAATTATCAACCCGGGGGACGTACAAACTTTAGAGGTGCAGGCACTATCTATGCTCTTATAGGATAATCTTTGTCATGGTTGAGTATCAGTATCAATTTTTTAAGGGTTGCCTACTCAATATGTAAAACTGTTTATACTAGGGAATTAAATATTGGAAAACAGTAAACCTATTTTAAAGAATTAAAATACTAAAAGCAGTAAATTTGTTTTAAAGAATTAAAATACTAAAAGCAATAAATCTACTTTAAAGAATTAAAATGCTAAAATTGAAAGAGATACTCCTATGAATTTACCTAATGCAGAATGGTGAATCTTAGACTATGAAAGTGAAATGCCATAACATATCTATTATAAATTAAAGAAAGCAAGGTCTGTAATTACTTATGCGTAAAACTAGAATTCTGATCTAAATCTTTTAAATATCAAAACTAAGTTTGTAGTGCAATCATATCATGCTACACATCCATTATTAAGAAATCAAAGCAATTAATCATGATGGGGAACATTCATAAACCTTAGATCTAAACCATGACTTTTGAAAGTAGTGCTAATACATATGTAATCGTTGGTTAAAATGTGTGTTGGAAGAAAGCAGCTACAGGACTACTGAAACCGTATTGCTGAACTACAGAACGTGTTATAAATTACTACAGAATAGAGACATCATTCAAATGTTTCCATGTGTGATATAAATTTTCATCACTGTAAAACACATAATCGGAAATACCTGAAAAATGGAAATCCCCTGACTTATGTGTTGTAGGGGCCCTCTCCAACCCGTACTCAGGAGGAAAAAAAACTTATAGACGCTGACTGGGATTTAACGTCAATCTTCCATTAAAATACAAACTCCATGTCTTCACAAAGGTCTGTAACTCAAAAGTATCTCAAGAGTGCAAAAACGTAAAACAATTTTTCTCCAAAATGTCAACAGAGACCTCTCGCTACCCGAGAGGTCCATATTTATATAATTCTTAATGTTGAACTTAACTAAATGTCTAAATGTCGATTCTCCTTGAACAGGAGTGCGTTCTCTATAAATCAGGAAACAGGGCGCCGAGCTGCATGATCCCTCAGTATTCTATGCATTCGTCCTTTAATCCCCCTAAACCTACTCAATCACGCTTGATTTCCATAGAAATAGTTTATTGAATACGCATTTTAAACATACAAGAATAATCGTCGAAAACAACTTCATTAAATAATTAAAGTAAAACATTTTTCCCACAAATGAGTGTGTTTCTTCGCCATTTCTTGAGCTTGACTATGGTAAAAAGGTTTATCAAATACTTGAAAATTGGACTCATCACCATACTCCCATACATTTTGGTGTAGTCAGTTTGGTGCCCGGAGCACTTCGTAGAGAGTCACGGGCATTTTTATCTTTTACAGGTGATATTCCAACAGTAAAAAATGGAAGAATTGCCTACTAAGGAAATCGATTTGGGAAAATGGGGAAAGGAAATGGCATGAGGTTTGAATAGAGGCTTTTCATGATGCATCTCACACCTTTTGGCATAGTCTACAACTTCGGTGGGGCCACATGTCCTCTAGGTCATTATTTTGGGCTTTCTATTGTATTATTGGTACAACACGTCCTAGCGATTTTTATCACTTCATGATGTATATTATATTTGATGTAGTTGGGGAATTATTCTTGTTAATATATTATATTCTAGACCCCCCCAACAAGTTATTATGTTGTGTTTCCTAGTCACTTTATGTCATACGTCCCCCTAGGGCGTCATGAGGAAACACATCCCCCTCTTTTCGAATGATCCATGTATTGTTATTCCGGCTCATCTTAACCATATATTATTATTATTGTTGTATTTTATTATCTCCACCACTCATTTACAAAGTGGTTAGGATTTTGGCCTCTCTCATTCCTATTTAAAGGACAGACCCCCCTCATGGTAAAGGGACTTTTGGCTCTTGACTATTTGAATAGAAAAACTCTTTTGGGATAAATAGTTGTGTGGTTGGGTTGAATGTTGGCTATGGTGATTGAAACTACTTTTCCATTGAACTGAATGATCTTGGTGAATATATATTGCATATTTTTATGTCCATATTTTATTTGCAAGCAAAGAAGGCGATTTGGAAGAGGGGCGCATTGGCTGAGGAGACTCACCTTGTCTCTCTCTCTCTCTCTCTCTCTCTCTCTCATATATTGGTTATTCATGGATTTATTTTATCTTTGTATCAATCATTCTTCATATTTTATTTCTTACTTGCATCTACCTTCCGTTATGCTTACTGATTGATATTTATTTGGTGTGTAGGAAGAGAGGGGCACATTTTTGGTCCTTGGGCATCTCGTTGGAGAAAGAGATTCAACAAATATTTCATTTTATCTTTGTGGGAGTAATCCTCACAATTCTGGCATTCATCTTCAAGATCCAGGTACGCATCACAAGATATGATTTGTATTCCTCTACTCTACCCATTTGTCATTTACATTTAAAACCCTAATCTAAAATTTATAAAAATTCTATGGGTTTAACTACTTATAATTTTAGCAAACCATTTCTAGGTTTTTATCTCTAGACCTAGCCCCAGGTGGGTTCTCTAGGGAGTCACCCTCTGAGGACTCCATCTACCCTTTCCCTAGGCATTGATCTCTCTAAGCTTGTGGCTTCATTGGTTTGTCCATGTTTCAGGTTGTTGAAATTTTTTTTTAGCTTGTGTGCTTTGATATTGTTAGATCTACCTTCAAGCTATGCAATAAATCCCTAACCTATCCAAATCTACTACTTGGGACCATTTTCCCTGATTTATGTTCACATTTCCCAAGGAATTTATATTTGATCATTTACCCTAGAACCAATATCCTAGATCCACTCTTAATATCTAAGTCATTGTATCCAAAACATCTAAGGTTGAAATATCATCCTTCTTAAGTCTCTACAATGACTTTGTCCCTTATATCTAGGGTTCTTCATCCCTCACCATATGTACTCCATTGACTAGTTTGATATGGTGATTGGGTTAGATCTCTCATTTTGGGAGTAGGTCGGGGTCTCCTCCTTTTCTATCTAGGGATTGGATAGAATAAAGTGAAGAGTGCCTCAATTGGTGTGACAACCAATCCATATGGGGATCGAGGCCCTCTTAGGTCATCTCTTTATTTTTCTATCTCCTCTATCGTCCTGAATATGGTCATATTTAGGGGCATGTACAAGTTGTTTGATAACACCACCAAAACATTTCCATCTCTAACCTAGTAACCGTTCCATCCCTCACCATAGTTGTCTCGTCATCCATTCTAGAAAGCACAACAAAAACGGACATTATTGACATTGCATATGATTCTCCAGAAACCCTTCCCGCAACTGGGATACAAATTCAACAAGTTCCACAACAGAAACATGCCTCCAATGAGATTGAAGCAAGCCAAGGTTGTTCATTGATTCATAGGCCACACTCGTTGATTCATTAATACAATAGAATCCTTAACAAGTATAGCCCTTGATTGATCTAGAAGCAATTCAATCTGACTTTCCCCAATAGTCAAACAAAATATAGGAGACACCACGACTGAAGGAAATTTCTATGCACGAAGCACATAACTACCAGGAGGTGGAAATGCATGAACTTACTCCACTAGAAGTTGAACAGGTCTCTCTACGAGCCCTAGATTGTACAGTTCTCCTAGGATCGAACCCATTGTCAGGAGCTTCTTCAAATTTAATGGGCATATATTGATATCACCATGTTTCTCTCTCAGGATACCCAACAAAAGATCGCTCAGAACAGGACAATACAGCAAGAGAAAGAGACAAAGAAAAAATATCATTCCGCACAATCAGTTGCAAGTAGACTACCCCTATGACTGTTTCCACCGGGTTCTACCATTCAGGATTATATTTCATTTTCATCCAAATAGTTGTTTGATAACATTTGAAGAAAAACAACATAAGCATAACATCGCCTAGTCCAAGCCATGACAGAGCATGCCAATGTCCAACAAGTTTATGATGATGTCTGCATCCAGCTAGCATATGCTCTCGCGGTAAAGGAATAAGCAGAATAGGATCGAACTTCTGTAGAAGAAACTATCATAGCCCTCTGTGACTAGATGTGCATCATGTGGTCTCAAGTATGTTATCATTGAGCCACCGCACCATAATAAATTTCAATCGTCACACCCAAAGAAATCCTCCAACTCTTTTTTACTTCATGGAAAAATCTTGAGACAAAGAATGCACCATTGCAGCAATAAATCCTCACCATTCAACATTAGGGAAATGAAAAAAAGACATAGTTGATGGTTCATCTACCGCAAGTTATCCAAGAAATTAAGGATGTCCGCAACCACCTACAATAGACAATGAAGCAAAGTCAAGGTCTCTTTGTGGAGCTTAATGATTCGGTCGGGATCTTAGAAAGAAGCAATGATCAGTGGAAGCTTTGCACGACAAAACCAAGCAATTAAAAAATAAATCCCTACTCACAATGAACCCCCTTGAATGTGCACAGAAGTATAAGGAATCACAACAAGTTGATAATGATATGGCTATCCTCCACGAGAAATTATGCACATCCAAGCAGATTCTACGAGACTTAAAGACTACGACCCAAGTCACATATACTAACCTTTAGCAGTTAGATCAGTTCACACATACAGAGACTCTGTAAATATAATAGTAGAAACCCACCCTCCCAGATACCGAGAAAGCACATAAATTTTTTGTCCAACACCAAGATTTTTCTTGGCAAATGGTAAACGATGTTGAAGAATTCAAAGAAATCAAGAAGCAGACATTTATAGAAGTTCTAGATTTAGCTACTTTGTTGAAGGGCCTGCAGGAGTCGACATGCAAGGATCAGGAACGAAACCAAGTTGACTTGAGGGTGAGTCAAAAATTGTGGTCAAGGATTGTTGAATCCTTGATTTTTGGAGAGGACTGCAATGAGCGGAAGAGGAAAGGATCATAGAAGGAAGCATGAGATAAAGGAGTGTAAGTTGTGGAAAGACTCTAACAGTCGCAACCATTTTGGACCTAACCCTGCAAAGGAAGAGGAGTGCAAGAGGAAAATACAACAGAGAAAACTAGGAGATGAGAATGAGATCAAAGCGCTGAAGAGGATCAAAAGACAGAAGACTGAGCCTCAACAAAATATTATTTTCTGGGTTTTGGTTAGTCTAGTTTTGATTCTTTGTTTTGTATGACGCTATGATGGGTAATTATATGGTTATTATAAGGCCATGGAGCCATGATGTAATTAAGTTTATGTGCTATAATAATGAACAATTTTTGGGCCCCTCAATTTTATGTGTTACATCTGTCTGTTTACTCATAGATCTATTATGTGCTTTCTCTTTATCTGTTTGTTATGAGTACTATATTGATGTTGTGATACTCTGAGATGAACACTGTTGCGATGATGATAATTCCACATACATATCCTTACATTTAACCACTTCTTATCACACATAGGTCTTGGCTATGCTTCGGGTGAGACCTTCTTCTTCTAGGGATGTAAAATGCCATCACACTAGACTACACCAATGCCTTTTGTTTACCAATGCACAAGAACCCGGTCTCAATTTTGTGCCAACACATGTGATATATTATACAAGTGGAGTTATCAATCCCTTGTGATTTTCCCTTCTCATTCTCAAAGATCAAAGTTGGAATGTTCCTAAATGCATAAAATAAACTTTATATCTAGGAGCTACACCTACTTGGGAAAAAAATAATATATTGACACAAATGTTATAGGAAACATAATTGAGGTTTCGAGAGAGTTAGGTTTTTCTTCACTGCGTAGAGTTAGGGAACTTCATTATTGGGGAACAAAAACTAAGGTCACTATACACAATAGCTCAGGAATACACAATAAGACAATAAGACTCGGTTTACTTTCATTATTGGTTTCCAATATTTAACTGTAGCTAGAACGTAAGCCAAATAGTATGGTGCTACTAATAGTTCTTACTTAGATGCTATTGGTGGATTTGGGTTTGAACTTGTACCTATAATTTATGGGACAAGTTCTACCACCCGTGCTTTAACAATATCTACCTAAGTAACCCTTGCTAGTAGTGCATTTACCCTTGTTGGTGTCTTAACAACCTAGAACACTAGACTTGAAACTTGTCACCGATGAGCTTTACCCTACCTAAATTCTTTCAACTCATTTTGATTTTGCTTTCACCTCCTTTTGATTTTCCAGTATGTATCTGTAATAATAGATACAGAACCTTTTGATTTTGCAGTATGTATATAGAATAATAATAGATACAGAAAATTTATATCCTAGGCGATGATATAATTTTTTTTCATGTTCAAAAAATGTTTTATAGTGCACATCTTACCTAACATAGCATATATGTTGTCCTTTATATTTCAGTATTCGTTTTCTTCTAACAGTAATATGCATAGATTTAACTTTAGCACCTAATGAGTGGCAATTGGAAAAACGTGCATCGCTTTCCACACCCTTGGCCAATGTAAATAAACTAGCATTCGCCCCTTGGGGTGCAAAAATGAACACCGATAGGGAAGTAGGAACAAAACAAGGCAACTTACTCGAACCCCTTTGATCCCCGACCACTTATTCGAACCCCTTGGAACCTCGACCACTTAGTCGAACCCCTTGGAACCCCGACCACTTAACAATATCAACCATAAAATTAATATATAAGAGACAACTAAATAATTATCAAACTCTCTTTTAGGTCGATCATATTATTCATGGTCGATACATCCATAGTTGACATCCAACAAGATCGATCATGTGATCGATACATCCATAGTCGATAGCCAACTTCACTGGTCGATATGCTTATCGACCAACAGTTTACGAGTATTACATGAATTTTTGTATGCAAATTAATGTCGATGGTGCTTTTAGCAGATGAAGGTTGCTGGTAAATAAAGGTCGAGGATTGGCTCTTCACTGGGCCGATGAACATTGGAAATAGTTGGCTCTTTCAACATCTCCCTCTTATCAATAAAGGTCATATGCTCTTCACTGGCTCATTCCGACCTGTCGACTTACATTGGAAATAGTTGGTTCTTTCAACATATCTGTCTTATCAAAATCTTTCTTCGTCGCGAAGAAAGGAGGAGATGTGAAAAATTATTGAACAAAACTTCTCTACAGACTGGATTTGGAACTGCTCACTGCTTGTTGTTGTACACAGACGTTGACAATTGCTTCAGCTGAAACAAACATGTGGTGTTGGAAGGTCTTCCAATGGTGCAGTGTGCTTTGGATGTTGATAGTAAGTGTTGTAAGGATCGACAAGTTAGCTATGTGTTCTTGAGTAGTCCTTCCCTATAGATGAATTAGGTCGGTACCGAAAATCTCTATTTTCTCGTTGACAGTTGAAAGCCATGTTTTAAAATGTGGTTGGAGTTGTTGTACTCTGTGAAGGTTATGACGGGCGTGGCTCAACCACTGTTCTCTTTTTTCCAGTTTCTCCAACTTTAAGTTTTCAATTATCAGTTGTTCCTCAGTAATTGGGGCCATGGTTTTATCAGCTACTTGGTGTTGTTGATGAAGAGTGTTAATTAAGTCCTAGGTCTCTTTCATTTGTCTAAAGACGTTGCCATAATGTTTGTACCAATTGTGGGGAACGTTGTTTGCTGTCTCTGCTTGATGATTATACTAGATGAGTTGATCGTGTGCTAAGTTGAATGCTTCAAACTGTTTCCACATGAGTGACGCTATTACTGTTGGTTGTTCTTGTCGGTCCCTGGGGAGCTCTTTAGATAATGCCAACACTACAGATTGGAACAACTGAAATGCTTTATCATGTGTGCTAGTATTGGCGAAGCTGACTGGAATTGGTATGACATGTTGCACTAAGTGTTGACACTTGGTCAAAAATACAATTTGGTCTTCTTTCAGTTGGTGAACGCGGTCTTCTGCGGCTAGTTGTTTATGTCATTGTTCTCGGTTGATTGCATCAATCAGTAAATTGAGCTCTACTTGTGGTGCCTTTTGTGGATGGTATGTCGAGATCGGACCAAATTGGTCGAGATGTACAGATAAGCGACCGAATTTAGATATCTGGTCCAGATGCTGCTGTTGTTGCTGAAGATTTTTATGATGGTGTCGCTTGTCCTTAGCTTGCTTTTTATTGATTTTTTCTTGGCATTTTGGGACCGCCAATTGTTGTTCTACGTTTTTGCATGTCTCGACTATTTATGATGGTTGTTTTGTCTCTTCTTTTGGTCTGCTTGATATGACTATTGTGTTTGTCGAGTGTACTTTTTCAGTTGTTCCTTGTTTTGCTTGTTCTACTGGCTCGACTGGTGCTTTAGTTGTTTGTGCTGCTGGCTCGATAAGTTGCATTACTTTTGATGTTGTTGTGGTCCCGTTGGTAGGGGTGGGGATTGGTACACTGGTAGTGACTTGACGAGGTGGTGACAGATGTGTTTTGTCGATTGGGGAAAGAGTGTTAGGAATGGAACTGCTAGAAGGTTTCCGAATGATTAAATCAGACAAGATTTCTGATATGAGTGGTAAGGTATTTGATGGATTCAAAATTTCAGTTGGGGTGACACCAGGAGGCGCAGAATGAGAAGTAGATGGCTTCATCAAAGAATGATTTGACAAGGTATTTAATTCGGTGTGATAGGATTTTTGCACGTCATCGCGTGGATGTCGGTTTTGTTCAACTATTGGTCGGAGATCCCTACTTCTTTTTGTTGGTAGATATGTGTCAGGAGGTCGTGTTTTCTTTGTTTGAACTTGTTAATTGTGGCTAGTCGAGCGGGATTCAGGAATTCGACCATATGCATGTTGGACCTTATCTTACGCATGTTCAGCTTCTTTGTTACAAAGGGCTTGTTCAGCTTCGTTGTGTAGAATTTGTGTTTTTTCTGTATGTTTTTTTTTCCATTTGTTGTATTTGATGTTTTTTTTTTCTTTCTTCGTTTTGTCATTGTTCCAGTGCTTCTTCCTGCTGCAGCCATAGTTGTTCTTGTAGTATTTTCACCTCTTCACTTTGTTTATGTATTTCTGCTTGCTTTTCTTTGGTTGTATTTTGGGTAGAAGTAGATGCACTCTTCGGATTTAGTTTGTTGTGCAACGATGTCACATTGTTTACCCTTTTATATATTTCCTCTTCTTTGAGAAAGTGATTCGAGTACTGAAAAGTGATGTTACAAGAAGCACAATGTTTAGCCACCTTTCCTTTCTTGTCGTTTCTTACAAAAAGTTTAGTTCCAAAGTGAAAAGGTTGCAAGTCTGAAATGAAGGCTTCGACTGCCTTCATCTTAGAAAATTTGTATCCACCAATGTTGAATGGTATAGGTGGGTAATATTTTTTTTTGTCACGCAGATAATGACCAATTCCATTGATGAACACTTGTCTTATCACTTCTTTATGCACTATGTAATCTGTAACATATTTCGGAAATAGAGAAGGAGGTTGGGTGCCTCCATACATTCTAATGTATGTGCCTTTTGATGAGAAGTAATAGTCTCCATATTCAGATATTACATCCAAGGCATTGTCTGACATACAATTTGCTTCGTTATTGAAGACCAGTGAATAAAGGGGCATGATTAGTTCTTCGCATAGTACTTTGTAGTAGCATGCATATCGGTGTGCCCAAGTTATCTGATATGATACATGAATGGGAGTCTCATTCGGATTCCAAGTACATCCCAAATTAGGAAAATGGTGGTTGAGTAATATACAATAGATGAGGTAGCTAGACATGAAGAATTGTGACTTCCCTTCTGAAAGGCCGGTTTGAGCTGTAGAAATGGTTGACGCCATAGTGTCTAAATTAATATGTGCCCAATTGAAGACTATACCATGTATGGAAACATGGTATATCAATGGAACCCAACTGCGTTTATAGATGTTGGCATTTGGTTGACCGAATAGTCTGCTCAACAATAAAACTATGATTCTATAGGGCATCGTTAAGTTTTCGATGTCATATTGCCCTTTAGATTTGGGTCTAAGTTGTTTGTCTGGTAGGAGCATTTCCTTGCACATTCAGCATTATCTATATTGGCACATTTTACCCAATCGTTGTTGAATATTGTAACTTCAAAGAATATTATATTTGTACTTTATTATTCCGGAGATGTTTCATTCCTCCGAGGCAATCCTATTATGTATCCGGAGATGTTTATTCCTCCGATGATTAATATTAACTAGGGTTATTAGACCCACCATATGTGGGTCGGCCCTGTAGTTACATTTTAGGGGTTATTAGACTTCTCCAGGTGAGGTCGGCCCCAACAGGTCTTTTAGTCAGTTGAGATTCAAGTATAAATAGAGGAGGTAAACTCCTCATTAGATCATTCACTCACTTGTGAAAGAGTGCGCACTAGTTGAGGAGATCTGCTAAGGAGTCAAGGAGAAGGAGCACATCTTGTATTTTGGTTGATCATCTTATTGAGGAAAGCTTTACTGGGTTTTCTACCCCATGAGGGTTTCCCAGGATATATTGTGTGTTATCTTGTGATTGTGTTTCTATCAGAGATCTTGCTTGTCTATTTGGTTTAAACTTAACATGGTATCAGAGCTAGACTGAATAGGACATCTTTCACAAGGTAAGATCATCTCTCTCTCTCTTTGGTGAAGTTAGGGTTTTCATCCCAAAGTTAGTATTATTGATTTTTGGTTGCATGGATGGATAGCCCTCATCAATACCTTTCTTTTAAGCCCTCGAACGAACTTTTTGGTTGGGTAAAACTCCGGGAATTGCAAACCCTAATTCTACCAAAAGTGCGATACGTCAATTTTTGGTTTCAGAAAAAAGTTGGAATTTTTTATTTCTGTTTACATGGTTGGATAGCCCTTATCAAGAGCATTCTTTTAAGCTATAGATCGAACTTTTTGGTTGGGTAGAACTCCGGGAATTGCAAACCCTAATTCTACCAAAAGTGCGATAAATTTCTGTTTCAGTTTCCGGAAAAGTGAAAAGTAACTTTCCAAGTTAGTCTACTCTGTCTCTTGGACTCCCCCAAGAGAAGATGGCTCCTAATACTAAGCTTGAAGACAAGCTAGAAGGCATAGAAAATTTCCGGGCATGGAAATACAGAATTGGTCTCATTCTTGAAGAGAATGATCTTGCTCATTATATCAAGGAGGAAGTTGCAGAACCAGAAGAAGATGAAGCCAAAGAAAAACACATGAAGGATTTGATTAGGGCAAAGAGAATCATAGCAGATTCTATTAAAGACCACTTGATTCCCCAAGTGGTTTCCAAGAAGACTCCAAAAGAAATGTATGATGCCCTAGGAAGAATGTATGAAGGGAAGAACATCAATAGGAAGATGAATCTAAGGACTCAGTTGAAGAGTACCAAGATGCACAAAGGAGAATCCATTCAAGACTACTTCTCAAGAGTCTCTCTAATCAAAGAGCAACTAGATGCCATTGGTGATACTCTTGATGAGGATGAACTTGTGATGACAGCTCTAAATGGTCTCACTAGACCTTGGGAGTCATTCATTCAAACTATGTGTGCCAGAAAAGAAAGTATGAAGTTTGATGTAGTTTGGGAGGATTGTGTGCAAGAGGAGGCTAGGGTTGCAAATAGAGAAGCCCTACTCAAAGAAGATGACCAAGCCTTGGCCACACACACCAAAAGAAGAAGGAGTCAATCCTACTCCAAGAAGTGTAATCACAAGGAGTCTCATCCTCCTCACAGATTTCAGAAGAAAAGAGGATCTACTCAAAGAAGGGATTACTGTTCCTTCCAGTGCTATTCTTGCCACAAATTAGGACACATTGCTAAAGATTGTCCTCTAAAAAAGAAGAAGGGTTCTTACTACAAAAGACACCAAGCACATCTTGCAGAAGATGACAGTGAAGAAGAAGAAGTTGAGGAAGACAGGTCTCACAATAAAAGGCCTAGAGATGAAAGGGAGGAAGAAGAAAGGACCTTCTCCAAAAGAAGGACAAGGAGAAATACAGAAGAAGATGCAGAAGAATATGTTCTCTTCTCCGCACTCTCTGGATCCATAACCCCTGAAGAAGGTACATGGCTTATTGACAGTGGTGCTTCAAAGCACATGACAGGACAGAAAAGGACTCTCTCAAAACTTGAAGAAAAGACTTCTCCCCAAAAGGTATCTCTAGGAGATGACTATCAATATCCCATTAAGGGAATTGGTGAAGCAAACTACAAACTCGATTCTGGAACTCCCATGAAGATGAAGGAAGTTCTATATGTTCCAGGATTGAAGAAGAATTTGCTTTCAATCTCAGCTTTGGACAAGAAAGGCTACAGAGTTGCTTTCATTGATGGACAAGTGTTAATGTGGTCCAAAGGCAAAACCATTAAGGATGCAATTGTTATTGGTGAAGAGGAAGGAGGTTTATATAAACTCAAGGGTTATCCGGAAGCTGCTCTTGTTCATGAAACATCCAGCCCCAGTGAGCTATGGCATAGAAGACTAGCTCACATCAACTACAAAGCCTTACCTTATGTAAGCAAGGTGGTCATAGGACTACCAGATTTAAAGGTTGATCATGATGGCTCATGTAAAGGATGTAAGAAAGGCAAGAATGTCAAGATCCCCTTTCCGAAGAGTGAAACAAAGACTAAGGGTATCTTGGAGTTAATACACTCAGATGTATGTGGTCCAATACCCACCACCTCTCTAAGTGGTTTTGAATACTATCTTTCATTCATTGACGATCATTCAAGGAAAACTTGGATTTACTTTCTAAAAGGTAAGAATGAAGTCTTTGGAAAGTTCAAAGAATTCAAGGCCTTAACAGAGAATCTCTCAGATAAGAAAATCAAGATTCTCAGGACAGACAATGGTGGAGAATATACTTCAAAAGAGTTTGAAGAATTTTGTAAAGAAGCCGGAATCAAGAGAGAGTTAACCACTCCCTACAATCCCCAACAAAATGGGGTTGCAGAAAGGAAAAATAGAACCATCATGGAAGCTGTGAAGACTATGATACATGACCAGGATCTTCCCATGTATCTATGGGCTGAAGCAGCCAAGACAGCAGTTTATGTGCAAATTAGATTATCTCACAGTGCTCTTGAATTCAAAACTCCAGAAGAAGTGTTTACAGGTAAGAAGCCTGAAGTAAGCCATCTTAAAATATTTGGGTGTCCTGTGTACATCCACATTCCAAAAGAAAAGAGAACCAAGTTGGATCCCTCAGGTAAGAAGGGAATGTTTGTTGGTTATTGTGAAACTTCCAAAGCCTTCAGAATATACATACCAGGTTTCCATCATATAGAAATAAGTAGAGATGTAACCTTTGATGAGGAAGCAGCTCTCAAGAAATCCAGAAAGTGTCAACTTGAAGAAGTTTATGAAGAAGATACATCTCCCAAAATCTCAGAGACTGTTCATGTCCCTAAAGAAGTTACACCAGAGGATCATGACATGCTGGAACCACAAGAACCTCCTGTAGCAGAATTATCTAGGAAAAGAAGACCAGCATGGGCTAGAGATATTATTCAAGGATCTGAAAGATATGGCGCTCCCGAAGGCTCCACTAGATAAAGGAAGAAACCAAAACTAGTGTCCAACTATATGGCCTTGATGTGTGATCTTGTGGATCAACTACCTACCAACTATGAAGAGGCAGCTCCGAAGAAATAATGGGTAGAAGCAATGACAGAAGAATATCAGTCAATAATGAAAAATGATGTTTGGGATATAGTCCCCAAACCCAAAGATAAAAGTGTGGTTTCTTCCAAATGGATTTTCAAAATAAAACATGCTGCAGATGGTAGCATTGAAAAATACAAGGCAAGATTTGTTGCCAGAGGATTCTCTCAGAAGGAAGGAATTGACTATGAAGAAACATTTGCACCTGTCGCTAGGTATACTTCAATTAGAACTATCATGGCACTTGCATCCATGATGAAATGGAAATTGCATCAAATGGATGTTAAGACAGCCTTCCTGAATGGTGTAATTGAAGAAGAAGTATACATAGAACAACCTCAAGGTTTTGAGGTCAAAGACGGAAGGACCCATGTATGCAAACTGAAGAAGGCATTATATGGTTTGAAGCAAGCTCCCAGAGCTTGGTATGGAAGAATTGACAGTTTCTTATTAAGCATGGGCTTTACCAAAAGTAAAGCTGACCCCAATCTCTATCTTAAAGTAATGAATGATGAACCTGTTATATTGCTATTATATGTAGATGATCTATTTCTAACAGGAAATGAGAAACAAATCATTGAAAGCAAGAAGAAGCTTTCTTCAGAATTCGAAATGAAAGATCTCGGATTAATGCACTACTTCTTAGGCCTAGAAGTGTGGCAAGAGCCAAAAGGGATCTTTCTAAATCAAGGTAAGTATACTGTGGATATCCTCAAAAGATTTGATATGTTGGAATGTAAATCTATGGCCACTCCCATGGACTCCAACCTAAAACTGCTGGCTAATGATTCATCAGAACTAGTGGACATAACCCTATATAGACAAATCATTGGATCATTGATGTACTTAACAAATACTAGGCCTGATATATGTTTTGCTGTAAATACCCTAAGTCAGTTTCAAGTAGAACCTAGAAAGGTTCACCTTATAGCTGCAAAGCATATCATGAGGTACCTAAAAGGTACAGTGGACTTTGGCCTTTACTATCTTGGAGACAATGAACTCAAGTTGCATGGTTTCTCAGATTCTGATTGGGCAGGTAGTGTCTCAGACAGAAAAAGTACTTCAGGTGGATGTTATGGTCTTGGATCTGCCATGATCTCCTGGTTCAGCAAGAAACAATCTAGTGTGGCCCTCAGTACCGCTAAAGCAGAATATATAGCTGCTTGCTCTGCCAGCTGTGAAGCGGTGTGGCTTCGGAAACTCTTATCTGGAATCTTTGACTTAGAAATGGATCCCACTGTGATTATGTGTGATAATCAAAGCTGCATTAAGATGACTGAAAATCCTGTGTTCCATGATAAGTCAAAACACATTGAGATCCGTTACTTCTATATACGAGACATGGTGCAGAGAGGAGCCATCAAGCTCGAGTATATAAGCACTGAGGATCAGGTTGCTGATATCTTGACTAAACCTCTGTCTCGAGTGAAGTTTGAGTACTTCCGAGACAAGCTTGGTATAGTCCAGAAGGACCCTCCTCGAAAGGGGGAGTAGTATAGTATTTCTGTCACTTATTTTTCTGTTTTGTTAGCTACTTACAATTATTTAGATTTAGAACTCTTACATATTGTTTATGCTAGATGTATACATGTTTTGATATGATGTATTAGTGAGAATACATGTCTGATGTATACATGTTTTGTTTTTGATATACATGCTAGTGATGTACACATGTTTTGATGTGATGTGTACATGTTTTGATTAGTGATGTATACATGTTTTGATGTACACATGTTTTGATGTGATGTGTACATATTTTGATTAGTGATGTATACATGTTTTGATGTACACATGTTTTGATGTGATGTGTACATGTTTTGATTAGTGATGTATACATGTTTTGATGTACACATGTTTTGATGTGATGTGTACATGTGTTGATTAAGTGATGTATACATGTTTTGATGTACACATGCTTTGTACCTGTATGGATGTGAATACAGTTGAGGGGATTGGATCATCCCTGGACTTTCAGTCCTAAAGATAACCGTAGACGTGAGGTCTCCGAGAATGAAGTCCTTAGTGGACAGTTGAGGGGATTGGATCATCCCTGGACTTTCAGTCCTAAAGAGAGCCGTAGACGTAAGGTCTCCGAGAATGAAGTCCTTAGTGGACAGTTGAGGGGATTGGATCATCCCTGGACTTTCAGTCCTAAAGAGAGCCGTAGACGTGAGGTATCCGAGAATGAAGTCCTTAGTGGACAGTTGAGGGGATTGGATCATCCCTGGACTTTCAGTCCTAAAGAGAGCCGTAGACGTGAGGTCTCCGAGAATGAAGTCCTTAGTGGACAGTTGAGGGGATTGGATCATCCCTGGACTTTCAGTCCTAAAAAGAGCCGTAGACGTGAGGTCTCCGAGAATGAAGTCATTAGTGGACAGTTGAGGGGATTGGATCATCCCTGGACTTTCAGTCCTAAAGAGAGCCGTAGACGAGAGGTCTCCGAGAATGAAGTCCTTGGTGGACTTGAGGGGATTGGATCATCCCTGGACTTTCAGTCCTAAAGAGAGCCGTAGACGTGAGGTCTCCGAGAATAGAGGATAGGACTGCATCGTCCCTCGACCTTAGTTCAAAATGTACGTGATGGGGATTGCATCATCCCGGAACTGATAGTTCAAAATGTACGTGATGGGGATTGCATCATCCCGGAACTGATAGTTCAAAATGTACGTGATGGGGATTGCATCATCCCGGAACTGATAGTTCAAAATGTACGTGATGGGGATTGCATCATCCCGTAACTGATAGTTCAAAATGTACGTGATGGGGATTGCATCATCCCGGAACTGATAGTTCAAAATGTACGTGATGGGGATTGCATCATCCCGGAACTGATAGTTCAAAATGTACGTGATGGGGATTGCATCATCCCGGAACTGATAGTTCAAAATGTACGTGATGGGGATTGCATCATCCCGGAACAGATAGTTCAAAATGTACGTGATAGGGGATTGCATCATCCCGGAACTGATAGTTCAAAATGTACGTGATGGGGATTGTATCATCCCCGGACTTCGGTCCCTGAATTGATCCGTAGACGAATGGTCTCCGAGAAAGAGTATTGATGAGGTATCGGTAGAATACTTGAGCTGCTGATGATGACGATGCTGCTGATCGTGTGATGACGATGCTGCTGATCGTGTGATGACGATGCTGCTGATCGTGTGATGACGATGCTGCTGATCGTGTGATGACGATGCTGCTGATCGTGTGATGACGATGCTGCTGATCGTGTGATGACGATGCTGCTGATCATATGGTGACGATGCTGCTGATCGTGATGTTGATGTTGACAGTGATGTACCAGTAACTGTTTGAGTTACTGATGAGGACAGATTGAAGAAAGCTTTCGATGATTTATAGATGTATGATGTGTGGTGACTCCTTGCTCCTGCAGATGCTGTTATAATATCCTTCTCGTTAAGGGGGAGTGTTGAATATTGTAACTTCAAAGAATATTATATTTGTACTTTATTATTCCGGAGATGTTTCATTCCTCCGAGGCAATCCTATTATGTATCCGGAGATGTTTATTCCTCCGATGATTAATATTAACTAGGGTTATTAGACCCACCATATGTGGGTCGTCCCTGTAGTTACATTTTAGGGGTTATTAGACTTCTCCAGGTGAGGTCGGCCCCAACAGGTCTTTTAGTCAGTTGAGATTCAAGTATAAATAGAGGAGGTGAACTCCTCATTAGATCATTCACTCACTTGTGAAAGAGTGCGCACTAGTTGAGGAGATCTGCTAAGGAGTCAAGGAGAAGGAGCACATCTTGTATTTTGGTTGATCATCTTATTGAGGAAAGATTTACTGGGTTTTCTACCCCATGAGGGTTTCCCAGGATATATTGTGTGTTATCTTGTGATTGTGTTTCTATCAGAGATCTTGCTTGTCTATTTGGTTTAAACTTAACAATCGTAAGTTAGGAATACTTTGGATGTAGGCATCCTATATGCTGCTACAAGGTAGATTGGCTTGAAGGATGCAGGCCCTCCTCCAGTGGCATTTGTTATGATCTTTGTAGTAGTATCTACATGGAGAAAAATCCATGTAATGACTTCTGAGCAAGGAAACAATTTTGGCCATGTAGCTGCCTTGTGAAGTCCGGACCTTTTGATGTTTTGATAAATTATGCCTTCTTCAACGGTCGAATTAGGTATTTTATCGTCTCTGATGGCTATGTACAGTTGGCCCCATTTGAACTCAGGGGTGCTTCATATTATGGGTTTTGTGTCTTCAAATAGTGTTTCGATTTGTATTTCTGGAGTTGTTTCTTCTTGAAGCTCGATCTGCTTGGCCTTTCTTTTTTCGGTTTCTTTAGACATACCTGATTTGAAAACATACAGTGTTAATAATGAGGAATTTTCACTGAAATGTTTACAAGGTATGTAGTATTCAAGGTGTGAAATTGATATGATACTTTATTATACTAATAAATCTTTAGGTATAAATTAATATGATTATATCTAAGTATTATATTACAGTATAGATAAAGTCACTTTGCAGTGGACTCGACCAAACTTGTTTTGACCAGACTTGAGGATCGACCAAATTCATCGACCACATACATCGGTTGAATTTGACCAAATTTGAAAAGTATCATCAAACATATACTATGGAGACGACCATCATAAGACGAGACTCAAGTTTAACATACACTATTTCACGTGTATCGAACGAAACTCTCTTTTGGTCGCATAACTGGATTGACAATGGTCTGCAACAAAACTGAGTTGATTTACAAAGACTTTTACATACTTAGACCCATCAAACAAAATATCGACCAGTAGGGTATCGACCATATCGATCACATCAACTACGTTTTACTAAGCTGGTGTTGAAGACCGACCAAAATAAGGATGTCGACCAAGTAAATATATCGACACCATTAAAGCAATCGATCTTCAACTAGTTTTCAAAGATTCAACTCTTTTACAAAAAATGTCCACTTTAAAAAGAAAATTGTGTGGAGAACCTGCAATAATTAATTAATGAAAACACGCGATATAGAAGAAATAACAGAACTCAGAATCACTTTTATATTGATCGCAAGCCACTTCGAGGGGGCAACCTCCTTTGAGAAAGCTCAATACAAATAACTTCACGGTACCTTCATTGGTCTCAACCAAACTTATATACTAATTCTAGGCGCCAATACCATGGGTCAATACCATGTATCAATACAAACCATGGGCTAATACAAAATATGGATCAACAATTACTATGGGGCGACTTACAAAGCATATGCATCCAACAACAATAATACAAGCTATGGATCAACAAATACTACGGGACGACTTACAAAGCATATGCGTCCATCAACAATATACTAACAAAGTAAATAGAAGGGTTGACAGGGGTTCCTAACATCCCCTCTCCATTAAAAAAAGCTTTGTCCTCAAAGCTTTAGATGTGGAAATTGATGTAGAATTGGGAGTGGTTCCCCTGTAGCAGCCTTGGGTTGCATTCTGGGGAACTGACACCTTTTGAGTTTTAGGAGGATTGCTTAGAAGGCTGAAGAAGAACCATATCAGCTGCGTGAAAAGTGCGCTTTGAACGGTGCTGAGTGGCTTGTTGTTTCAATCAAATTCTTGCCATGTGAAGATTGTCTTGCAAAATGAGAAGAATATGGTCGTGGTTTCGAAGAACCGAGTCAATTGCATGAACTAGGGAGCTGCTAAGGGTGTATGGAAGAAGAAGTGGCGGTGCCTATCCATAGACTGCTTCATATGGTGTCCTTGTAGACGTGGTATTGTACCACTGGAGCGCTTCTAGGGAATCCATAGAAATAGTTGTCCAAATTTGTGTAGGGATGGGAAAGGGTTCGAGCAGTCCCGAAAGGAGTGTTGTTTCACCCTTGTTGACCTGGCAAGTATCATAGTCAACCACCATTTATTGAATTGGCATTTTCAGTCCCTGCTAAAATAAGTTACATTGTTCCCGGTCATACTTTTGGAGGAACACAGAGTTCCCTGCCGATGAAGAAGCATGGAGTTCATAGAAGAGATAGCCTTGTTGAACATATTGCAACCAGTTTGGAACAAGCAGAGAAATAGCTGTAAGAGAAACTGGTTCATCAAATGTGTGAGAAGGAGCATTTGCCACCATATTTTCCTTACCCTTCTTGTAAGTGATCGCATAGTCATAACCCATGAGGTGGATAGCCCATTTCAGGTGTTGGGGAGGAGACCCGTTGTTCCAGGAAATTTTCCAGACTCTAGAGATCAATCTTGATGCATAAATAATTCTCTAATAGGGATGGTTTCCACTTTGGTACTGCATGCAAAATAGCCATCATTTCCTGCTGAGATGTAGATGCGGCTAAATGCTTACCGGAAAGGTCTCTTGAAGGCGGAAATCCCACTGGTGCAGCAAGGACACCTACATATCTATCCAAGTAAGTAATGGAGACCGTTGATGGGTGCATCTGAATGGAATGGAGCTAAGCAATGACACCATGTGAATTCTTCTTAAGGATCTTTTCCAGGCGATGTGAACTGATTATGCGGAGAGACCCTGGTTGTAAGCCCGTAAATTTGTGTTGTGTCCCATTGACTGAAAACTGCATCCAAAGTTTATAAAAATCCCATAAGATGGGGCCAAGTGCACCCAAAACCACATCACATCTGCCTAAGGACAAGGAAAACATGTCAGAGTGCAGGTTATAATCTTCCAGAGAGAGACGCACATTGCGACACTTTCCCTTGCAAGGTAAGGTGCCTCCATTGGCAACCATGACTTCAAAGTTGGAGCAAGGATGGTCAAAACAATCATCCTGTTTGGCGATCCGGGGGTCAATGAAGTTATGAGTGCTACCAGAAGCAATGAGTATTGTAAGAGGAAGCTTCTTGAAGTAACCCCTGACCTGCATTTTTTGGGGGGTGGTGATGCCGGATAAAGAATGGAGAGATATCTCTGGTTGTTCATCCTAAGATGGGGGGTCAATAAGTGGCTCCTGAATGTCGACCTGAGCATCCATTGTATCTGGAGCTTCTTCACCAATTTTAGAGGTAGGCGGAGAATCCATATCCAAGAGACAGAGCTCTTGTTGAACACATCTATGTCCCCGAGTGAATTTCTCATCACAATTATAACAAAGCCATTTTTCTCTGCGTGCCTGCATCTCTGTTTCAGACAAATGCTTGATAGGATTTGGTCGAGGAGCTGGCGGAATGGGAGGTCGTTGAGAACCCATATTTCGAAAGGGAACAAAAGTGGGTTTGGAGCATTGTTTGGCTGCAATCTTGTCTTCTGCCAACTTGGCTAACCCTAGGACTTCCATCATTGTGTTGGGACAGAACATTTTAACCTCTGACTGGATTTTATCCTTAAGACCACTAATAAAACAACTCCTGTAGAATTCATCAGACAAGCCTTCTGTGTGATTGGCTAGTTTCTCAAATTCTGTCTGATACGCTCTCATAGTGCCACTTTGACGGAGTTTAGTGAGTGCTCCAGTGAAGTCATCAAAAGCAATAGGACCAAATCGTTGCAAAAGGAGTTGGAAAAAATATGTCCATTTTGGCTCGTCATGAGCCTTGATGTACCAACCGTACCATTGAAGGGCTTCTTGTTCCAAATGAAAGGATGCAAGTGGAACTTTTTGGACATCAAAAGTATTATGCAGACTGAAATAATGTTCAGCATGATAGATCCATCCAGTCGGATCAGTACTATTGAAGCGAGGAAATTCAAGCTTCGGACCACGGAAATTGCTAGAAGAAGAGAACCCAGTGGCTGCAGAAGATTCTTGCTGTCGGTTATTGTTCATGGCTGAATGTTGAAGATGGAGGCTGAGAAATTTTTCATCCAGATCTTGGAGTTTGGTTTGAATGGCTGCAAGTGCTTCCTCCATGGTTTTTGCTCCTGTGTGGGTGACAACCACAACCAGGAGTTTGTTTTGGGGGGGAAATGGATAGAAAAACACAAACAAAAGCTGATTTAGTAAAGGGAAATTTGGATTTGGGAAAAACTTGGATGGGTAATTGGGGTTTGACTAGGTTTGGGACACTTTCTGATGGACAGGGAAGCAAAAAATGGGGATTTCATAAGCGGGGTGAAAGAATGAGAAAATTTGTCAAAGGACAAAGAAGCAGAAATAGGGAATGAACACGGTGGCAAAATTTGGAGGCGGGTGGGTGAAAATTAAAGAAGTTATGGCAAACCCTAAAAATAGACAAATGTGAGATTTCTGGCTTTGGGAAGTGGAATTTGGGATAGGGTCCTCAGGAATGAAAGATGCAAAATGGGATTACAGGGGTGTCATGGAAGTTTCAAGGGAAACAGAGTGAATTAATATCATTTCTTATGTCAACCATTTACCTAATATGCACCATATGCTGATAAAGACTGTCGAGGATCTGCCGAGAAAATGTCTTGATATTTTGGCGACGGTTGATGATTAAATTTCTTGGTTTATCAAGTAAAATCTGATCAAAATGGTCGATAGTTCAGGCAAAAAAATAATGATTGACATATCCATACTTTCACCAATGATGGCATTGGCCAAAACGCTTCAAATGGTCGACTCATAGATCTCGATGTAATTAACCTGCATGGTAGTCAGATCTCTATTTGACCAAGACAGCTGACTACTTATATTCCAAGCCGACACCCGACTACGCATCATTACTGTATCCAAGCCGACAACCGACTACTTATATTCCTTGTCGGTGGTCAACAGTTCAAATAAAGTTATATTCATTTAAACGTCTAGTTGTTTTGGTCGTCGGTCTTTTTATCTCAAAGGAACCACTGTTAGTCAATTCTACTGCTGGTCGACTTGCATAGTTGACATAAGCAAGACGCTTAGTCAATTCTATTGCTACTGAATCATTGGTCACTGGTCAATGGACACTCCACGGAATTCAATGGTGACAAAACTTTCTTGTCGACTATTTTTCAATTATCTCATCAACTATCTACTCAAATCGTAATCACTGATGGATTACCCAAGGACTGCTCACCATCGTGCATATTGATGTCAATTTTGCAGACAAAGGATAAATTATTCATCATTTTCTTTGTATTTGGTATTATTCTGTCAAGCAATATTCCCAGGAAATTAATCACTTGACTATTAAATATGCGGTCGAATTGATGAACATTTTGGTTTACTCGACTCCGTCAATATTTGTAATAAGTTGTTTTGAGAACCTTATTTTTAAATTTCCTATGACAACCTTGTTTTTAAATATTAAACACGAATAAGGAGAACAAGATAGGATTGTTCATATACCAGATGCCTAAATTAAAGATAATTTTTCTGGAAGACCTAACTTTTCTAGGAGACAAAAACTGTTTTGGTGCAAATTATCTGACCAAGTTAATAGAAAACATATATTTATAAAGACAAGGAAATCAATATATACGAGTCAAGGACCCTTTTGTCTCAAACCACTAAATTAATCACACACATGATCAAATGCTAACTTTAAAGATTGAACATACAAGTAATACAAGTAAATAAATGACAGTGCACTAATAGAAACAGACTCTAATTTCCAACAAAAAACACCCAAAAATACAGCTATGAGTTTCGTTTTAGAGGAGAACCTTGTTTTTTAGTAGAAAAAAAAGAGCTTTTGGCTCCTCAAGAGGGTTGTTGCTTCGTGAAACATGAACAAATTGATGGTGATTCGAATGCTGAGAAAAAAACTGAGATGATGTCACAATAACATTAGTAAACAACAAAGTAATCACATAAACTTTACTCATATAATGATTGAGAGTAAAGGCAGTGCACCAGTGTCTGAGCACATTTAACCATTGTTGCATTGAAATCTGTTCTCCTATCCCCGCAAGAAAGAATGTCCAAGAGGTCCAATCCATCAAATCCACATATACGTCGATAGAAAGAGATCGGTACTACTAAACCAAAGTTCATAACTTCGTGATGAATTAAACCCTAAGAAATCAATGTTCACGTGGGTAACCTTATGGAAGGTTGTTCAATGTCCAATCTATTATTGAATGCTCAAGTTTCTAATAAAAAATATACATCTCGTAATATTTTCCCATGCAGAGCTGCACCGCTTGTTTACACTGCATCAACCCAAATGCTGGTGAGTTTGGTTGTACTTGTGCATCGACAGGTATTGGTTTTTTCCATGCAAAGCTGCAGCCCTTATTTACACTACATCAACCCAAATTCCTCTGAGTTTCGTTGCACCGAGAGGTATCAGTATCGATTTTTTCCTTCTAACTCTAACACTTGCAGTGAAATGATTAGCAACATTTAACCATTGTTACATTAAAATCTAGGAGGTCCAATCCGTCAAATCCAGATATACGTCGATACGCAGAGATCAGTACTACTGAACCAAAGTTCATAACTTCGTGATGGATTAAACCCAAAGAAATAAATGTTGACGTGGGTAACGTTATGGAAGGTTGGAAGGTTGTTTAATGTCCAATCTGTCATTGAATGCTCAAGTTTCTAATAAAAAATGTAGATCTCGTAAGCTTTTTCCATGCAGAGCTTCACTACCTGCTTACACTGCATCAACCCAAATATTGTACAGTTTGGTTGTATTTGTGCGCTGATAGGTATTGGTAACCACCTTTTCACTATGACTCGTAACACTTTTCAGCGAAACGGGTCGAAGGTAGTCAACCATTTGGAACCATTCGTCAAATACCACCGACGCAAAATGACCATCAAAATTACTTGTCGACTTGCCATTCCACGACTTATCGACTGGTTAGTCCGTCGACTTGAACAATTACTCCAAATAAAGGGATAGGTGGTAGACCATCAAGTTTGGTCGATCCCACTACAAAGTGACTTTATCTATATTGTATTTGGTCGACCACTGCGGGTCAATACTTATTTTTGGTTGAATTGCAAAATATGATCACTGGCTATGAAGGGCATGTAATAAAGATGACTAATTCAGTCGCATCTAATGTTTATCTTACGCAATAATTGGTCGAGTATGTAAAAATAGTCAAGTAATTATTTAAAAATATGGTCGATGTAACATTGTGGCGACATGTAGTTTGAGTCTATACATCATATGGTCGATAAAAAAAATGATATGCTATTTGGTCAAGTGATAAGTCAGTTTATTTGAGAATATCCAACCAAAAGAGAGTTTTCGTCGATACATGTGGCATAGTATATGTTAAAGTTCAGTCTGGTCGAATTTGAAAAATGTTCGCCAGATAAAGTTAATATAGATAAAGTCACTTCCTCTAGAATTCATCATTCGACGAGACTGAACTTTAACATATACTATTTCACAAGTATCGACGAAAACTCTCTTTTGGTCGCATATTATCAAATAAAATAACTTATCACTTGACCAAATAGCATATAATTTTGTTTATTGACCATATGGCCGAACTTTTCCCATTTCTGCCGACGCCAGCTCGAAGGTAGTCGACCATTTGGAACCATTCATCAAACACCACCGACGCACCAGATAAAGAGAGTTTAGTCTGGTCGAATTTGAAAAATGGTCGCCAGATAAAGTTATAATAGATAAAGTCACTTCCTGTAGAATTCATCATTCGACCATAATGAACTTTAACATAAACTATTTCACAAGTATCGATGAAAACTCTCTTTTGGTCGCATATTCTCAAATAAAATGACTTATCACTTGACCAAGTATCGACGATAAACCCTCTTTTGTTTATCGACCATATGGGGGAACTTTGCCTATTTCTGTCGACGCCAGCTCGAAGGTAGTCGACCATTTGGAACCATTCTTCAAACACCACCGACGCACCAGATAAACAAAGTTCAGTCTGGGCGAAATTTGCCCATTTCTGCCGACCCAGCCAAAGCGGTCGGTGTGAACTCACGAAAAGCAGCAACTCTAGTCGGCAAATCAAGTCGATGGTCTTTTGATTGAGCACACTCGTTTCCTTGGTTGGCAGCAATATAATTTAACGAAAACATAAATTTCCTGAAGTAACGTTACCTGCAAATAGTTTGAAAATGCTTCATGACCACAACAAAATTCATTTTCGCCTTTGTTCGAGAATGGATGCACAATCCCTGCAAACTAGTCGGTTGCACTGGTCAATTGAATTAATTTCGGTATATGCCATCGCCTCAGGGTGCTTTGTTTCGGACGGCCTGAACGTCAACAAAGATGGCTAACCTGCAGAGAAAGCCGTAGGAGTTAGAAATATCTGGGGCCAAAGCGGAAAACACGTGCCAGGATTCCATTCACTCCATAAGTAAGAAATCTAGTAGACATGGATAGTCAAGCTTCTCGTTGGTGAAACGCCTTCGACATAAATATTTATAATAATATTATTCTCATCAATTAACAAGTTTTCCGTTGTAACCCTGATATATGAACCTTGCTGGGCTGAGGAACACTCATATATGAATTACTTTAAATCGGTACACTCATTATCGATTGCAATAGCGATAAGATTTATTTTTGTTCATACAAAATGATTGTTTGTCTCGACTCCTCTTCACTCACTAATATCAAATATAAAATTGCTGTCATATAAATAGCAATAAGACTCATTATTGAAATAGTGATAAGATTTATTTTTAGTATTTAAATTGAATTAAATTATTTAAATGTTGAAAATTTTCAAAATAATAAAAACATAAAATTGTGTGCACGGAACATTTGAATTTTTCATGTATACTTTATTTTATTAACATTGTCACAGTACCTTGAATTTTTCATTTATATGTTATTTTATTAACATTGTAACTATACCTTTGAAATGTTCATTTATAGGTTTATTTTATTAACATGGTAAACAATACAGATACCAATATAATTCTGGTATCATCGCTATGATTTTATTTTAAAATTTCTGGTATCATCGCTATGATTTTATTTTAAGTTACTTCCGGTATCATCGCTATGATTTTATTTTATTTTAAGTTATGGTAGGCGCTTTGCACATGAGTGAAAGCATCTCATTAAAAATTGTAAACACTATGAAGAGAATACATCTTGATTTTTCAAGATGTTTCTACGTCCACATCTTTATTACAAAGGATGAGGAGTGCTGACACATCACATTTTAGTGCCAAGATTTCTTCCGGTGACCTTTGATACAAATCGAGTCATATGGAAAGAAGTTTCTTTGGACGCTTTAGAATTATGTAATACAATTGATAGTAATCAAACATTGTTAATCTCCGAAAAAATCGCAGTATGCTTTCAATCTATTCAAATAGAAACAAACTGATCGTTCAACTTACCAATTTACAATCGTTGTTTATTGCGCTCAACACTTATTTCCCTATAATTGTTGTTTTGCACTCTAAACACTTACAACAACACATTGAACAAATCAACTGTTCAACTTACCTATCTAACCTCCACAACTTACCAATCTAACCTCGACAACTTACTGATCAAACCTCAGCAGGTATCCACTGCCATGCAACTTTGTTTTTATTGTTTATGTTCCTGTGTACAAATTTGTCAAAACTAAAAACTAATAAGGGCACATCCCAAGCAAGAGCACTTATATTGATGAAAAGAAAGAACCTTCTCCCTACCTTTGTGTGACATATTCAATGATGTTTCAACGGATTCTAGAATAATGCCTATAATTAACTTCACCAATAATGATGAGTCTCCCATACTAGTTATGAGATACGATCGCCAAGATAAGAGTGACAACATTATTTCTAGTGTTGAGAATGCAACTATTCAACACATAAAGACAAGAAATCTCGATAATGATATTTCATTTAGTAAAAAGTTGGGAAAGAAAAAAAATAAAATTGTCCAAACCAATCCATGTGTTCTAACGTTGATTTTCCTATCCCACTACACCAAAAGGTTAATGTGCCTTTTTCTTCAAACTAGGTTTTTAATAAAGGTCCACCTCAATTCTTATATGATAGTCAAAATGAAACTTTTGGTGATCTCTCTCGGCTATGAATGTATTTACAATCACTTATATTTTCCTCAAACTTTTGATTGGGATGCAGATTCATCTTATCATTCAATAAAGGTTCACCTCAATATTTATATGATAGTCAAAATGAAACTTTTGGTGATCTCTCTCTTGGCTATGAATGTATTTACAATCACATATTTTTCTCAAACGTTTTATTGGGACGAACATTCATCTTATCATTCAAGTAATATCAAACTTAAACCATCATGCCATGAAGATTTAGTATCTAAGTTTGGAATCTTTTTTCTGGTTTGACTCTATTAGAAAAAAGAGTCTCAACAAATCATTACATTCTTTACCTAATGGGTTTGGCGGAGGATTGGTTTTTAAGAATAAATCTATATTTCAGCTTGGTTCAGCTTGGTTATTTGTTGCTACTACTATTCCCCATGAATAGTTCACTTCTATATTTCCATTGAGGTCTAAGAAAACCCTTACCCTCCTCTACTTGCCACTTGCCACCCTTAGGTTACCCTTGGAAGCTCCATTAAAAAAATTGTGAGACTTTTAAGAGATGAGCCATTCTTGGAAGACTGATTCTTTGCAATCTTAACTCTAATGAAAATCAAACATATGTTTTGGAGAAGAGAATTTGAACTTGAGTAGGTTATTTGATGTTTCCTCTTATCACAATGTGTAGCAAGCATGCCTTTCTCCAATATAGGATAATTAGCACTTGGGACCTTTTTTGTTGGCATAATTTTATTTTTACTGATCTTTGGGAATGTGCTTCCTCTTATCACAATTTGTAACAAGCACGCCCTTCCCCAATATAGTGAAATTAGGAGTTAAACCCCTTTTTGTTGGGTTAACTTACAAATTATTTTAGATATTTCGTATAGTTACATTGAAATATTTATAGTCACATCCATGGGTATGTATTCTAACAATAGTAGTGAAGTAATAGAGTTTGCATTAATGTGAAGAAAAAATATTTATTTAATTAACTTATTAACCACTTTTTGCCTTTATAAAAAATGATGTTGGTGTTGTATTGTCTTTTTATTGTGAGTGTTTACCTCTTCTTAGATATTAATTAATTTAATTAAATTTGTAACCATTTGTCTGGCCTCTCTAAAATGGTATTGTTGCATTGTCATGGTCTTGAAATTATTGTAAAATGGTATATGGCTATGAATTAACTCATTAATATTTTTTAGTCTTTATATAAAATTTAATGATGTTGGTGTTACATTGTCTTTTTGTTGTGAGTGTTTTAACTCTTCCTAGTTATTAATTAATGCCTAATATGAAGGAGATCTTGTAACGTATATGTGTCCCTGAGACACCTAATAAAACATAAAAAGTAAAAAATGATAATATGAGGGGTATGTGTCTCGTTACATGTAACGGGACACCTAATAAAACATAAAAAGTAAAAAATGATAATATGAGGGAGATCTTGTAACGTGTATGTGTCTAGTTACATGTAGCTTTACACTTAATAAAACATAAAAAGTAAAAAATGATAATTTGAGGGAGATCTTGTAATGTGTATGTGTCCCGTTACATGTAGCCTTACACCTAATAAAACGTAAAAAGTAAAAAATGATAATATGAGGGAGATCTTCTAAAATGTATGTGTCCCGTTACATGTAACGGGACACCTAATAAAACGTAAAAAGTAAAAAATGATTAATATTATGTCGACCATAAACAAAAAAGAATAATACAAAGTAAAAATTAATAAATATTATGTCAGCCATAAACAAAAAAAAATTTAAAAAGAAAGAAGTTAAAAAAATATTATAGCTTACATAAAAGAAAGAAGTTAAAAAAATATTATAGTGGATATAAAAAGTAGAAACATAATATTATACCCAACATAAAATAAAGAAGTAAACAAAAATGTAAAAAAATATATTATAGCCAACATTAAAAATAAAAACATAAGAAGTAAAAAAAATATTATAGCTAACATAAAAACTAAAAACCTAAAAAGTAAAGAAAATAAAGAAGTAAAAAAAAAAATATTATAATGGACATAAGAAGTAGAAATCAAAGAAGTAAAAAGAATATTATAGCCGACATAAGAATAGAAAAGAAAAGCAACCATAATAATAGTTAGATTTGCTAACTGATAATTAGATTTGATAAAAAAAATGCCATAATAATAGTTAGATTTGATAACTAATTATAACTCCAAGCAAAAAGGGTTTTGAACCTTGGTCTCTAAGTTAACACAATCCCAATCATCTTAATTCCTACCAATAGACCACACACAAATGTTGTTAAACAACAAAAGATGCATATTTATTTCATTCATTGCATTGATTTCAGCAATGCATTTTTTTTTTGTTTTTTACATGTATGCAATGAATTTATCAATTTAATAAATAAAACAATCTTTCATTAATTTCAACACTACATTGTTTTTTGTTATTTACATCTATACATTGAATTTATCAATTTAATAGAAAAACTACTCTGCAATAATTTCAACAAATTAAATTTTGGTGTTCTCTATTTCAGGGTATATCGTGGATCCTCGTGATAATATTGCAAATAATGAAGATATTGATTATCAAAAAAGAAAAGTACGACAAATGTATAGAATAGAAATATAAAAATAATCTTTGTAACAAGATTTATGTGGTTGTTGATTTCAGGATGTTTTGGAGAATCCATAGTATCCATGTTCTTTAGTCAACGTTTCAAATTTATAACAGAAAAAGAAGTATCAGAACATACAGAAGAACAAAGAAAACATGACCGTGAACTAAAGAGATCGTGAAGAAGTGTTATTTGTGCAAAGGGATTCTCAAAAGCATGAATGGGGGATAATTTCAAGGTTATATAGGAATCAATATAACTACCAATGAATATGACATACTTGGATACATGGAATGTGATAACAAGGAAAATTTGAACTCTAATTTTGTTGATATGGAAACTTCCAATCGTGCACTGCAGTTCATATCTGAAAACCGACAATATCGGTACCATCTAAAGAAATGTATACTAGACCTCGAAAATTTCGTGAACGAATTGATCAATTAGAAGAAGTGCAAATGTGTCATGTCTGCCATGAGTCATATGCTAGAATACAAGTACATAATGCAAGTACAGGTCCAATATAGATTCTCATATGATCGATATGAGAAAATGTCAAAACTACCAGGTGTGAAGATAAGAAAAGATGAAGAAGATAGATTGAGAATGATCACGATGTGAACCATATTTTCATTTATTTAATCCTTACAAAATTATTGTCTTTGTTTTCCAGTTTAACAATTTACTCATACTTATTACTTACATTATTATAATCCTCATAATTTTTTCTGTGTTTTCAACTTAACCTGGTCCTTACAATGTTGAAATTTTTTATTGCATATTTTTCAGTGTAGATGTTATTCTGTGGACGCATTGATTTCAGTGTATGGATGCATAGATTTCAGTGTATGGATGGATTGATTTCCGTGAATGGATGCATAGATTTCAGTGTATGGACGCATTGATTTCAGTGAATGGACGCATAGATTTCAGTGTATGGGGTTTTTTATTGCATATTTTTCAGTGTAGATGTTATTTTATGAACGCATTGATTTTAGTGTATGGACACATAGATTTTAGTGTATGGACGGATTGATTTCAGTGTATGGACGCATTGCTTTCAGTGACAACAAAAGAACGAGAAAAAGACTTGAAACTAAAAGCAGAAGAACAAAAGAATTTCGAAAAAGGAAGTTGGACGAAATGATAGTACAAGAACTAGAAGAATGAAGAAAACGAAACACAGATCGACAAAAAGAATATCGAAAAAGAAAGTTAGATGAATTGACAGCAGAAGAACGAGAGGAACAAAGAAAATGAAACGTTGATCGACAAAGAGCGTATCGAGAGAGAAAGTTGAAGCAATTGGAAGAACAAAAAAATTAGTTTGCAGAACAACAAATAAATCAAAATGTATGAAATGACAGTAGAAGAAGGAGAAGAATAAACAAAACAAAATGCAGATCAACAAAAAGAGAATCGAAAAAAAAAGTTAGGCGAATTGTCTCTATTTTCCAGTTTAAAAATTTACTCAATCCTTAATACTTATTACTTACATTATGATAATCCTGGTAAATGTATCTGTGTTTCAACTTAACCTGTTCCTTACAATGCTGATCAAACTCTAGTTTTGTGTCACCGCCCACAACTGAAACTAGCCCAGATCCAAATCCTAAGCTCTATCAAGCGCCGAGAGGGATCAAATCTCCCGAGGTGCAAACCTCGGCTCAAGTATTCCACTCAAGGAGAGGTTTGCACCTCAGGAGATTTGATCCCTCTCGGCACTTGATAGAGCCTAGGATTTGGATCTAGGCTGGTTTAATTAAATTTGTAACCATTTTTTCCAACCTCTCTAGAAAAAAGTGTTGGTATTGTAGCATCATAATCATCTTGAGATTATTGTAAAATAGTACAAGTTATGTATCAAATATTCAAACATTGCTATTGTGTGTGTTTTACTTCTTTGTGGATATTAATTAATTTAATTAAATTTGTAACCATATCTTTTAGCCGAGCTATTAAAAAAGTGTTGCCATTGTTGCATTGTCATTATTAATTAATTTAATTAAATTTGTAACCATATCTTTTAGCCTCTATTAAAAAAGTGTTGGCATTGTTGCATTGTCATTGTCATAAGACTATTGTAAAATGGTATATGGCGATGTATTAAACATGTCCTCATTGTTCTTGTGTTGTATTGATAAGGTTTTTTTTTTTGTTGACCTTGTTCAAGATAAGTATTATTAATTATTGTCCATATCTAATAATAGATGAGAGAAATTAAACTACTTTTCCTTCATATTATTCATTTTAGAGCATTTCTCAATATATATCTACATAAATCTTGAGATAACAAATTTGTTATCTCGAACATCTCCCTAATATTTGGATAGCTTATAACAACATATGTTTTACATTTTCCTAGACAATTGCTAACATATTATATTTTCATCACAAGTAGACATTTAATGGTGTGTGCTAGATGTAAACATAAGCATAAGACCTATTATCACATCCATAGTAGTCGGGCTACCATGATCGCAGAGCATTTCATTGTATATTGTTGAGCAAGGCCTTTACATAGTTTTGATGAGATCAACCTACAATGAACAATATTTTTTATGATTGCTCACATATCAGAGCAGCCCCAGATCAAACACGTAGTAAACCTTATGCCAAGACTAAGCCTCATGACCTCAGATTTGATGACCGAGGTGACCTTTTATTCTATATAGAGCAATGCAGTGCCCATAGTTTCAGCAGCAAAGTTTTTAGTGATTAGTGATGATCCATATGGAAGGTACAGGTATATGGCCTGACAGGTATATAGTGTGCATTGGTCATGATTGTTTTGCTCTTTTGTTCATTGTAGTAGCTTGACTTGGTACCTAGTGGTCATGATCTGGTGGTATATATATATATATAGATAGATAGATAGATATATGGACTTGGTTGCTTAACAATTATCTAAATGGTCTAATTACTCAGAATTATAAGCTCTTGTTTATACTCATTGGTTTTACCCTCTTAGTAGTATGGACGTGATCATTCCCACCATTTATGGCTTTTTAGCTTAGGCATCACTTTCATCTTCCCCATCCATCCATTCTCTCTCCCATATTTGGTTTTCACCCTGACTTACACCTCAACCTGTGATATGGAGCACCTCCCCACTTTTGCCTCTATGTTGGATAGCATCCCTATTAGTTTGTGTCTTGGATCTGAGTTGATACCGGAACTTACCGAAGCCTTTATCCTTCTGGCCGAGAAGAACCCACTGGTGTTGGTTCCTGAGCTTAGGTGAGTTGGATTTGATACCTTGATCACTCTAGTCAGTTGCCACGATGTTTGGTCCTAATTGTGGAGAATCCCCCTAGTTTCTTGAGTTATGTTGGATAAACCTGAAGCAAATTGTACTACCATCATTACATCATATGGAAACTATTATCTTATCTTTTGTGCAAGCACATGGAAACAAATTAAAAATTGTGCTTCTCAACACAATGAAAGAGGGCTATGGAAATTGAAATCTTAAATCACCTTGGATGCAAGTTGCAGTTAGTTGTGCTTCTAAGCACATGCAAAATCCAAAAGGGCCCTAAAGGCCTAAAACGTAGTGGGTAAATGAATGCTAAATCCAAATATTGCTGGCCAGGAATTAAATGTAATGATTAAATACCTCACGGAGCCTACGGGTTGGGATGTGAGATGGAGTAAGGGACAAATAATTCTAAGTGTTCTCTCGCACCTCAAGTTACGGTTAGTTGTGCATCTAGTTACGACGGTTATAGAAAAGATACTCACAGAGCTGGATTCAACTTGGATGTGAGTTGTAGACATTTTCCAAGGTTGAATAAGCACATCTTTAAATAATTCATTCCATTTGTGAGACACTGCCATTCTCTATGTGTTTATTATCCAACATAAGCTTAAGTGTATATTCCCTTTCTCTTATCCGAAGTATCATAGTGTTGAGTCAGTCAAGTCATCCCCTTATTCTAGCCTTGCATTCTTCACCCTCACCCTTTTCTAGCAAAATGTTCACATCTACAAAATGAGTATATTCTTGGGGTTCTATTTTGAGTAAATGATTATTTGAACTTATATTTGATGTAATTATTGAAATGATGCTTCTTACTTTAAGTCTTACTATTAGAATGATTAAAAGAGCATACCTTATCCATTTGCACTTGCAACATCAGGCATTTCTAGCATGGGTCATTGCACCGAGTGAAACGAGGTGCTCTACAGCCCAGTATGGGGGAGATGTTGTAACATGTGTCCATGTAACGTTACACACGAGTATGAGGGATATGTTGTAACGTGTGTCCATGTAACGTTACACACGAGTATGAGGGAGATATTGTAACATTTGTCCAGTAGCATTACACGAGTAAAAAAAAGAGAGTAAAAAGTAATAAATTATATTATGTTCGGCTCATAAAATAAAAAATTATGGAAAGCATTTTAAAAAAATCCATGTTGGCTCATAAAATAAAATATTATGAAAATCTATCAATCAAGAGATATCAAATTTCTTGAGTTTAAATTTAAAGAAAGAAATACACCTCAAGAAATTGGATCCCTCTCGGTGCTTGATAGATACGGGTTTAAGATGGATCTATGCTAGTATTTTGATTAGTCTTGACCTGGTCAAACCTAGTTTGACCAAGTCTTGAGAGGCACTCTACAGCCCAATATGAGGGAGATCTTGTAACGTTTGTCCATGTTTGTCCATATTATTGTCGGCCATTAATAAAATGTAATAATAAAAAGTAAAAAGTAATAATATGAGGGAGATCTTGTAATGTTTGTCCATGTTTGTCCATATTATTGTGGGGCCTTAATAAAATGTAATAATAAAAATTAAAAAGTAATAATATGAGGGAGATCTTGTAACGTTGTCCATGTTTGTCCATATTATTGTCGGCCATTAATAAAATGTAATAATAAAAAGTTAAAAGTAATAATATGAGAGAAATCTTGTAACTTTTGTCCATGTTTGTCCATATTATTGTCCGCCATTAATAAAATGTAATAAAAAGTAAAAAGTAATAAATACCCGAGAAGAGGTATTGCACCTCAGTAGATTTAATCCCTCTCGGAGCTTGATAGAGCCTAGGATTTGGATCTATGTTGGTTAATAACTTATTCTTTTCTTTTTAAGCTTTTGAAAATTGGAATAATATGGACAAACATCCCATTGATTGTCAAGGGTTCGAGCAATCCCGAAAGGAGTGTCGTTTCACCCTTGTGGACCTAGCAAGTATCACAGTCAACCACCATCTGTTGAATTGTCATTTCCAGTCCCTGCCAAAAGAAGTTACATTGTTCCCGGTCATACGTTTGAGGAACCTAGAGTGACCTTCCGATGGAGAAGCATGGAATTCATAGAAGGGATAGCCCTGTTGAACAGATTGCAACCAATTTGGAACAAGCAGAGAAATTTTTATAAGAGAAACTGGGTCATCAAATGTGCGAGAAGGAGCATCTGCCACCAGATTGTCCTTACCCTTCTTGTAAGTGATCGCATAGGGGTGATTCCATGAAGATGGGTAACTCTTTTTGGCCAAATATGATGGTGAAAAACGGAAAATTTACCCATGTATTAAATTGAAGCCCTCGAAACTCATATTTTCCACATGAATTTTGACATGCGGTTGAAAAACGAAATGTAGAGAATTATGTTGGCTTTCCAATGATATTTTTTTCGAATTATACCAATGTCATATATCGTGCCGAATTTTCATTTAATGAAATGTGTGTACTTAAAAATTTGAAGAGCAATTAACAAGTAGTTTGTGTGTGTGCACAATAATTTAATGTTAAAGTAATAATTTTAAAAAATGAAATACGTGAACATGCTCAAGACAAAATGCACTAGGGATTACATTTTTTTTTTTAATTTTTCTCGAAAAATTATATTTATTATTATTTTTCAAAACTGACCAATGAATATTTAAGTCGCATTTTGCACACATGTGTGTGTGTGCACGAAATCTTTTGATTTTTTACATAATTTGCAAAACTAAAAATACCATTTTAAAGAGGACGCGTTTTTTGGATGTGTATTTTGAATGTTGTGGATTTATCTTTGAGCTCAATCGAAGTTGTCGGTAGGATTTGTTAGGGCAAGTTTTAGTAAAAATTTAAAAACAAAAGACATATGTAAATAAAAATTCGTAAATTTTATGTATCTGGATAGAGGATTCGTTGACAAATCCAATGGTATCAAGCACTCCCATTAATGTGCATTTAATGACATGGTTTAACCCTCTAGAAGGAAGAAAAAACTTTCATTCTGTAGTGAAAAGGGCTCTTGGCCTATTTTTTAGGCCCTCGATCAAGCTATTTGCTCGATCGAGGGTTTTAAAATATCTCAATAGAGGGTTTAATTAGACCTCGATCGAGGGTTTTAACTAGACCTCGATCGAGGTATTTAAAAACCCTCGATCGAGCAAATTGCTCCTTCGAGGGCCTAAAAAAAGGTTGCGGGCCTTTTTTATTTTTTTCAAAAGCTAGATCGAGCTTTTGAAAAGCTATATCGAGGTCTTGTTTCAACCCTCGATCGAGGTATTTAAAAACCATCGATCAAGGTATTGTCAAGCCCTCGATCGAGGTATTTTAAAACCCTCGATTGAGGTTTTAAACCTCGATCGAGGGCTTGAAAATACCTCAATCGAGGGTATGAAAAACAATTTTTTGGGGTTCTACTTGCCAAAAATGGTGAACCAGCTTTGTAGATTCACCCATAGGTATAACCCATGAGTTGGATAACCCATTTCAGGTGTGGTGGGGAGGAGACCCATTGTTCCAGGAAATTTTCCAGACTTTGGAGATCAATCGTGATGCATAAATAATTCCCTAATAGGTATGGTTTCCACTTATATATTGCATGCAAAATAGCCATCATAAATTCTTATTGAAAAATTCTCCTAAAGGCGACAAGCCCACTGGTTCAGCAAAGACACCTACATATCTATCTAAGGAAGCCCAAAGTGATCCAGCCAAGCAGTGGTTGTTGGCCCCTTACAAAGTGATGACGAAAGATCTTTTAATGTCCATTTTTCAAAATTTTAAGAAAATGCCCAATTTTCCACTTTTTCCCCAATTTCGACCTTTGACTAGTTTTGATGCCTAGGTCCTAATTTTAGTCCGGTCCCAAATATTCAGAGAAGGTGTATTACTGATATTAGGACTTAAATGTGATGTTCAGGGATGATATATGGTCATCAAAAAACCTCTGCAAACTCTCTTAAGATTCTGGTTCAAGTATGCAATTTTACTAGTAATTTGGGGTTCAAATCCCCCTAGGGTAAGTACTGAAAATAGCTTCCCAAATGCATCCAAACCCACTCGAATTTATGAAAAGAGGTAGGGTATGTTTCAAGGATGTTATTAGGGTACCAAATGCATCATTCATTAGTTATAATATATTTTCCAACCCTCTCCCAAACAATAGCAAAAACCACTAATTCGACCCTTGGGGAAATGGCACCAAATCTTCTTCAAGTGCAAATAAACTGAGTATAATGACTTCAAATTCTCAAGTACTGAATATTAAACTTGTAATACACATCAATGGAATTCCATTCATCACAAATATATTAGAGAAACACTTATTTATTCAAAATTATCATCATTATAATGGCATACATCAATGTAGTGGGGAAATGGACATTGTTTGCTCATTAATCTTCATTTTTACATACAACCACATGGTATTTCGACCCGGGAATTTCTGAAGGTGAAGACCAGAGTATATAATGCTATTACAATCAAAAATACATCAATAGAATCTCTCCCAAGAAGCACAAGGGCTCACCAAAAATGCCCTCCCTCAAGGAGCATGAATATGCCTTCAAAACTGGAAATGGTTGAGAGATGGTGCTGCACTAAACAAAACCACAAGCTTCCCTGTAGATGATACTTGCAAATAAAACTCCATTAAAGCTCTATGAATACCTGATTGGCCTCTCCAAACACCAACTTGGCTGGGAATATTTCACCCTCGAAATTGGCTAAGGCAAGAAACTAGTCATCCACTAGCTCTCTCTTCACAAATGCAATTTTTCTCAAATCATCAAAAGCCATTCTCATACTTGATTTCTACATTTTATAACCAACATTAGCCTTCTAAGGTTCGAAATCCTCTCAGTAGCTTCAAGATATTTCCACTTAGGAAATATTCCACATTTGCCACTTGTCTCCTAGTCCCAACCTTCCATCTTGTCCCAAATTCAAATTTGAGTCTCTTTGGTTTCTTCCACTCCCATGAGCGCCTTCCTTGAGCCTATTTTTGGGACTGACATGTCATAATGGTCAGATGTCAAAGGTCAGGTCTGCAATTTGTCATAGTTGTCATAGATTCTCCATCATTGGTGTCATAGGGGCTATAGAATCTAGTCCAAGTGTCCACAAACTTCCAATTTGACTCTTTATATTTCCATCCCAATTCGACCTAAGATTATCAATGCCATGTGTTATGATTTACCAACTCACCCAAGAGTGTTCACCTTCCCATGAATTCGAATTGGCAAGAGAGAGATGCCGTGTGTCATTGAAAAATCAAGCTAGTGTGGGTCCCACACCCTCCATATGTCTCCAAAACCACTTGCCACCTAGAATTTCTCTTGAATTTATTTATTCACCATATTTATTAAATACTTGAACCCTTCTAATGCATAAACATCATTTATTAGCTTCCTTATTACAATTTCACATGTGCCCATCCAGCCTAGGAAACTAGTAGGAATGATGGGATTGTCTTACTATGCAATTATTTGAATGGGGACATTACAGTCCTCCCCACCCACGATTCCTTTTCCTCGATCAATTTCAAATTTGGATGCTGCAAAATCTTCTCCTCTTCCCATGTGGCATCTTCATTTGGTAAATCCTTCCATTGCACTAAATATTCTTTGATAATTCTACTCCTCAACCTTCTTTACCGTGTCTTCAAAATATTTTATGGAACAAGTGTGAGCTAATCTTCATCATCCAAAGGAGGAAGTATTTCTGAAGTGATGATTTGCTGACCAAGGGCTTTCTTGAGACAGGAAACATGAAATACATTATGGATTTTACTCCCTTCCGGAAGTTCTATTTCATATGCTACTTCTCCAACCTTCCGCACTACCTTGTATGGCCCATAGTACCTTGGTTTTAATTTTTCTGCTCCATTTTTTTTGAAAGATGTTTGTTTATATGGCTGCAACCTTAAATATACTAAATCATTGACTTGAAAGATTCTTTCTTCTCTATGTCTATCAGCATATTTTTTTTGTTGATTTTGAGCAACCTGCAAATTGTCTTTCAAGAGCTTTAAAATTTATTGGCTCTCTTCCACCTAATATTTAGCCTTTGGGGCTCTACTATAACCAAATATAATTTCAGCAAATGTAAGTGCATCATAACCATATAATGCTTTGAAAGGAGACATTCCTATTGACATATGATAAGTGGTGTTGTAGCAATACTCACCCAAGTGTAGCCATTTTTCCCATGCTTTTTGCTGCTCTCCCACATAGTTTCTTAGGTATCCTTCCAACCATTGCTTTACCCTCTTTGTTTGTTCATCAGTTTGTGGATGATAGCTGGTATTTGGAGTCAATTGAGTTCCTACCAATCTAAAAAGTTCTTGTCAAAAAGCACCCATGAATCTACTATCTCTATCACTGGCAATGCTCTTGGGGAGCCCATGCAATCTAAAGATTTCTTTGAAAAAAATATCAGCCACTTGTGCAGCACTAAAATATGATGTAACAGCAAAGAAATGAGCAAATTTTGTCAACCTTTCAACTACCACTTAGATGCAATCCTTACCCAAATATTTAGGCAAACCGGTGATGAAATCCATGGAGATACTGTCCCATTTTTGCTTTGGAATGGGTAAGGGTTGTAGTAGGCCAGCTGAAACATGTAAGTTCTGATTTGTTTTGTTGACATACTTTACATTCATTCACATATTTCTGAACATCTTCCTTCAGCCCCTTCCAAAAAAATCTTTGCCTCAACTGTCTACAAGTTTTGAAGATCCCCGGATGGCCCGCTAGTGGGGAATCATGTGCTTCTTGAAAAATTCGGTACTTGAGCTTGGAGTTATGAACTAAATAAATTCTTCCCTTATAATATATCAACCCATTCAAAATCATGTAGTTATCATCCCCTTTGATTTCATCCAACACATCACAAGCAAATTTGTCTTTAGCATATTCAACTAGTAGCATGTTTTTCCAATCCTTGGCAATGTCCATGAGAGAAAAAGAAGGTCTTCTTGACAAAGCATCTGCTACTATATTATTCTTTCCTTTGACATATTCAATATCAAAATCATAAGCTTGAATCTTGCTTACCCACTTTTGTTTCCTTTCATTTAGATCTTTTTGGGTGAGAAAGTGTCTTAGACTATTGTGGTCAGTTTTCACCACAAACTTGCCGCCGACCAAGTATTGTCTGAATTTGTCCAATGCATGCATAATGGCCAGCATTTTTTTATCATAGATGGAGTAAATTTTTTCATGAGGCTGCAACTTTCTGCTCTCAAAATATATGGGGTGTTGGCCTTTCTTTAGGACAGCCCCTTTTCCTCCACCTGAAGCATCACATTCCATAACAAAAGGCTTAGTAAAATCAGGAAGTGCAAGTATGGAACAACTGCTCATTACCTCTTTCATTTTTTGGAAGGCATTTTTATCCTCTTCATCCCACTTGAAATCATCCTTCTTAGTCAAATCAGTGAGTGGAGATGTCAACTTGGAGAACCCTTTCATAAATGTTCGGTAGTAGGTGCATATGCCAATAAAGCCTCTCAATTCGGTAATATTTTTGAGTGATGGTCATTCCAAGATAGCCCTGATTTTTTCCATGTGTACCTTTACTCATTCTTTCCCAATAATGTGCCCAATATACAATAGTTCTTTCATCCCAAATTCACATTTTGATAACTTAGCAAATAAGGACTCTTCTTGCAAAATTTTCAACACAATCTCTAACTACTGCAAATGCTCTTCCCATGTTTTACTGTAAATGAGAATATCATCAAAGAAAACCAAAACAAACTTTCTTAGTTGCTTGCAAAAGATCCTATTCATACATTCTTGAAATTTGGTTGGAGCATTAGTTATCCCAAAAGGCATGACAAGAAATTCAAAGTGGCCAAAATGACATCGAAAAGCAGTCTTTTTCACATCTTCATCTTTCATTCGAATTTGGTGATAACCTGATCTAAGGTCAATTTTTGAGAAGTATCTGGCCCCATGTAGCTCATCCATGAGCTCATCAATCCTAGGAATAGGATACCTATTCTTTATAGTCTTTTTGTTTAAGGCTCTAAAATCTATGCACATTCTCAATGTTCCATCTTTTTTCTTCACTAGCACTACTCAAGAAGCATAAGGGCTAGAGCTTGGTCTAATGAGTCCCAACTATAGGAGTTCTTGGATGGATTTTTCAATCTCATCTCTTAACTTTTTAGGATGTCTATAAGGTGGTATTTGAATGGGTGAAGTACCCTCCTCCAAAATAATATTGTGCTCAACCCCCCTATCTGATGGTCTACCATGTGGAAGGTCTCTAAAAACCTTTTCATATTTTTGCAAAAGTCTCTCTATCTCCTCTAGGTGTTCAACAATATTTATCGTGGGCTTGGGAATGTAATATGACATTCAGTAACCCATTCTGTGTCCCCATACCTCAATATAGATCTCATATTATTGCAAGTCACTACTTGATTTGGATAAGTGTGCTGCCCTCTCACAACTCTTTGTACCCCTTTTGAGTCTTGGAATTTCATTTCAGGAATTTGATAATTTACTGTATGCTCTCCTATTAAATACAACCATTTCACTCCCAAAACCACATTAGTATCAGCAACATCAACCACATAAAAACTATCAACAAAAGTATAGTTACCTACGGTGACTTGCAGCTTTGGAACCCATGTTTTGCATTGCATTGTGTTGTGACCGGGAATGACAATTGTGAAGCTATCAAATGGTTCAATAGGTATATTTATTTTCTCCACCAACTCTGCATCAATGAAGTTATGGGTGGCTTCTCCATCTACCAAAACTGAAGTTCTTTGTCCTTGTACCACACCTTTGCATCGAATAGTATGATAGCGAGATACTGCTGAAAGTACTGTCATTCTTGCTTTGTCCGGTGAAAGCTGATTTTCTTCTTGTCTTTCCTCTTCTACTGCTGTCTCATATGCCTCTTCTTGATCTGAAATATGTCCATCTTCATCTATGCCCCCATCATACCCCTCATTATCAGAAAATACTTCTATGTATTGAGCCTTTCCTTTAGTACATTTGTGCCCAGTGTCCATGGTTGGAAGCATGTGAAGCACAGTTTCTTTTTTCGAAGTTCATCCCTGTTTAGTCCTTTTTTATTCCTTTCAAATGACTCTCTTTTCCAAGGTTTCTTATCATATCTATCCATTTTCCAAGGTTTCTTTTCAAATTTGTAGCTAGGCTTGGGAGGAAATCTTGTTCTAGAAAGCACATTTTGGAGATCCCTAATCAAGCTCATTGCATCTTTTAATGTAGTTGGCTTGTGTGCTTTGACCAAAACTCTTAAGGGTTCAACCAAACCTTCAGTGAACAGAAATACTAATCTTCCCATAGAGACATTAGCCACCTTGACTTGTAATTTTTGAAAGTCCAACATATATTCAGTAGGGGACCCAGTTTGCTTCAATTGAGCTAGTTCTTTGAAAGGCAATTCCGAATCTTTTTGTTCAAATCTTTCTAGTACCCTGTCAACAAATTCTCCATATGTTTTAACCTGATTATGATCCAAGTTTTTCAGCCCATGAAACCACCATTCATTGGCATCTCCTTCCAAATGAAAAATTGCCATTTTTAATGCATCCTCTTTCAACATAGGATTCAGCTAAAAATATACATCCAATTTTTGCACCCAAGTGTTAGTAGAATTTTGAGAAGAACCATCAAAAGTAGGAAGTGACATTTTTCCAATAGCACTATTTAATTCTTTGTTTTGGAATGGACTCCTATTGTCTTCCCTCCTTTTAATTTTTTGTATAGCATCAATGTAGTCACTGAGTGGTACACCTCTTTTACACTCTTCATTCAAATCATTCCAATCGTTTACTAGTTTCTTATAAACCACCTCAATATTGGGCTCTTCTTTGGGTGTGAGAAATTTAGGTGCAGTATGCCTTTGTGTGCTTTGGAATTCATCAGGTCTATTATGTGGTCCCATGCTTGAAAAAATATGCTCACTCCCTTTTATTTTTTCTCTTGAATGTGAACCACTGTTATCTCCTATCATCCCTTTGCCTGAAAGTTGGCTACCCAACAATTCGAATCTTTTCATCATTTGTTTATTCATCTCTAGCATAGCCATGGTAATTCCATCAAAACATGGTTTTAAGGCTTCAATAAATTCCTCCTCATGTCTTAATTTTTCCTCCTCCTCTCTATCCATTGTTTTAGAAAAAAACTCTTTTTCTGCTACTATCTCTTCTTCAACCAAAAATTCTTCAAATACTGATTCAAAGGGTGGGGGTTTATCTGTTTGGATTCTTGTTAATACCATCAGGTGCCAATACCATGCTCTGATACCACTTGTAATGTCCATTTTTCAAAATTTTAAGAAAATGCTCAATTTTCCACTTTTTCCCCAATTTTGACCTTTGACTAGTTTTGATGCCTAGGTTCCAATTTGGGTCCAAATGGTCCCAAATCTTCAGGGAAGGTGTATTACTAATATTAGGAATTAAATATGATGTTCAGGGATGATATATGGCCACCAAAAGACCTCTACAAACTCTCTTAAGATTCTAGTTCAAGTATGCAATTTTACTAGTAATTTGGAGTTCAAATCCCCCTGGGGTAAGTACTGAAAATAGCTTCCCAAATGCCTCCAAACCCACTCGAATTTATGAAAAGAGATAGGGTATGTTTCAAGGATGTTATTAAGGTACCAAATGCATCATTCATTAGTTATAATATCTTTTCCAACCCTCTCCCAAACAACAGCAAAAACCACTAATTCGACCCTTGGGGAAATGGCACCAAATCTTCTTCAAATGCAAATAAACTAAGTATAATGGCTTCAAATGCTCAAGTAATGAATATTAAACTTGTAATACACATCAATGGAATTCCATTCATCACAAATATATCAGAGAAACATTTATTTATTCAAAATCATCATCATTATAATGGCATACATCAATGTAGTGGGGAAATGGACATTGTTTGCTCATTAATCTTCATTTTTACATACAACCACATGGTATTTCGACCTGAGACTTTATGAAGGTGAAGAACAGAGTATATAATGTTATTACAATCAGAAATACATCAATATAAGTTTTCCCAAGAAGCACAAGGGCTCACCAAAAACGTCCTCCCTCAAGGAGCATGAATATGCTTTCAAAACTGAAAATGGTTGAGAGATGGTGCTGCACTAAACAAAACCACAAGCTGCCTTGTAGCTGATACTTGCAAATAAAAATCCATTAAATCTCCATGAAAGACCTGAGTGGCCTCTCCAAACACCAACTTGGATGGGAATCTTTCACCCTCGAAATTGGCTAAGGCAAGAAACTAGTCATCCACTAGCTCTCTCTTCACAAATGCAATTTTTTCAAATCATCAAAAGCCATTCTCATACTTGATTTCTAAATTTTATAACCAACATTAGCCTTCTAAGGTTCAAAATCCTCTCAATAGCTTCAAGAGATTTCCACTTAGGAAATATTTCACATTTGCCACTTGTCTCCTAGTTCCAACCTTCCATCTTCTCCCAAATTCGAATTTGAGTCTCTTTGGCTTCTTCCACTCCCATGAGTGCCTTCCTTGAGCCTATTTTTGGGACTGACATGTCATAATGGTCAGATTTCAAAGGTCAGGTCTGCAATTTTCCATAGTTGTCATAGATTCTCCATCATTGGTGTCATAAGGGTTAGGGAATCTAGTCCAAGTGTCCACAAACTTCCAATTTGACTCTTTATCTTCCATGGAGGTTACCAATCCATCCCAATTCGACCTAAGATGATCAATGCCATGTGTTATGATTTACCAACTCACTCAAGAGTGTTCACCTTCCCATGAATTCGAATTGGCAAGATAGAGATGCCATGTGTCATTGAAAAATCAAGCTAGTGTGGATCCCACATCCTCCATATGTCTCCAAAACCACTTGCCACCTAGAATTTCTCTTGAATTTATTTATTCACCATCTTTATTAAATACTTGAACCCTTCTAATGTCTAAATATCATTTATTAGTTTCCTTATTACAATTCCACATGTGCCCATCCAACCTAGGAAACTAGTAGGATTGATGGGATTGTCTTACTATGCAATTATTTGAATGGGAACATTACAGATCTGGATGCTATTGTGAAGGATTGGCCGAATGAAAGGCGAGAACCCGTGGGGTTGGCAGAGATTAACGCTGGAGTACAGGTGTTAGGCCCCGACGATCGACTATTGGTGCAAGACCAGTAGAGTCACCATGACTCGGATCAAGAATCGACAAGGACATCGACGGATGATGAAAGTGACCGAGACATTTAGGAAAACAGAACAAAAGGGCACCAAGATCCTGCGACAATCAGTGGGATGCCCCTGAACAAACATTACAATATCTCCCTCATATTATTACTTTTTACTTTTTATTATTGCATTTTATTAATGGCCGACAATAATATGGACAAACATGGACAACGTTACAAGATCTCCCTCATATTATTACTTTTTACTTTTTATTATTACATTTTATTAAGGCCCCACAATAATATAAACAAACATGGACAAACGTTACAAGATCTCCCTCATATTATTACTTTTTACTTTTTATTATTACATTTTATCTATGACCGGCAATAATATTGACAAACATGAACAAACAGTACAAGATCTCTCTCATGCTGCACTATAGAGTGCCTCTGGAAGCAATAAACATATTCTAATAAAATTAAAAACATTTAAGGCCAGCCAGGCCCCAACCTTCAAAATTGCTTACCTCCTTTCAAAACAGAGTGTTTTGGAACACAATGATTTATAGGGTTCTGGAACATAGAGATTTACTTGTCTACGGTTGCAGGTTCTCCCCCTTTTGCCAGAGCTGCCATTCTTGACCTCATTCCGTCAGTGGAAGCTTCGAAAGAAGGAAACACTACGTTGGAATGCCAGTGTGCCGCTGATGGAATTGTGCAACCAAGAGGTATTCTACTTTTGTCGTGGATGCCATTAAAGATGTTCATTGAATTGAGGATAGATGCGTCATCTGAATATATTTGGTGGACACCACATATTGCATTATATCTAGTTTAGAAACGCTGTTTGATTTATGATGTGTGCTCTGTAGCGGATTCAGAATTCAGGCAGAAAAGCTAAAATTGCATTATTTTATAGGAATTTTTAAGTAATTTCATACTTTAATTTCAAATATTTGGCATCTTCTTGCAAATTGGGAAGGATTGGCAGATTTTGACGATATATATTGCAATCATTTCATTTAAAAGTTTGAAATATTTCAAAATTACTGGAGATTAGGTCAATTAAAGGGGTAAAAAAGTTTTCTGTAGCTTTATCAGGGTATCAAACCGGTGTCTGACAGAATAGTGTCTTCCCCTATAACTGATTGCAATTTGCTTCATTTTTGGGAATTTTCCATGGTTGCTATGGTCACGTGTTGAGTTCAGCAGATGAAACAATGGATTTGTCTGGATTTCTGCGGGGAAATTAGAAAGAAATTAGCCACATTTAGACAAATTTCCTGCTTCCTCTCTGGTCTACATGTATTAAAGCAGGGATTATTTGTGCACTCGTATATAAATGCTTCTGAATAGTAAGTGATCTCGCCAGTTCATATCATTTGAGGAGTTCGCTCTTCTTTCTGTATTTTTCATAATTTGCAGAAGAAAATAACAGCATACCGGAGAAATCTTTAGAGAGATTGAAGACTTCGCAGGCTTCAGAGTAGATAAATATTCCACGGATCTGGAGAGAATAAGTTCACAGGAATTCTTATTTAAAAGATCAATTTAAAGGCCGCAAGATCATTCACGTTAAGGACAAGAGTTCTGAGCGATCCATAGTGTTGGACTAGTTGGAGCTCAGGGATTATTTCAACTTTAGTTTCTGAAGTCTTGAGTTCGAAACTAGTCGAGTCTTGTCAAAGTTTAGAAAAGTTGTTAGACAAGTGTGTGTCAAAATGTGCCACATAACCTCCCGGCCGTTCCCAGACGGTCCAATCCATGCCCAAACAGGGAAACAACGGCTCGACATGAAAGTATTCTGCATGAAATTGAATGCTTTCGAATTCCGCAAAAGCGTACAGATTCCCGAAACTTTAATCCTTCATTTCTTACCACGCAGCAATGCGGCGCCTCTGGAGATCAACGATCGCCGATTCCATCCATCTTCAAGCGCATTTCTCACGCTCCAACGGAATCGAGTCGAAGAAAAATCAGAAGGAGAAATCACACATGTCGGCACGGAGACCATTCGGACGAGTGACAACCTCTGTTTTGAAGTCTACCTGAGGGACGAGCCTCTTATCTTTGGAACGTTGGAGAAAAGGTAGGAAATAAGTGAAGATGGACCGTTGAGTGGAGCAGCCGGCTAGAATATTCGTCAAAATGGTCCTTGGACGCCATTTCCACCCCAACTGTGGACATATACGTGTCAGGTCGGATTTCTGGCTCCCTGATAGTTCTAACTCAGACTCTGCAACTCCATCCCATCCCAGACGGAAACGAGTCCACCGTTGCAATTTGGATGTTATTCCGGAGGGAAACGAGACTGAAGAAAGCTGCTCTGATTTCAGTGATATGGAGCTGGAATCAGATGATTCTGAAAGCAATCTCCCGGAATCGAGCTGTGGCTGTGATTGTGACTTTGACTGGGAATCCAGGATGGCAGAACAGGAGCAGCAGGAAGATTCGTGGATCGACACAGGGTTAAGGTTTGGTATTGGAATTGGTGTTGGGATGTCTCTTGGGGTGGGATTGCTAATGAGCAAATATCAACGAGCTTCCAGGACTCTCAGGAAACAAATTCTATATATATAAATTGTGCACAGTTTTGTAATGGCATTGCCCAAGAAGCAGGACGCCAAGAATTGGTTGCCATATGAGCATCTGTATATTATATGTAATATTGATATGAGTTTTTCTACGATTCTTTCAATTTAATCTTTCATAACGTATTTAAAACTATTGGCTTTATCTCATGATCATCCTATCTTTTGACCTTAGTATGTAGTGTGTTAATACAACCAAGGAGCTCTATGAAAATTAATTATAGCTGGACTAAGCGGTGTTTCAACAAAACTTGACCAAGGATAATGTGCTATGCACTACCCTTAAAAAGACTAGATTGGGAAATTGTTCATTTTTCTCCAATAAACAAGGCTTTTGTTAGTGTCACAAAAACACTTGTAAACATAAAGGCAGCAATTACTAAATAGAAAATCTCATGTTATTAATAATAGGTTCAGATTTTCATCCTAATTGAAGTAACTTAGAAGATTGTCATTCTAATTGGAGTAAAGAAAGAGAAGATTTTTATCATAATTAGAATAAAGAAAGAGATTGTTTTAAGGTTTTTTCATCTAAGATCTATAGGGAAACCATAAAAAGTCACATTATCCTCATCCATTCTCCTTCATTATCATCTCATCTCATAGGAGAGTTATGTTACCATTTTCATTCTCATAATCTCATCTCATAGGAGAGTTATGTTACCATTTTCATTCTCATAATCTCATCTCATAGGAGAGTTATGTTACCGTTTTGATTCTCCTTCATGATCATCTTATCTCATAGGACAATTATGTTATCATTTTCCCAAGATATTTGAAGACATTGATTTAACATAGGAACTTGAGGAAGAACTCCAAATCTTATTGAAATGGTTGATGTTGAACCATAATGTGAGAGTATTGTTGAGGGATGGGAAACAATTTGAAGGTTGAAATCAATGATTAACTAATGATTTTAGATTTTCAAAGATCATTATTAATGGTAAGAAATGAATGTCTTAAAAAACTAATCATTCAATATCTTTTACTAAAACCAAAATAGTGAAAAACATTTATGGATGACATAATACTAAGTGACCACATTAGAGACAATGTTCAATGAATTTGTATATCACCTAAATAACATATCTAATCATATAAAATTTATTATAAGGTAGAAGAAGACAATCAAATATATATTTGAATGTTCTTATCACAATGATGGAGCTTTATTACATCATGTTGAAAGAAAACCCATATATACAATACTTATCATTATCCTATGCAAAAGTTTGGTTTATTACTAAATATTAAGGTGACGCACATTATCAAGGTCTTTAGTCATTGATGAAGAACATTTGGAATAAGAAATAGAGCACCCATTGATTATTTTGGAGAGTAATGGTTATAATGAAAAATAAGATAAAGCAATCATCCTAAAGAACAAAGGAAATAGAATGAATAGCAAGCTAGAGTGAAGGTTACACTACCCTATATCAAGGATAAAACAAATATTTAGCAAGGATCTTGTTGAAAAGAGACATCACGGTAACTTTCTTTGACTACAAAATTCCATTAAAAGGACATTGTGTTTACACCGTGCCTCACTCTCATAAAAAATTTCCTTGGCCAAGCATGTTCAAGACTCAAAATCGCCATATCTATATAGAAAACAAGTTACATTGATTGCAATCGTAAAGGAAAGTCATTATACAAGGAGAAGGATACATGGAACAATAGAAATTGAAAAATATCTAAATAATTTGAATATGGGTGATGGAATTAAAATAACAGTTGGCCTCCCATAATTGACCATATAAAAAGCAATAGTGAGTTGACTAGCAACACTACAACTCCCCATACAATGCATACAGAAAATGTATTATTAAAGGAAGTCATAATTGACCATATAAAAAGCAATAGCGAGTTGACTAGCAACACTACAACTCCCCATACAAATTTACATATTAATTCATAAAGAAAATGCATTAATAAAGGAAGTCATACTTGAAGAAAATAATTGGGAATATTTTTTCATGTTGATGAGTTGAGCAACTGGCTTGTAACAATGATTAATGTACTTAGATTATAATTGAATTCACATTACATTCACTTATGTTGATAATGAATTCATATAAGTATTCAATAGAGGAAAGAAACACATATCAAACCACATCACACATCACAACACATAAAACACCATGTTTAATGTGGAAACCCATCTGGGAAAAACCACGAAAGCGCTTATCTTTTATTATGAGTCGTATCCAAATAAGCACTTCAGATATGACTTATAGATTTATTCATGAATTACAAAGGATATACGCACACACTCTGCGGATCAGCGACTTGGATTCCCCAAAATAACTTTGACATATATAGCATAACGCTTCATTACAGGCCAAAAGACAACAACAATAATAACCCGAATACAATAACCAACAGAGAGCAACCCCAAAACTTCCCTCTTATTACATATTTATAGGGTGCACTTAGATTTCCCCGCTCCCACTAACCCACTAACTTATTAATCGACTCATTAATACAATGTGGACCAATCCTCACTAACTAACTCAACTCCGACCATTGACTTGATCAACAAGACCATTTTTCTTGGTTCCTTGGCCGCTTCATCGGACTTGACCGCTTCACCGAACCACTTCCACTTTGTCTTTATCCACACCAAAACTGTTTCTTCAAAAATGGTACCTTCACAAAGACTAGGCCCAATAGGCCCCCAACACTCACATGTGGCTTGTACCAAGCCACTTCAGGTTTGCGAGACAAGTTCCTGTAGCTTCGATAGAAATTCCTGGTATGCGCTCCTGCTCACTTCGACTAACTATTGGACTTCATCTTTCTTGTGAGTAATAGCTTCGACCAACTCTACAGTAAGATGTGTGTTAATCACCTCAACAACCTGAGTGAATACCGACTCGATGGAGGAATGCTTACCCCCAATGACTTCCGATATGCGCTCAACTTCAGACTGGAGTGCCTCTACCCTTTTTTATCCCTACCTATGTTGCATTCTCAACTGATTATTTCCCGTTGCAGCTCTTTGCTCTCTGAATCTCTCTCCATTCTCTGGACTGATGGTAGAGTCTTCAAATGCTCACACAAAGTGCTCATCTTCACTTTAGCAGCCCTAATCACGGTGGTGACTTCCTATAGCTCAGCATCTTCAAATAGTGAATCCCACAACTACGACACTTCTTCATACATCTTCATATACTGAGCTTCTGCTGCTTGAAGGATCTTAACAACCTATTTCACTTCCACCCATCATTGCTCAGTAACGTTAGGTGGGGTACTCGAAACTAGCTTGGCTTCCAAATCCTATACCTTCTTCCAGTATCCCAAGATAACAACTTCCAGGCATTTAATATTCTCCTCATATGTCATTTATTCTATAATCTTTGCTTCAAGGACTGCAGAACATGAGACTTCGACAACCTTTTGATCTTTATCCTTTTCCTTTTGCATCAAGTCCTTATCATGTTGATGCTCAACATTTAAATATTTCAATGTGGCTGCCTGATTCTTATAACACTTCATTAATTCCAATAAGGAACTCTCCCTTGAATTGAATTCCTTCACAATGCCTTCCTACAACCGATGTAATACATAAATTTTTCAAATCCTTAGTTGAGAACACTGCTGGAAGGAAGATCAAGGCACTTAGATCAGATAATGGAGGGGATTACATCAAGAAGGATTTGCAGAAGCTGTGTGCTTCTGAAGGTATTAAAATGCAATATTTTGTCCCATACACACCATAGAAAAATGGTGTAGATGAGAGGAAGAATAGGTCATTGAAAGAGATGGATACCTACTTACTTGAAGCAAGAGATATGCCATCAAATCTCTGGGAATAAGCAGTGACCTGTGCAACATACATTCAGAATAGGGTACCCCACAAATATTTTGATGGGATCACTCCATTCGAAGCATTGAATCAAACCTGACGTCTCTCATTTGAGGGTTTTTGGATCCAAGGAATGGGCCAGAATCCCCTCCGATAAGAGGAAATCACTTCAACCTCAAAGTAGCAAATGCATCCTTCTTGGATATGAAGAAGATGCAAAGGCTTACAAGTTTATGGATATTGCAACCAAGAGATGCTTCATTCAAAGAAGTGTTCAAAGAGATGGCTACTTGCTTGCTTGAAGCAAGAGATATCCCATCAAACATCTAGGAAGAAGCAGTGACTTGTGCAACATACATTCAGAATAGGGTACCCCACAAATATTTTGATGGGGTCACTCCATTCGAAGCATTGAATCAAACCTGATATCTCTCATTTGAGGGTTTTTGGATCCAAGGAATGGGCCAGAATCCCCTCCAAAAAGAGGAAATCACTTCAACCTCAAAGTAGCGAATGCATCCTTCTTGGATATGCAGAAGATGAAAAGGCTTACAAGTTGATGGATATTGAAACCAAGAGATGATTCATTGAAAGAAGTGTTCAATTCAATGAGGATCCATTGCATGATCTACAACTAGTTGAAGAAGAAGGTATAACTGATATACCTCCTCCATTTTCTCCTAATGATGTTTCTATAGTTGATCCACATTAATATTCTGAAGAAGAAGATCAATATGAATCAGATATAGATATTGAGCATGAATATCTATCATATCCAGATCTAGATCCAATAGCTACTCCCAATCCAAATCCTAAATGGGCTCAAAATATTATTGAGGCAACTGAGGACATTGCTGGAGATCCATATGACTACAGAAGAACAAGATCTCAATACCAAGATGCAAACATTGCACTTTTCCATACAGATCCACTTCTCCCTGATAGGTGCTTCATGATAGTGGGGTCTGATCCACAATATTACACAGATGCTTTCCATGATCCGAGATGGAAAGAAACCATGGATGAAGAACATGAATAATTGCATAACAATGAGACATGGGATCTTGTCCCTCTTCCCCAGGGAGGAAACTAGTTCAGTGCAAATGGATCTAAAAAACAAAATCTTGCATCTGATGGATCTACAACCAAGTACAAGGCTCAATTGGTTGCAAAGGGGTACTCACAAGTTCAAGGTTTGGACTACAATAAGATATTCTCTCTTGTAGAAATAATGGATTCAATAAGAGTTGTTTTGGCCATTGTAGCTTCGAATGCATGGGAGGTACATCACATGGATGTAAAGAGTGCCTTCTTGCATGGTGACTTGGAAGAAGAGATATACATGAAATAGCTTGAGGGGTACACTGATGATCCTTCTTTGGTATGCAAACTGAGGAGATCACTGTATGGGATCAAGCAAGCCCCAAGGGCATGGTATGAAAAGATGGATTCCTTCTTACTATCACTAAAGTTTGAAAGATGAAAATATGATTGCAATGTTTACATGCAACAGAAGGGAGGATGTCTACTGTTGATTGTTTTGTATGTGTATGACTTGCTCATCACCGGTGGATCTGCTACTGGGTTGAAGCACATGAATTCTTCCATGAACAAATCATTCACTATGACAGATCTAGGACTGTTAAAACAATTCATTGGTCTTGAAGTAACTCAAAATGCTTCAGGGATCACGATTTCACAGTCAAGGTATGCATCTGATTTACTAACAAAGTTTCATATGGATGATTGCAAAGACACATCTTTTCCCTTCCTATCTGGCATTAGATTGGAAGAAGGTGGTTCCACTCCCTTGGTTGATAGCACTCTTTACAGATAGCTGATTGGTATCTTGTTGTATTTGACACATTTGAGACCAGATATATCATATGATATTGTTGGTCTTGTGGCTAGGTATTGACGCAGCATCTATCGACAGGGGTTCACTCTGCACTATCTCCAACAAACTATCAACCCAAACTCCCTATACATCGGCCCGAAAAGGTGTAACCCTTCCCAACAACACTTGCGGAGCAAGTGCAGTCTCACCCGAGGTGGATAATGGGGCTGCTGGAACCAAGTTTCCGTAGTGATGTAGAGGATATGCACACATTACCTTCGCACTAACCATAGATTATAACATTCACAACATACCATTAACTTATCATTCGCATCTTAAGTAATTCATAGAGCTCAACAAACATTAGGAATAGATTTGACATACTTATTCAAATTAACAGCATTTTCGCATCATTCACTATTCTAAAAATTCGCATAACCCATTATTCATCATCACATCATTGTATAAGAATAAATACATAAATTACATCATAAGCAAACATCTCCATTCATACATCAAACCTGCGGAGTTAACCTCGCATAAACCATCAATACATCATGTTGCGGATACAAAGAAAAACCCAAAAGATAGGATAATCATCCAAGACTTTGATGCCCTTAGGCTTACAATCCTACTCTATTTATATGCTTTTATGTTATCACAAAATGGTCCACATGATCGACTTAACTAATCTAACAATTCTTATGCTTCTATGAACACCATGAAAGGTCCTTCTTTCGCAGAATGACCCTTTCGCACCTATCGGCTTCCGCACTTCCCACGGATCTATCCCATGCCAATAGGACCCCAACACAAACTTGCGGCTTGTCCCGAGCCACCTCATCTGGACACTGCTGATTTGTACCCCTCCTTCGCTGTGCCCTGTTTCTGAAACTGTTCTTGCCATCTAGGACTTGCTGTTGTGTACTTCTCATCTCCATCCGTCGATCTCTGGTTTGTTGTCATGTACTTCTTGAACTCATCCTCCAGTCTCTGGAAACCTTCATCATCTACCTCTTCAAAGTCTGTTGGAGCACTCCATGTTCATGCCAGACTAGGGAGAAATTCATCGACGTCGCCAAGGTGGGAAACAGGTCGAATGCTCTGGCACATCTGTTTCACACCTTATATTGCTTCCTACCGGGGCCAGGGGGCTGCCGCCCCTATCATTCTGGTGGTGACCAGGACTATGAAGCTTAAAACTACTACCACATACCTAGACATCTTGGATGAAACTTCGTCTCTGTGACACCCGAGTGCCCACACCTCTTCCTTCTCAAGGCGCTCATGCACACTCGTCATTCGGGCCCGCAACGCACCTGTTGTGCTACCGTACGAAATGAAATGGATCATTTCCATAGCCTCCTTGACATTCCTAACTTATCCAATTACCTGGCATACTCACAACATGTATTTCTCGCGTCCGGTGAATACCTCTTTGCTCCGCTAGCTGCTAGTGCCTGTATTTATGCATTTCCATCTTCTGAGATTCCTGCCTCGAAAATCATCCACGAATCCGTTCACCTAATGCGCCAATTTTGGCATCATTTGTTACTTGTGTGTGGAGACCAGGCTTCCTACGTGCGTGATTGGTGACCATACTTTTCTCAACTTCCCTTCGTGTCAAAACCATGCAAACCGTCATCCGTGGTGCCACCGGCCATGCCACCATGGTGTGTTGCCATGTGCCAAACGTGCCAGGCTCCGGCACCAGTCCAGGCCAACTAAGGATTATACCTATCAAAAATACCTATCATCTAAAAAAGTCCCATCTGCTGACGATTCAGAATGATTGTTGATTTGATAGGGTCGCAATCCTGCAGCTATCGCAGCCCAAACCCCAAACTGCGACACGACCCCTCCTGCTTGCACATTCTCTTCTGGCTAGTGTGCCATCCTGCCACCTAGTATCTTCTATATATATATATATATATATATATATATCCTGCCACCTAGTATCTTCTCTCTCTCTCTCTCTCTCTCTCTCTCTCTCTCTCTTTATATATATATATATATTTTTTCACACCATTGGTCCTCATCCACTCTTCGTTGGATCATGGTGATAGGGCTTCAACCTATTCTCATTGACTAATTTAGGTAACAGTACTCCATCCAAACTTTGTAATTGTACTGCGCCTCCATTGGTGACAAAAGTGATAACATATGGTCCCAACCAGTGCATTTGCAACTTACCAGGGTGTTTCGCAAACTTACTGTCATAAAACAAAACTGTATCCCCATTCTGAAAGTGTTTCATCTTGACATGGTGGTCGTGCCACGCCTTCTGGAGGTCTTTTTCTACTTTCTGATGGAACCCTACGATGAATAGATATTCATCAAGCTGTATTAGTTGTGTCAATCGTTCCTCCAGCGCGCCATCGTCGCTCATCCCTGTTGTTGCGGCGATGCACAAGCTCGGTACTATGTATTCCATCGGCATAACTGCTTCCTGGCCGTAAAAGAGCTTAAATGGGGTTTTGTCATGTCCCAAATTTGGTATTGGGTCACAATGGCCTAATCACATTGGCCCTATTCATTAGAGTTTGTCAAATTGATGCTAAAGGTCAAATAATTGCCAAGGAGGAAAATTACTAGTTTCCTAGGTTTGGGGTGGAAGCTTTGGGATTTGGAATAATGGGGATAATAAATGATGTTTGAACATTAGAATGGCATAAATATTTAATAAAGGAGCTAAATAAATATATACAAGTGAAAATCAAAGTGGCATTTCATCATGAAGACACATGGAGGAAGTGGGACCCACATATGGCTAGATTTCCCCACTACACTTGGCATCATTCTCTCACCAATTCGAATTCAAGGTGAATGGTAACATACTTGGGGGAGTCCAAAAGGTATTATTCATTGCATGACTCATCCAAGGTCGAAATATAGAGGAAGAGTAACTCCCATGGAAGAGGAAGAGGCAATTTGGAGCTAGTGAGACACTTGGGCTAGATTCCCTATCTCTATGACAACAATGATGAAGATGCTATGACACCTATGACACAAATCAGACCTGAAGGCTGACATATGACATATATGACATGTCAGGGCTAAAAATAGACTCCAAGAGGGCGCTCAAGGGTGTTAGGGTAGCTAAGATGCTTCCACATGTGATTTGGTGGAAGTGGGAGACTAGGAATTGTTGTACAAGTGGCGTTCTTTGGAATCTCTTCCCAACATGAGTTGGCATGAGTCTCTTGGAATGAATTCGACCCATGGAGGACATTAGAAGTTTATAAATGTCAATAACAAACAATGAAACCAGCTTTTGATCATTTGTAGAATTTGTAATTGCATTTGTGAAGAGGGAGAGCTAGTGGATGACTAGTTTCTTGCCTTAGCCAATTTCGAGGGTGAAAGATTCCCATCCAAGTTGGTAATTGGAAAGGCCATTCAGACCTTTCATTTGGAGCTTTAATGGAGTCTTTATTTGCAGGTGTAAGCTACAGGGCAGCTCATGGTTTCTTCTATTGCAGCTCACTCCTTCAACCATTTCCGGTTTTGATGGCATATTCTTGATCCTTGAGGGAGGGCGTTTTTGGTGAGCTATTGTACTCTTTGGGGAAGCTTTTAATGCCCCATTTCTTTTGTAATATGAAGTAAATACTCTTTTCTTCATCTCCAAAAAGTTTCAGGTCGAAATTCCAAGTAGAAATGTATAAATCTCATTTTTAATGGAAGAACAATGCCATTTCCCCACTACCTTGTTGTGAGCCAATGTATTGATGATGATTTCGAATGGATGGATGATTCTCTGATATATTTGTGGTCAATATAATTCCATGGATGTATTCTACAAGTTTCATGTACTGTACTTGAGCATTTGAAGTATTTTTACTTAGTTTAATTGCACTGGGAGAAGAAATAGTGCCATTTCCCCAAGGGTCGAATTGGTGATTTTTGCAGTTGAATGGGAGAGGGTTGGAACAGATATAATAATCAATTAATGGTGCACATGAGACCTTAATAACATCCTTAATACATTCCCTACCTCTGTTCAGAAATTTGAGTGGCTTTGGAGGCATTTGGGAAGCCATTTTCAATACTTACCCCAGGGGGATTTGAACTCCAAATTACTAGTAAAATTGCATACTTGGTCCAGAATCTTAAGAGAGTTTGCAGAGGTATTTTGGTGGCCATATATCATCCCTGAACATCATATTCAAGTCTTAATATCATTCATACACCTTCCTTGAAGATTTGAAGGCATTTGGAGTCAATTCGAGACATAGAGACCAATACTAGTCAAAGGCAAATTACTAGTAAAGTTCCCTACATTGGCCAGAATTGAAAGAGTATTTGCAGAAGTATTTTAAGGGTCCAAAGGCATCCTTAAAACACATATTTATGTTCTAATCTCATTCATATACCTTCTCAAAAGATTTGAAATCATTTGGGGCAAATTTGGGACCTAGAGATCAAACTAGTCAAAGGTCGAACTAGGGAAAAAATGTGGAAAATTGCCATTTTAATAAAATTCCTAACAAGGGACATTACAGTGGTATAGAGATCAAACTAGTCAAAGGTCGAACTAGGGAAAAAATGTGGAAAATTGCCATTTTAATAAAATTCCTAACAAGGGACATTACAGTGGTATCAGAGCATGATCTTGGCACCTGATGTGGTATAATATATATGAGGAAAAAAATTTAGGTACCACCATTATATATTGAAACCAAAAGTGCTTTTGTTGAAGAGGAAAAAAAAAAGTAGGAGAAGAAGAGCAAATTTTTTGAGGGAACTATGACTAGGGATGAAAAGGGAGCCTCATATGATGGTGAGGAGCATATAAAAATTATGAAAACAATATTTGAAGATATGACCAAGCAAATTAAGGAAGGATTCGAATTGTTTTCTATCGAACTTGTGGAAAAAATTATTGATTTTAAGGAAACCAAGGGGCAAAATGCAACAGCTTGCTTGAAGGAGCAAAAGGAAGAGACATCACAAGATAGTGAAGAATATTCTATTGAAAATATGGAAGATCATTTCGAGACACCTTCTAGCTTAGACATGAACCAAAGAGCATCTACTGATGGATGCTTAAACTATGAAGGAGTACCTATTGATGGGTGCTCACACCTCTATGTTGGTGACATAGAGATCACTTTTGAAAGTGTTGCTGCAAGCCCAAGTTCCATTAAGCATGATAATGAAGACCTTGCAGCAGTTGAAGAAGAACCAAGATCAACTTCCCCATCACCACTTGAGCTTCATGAAGTTGGTCCAAGAAAAAATGAAGAAGATGAGGAGGTTCATTTGCAAGAGCCTCATTTTCTTGAAGGGTCCTTAAAGATGAATGAAAAGAAGATCCAAGAGTCCCTCAGCATTCTCCATGACACTCAAGCATTGGTGTCAAATTCTTGTTGGAGAGCTACTTCATTGGAGGAAACATCCTTCCTTGAAGACATGGAGAAGATTCAAAGAGCAATGTGCCACATCAAAGGTAATTTCATGTCTTTGCTTTTTGATAGAAACCATTTGTTTGAGCTTAATGAATTGTTACATGATGCATACTTGAAGAATAATGAGGATATTCATAAGCTCACAATTCAAAATGAGCAACTTCTTGAAAAGTTGCAAGATACTTGTTTTTCCTCCTATGTTTCAGATTGTCAAATGGTAGATTGTTTGGAGGATTCTCATGACATGGTGGATCATGAGAAATGTGAAAATTTGAATGTTCTTGATGTGTTTGAAGATGAACTTGAAGAGATCCAAACACTTGATGTGGTGGAAGAGGAATTTGAATTGCCTCTTGATGAAGGTTATGCAATTTTTAAAGAAGAGCATGATTCCTCTACATTGGAACCAAACTATGACAAAGAGTTCACACTTTTGAAGGAGCTGCATGATACTACCCATATGGATCCTTCCCATGATGAAACTTCTGCACTTTTTGATCATTTGGGTGAGTTAGTTCATTCTCCTACTCCCTACAATTCCATGTTTTGCAACATTAGTGTCAATGAAGTATGGGTGAAAGGGTTCTTTTTGATGGTGCCACATGAGGAGCATGGAACTCCTAGATTTAACTTTTATGATGACATGGTTGGAGCACATTCTTATTCACATTTGCAGCAGCATCATTTGTCACTTTATGATGATTCACATCTACATGGATGTACCTATGATATGGATTTGAGTCACTTGAAGACTCATGGTTTTTCTTGCTCAACACTGGGTTCATTTTATGTTAGAGGAACTTCATCCAACACTTGGGTGAATAGATTTATGATGGGAGAACATTTTTGTTGGCAGCCACATACTTTGTTACATCTTTATGATTCTCACATTCATGGATGTATGGGTGAGACTTCTTTGAGTCATTTGAAGTCTCCTTGTTTTTTCTGCTCATTATTTGGTTCGGATTTTAGTGGAGATTCTTCATTCACTTCTTGGATGAAAGAATACATGGTTGAATATTTTGATGCATATCACATCCTTTTGGAGCAGCATTATAGGACATGGGATCCTCACCTATGTCATTGGAGCAGATTTTATTGGTCACTTGAAGCTTGTATGCACTTGGAAAATGGTGGTCTACTTGCTTGGAGGTATAAGCACCTTCATGACTCTTTGATTAAGCATATCCTTGATGTACATTTTCATTATTTTGTTATGTACTTTGATGATATATATTTGGTACTCATGATGTTTGGAAGGATGCATGCAAGAAAATGGGATCCAGGAATCCTCTTAACTAATGGTGTGGGTTGGAGAGCACTCTTAATTATTGGGGTGCAATACAAGCAATGGGACCCTGGAATAATTTTTATCTCATTGGTTTCAAATTTTTTGGGGAAACAAGCAGTATGGGATATGGATTTCCCCACTTAATAAAGTGATTTTTATCAGAGTAGTGCAGCAGCAAGCATGGTGGTTCCTCTCTAAAATCTTCATGGAAACTCAAAGACTCAAGGTTGGGCAATTCAATGGCAACTTCAAAGAATTATATAGAAAGCAGGTTCTTCAACACCCATGTTTAAAATTGCTTGAGGACAAGCAATATTGGGAAGGGAGGATTTGTCATGTCCCAAATTTGGTATTGGGTCACAATGGCCTAATCACATTGGCCCTATTCATTAGAGTTTGTCAAATTGATGCTAAAGGTCAAATAATTGCCAAGGAGGAAAATTACTAGTTTCCTAGGTTTGGGGTGGAAGCTTTGGGATTTGGAATAATGGGGATAATAAATGATGTTTGAACATTAGAATGGCATAAATATTTAATAAAGGAGCTAAATAAATATATACAAGTGAAAATCAAAGTGGCATTTCATCATGAAGACACATGGAGGAAGTGGGACCCACATATGGCTAGATTTCCCCACTACACTTGGCATCATTCTCTCACCAATTCGAATTCAAGGTGAATGGTAACATACTTGGGGGAGTCCAAAAGGTATTATTCATTGCATGACTCATCCAAGGTCGAAATATAGAGGAAGAGTAACTCCCATGGAAGAGGAAGAGGCAATTTGGAGCTAGTGAGACACTTGGGCTAGATTCCCTATCTCTATGACAACAATGATGAAGATGCTATGACACCTATGACACAAATCAGACCTGAAGGCTGACATATGACATATATGACATGTCAGGGCTAAAAATAGACTCCAAGAGGGCGCTCAAGGGTGTTAGGGTAGCTAAGATGCTTCCACATGTGATTTGGTGGAAGTGGGAGACTAGGAATTGTTGTACAAGTGGCGTTCTTTGGAATCTCTTCCCAACATGAGTTGGCATGAGTCTCTTGGAATGAATTCGACCCATGGAGGACATTAGAAGTTTATAAATGTCAATAACAAACAATGAAACCAGCTTTTGATCATTTGTAGAATTTGTAATTGCATTTGTGAAGAGGGAGAGCTAGTGGATGACTAGTTTCTTGCCTTAGCCAATTTCGAGGGTGAAAGATTCCCATCCAAGTTGGTAATTGGAAAGGCCATTCAGACCTTTCATTTGGAGCTTTAATGGAGTCTTTATTTGCAGGTGTAAGCTACAGGGCAGCTCATGGTTTCTTCTATTGCAGCTCACTCCTTCAACCATTTCCGGTTTTGATGGCATATTCTTGATCCTTGAGGGAGGGCGTTTTTGGTGAGCTATTGTACTCTTTGGGGAAGCTTTTAATGCCCCATTTCTTTTGTAATATGAAGTAAATACTCTTTTCTTCATCTCCAAAAAGTTTCAGGTCGAAATTCCAAGTAGAAATGTATAAATCTCATTTTTAATGGAAGAACAATGCCATTTCCCCACTACCTTGTTGTGAGCCAATGTATTGATGATGATTTCGAATGGATGGATGATTCTCTGATATATTTGTGGTCAATATAATTCCATGGATGTATTCTACAAGTTTCATGTACTGTACTTGAGCATTTGAAGTATTTTTACTTAGTTTAATTGCACTGGGAGAAGAAATAGTGCCATTTCCCCAAGGGTCGAATTGGTGATTTTTGCAGTTGAATGGGAGAGGGTTGGAACAGATATAATAATCAATTAATGGTGCACATGAGACCTTAATAACATCCTTAATACATTCCCTACCTCTGTTCAGAAATTTGAGTGGCTTTGGAGGCATTTGGGAAGCCATTTTCAATACTTACCCCAGGGGGATTTGAACTCCAAATTACTAGTAAAATTGCATACTTGGTCCAGAATCTTAAGAGAGTTTGCAGAGGTATTTTGGTGGCCATATATCATCCCTGAACATCATATTCAAGTCTTAATATCATTCATACACCTTCCTTGAAGATTTGAAGGCATTTGGAGTCAATTCGAGACATAGAGACCAATACTAGTCAAAGGCAAATTACTAGTAAAGTTCCCTACATTGGCCAGAATTGAAAGAGTATTTGCAGAAGTATTTTAAGGGTCCAAAGGCATCCTTAAAACACATATTTATGTTCTAATCTCATTCATATACCTTCTCAAAAGATTTGAAATCATTTGGGGCAAATTTGGGACCTAGAGATCAAACTAGTCAAAGGTCGAACTAGGGAAAAAATGTGGAAAATTGCCATTTTAATAAAATTCCTAACAAGGGACATTACAGGTTTGGCCAGTCAATCGTTTGCATGTGGTGCGATATGCCCAAAGGACCGCTGGGATTTTTAGGTCCCAGTCATTGTGGTTCACATTGCACACCTTGGTGAGAACATGCTCCAATATCTTATTGAACGCCTCAACAATCCCATTCACCTGAGGGTGGTAAGGTGTACTCTTCTTCTGTTGGATCTGAAACTCTTCTGTCATGGTGGCAATTGTTTGGTTGACAAAGTGCGTCCCTTGGTCACTTAACAACATTTTTGGGCACCCAAACCTGGTGACCACATTGTCAAATAGGAATCGTGCTGTAGTCGGAGAAGAATATCTTTTACCGGTGCAGCTTCTACCCAATGCGTTAGGTAGTCTGCGCAGTGATGATTTAATGCGACCATGTTCTCTTCCCAGGTGGGTTGATGGGTCCCACAAAATCAACGTCCCATTTGTTGAAGGCCTGTAGCGTTACTTGTGGTACTAGTGGCATTTCCTCTCGATGTGAGGGATTCCCAGTTCGTTGGAATACGTCGCAACTCTTGCCATAGTCTGCGACATCTCCATGCAAAGTTGGCCACCAGAGACCTGCTCAAAGGATCTTTCTAGCAGTCGCTCGTCCACCATAATGTCCCCCAGCAATTTCATCATGAGCTTCCGACAGAATCTGTTCATGTTCATGCGGAAGGATGTATCGTCGTAGAATCTCATCTGGGCCCATTTGATATAATTCTCCTGCAATTAACTGAAAATCTGCAGCTTGGACAACTAGCTGCTTCTTTTGGCTGGTAGTGAACTCAGTCGGCACCTCCCCTGTCGCCAAAAATTGAATGATTTGTTCGTAGTGGTTATCAACCATGCCAATCCTAAAAAACTAAGCGTCCGACAGTCCTTCATCGATGCTCCTTGGTTCTTCTCCTGACTCTATTTGAGAGATATGATCGGGTCTTGCGTTCAATCGTCCCAACTTGACGATAATCTCAAAATCAAACTCCTAAAAAAGTAATAGCCAGCGGCATTTCTTCCTCCCTAGCACAGGCAGATCTTCCATGCTTTTATGACATTCCTTGGTCCATTCAAACTTAGCATCCTTCTTTAGTAACTTTTCCATGGGTTCTGTGATGGTTTCATATCCTCGAATGAATTTCCTGTAGTAACCTGTGTGTCCCAATGTCGCTCGTAGTTGTTTGGCTGTCGTTGGTGGTGGAAGGTCAACAATGATGGCAATCTTCATCAGATCTACCAACATTCCTTCTCTACAGACAATGTGTCCTAACAGTATGCCGAACAGAGCACAAAAGATACACTTCTTGAGGTTCAGGGAAATTTGGTCCTGTCGACAGTGTTCTAGCATGAGTCTTAAGTTCGCGACATGATCCTTGACTAACCAATATACTGTACAATCATCCATATATACATCGAGAAACTTGTGAATATAATCTTTGAATGCCGCTACCACTATTCTGGAAAATATTGCAGGAGCATTCTTTAATCCAAATGGCATCACCGTGTACTAAAAGCATCCCCACTCTGTGACGAATGTAGTCTTGTGTCGATCTTCTTTCGCCATCTTAATCTAGTGATATCCCCAAAATCCATCTGTAAATGAATATATCTCCTGACCTCCTACTCCTTCAAGCACCTCATTCGTAAATGGGGTCGGGAATGGATCATGTAGGTAGGCATCATTCAGTTTCCTTAGGTCGACACATATTCGTACTTCATCGCTTTTCTTGTCCTGGACAACCATTGGACTAATCCATTCTGATTCATCCATTGGTTCTATGATGCCTGCCTCTAGCATTCTTTCAATTTCGGCTTGCATGCGTTCCTTGTATCTCAGTTTCAATCGATACGGTTGTTGCTCAATCGGCTTCGCATCAGGTTTCAGGTGGATCTTCATTTCCCCTAAGTCTCCAGAAATTCCCTTCATATCAGAGAATTTCATTGGAAACAAATCCTGAAACTCATGTAGTAAGTCATTCATCTTTGCAATGGTCAACTCATCCCAGTAGTCGCTAATGCTTGCGAACTTGGGGTTTTCCTCCGACCCAATGTTCACCTTCTTGATCTTTAATGGTTTCTGAAATTTATCTGACGGTATATCTGGTGCAACAACACTGCGATTACCCTCCGATTCTAGTACATGCATAGCCTTGGGGTCATCATCATCTTCGGGCACTCCAGTGACGTTGTAACACTCCATCAACATTTCTGGTGTCGCAGTCCATTGGAGTGCTATCGGTTGTCCAGTCGGTGCTACTTCAAATATTTTTCTGGGGATTTCCTACAGCGCGGTGTGGATCAAGGGATTCTCATCTGAGAATGAGAACGATTGGCTGAAGCCAATGGTAAGCTGCTCCCAAGAAGTCATCCCAAGTCGCAATTCTGCTGTGACATACCAGCTCTGTAGTACCTCATCCAACGTATGTATGAACACATGTAGCCACTCATGCCTTGCTTTTGATCCCCATTGATGTTGACAGGAATTCAAATGGACCTTCGGGTCGCTTCTTCCATCATATTTCAGTTGTTCGTACTCCGCAGCTTCGCCGAACCGAACCTCCATGAGGCATCGACATAATGGCCAAGATGTGATGTTTGATTTATGCGCTGCCCACTATCATGCAGGAGTAGCCTTCAGCGCTTCCTCCAGGGCCAAAAAACGTTGTGGCTCTGCCACTTTTTCCTCAAATTCGGTGAGAAACGTGCCCAAGTTGGGCAACCCCTCATAGGTAGGTAACGCATACTTGTCTGTGGCTACCATTCTCAGGGACGGTGTTATCTGTGCGTATCTTCAGAAGGACACTTCATGCAATTGGTTCTGCCAATTCTCAAGGGCCTCGTCTGAATCGGAGGATGCCGAACTGGCATTGCACCATCCTAATTCTCCATCCGCAGTGGGGTTAACATAATCTTCAGAAATGTTATACAGACTGTCCCACCCTTCCGTAAACTCATCTCTGGCTGGCTCCGTATAGCGCAGCCCTTCTGTCAGATCCAGTGGTGCGATGACTATCATTTCCTGATTCTCGAATGAAATTATCCTTTTCTTAAAGTTGATGATTGCTTGATTCTCCATGGCCCAGTCGATCCCCAGCAGTACCTGATAGGGACTGGTGTTATCCACAATTTCAATGACGTCGAAATATGTATATGTTCTGAGCCCTTCAATTTAAACCAGAAGTTGACATACTCAACTAAGCGGGGTGACCTTTCTCTAGTTCTCCAGTCATAGCTGTGCTGGTGACCAAGTCATCTTCAGTTTCCCCATTGTCTCCCATGTCTGTTTAGTCAAGATATTCACGTTCGAACCCAAATCCAAAATGATGGAGTTGACATCGAATTCTCTGATTTGTGTTGACATCCACATCTCCCTGCCTATCTTTCTTTTATGTATGTGATTAACTCTCTATTCCAGTCATGCACCTCCCCGTCGTTGCAGTAGACTAGCTATCTCTTCTAGTGTATCTGGGTCCTTTTCCAAATCCAAGCAACTACCCAGGAAGGATTTTAGAGTGTTTTCCTTCCTTCACGACTTCATCGGTTTGACTGTCTATGGCATGTCATAGATTTCTTCTTCAAGAGGTATCCGCCTCCTATTCCTCCCTGCGTCCTGTGCCTTCAAAAATACGTCCCTTTCCGCTTATCCATCGACGGTGACCTGCTTCCGTTGAGTTTGTGTTGGTCTGACATTGGTGTGTGTCCTATCGCCACCTGTCACCACTCCTCCTTGTGTCACTATCCCGACCGTTGCATGGTTACCTCTGGCTTCTGTCGAAATCATCTGTACAATAGGTGGCGCATTCGGATTATTTGGGTTCTGGTTCTTCTTAGTTTTCCATTTCGCAATAAGATGAGGGCAGTCTTCTATACTATTATCTACAACACTGTAGTATGTACAATGCGGTCCAGGGTTCAGACAGTCCCGTTGGTAGTGCCCCTGTTGTCCGCAATTGTAACAGATGATTGGTCCTCTTACCCATCCAATAGCTCCTCCGTGTCCCATTCTTGCACCTCGACCTCCATGGAATCCTCCCCTGAAACCTCTGCATTGTGGTCCATATTGTTGATGCTACGGTTTCCCATACTGTGGCTGCTATTATTGTTGCTTCCCATACTGTAGCTGGACATACGGCGGTGGTGGATACTGCGGCTGCCCATATTTCCAATGGTCGTATTGCTGCGGTTGGTTAAACTGCAGATGACTATACTACGATTACTGCTATACCACTGGTGGTTCTTCTCCCTTCATGAAATACATGCCAGCTGTCCAATCTTGCAGTAGGTCATAGGCCCTGTAGTCCTTCTCATCATGGCCAACCGATCGAAAAAAATTGTAGTATAATTTTCTTGGTTTCGATACCATCTTTTGCAAATATACACATTCCTCCGGTCGATGCCCTCTAGTTTGACAGATAGTACACCATGGCATGCCACCTTGACGAAGGGGGTTTGGTGCCCCTAATTTTAAATACTCACGGAATTCTGGGCAATTGTCCTTATGGTGCCCCTCACTTCTGCATCTGGTACACCATATGTCTCTGTGGGTCTCCTTGCCCTTCTTCATATCCTCCAATTGAAGTGTTAAGTTGGCCAACTATGCCTGAACTCTATCCATTCCCATCCTTGCTTCGCCAATTGGTGAAGCCTCTAGCTTCATCGTGATCTCTAATGCTTCTGCTTGTGTTGCAACTTTTTGTTGCATCAGTGTCCCTCGGATATGCAGTACCAGTCCTGCGATGAACCATTCTTTATGTTGCAGCTCATTTATCGAAAAAATCACTTTCGCTATCAGCGTCTTGTACCACTGATCGAATTCCCACACTGACTCATTCAGGAATTTCTTAATATCCTTAAGCTCAGTGATGTACTACGACTCAGATTTTGGTTTTTTAAATTCGTCAAGATCGCCGTTCTAACCTGCGCCAATGTCTTGGTTGTTGTCCCCGCTGGAACCTTTACAAACTTCATGTACTAGTCTAATTCCCGACCCCTAAGGGTCGTCTCTAATTGTCCCATCTTTATAGCGTCGCCCTAAACCTGCTTCACGGTCCAGACTGCTTCACATATAAACCTACACTGTTCGGGATCCTCGGTCCCGTTCCCCTAAAATGTGGGCATCTTTGCCGCGTCTTCCATCCTAACGTTTCTAGTATTGTTGTTCACTGAAGTGCTACGCTTTTCGCTGCACATAGGGAAACTCTGCAAGTAGTTTGGATTTCTTCCTATAAAATTCGGAGTAGTGTGCGGGGTCCAAGGTACGTGGTAACTTATGATCTGACCTCCTTCTGCCTCTAGGGTAGCCTTTGTTGAGATATTGTAACTTCAAAGAATATTATATTTGTACTTTATTATTCCGGAGATGTTTCATTCCTCCGTGAAGATCTTATTGTATATCCGGAGATGTTTATTCCTCCGTCGGAATGTGGTAACTCGGGTTATTAGACTTCCCTAGTGGGAGTCGGCCCTGTATGTGTCATGTGGGTCAAAGGGTTATTAGACCACCCTAGAGGGGTCGGCCCAGTCAGTTGTAGTGGGGTATTTAACCCATTGGTTAAATACGAGCCTACGTGTACTTTTGTAAAAGATATGTCAGAGTAGTGTATAAATAGAGGAGGTGGGTTCCTCATTTGACACACACACTCACTTGAGAGAGAGGCGCACTTGTGGAGGAGAGGTCTGCTATGGTGGAGGAGGAGATCATGTCTTTGGTTTGCATCTTTGTATATTTCTGGTCATCTATATTGAGGAAGCTTTACTGGGTTTTCTACCCCATGAGGGTTTCCCAGGATAAATATGTGTCTCTTGTGTTTATGCTATGCTTGTTGTTTCTTCAGTGATCCTGTATATGCTATTATTGTGAAATGGAATGTAATGCTGCTATTTTCTGTCTTAGCATATTAAATCTTAACATGGTATCAGAGCTAACCTGAAGGAAGGCAAGGTATGGCACTTACGACACTTGCTTTACTTACGACAATTTGAAGGTTAGGGTTTTACATAGCAAAAACAAGTCATCATGGAACTTTCACTATAAATCCATTTATGCAAAGTTTCAGGATCTGAAAACTTTACAGGTCGAAGATAACATCCCCAGGTACCTTGTGTCCAAAGGGCACCCTCAGATTCGTTGTACTTTATGATTTATGATCAGTACAAGTTAGGGTTTCTGCCTCTTCCAGATCTCAGTCAAAATCAGGTAACCTTGGAAAAACGGTCATAAATTGGGATAGGAAGCTCCAAATGCAATTTCATAAAAAGTGACAGGTAGTACACAGACTGTACTATCTCAGGAAACTTTTTCAGAGGCCGAAGGTGAACCAGTGACACGTGGCATGCCATACAAGTTCGCTCTCCTGTTTTATCCCATAAACAGGTCACGTTGCGACACTTGGCATAACTCTCTCTTAGAAAATCCAAATAGGTCAGACCTGTCAGGATGGAAAGATGACAGGTCAGGATACTGCAGAAAAAGTTTTCAGACCCTGTGGAGCAAAAATTTCAGAGTTATAGCAGAAACAATCAGGTGCATATTTCTGTCAAAACATAATTATTTTTGGAGCACCTTTATTCATGGCTTCCGGAATTTAGGGTTTCAGAGAAAGTTAGAATTTTTGGAATCGGAGTCCACGGCTGAATGCTACTCAGGAAAATCGAAATTTAGAGACCAAGATCGAATTTTTTGGTTGGGTAGATGACCGGGCTTGATCAAACCCTAGTTCGGGATTTTGATCAAAAAGATGGAAAATTAGGGCTTCAACAAAAGTTGGAATTTTTGAAGTCTGTAACCACGGCTGGAAGCTCCTCAGAAAAATAAGAGTTTAGAGCCTTGGATCGAACCTTTTGATTGGACAGAAGGGTGGGCTTCATCAAACCCTAGTTTGGGTTCCTGTCCAGAAGATCCAGAAGTTTCGAAGGCAATTTTGAGGGGTCAAATTTTGGAGATTTCAAAAGTGAAGTATGCTAGTTTGATCAGCTCAGCAAGACACATCCTTCCATCCATTCAGAAGCATGAAAGTCAAAGATTGAATTTTTAGGGTTTCTCTAGCAAGCCCTAATCAAGCTCCAAATCAGGTTTCAGGGGGATTTGAGGCTAAGGCCTTACATAAGAAGACTACAAGAAGTCTCGACAGGTATGACTTAAGGAGGTTCAGGTATGTCTTGAAATATGATTCTTGATTAAGTTCATAATGTGTTTGTCTTCATATTATTTATTAGTACAATCTTGATTATTGTTAGAATTGTCTTATCACCCTAGTAACAGTATGAATGCATGTGAAAGATCGAAGACATTCATTGATTAGGGCTATATGATTGTACTAATGCATTATGGTGTTGTGTGAGGTTGATGTTGTCTGCTAACAAGATACAGGTACATCACAAAAGACAAATCAAGTTCCATGACCATGACAACATGAAGACAAAGACTCATCCATAATATTTGTTCTACTTACGAGGTATGTATGACTTTGTTATATTATGCTTAACCTATGAGACATGTAGGTTCTAGCTCAGGATCTCTAAATCATTGAAGAGATTGTTTAGGTATGTTGTACATAACTAATCCAGATATGTTTTCTTATGTCAAGTTAGAATCTTACCTTGTGTTAGGATCCCTTATATAAGTATACTCGGTATGATTGGTTATGCTTATTCATAAAGTTAGTAATCAAGGGTTTATGCATATTATGTCTCTTGTCTTGTGATTTAATTAACCAGAAGAGTACTATGATCAAACAAGAATATGCATGAGTAAAAGAAGACTTCCTTGAAACCCTGAATACTAATGATCATGACTATACATATTCAAGATTATTTAGAATTAGAATGTTTGGAGAATATACTAATGAACGTATGTTTGTGTATGAGATCATGAGGATGACACTAGTGCACACTTAGGCATGCACAGTGGTACAGAATGAATACAAGTTCAAAAGACATATAGAAGATCAAGAGGGAGGCAACCACACAAACATAAAAGATAAGTATTTGAGTTGTTATTTGAAATAGTAAATGATATTGCTTGTATGCATATTTGTATTCCTAGAATATATCATGCTGAGTGTAAACATTCATAGAGCATTGAACAGTATACTACTAATATGCATATGATTGGTAAGTTGGACAAACATTCCATTGTTGCTTGTCTAGAATGAAACCTCTTTGCTGACATGCTGAGAGTTGTGCACACTCTCGATAGTATGTTCTGGTAGAGATGGAAGGCATCTAGATAGCCACTGTATGCATACAGGATATGGGAAAGTGTTGTGCCAAAGTATTGGTCAAAATAGTTGTATAACTATGTAAATGATATCTGTATGCATAATAGGTTATCATGTCAATATGATTTGATGATTATGAAGTATTACTATTCATGTACTTAATTTTGATTTGTAGGAAAGATCATGATGAATGATGAACACTGAACAAGCGATGGATGTTAAACAAAAAAAATATATTTTCAAATCAAACACACTATAGAAGACTTGTGGCTAGAAGATTCTCTTAGAAAGAATAAGAGAATCATGATGAGATGTTTGCTCCAAGTGGCTAGATAATACCATTCTCTTAATGGTGTAATTAAAGAAGAAGTGTGAATCAGGTTCTGTATGGGTTCCCAGGATCGATAGTAATTGATGAGAATACATGTGAGGATTGCATCATCCTTGAACACAAGTTCTAAAGTGACCCGTAGACAAGTGTCTCCGAGAAAGAAGAGGGATTGTATCATCCTTGAACACTTGTTCTAAAGAGAGCCGTAGATGTATGTCTTCGAAAATGAAGTCCTTGGTGGACATGAGAGGATTGGATCATCCCTGGAATTCAGTCCGAAAGAAGAGCCGTAGACGTATGTCTTCGTGAATGAAGTTCTTGGTGAACATGTGAGGGGATTGGATCATCCCTGGACTTCAGTCCGAAAGAAGAGCCGTAGACGTATGTCTTCGTGAATGAAGTTCTTGGTGAACATGTGAGGGGATTGGATCATCCCTGGACTTCAGTCCGAAAGAAGATCCGTAGACGTATGTCTTCGAGAATGAAGTCCTTGGTGGACAGTTGAGGATTAAGTCATCCTTGGACGTAGTCCTAAATGTACGGTTGAGGATTAAGTCATCCTTGGATGTGGTCCTAAATGTACGGTGGAGGATTAAGTCATCCTTGGACGTGGTCCTAAATGTACGGTTGAGGATTAAGTCATCCTTGGACGTAGTCCTAAATGTACAGTGGAGGATTAAGTCATCCTTGGACGTAGTCCTAAATGTACGGTGGAGGATTAAGTCATCCTTGGACGTGGTCCTAAATGTACGGTTGAGGATTAAGTCATCCTTGGACGTGGTCCTAAATGTACGGTGGAGGATTAAGTCATCCTTGGACGTGGTCCTAAATGTACGGTGGAGGATTAAGTCATCCTTGGACATGGTCCTAAATGTACGGTTGAGGATTGAGTCATCCTTGGACGTGGTCCTAAATGTACGGTTGAGGATTGAGTCATCCTTGGACGTGGTCCTAAATGTACGGTTGTGGATTAAATCATCCTTGGACAGTAAATCCAGTAATTCTGAAAGGAAGGATAGTCCTAAATGAATTGAGTGGATTAAATCATCCTTGGATAGTAAATCCAGTAATTCCGAAAGGAAGGATAGTCCTAAATGAATTGAGTGGATTAAATCATCCTTGGACAGTAAATCCAGTAATTCCGAAAGGAAGGATAGTCCTAAATGAATTGAGTGGATTAAATCATCCTTGGACAGTAAATCCAGTAATTCCGAAAGGAAGGATAGTCCTAAATGAATTGAGTGGATTAAATCATCCTTGGACAGTAAATCCAGTAATTCCAAAAGGAAGGATAGTCCTAAATGAATTGAGTGGATTAAATCATCCTTGGATAGTTAATCCAGTAATTCTGAAAGGAAGGATAGTCCTAAATGAATTGAATGGATTAAATCATCCTTGGACAATAAATCCAGTAATTTGAAAGGAAGGATAGTCCTAAATGAGATTGAGTGGACTAATCATCCTGTAAATAGATTGGGATTGCCTCGTCCCTAGACATGGTGAGATGTCTTAAAGTGATAAGGACTAATCATCCTGTAAATAGATTGGGATTGCCTCGTCCCTAGACATGGTGAGATGTATTAAAGTGATAAGAACTAATCATCCTGTAAATAGATTGGGATTGCCTCGTCCCTAGACATGGTGAGATGTCTTAAAGTGATAAGGACTAATCATCCTGTAAATAGATTGGGATTGCCTCGTCCCTAGACATGGTGAGATGTCTTAAAGTGATAAGGACTAATCATGCTGTAAATAGATTGGGATTGCCTCGTCCCTAGACATGGTGAGATGTCTTAAAGTGATAAGGACTAATCATCCTGTAAATAGATTGGGATTGCCTCATCCCTAGACATGGTGAGGTGTCTTAAAGTGATAAAGATTGATCATCCTGTAAGTTGATCTGGATTGCATCATCCATAGACATGAGAGTTGTCTTAAACCGAGAGGGACTGATCATCCTGTAAGCGGATCAGGATTGTATCATCCTTGGACCTATGTCCTAAAGTGAGAGGGATTGATCATCCCGTAATTGGATATTGTGTGTTGCAGGGTATACTGCTATTGTGTATACTTGTATTGATGATATGTATACTTGTATTGATGAGGATACTTGTATTGATGATATGTATACTTGTATTGATGAGGATACTTGTATTGATGATGTGTATAATTGTATTGATGAGGATACTTGTATTGATGATGTGTATACTTGTATTGATGAGGATACTTGTATTAATGATATTTATACTTGTATTGATGATGTTGTTGATCGTGATGATCTAGATGACAATGTTGTTGATCGTGATGATCTAGATGACGATGCTGTTGATCGTGATGATCTAGATGATGATGCTGCTGATCGTGTGATGACGATGCTGATGATCGTGTGATGAGGATGCTGATGATCGTGTGATGACGATGCTGATGATCGTGTGATGACGATGCTGATGATCATGTGATGACGATGCTGATGATCGTGTGATGACGATGCTGATGATCGTGAGACGATGATGCTGATGATCGTGAGGATCCAGATGTTGATGTTGCTTTAGTTGTTCGAGTGCTGCAGAAGATAAAGACTCAGTACTGAAGATGTTGATGTTCCCGTATTGAAGATGTTCCATAACTGCTTGAGTTACTGATGATGTTGAGAAAGCTTCCAATGATTTATAGATGTATCATGTATGATGTTGATGACTCCTTGCTCATGCAGATGCTGTTATAATATCCTTCTCGTTAAGGGGGAGTGTTGAGATATTGTAACTTCAAAGAATATTATATTTGTACTTTATTATTCCGGAGATGTTTCATTCCTCCGTGAAGATCTTATTGTATATCCGGAGATGTTTATTCCTCCGTCGGAATGTGGTAACTCGGGTTATTAGACTTCCCTAGTGGGAGTCGGCCCTGTATGTGTCATGTGGGTCAAAGGGTTATTAGACCACCCTAGAGGGGTCGGCCCAGTCAGTTGTAGTGGGGTATTTAACCCATTAGTTAAATACGAGCCTACGTGTACTTTTGTAAAAGATATGTCAGAGTAGTGTATAAATAGAGGAGGTGGGTTCCTCATTTGACACACACACTCACTTGAGAGAGAGGTGCACTTGTGGAGGAGAGGTCTGCTATGGTGGAGGAGGAGATCATGTCTTTGGTTTGCATCTTTGTATATTGCTGGTCATCTATATTGAGGAATCTTTACTGGGTTTTCTACCCCATGAGGGTTTCCCAGGATAAATATGTGTCTCTTGTGTTTATGCTATGCTTGTTGTTTCTTCAGTGATCCTGTATATGCTATTATTGTGAAATGGAATGTAATGCTGCTATTTTCTGTCTTAGCATATTAAATCTTAACAACCTTGTAGACATCTCCTTCGCAATAAGGTCACTTCCTCCCTTGTGGTCATGTTTCGCAGTTCTCTGTTCCAGTCCTCTCAGGAGACTCTCTCTCAGTCCTCCTCTTCTTCTCAGAACGTCAGAATATTGCTCCACTCCTCAAAGTACCACACTCTTCGTCAGCTTCCCTTAGAAACTCGTCGTCGCTCATGTCCATTTACCACATCTTTCCGTCAGACTCACATCTGGGCGATACCTTCGCCCTCCGTACACCAATTCTTCTACTCGTCAGAAGACATCCTTAATATTCCTTTTTCGCAAACAAGCATTTTAATCCATAGTTTTAATGACGAAAAGAATCTTCTTCTTGCCCCCTTGAAGAAATTTATTTCGGTGCTACTGTATGACTTGATAGTATCTACCGCGAACATAGTTATGTACCCTTCAAGGATACTGTCTACCCAAACATTAACAGCTCGCGATACCTTGTTATCGAATTGCTTCAGCTGTCGCATCAACTCCGAGGTATAACAATTAGGTTCACTCTTCTGGCAGTGGTTCTTTCGGAACGTCAACTGTGCTAGCCACTCATGCAATAACACTGAGAATTCACAGAAAAAGATTTCATGAATATCTGAATAAACGTATCTTTCTAACCAACCAGTTGTTGTCTATTTAGGATCTCGCTTCTCACTTTCTACGAATTCCTCCGCCTTCTTGTCGAACCACTCTTGGATCTCTGGTTTTGTTGGGTGCCACAACATATCCTATTTTATTCTTCCTTAGGGTCCCAGCAATAGAACCATTTGTTGACGCAGGGTCTATTGACAGGGGTTCACTCTGAACTGTCGCCAACAAAATATCAACCCAAACTCCCTTATACACCAGCCCGGAAAGGTGTAACCCTTCCCAGCAACACTTGTGGAGCAAGTGCAGTCTCACCCGAGGTGGATAACGGGGTTGATGGAACCAAGTTTCCGCAATGATATAGAGGATATGCACACATTACCTTCGCACTAACCAGAGATTATAACATTCACAACATAGCATTAACTTATCATTCACATCTTAAGTCATTCACAGAGCTCAACAAACATTAGGAACATATTTGACATACTTATTCAAATTAACAACATTTTCGCATCAGTCACTATTCTAAACATTCGCATAACCCATTATTCATCATCACATCATTGTATAAGAATAAAGACAGAAATTACATCATAACCCAACATCTCCATTCATTCACCAAACCTACGGAATTAACCTCGCAAAAACCATCAATACATCATGTTGCGGATACAAAGAAAAACCAAAAAGATAGGATAATCATCCAAGACTTCGATGCCCTTAGGCTTACATTCCTACTCTATTTATATGCTTTTATCTTATTACAAAATGGTCCACATGACCGACTTAACTAATCTAACAATTCCTATGCTTCCGTGAATGCCGCGAAAGGTCTTTCTTTCGCGGAATGACCCTTTCGCACCTATCGGCTTCTGCACTTCCCGCAGATCTATCCCATGCCAACACTAGGTACATGTAGGAGCCACATGAGCTACATTGGAAGGAATCTAATAGGATCTTGCACTATGTGCAAGGCAGGAAAGAGTTTGGTATACATTATTCTGCTAGTGCTCAACTAGATCTGGTTGGTTTTACTGACTCAGACTGGGCTGGAGACAATACTGATAGGAATTCTACTTCAGGGTGTGTATTCATGTTGGGATTAGGACCAATCTGTTGGTCAAGCAAGAAGCAAGCAACACTCACACTTTCTTCAGCATAGGAAGAGTACAAAGGGGCTGTGAATGTAGCTACCTAGGCAATTTGGTTGCATGGGATCTTGACTGAGTTTGGAATTTGCACTTCTCCTTCAGTAGAAATTTTTTGTGATAACCAAAGTGCCATCAAGATCTCCAATGACTCAGCATAGAAGTAAAGGAGCAAACACATTGAGGTTCACATGCACTACATCAGGGAGCTAGTGCACAACATAACCATCTCACTGCATATTGTCCTATAAAGGAGATGATTGCAGACATATTCACTAAGTTTTTCACTCAGAAGAGATTTGTTTATCTTAGATATTTACTTGGTGTAAAAGTTGTTTGAGCTCCCTGCTGTCCTATTTTGAGGGGGGGTTCCCATGAGGTTTTCCCCATTTCCTTGGTTCATGGACAATTATTTTATTTTTATCATTTATTTGATTTTATGGGTGAACTTTGGTCTTAGTAACCAGGGCCCATGATGCACAAGTTTGGATTAAGGGGGGGTGTTAATATTATTAATAATCCATTCTTGTCCTACCTAGCATTATTTCTTTTTTATAGTAGTTGATGATGTCATTTTCACCCTAGTGGTGTGTAGATGTCATCTAGGATCCATCTAACACCTAATCCTCCCTGCATGCATCATTTTAGGACCACTTAAGTCAATTCCCTATATTTTAGGAGCCTACTCAGTGTTCCAGTTCAGTCCACCTGAGTTAAGTGACTCTTGTGGGGGGTTTATGCTCCGATTTCCACTGATTGTGGCCTCACGCACCCTTTTCTGATTGATTTGCATGAAAAAATCATGGATGCTCCCTCCTTATTCAGTTAACTGATTGTGTCTTCAGTTAACTGATTTTAGGTTCAGTTGAGTTAAGTTTGGGTCTTTCGGAGCACTCCAGTGGTGACAATCCCTATGCTAGACACACTGAGACTCGAATTGTCCCAATTGATTCAAATTCTCTCCATTGTAACATCATTGTTGACTATAATGATTATTGGATCATGTGACATTATTCTGTTCCTATCTGAGTTCTCATGCATGATTAATTGTCTGCTCATTTTTACTACAATTTTCACTGTAATTCATCTTTTTTGTTCATTCTTTCTCTGTACGGTATACTCAACTCCATGATCTACTGTGATTTATAATTTAACAATACTATGCTTTCAATTGATATTTTATTGTTTTGAAATGAAGCACTAGTAACAGATGGAAATGCACACTTAAATATGGGTACATTCTGATTAAGTGTTGCAGTATCTCAAACAATCTGTGACATCATGTGCATCAAATGATTGGTTCGTTCTACTTAACACACTAGTCTCATATAATCTACATCATGATGTGCTTATCAATTTTTTCCTCTATTCTTTCATTGCACATTAGATGGATTTCTCAACTTCACACACTTTCACTTATGCCCATATGCATCAGCTAGACATTTGTGCATTGTGTGATAAACTTCAGTTGTGTCTCTATGCTTATGTATTTACAGCATCTGTGACTATCGGCTCGCTAAAACTGTAGTCTGTGTCTCTCGTTATCTTCAACATTTATTCTGCGTGACTGCAAAAGACAATTGATAATATGATTTCAATTGATAGTTTTCCATTCTGAAATGAAGCACTAGTAACAGATGGAATTGTGCACTTAAAGATGGGCCCATTCTGATTAATTGTTGTAGTATCTTAGACAATCTACGATGTACTATGCATCAAATGATTGGTTCGTTATGCGTAACACACTAGTCTCATATCATCTACATCAAGATGCACTTATTGGATTCTGCCACTGTTCTATCATTACGCATCAGATGGATTTCTCAACTTCGCACACTTTCACTTCTGCCCATATGCATCAGCTAGACATTTGCGCATTGCCTGATAAAATTCAGTTCTATCTCTACACTTTTGTCTTTACAACATCTGAGACTATCGGTGTGCTGATCGTATTGTTGTCCTTTCGAACATCAAGCACTTGCACATACTTCAATATTTCTTCCTTTTGGTACTTGTGCATCTGTCACAGATCTACAGCATCATTCTGCACACCATCAAAACTCCATTCTACTGCATGTATGCATTCGACTCTTCGCTAGATAATCTGTTATTTCCACGAGTCCCTTGATGCCCCGAAAAAAAACTATAACTTACACTCGAAGCTCTTATGCTTTCGCCATCAAGCTTTCTTCAAAAATTCAACTTGCATCTCTATTTATACAGGTCCTACATGGATTGTATGTTTGCAAGTTGGTCGTTGCATCCATTCTTCCATACTTCATAGATTGTGCATATGCCACGTGTCATATTCTGCGTTATTGATGAATCATCCTTGGTGTATCAAGTGCCCTCATGATCCACAACTTGATGGGACTTTAAAACCTGATGGTGTACCTTTGCACTCTCGATGTATTTTATGCTTTGCGAGATCTGCGCATACTCCGCCTTCTTCCAAGTGAGTCTTTGACCATTTCCTTGTCATCCTTTGTGGGACTTGCACATCTGCTACACTGTCAGCTGTGGATTTTTCTCATAGATGTTATTCAACCATTGTACCCATTTAGGAATTTGTGCATGTTCCACATATTGAAAGAATCTTCTGATTGGCTATGTTGCGAGCTTTCAGGATTGTCCAACCATCAACAACTTGAGCACTTACGACCATTGACCAAGCAATTCTTAGGATTGCTTGTACATACCAAAGAATTCCTTCAATATGCTTGTGCACTTGTATCATATGCTCAACCAATTTCCTTGAATGCTTGAACACACGTTCCATTGTCCAACCAACTCTTTTGATTGCTTCCATGTAAGAGTATGACTTGGTGGACTTGATGTCTATGCAACTACTGAACCTGTATGATGTATCTTTGGATACCGAACTTTAGATTGAATGCATTTCAAGATATAATTCTTCACACTTGCATGCTTGTCATATACTTCTAGCATGTTCCCTTGGATACCCAACTTCAGTCTTTCTGGATATACTTCTTCATACTGGTATCCATGTCCTTCATCATTTCACATATAAGACTAAGTGCATTTATAGATATACTCCAAAGTTGCATTCATATCTGTCACCTTCACCATTGCTCATATACTTTTGGTATTCATGTTCTTCTTGTCTTGTGCATATACTTCTTCAAAGTGGCTTCCTTTACTTCTTCATACTTCTGCAGGAATGTTGTGTCCACTTTGACTTTGATATCAATGACTCAAAATGAATCAGTTGACATACCCTTTGACATTTATTGACAGTCAAATAATTGACATCATCTAAACAGTTGACATCATTGACAATCAATGCTCAACAATTTCCCCCTTTGGAATTGATGTCAACACCTTATGAAGCTGCACCCGATCTTCTTTGAACTGTATGCCTCATCTATACTTGGTCGCAGTACTCCCCCTATGTATATGATTTTACTAAGTTCATTGGTCTGTTGGCCATTGCACCTTCTACTGTTCATACTTCTTCTACCTCTGCGTGAACTATGTTGCTTCTTGTTACTTCTGCATAGACTATACTCTTAGACGACATTTCTTCAAATGATCTTCTTCACGCTCTTTCATGTATGTTGTAGCTTCATGTTGTTCCTTTATTATCTGCAGTTATCCCCCTTTTGTTCTTTCCTACTGACTTCATGCATCTTTCCTTTGATGTGTATTTCATGACTCGGCTTCATGCATTTCTCTTGCTGTATATTCCATGCCTTAGCTGCCTCAACTTCATGCATTTATCCCCCTTTGACATCAATCGAAAAAAGATGCCATAATTATGCACAATATGAATTTTTATGTACATTTTTCGCTGGTGTCCATCACAACTGTATCTAGGGATAACTCCCCATGTCTGTATGATTCGTTACTTATGCACTGATATCCTTTCATAATTATCTTCAATTTCTTTTCTGATAAAGATATCACATTGCTTCTTCACCTTGATCTCTTGTTCCTGTCATACATTTCCTTGTGCAGTGATCATGTTTTCATCTTTACTTTCCAACTACGCAATGCATAGGTTAGTCCTTAACTGATTTTTCATTACTTCATGCGCCTGATTGCTTCACCTGCCACATTTACTACGTTGTCACATGCCCTTTTCGCATTTAATATTGTTGCATTTTTTTTCCAAGACAACCAAAGATATGGAACGCTTTTCATTTATAATCCAACTTGGCATAAAAGTGAACATGACACTTAGTTCGTGTGGCCACAATGACGTATTGCTTCTTTACTTGAACTTTTTTAGACTATCATTCCTCATCATCTAATGCAATGAATTGAGTTTCCACCTTTTTGCATTGTTTCCAAAAACTCATTAAGTTCAACATTTAATTTCGGCGACCCCACGAGACCTTCTTAGACTTGTGCGGCATTGAATATCTTTCTCATCAACTAACTGCATGCGCATGAACATCCTTCAATGGATTCTATAAGAGTTCCATGAACAATGCCTGGTTCATCGCCTTTTCCACTTTTGCATTTCCATGTCGCATTGCCATCTGGTTCTTCTCCTTTCTTCCAATGGCTTTCTTTTATCAACAGATGAATGGCTCCCTTGAAAATGTGTGACTTGTCTTTTAGACCCAACAATCTAAGTTTTCACGTCTGAGAGTGGGCATGGGCGTCTGGAAACGACAGATGGAGGAAAGAGATTTTCATAATCAATATTCTCAGTCACAAGTGTATCATGGATTTTCTGAGCAATTATCTCATCTCACTCACCGGGTGGATAATCTGGAGCACCAGAAGCAATTTTTTTTGAATGAATTGTCCTTACTTCGGCCTCAACATTCTGAATCGTCATCGACTGCAAATCTACAACTCCTTCCAATGCATCTAACATCATAGTGTATTGAACTTGTGCCTATGGACCTGGAACTTTGTCTTTCACATCATCCAGACACAGAATTTGACCTCGAGTTCTGGCTTTAGATAGCTTCAACATTTCTCAAATTTTCCATGTGTACTCATCTTTTTGTATACGCCCCTTTTTGGCTTCGACATAGAATCTTGACTCATGCAGTATTGTAAATAGACAGATTTTGAATATAATGAAAATTTTGTATCAACTCATGTCTGTATATTATGCAAGAATTTTTCTCTGTGTTATGATATTTGATTAAGCAATTAATATGTTCTACACTCTTTTATATGCAAGATAACTCCAACAATTTAATGTGTGCATGTATCTTATTTTTTCTTTCTTTTTAGCAACATTTCAACTTGACACTTAATCTTGTGCAACTATAATGAATAATGCGATAGACACTTTCTAACAACACACCTAACTAACATACCCCTTGAATCCCTAAGATGCATCATGTTGAACTCAAGGGTCTTCCATAGTCTTTATGAGACTAGTCAGAGAGGCAACAATTGCTTGTTGCGTTGGGATCTCCAACATTCTTCTAAGGAGATTTCTTGACCCAATTATTTTTGTGCGCACTTTTGACTTTATTTTGCACTGGATATTTTCTACTGAAGTTTCTTTGAGTGTAATAACCTTTGCGCAACACATCTTCATCCAGACAAATTACTGCTTTTCTATAGTACATGGATTTGTGACCAAAACAGTCGCACACATAACATCTGACTATTTGACAATATTTTGCAATATGGCCAAAGTGATTGTATCTCGGTTATCAGTGATTTTTATCCCCAGTGGAGTCGCCAAAAACTGTAGCTAGTGTTTTCACACCAGCTCGTGCTAAAGAGTACCTACTAAGGATTATGGAACCCTTAGTAGCAGTTTCAAAAATAGATAATCATATGTGAGTGCAAATAAAAATAAAACTAGTCTAACTACTGCAATAAGATAACAAATCAACGGGAACCCATGAATAAGATTTGTAATTTTGTATTATGTTGCAAATAATGGTTTACAATCAGAGTTTACCTCAGAAGTTGAGGATATTGGGGCCCTTGCATTTGTACGAAGAGTAGCGCTCTGGGTCTCCAAGGTTCCTTGCTCTTATCTGAATGCTCAAATGGTGGCCAAGACTCGACTAGATGGTCACAAAAGCTCAAAGAGGTAGGCTAGAGTGCAATAGGAATTTTGGCAGCATAAGGGTAGGAAGAGTGATACATGGATGTAAAATGGGTGGCCTCCATCACCTTTTATAGCAATTTTGGGTGGTGGAGTATTGACCCATGGTATTGGGAAACCACTAGTATTGGTTTGTGGTATTTTGAGTTTTCCCTCCTTTTAATTTTATTTTGACTATTTCCCCTTTTTATTTTTCTTTTTTGGGGATTTTGACCCTTTTTTATGGGATTTTAACCTTTTTTGAAGGATTTTCGTTACTTGATGAGGGAAATAATGATTGTTTTCCCATTTGATTACCAATTTCGGGATTTTTGGGTGTTTGGAGGCCAAAAATGTAGGAAAAGGGGATAAATGGGTTATGTGACTAGGGGGATGAGCTAGGTGAACAATGTTTGGGTGTTAACAGTACAGACTCTTCCTTTGTTTTGGAATCCTTCTTCTATTCTTAGGTCTGTGTTGTGAGCGTGCAATCTTCCAATCGTACGAGCTAATTTCCTCATCATTGTCAATGTATCCATTTTCCTTATAGGGACACATTGATGCATAATGACCTACTCCTCCACATCTGAAACATTTAAAGGGTAAATGATTCTTATACTTACCTCATCCTCCTTTCATCTTCTTGACAAAGTTTGATTATTCATCTTCTAACACATCACAACAATCTTTGTCATGATCATACTTATCTTTTCCTATGGATTTAAAATAAGCTTCTTTTCTGATGGGAGTCCCTTTCTCAGTTCTCATCTCATATAATGTAAGAATCCCCTGTAGCTCATCTTTCATCATCTCTTCAAGATTAGCTTAATCTTCTAACATAGATACTTTCACATCGAATCTTTGAGACATAGTTCTCAAAATCTTCTGTACAATTGATTCTTCGTCCAGATTGACTCTTAGACTCTTGATAGCATTAACTATCTCGCCTACTCTTAGGAAGTCGGATGTGACACTCTCTTCATCTTTCATTTTCAGAGATTCAAACTGTCTAGAGTAGTTCTGTAGCTTTTCTTTCTTTACTTTATCGTCACCTTCATATATACCCTTAAGTTTGTCCCAGACTTCCTTGGTTGATGCATAGTGCATAATTTTTATGAATTCATCACTTTTCAAGCCACATAGAAAATTATTTTTGGCTTTAGCATTGTTCTCCTTTATGTCAGATTGATTGGTATAGCTGTTGGGACATTATAACCATCGAATATAGATTTCCAGACATCTACTCCCAACGACTGTAAATATACTTCCATACGTACCTTCTAGCAAATATAATTGGTGCCATCAAATCTTAGTGCTCTGTTATTAGAAAGGCCTTCCCACTTATCCATTTCTATGCAATGATCTGTCTTCCAGATGTTAATATGTCACTGAAGACACCCGCTCTGATACCAATTGTTGGAATCGATTTAGTACTGAGAGGGGGTGAATCAGTATTAATGAAATTATCAATGATTTTTATCTTCTTAAATATATTAGCCTTTAATTAATTCTTATATTTAGTTATGCATCAACACATAAACCATCCATCCATTCATGTGCGAAAAAAAAAAGAACACAGGAATTTTGATGTGGAAACCCAATTGGGCGGGAAACCATAGAATGCTTCTTTATAGTGTGAAAGAATACATTCAAGGAAGCACCAACTTCCTGTGTTTACCAGCAGTAACTGGAAGGAGGCACCAACCCCCTGGATTTATAGGCACCCACCTGAAGGAAGCTACAAATCCCTATGTTTCTCCAGCACTGACTAGAATGAGGCATCGACCCCCTGTCTTCTTTGTGTTACAGGCACCAACCTGAAGGAACCTCCAACTCCCTATATCCTTGCCCCGTTTGACCTCCCTGATGATAAATATTTGTTGCTATCATACAGAACTTCAACACTACGCACACTACTAATCTTTTGCTAATGATTATGTTGTGCGACGTCTTCATATACAATCTATACTTTGTTAATGCGTTGTATACATCACTTGACTTCTCATTCCTCTCGAATCACACTTCTACTGATGACTATCTTCATGTACTGTGTGCTCGTTGAAACCGCATTCTACATCTTTGGTTATCTTCAACGTTCTGTTCTACGTGACTGCAATAGACAATTGATACTATGATTCCAATTGATAGTTTTCTATTCTTAAATGAAGCACTAGTAACAGATGGAACTGCACACTTAAAGATGGGTATGTTCTGATTAATTGTTGTCGTATATCAGACAATCTGTGTTGTCCTGTGCATCAAATGATTGGTCTGTTCTGCTTAACACACTAGTATCATATCATCTACATCATGATACGCTTATCGGATTCTGCCTCTATTATGTCATTGTGCATCAGATGGATTTCTCAACTTCGCACACTTTTACTTCTTCCCATATGCATCAACTAGACATTTGCACATTTCCTGATAAAAATCGGTTTTGTCTCTACACTTTTGTCTTTACAACATCTGTGACTATCGGTGTGTTGATTGTATTGCTGTCCTTTGAAGCATCAAGCACTTGCACATACTTCAATATTTCTTCCTTTTGGTACTTGTGCATCCTTCACAAATCTACAACATCATTCTTTTCACCATCAAAACTTCATTTTGTTGTGTGTACGCATTCGACTCTTTGCTACATCATCTGTTATTTCCATGAGTCCCATGATGCCCCGAAAAACAAGCTGTAACTTACACTCGAAGCTCTTATGCTCTCGCCATCAATATTTCTTCAAATATTCAACTTGCATCTCTATTTATTCAGGTCCTACATGGATTGTATGTAAGCAAGTTGGTTGTTGCATCCCTTCTTCCATACTTCACGGATTGTGCATATGCCATGTCATATTCTGTGTTATTGATGAGTCATCCTTGGTGTATCAAGTGCCCTCATGATCCAAAACTTGGTGGGACTTTACACCCTGGTGGTGTACCTTTGCGCTCTTGATGTATTTGATGCTTTGCGGAATCTGCGCATACTCCACCTTCTTCCAAGTGAGTCTTCGACCATTGCCTTGTCATCCTTTGTGGGACTTACACACCTACTGCATGGTCGGCTATGGAATTTTATCATAGATGGTATTCAACTGTTGTACCCATTTAGGAAATTGTGTGTGTTCCACATACTGAAAGAATATTTCGATTGGCTATGCTTATGCGCTTTCAGGATTTTCCAACCATCAACAACTTGCGCACTTCCGACCATTAACCAAGCAATGCTCAAGCTTGCTTGTACATACCAAAGACTTCCTTCAACATGCTTGCGCACTTGTATCATTTGCTCTACCAATTTCCTTGGATGCTTGGACACGTGCCATTTTCCAGCCAACTCTTTTGATGGCTTCCATGAAAGAGTATGATTTGGTGGACTTGATGTCTACGCAACTACTGAATATCTATGATCTATCTTTGGATACCCAACTTCAGACTAAATGCATTTCAAGATATACTTCTTCACACTGGCATCCTTGTCATATAATTCTGGCATTTTTCCTTGGATACCCAACTTCAGTCTGTCTGGATATACTTATTCATACTGGTATCCATGTCCTTCATCATTTCACATATAAGACTGAATGCTTTTCTAGATATACTCCAAAGTTTCATTCATATATGTCACCTTCACCATTGTGCATATACTTATGGTATTCATGGTCTTCTTGTCTTGCACATATGCTTCTTCAAAGTGGCTTTCTTTACTTCTTCATACTTCTGCAGGAATGTTGTGTCCACTTTGACTTTGATATAAATGACTTAGTCTGAATCAGTGGACATCCTCTTTGACATTTATTGACAGTGAAATACTTGACATCATCTTTAGTTGACATAAATGGCAATCAATGCTCAACATGTGTTGAGAAATTGAGCGTTGAATCATGCAAGATGATATAGAAAGATAATTATGTTTTTGTATCCATAGCAGCTCTTATGCTGGGATAGAAGACCATTTGAGGTATTGCTGGGATAGAAGACCATTTGAGGTATGTGAAATATCATCCTTGATGGAACAATTTTATGACTTGGAACAAGAATGGAAAGCATAAATTAATTAGCAGTCTTAAAAAGTTCAAGTATCATAAAATTTTGAAGACAAGAAAGGAAACAAAGGAGAATTCCTAGGAGAGCATCAAGGAGAAAAGAATGAAGAATATAGACCTTGGATGAGCATACATACTTGTGAGTAAGAGCTTCTAGCACTAATTGTATTGACTTTTAGATCATTTGACTGGTTTAGACCAAGTTTAGTGAGTATCATATATGCCATGTTGAGAACAATATTTAGACAGTGTTAAAGGATCAAAATCAATAGTCTAGATCTATGCATGGAAAAATAACGAAGGTTGGTTGATGAACTACATTGCTATTCCATCTTGTTGACTTGTTGAATAAATTAAAGCTTCCGATTATGTACTATTGTGATTTTATTGAAGAAATCAGGTTGGATGCCAAAAGGAGTGCTCAAGACCTCAATGTTGAGGACTGCTTGCACACCATGTCTTGAAAGACTATCAATAAACTATAATGGTAGAGGGAATCTTGTTTGGAATTTGTAGAAAAAAGGATGATTGTGGACCACATTCGTGTGACAAAGAAAATATATTTTGGGAAAATATCCTTGAAGACTAAGTTTTGTGCTCTTGGCAGAGTTATGACTGGATTTATGATAGCTTGGCATAAGCATTTGGAGCATACCTGTATCATGTGAAAACTGTCATAAGTATTTGGTATGAAAGTATCCTGAAGAAACTATAATGTGCCCAATCAGAAATTAGGAATATTATCTCCAAGGTCTCAATTTTAATTATGTTGATTTTCAACTTTTTCCCAAACAATGGCTTATGAAGGCTTATGAGATGTTCTCATTCAACAACAGTGGAGTGTATATGTATTTCTGATGTCCATTAAAGGTGTGAAGCTCATCAATGTGTTTAGAGTCCACCGATATGTGTCCCTAATCAGATCTTATATAGAATTGGAAGCTAGTAAAGAAACTAGGAACACTAGTTCAATTTTGGCCACACTGAACACGGGGTTTCCAACTCTTCCCAAACACTACTAGAGAAAATCGAATTATCCAAATATGAATTCAATCGACTTAAATAGACTCAAATAAAACTATATGAACCACTGATAGACTCCATATAAATTCCAAAGAAGTATGAAATACACCCTCTCAAGACTAGTGGGAAACTAGCTTGATTTCCCCCACATTGGAATACTAGTTTTTCAACTTGACCCAAATACTTCCTAATCAACCCATGTATTCCCAAACAGATCAAATTTGACCATGAAACTTCCAAATAACCACAAATAACTTAATAACATACTTTAGGGAGCTGATATGAAATTTTAATACACATTGTCTTAAGATTGCTTAACCATACTAGCAGATTTTCACATAAATCACCCATAAACTTGAATATTGAACACCATATGATAAACGGCTATGTAAATATTTATTATGAATGTATGGATATAGTAAATATACTGATTGCAACAATATATGGCTCTTCCAGAAGCTCAAAATCCAAGCAATGCAGAGATAGAAATGTAGTGGTGCACCCCTCCACCAGAAGAGATGCCGAATAGAGTAGATTTAGTAAAATGATGATATATCGGGCATACAGAAACAATTGAGTGAAAAATAAAAGTGTCTCCTACTGGAAATTCTGCTATGAATGCAATGGAGTAGGTCTCAAATCCCATAAATTCTCATAAGTATCGAAACCAGGACCACCATTTCGGCCCATCTACACCGGTCCAAGCTCTAAATCAATAGAAAGAAAATCCAAATGATAGGAATTCGACCCCACTACTGTAGATGAACATATAACATGCAATAACTCCCTGTAGATAAATCTGAAAGTGATTTCTCCCCTCAATACTCAGTTGCAATGAATCACAATGAAGAGATCTGGATGATCTCCTCCTCTCTACTAGCTAGGGTGGAATCTCTCACCACCAAAACTAGTTCAATAGCAAGGAAGGTAAACACCCACTATGCAAGGAAAATCTAAGCTCTCCAAGAGTGCAAAAACAAAAATGATCCAAAATCCCTTTCACTTGTGTCTTCATCCCTTTTATAAATCTTCATGGAGCATTTCCCCCTCATTCTAGAATTCTCTCACAAATATTCAATAAAATATTAATAAATGTTATTTTTATGAGATAATGAAACATTGGGAGTCATTTAATTCCTCTCTAATGTTATTTGGCCAAATAATAGCTTCATCTACCTTGGAAATTCGAATTTGAGAGGCTTAGCTTGATTTTGGGGAAGTTACATTAGCATGTGGGCCCACCCTTCTCCTTTAGCGCCCTCCTTGGATAAATTTAGGACCTGCAACATGTCATAGGTTGTCATAAGTTGGCATAAGATGTCATAAGACCTGATTCTTGTCATAAGTTGTCATAGATGTCATAGGTTGTCATAGATTTTCTATTTTTAGCTTGGGGAGTTACAACCCATGAGATTCCTCCATGATAGGATTCCTTCCACATTGGATGGGAGTTACACCACACATTTAGAGTCATTCCACCAATAATGCGCCGTCCTTATCCAAATTATCTCAAAATATTAATAAAATTTATTTTTAGGAGAGAATGATTCCTTGCTCCATAAATGTTTCCCTTGGACCTTGGTTTTCCATAGTGCCTCATGACCCCAATTCACTACTTTACTATTCATCTTTAATTTGTCCAAGTGACTTTAGACCATTGAATTCCCTAGTAATGGAGAGGTCCATAGAAAAAAAATTAGGGACATTAAAGAAACTTTGGGCTGCGTGAAGGGTACTGGTTATCTTTAGTGACATACAAAATGTTTTTGAGATAGCTCAAAAGTCCTATCCATGAAAAATAGTAAAATTGAGTTGCATCCAAAAAGGGTTTCATTCAAGAGTGTAAGAGAAAGGTTTTTCAGCATAATCCAATTATTAACATAATGAGAATTGAGAATTTCAAAAGTTCATTGAGAAAAGTGTGTACAACATTATAACATAATCGTGCATAATGGTACAAAGACTAAAGGCTTGATTATGATGCCAAAGCATGTGTGTTGGCAGCGACAAATGATTGGAAATTTTGAGAACTGGTGAAGATCATAAGAAGTATGAATAAGGAATAACTAGTTGAAGTAGAGGAAGATTTATTTCAATACAATAGAGCCTAAGGTGAGACAAAATAGATGATGAGAAGATCTTGAGCACATGTGAAGCAGGGTTACGACAATAAACTGAAGCAGAAGGTGTACAAGTAGTGGATGTAGAAGCAAGTGATATGGCCGTATGTCAAGACCACTATACATCTGAAAGGTGAGAAGTGTATTGTAAAATAAGGATACAAGTAAGAGCAAGGAGTTAGAAGTGAGGAAGATATATGAACAGCGGGAGTGGCATCTGAGCAAAGAAGTCTGAGCAAAAAATAAGGATGAAGAAAATAAGACATGAGACCATCTTGTTAGGAGGAGCTACCATGACGGAATAGATTCTTGAAACAATGCACAAGATGAATACCTTGGTACAATAAAGAGACGCAAAGATTCCTTAAAAGTCCTCTATCCCTAACATCAAAGGGGAAAGAATGAACAACAAAACAATATTGACAGGGAGAGACAATATAGTCACATAATGAACACAACAAGAATCCAAAGAGAAGAATGTTGACAGGGAAAGCATCTCAGTAAGAAAGAAAATTAAGGGATTCACATAAGAGCTAAGTACCTTTTCCATTGATGTCAAAGGGGGAGAAATGTATAATAAAACAAGCGAGCAGAAGAGCTGCAAGTCAGGGGGAGCAGCCCAAGTCAAATCTGATCAGAAAATCTCACTCTCAGGGGGAGCTTTTTTTACTTGGTATTGACATCAATGCCAAATGGGAGATTGTTAGAAATTTGGGTTATCATTGATGTCAAATGGGGTCGAATGTTACCTAACATAGCATATCAGATCAGATTTGAAGGACTATGCTTATAGTGTCAACATTGAAGAAGTATGCTCAAGTGTTAATAATAAAAAGTTCATAAGCATTAATAATAAAAAGTTCATATGCCCAAGGAGTGAAGCCATATAGCCCAAAGCATTGAAGATCCCTTGAAGATACCTTGAAGAAGCAAGACGTTGAATCCCCATGATTATAGGATACCTTGTGTTGGTGAAGACAAGAATTTCTTGTACCATTAGTGTCGAGAATCCCTTGAAGCAACATTAAAGATCCTTGTTGAAGATTTAAATATATTGATTATATCTTGATGAAGGCTTGGAGTCCTTAAGAATGAAGAAGGCCCCTAAAAGATATGGTGATGAAAGAGTTATTATCTAAGTGTTAAAGATGCCACGGTGTACCTTGGTGATGTGTCATGAAGTCCTTGAAGTTGAAGAAGCCCTTGTAAATGGTGAAGAAGCCCTTCTTTACATTGCACTTTACCCATTGAAAAGTAAGATAGGTCGGCCCTTGAAAAGATCCATGGACTTGTAAAATAATTAATGAAGTGTGACAGGTCGGCCCCTAAGAAAAGTCACATTAAATTATATTTGTGCATTGTGAAAAAGGGCAGGTCAACCCCAAATCACAGGTACAGAAAGGTCTGAAAATCAATGAAAATTGTAGGGGGTCTAAGGCAATGAAGTATAGCTCTTTGTGATGAAAATGGAGTCTAGAGATCATGGGTGAAAAACGGGTCTTTTGGCTTGCAATTTCATCTTTGAAAGGGATAGGTCTGAAGTCTATTGTTTTGATTAATAAGCATGGGGTTCAAATCTTATTAAAGGTTGTGAGAATAAACCCTAAAGGCTTGTGTGAGATCTGAAATATTGTTTTGGGGGCAGGATTTGGAGCTTGTTTGATGAGCATAACTCTTCTTTTATGACAAGTTATTGACTAAGATTGACATCACCATATGAGCTGATTTGTATGAGTAAGCCAAAGCAACAAATGGTAAAGATAAATTAAGTAAAGCTAATGACGATGATGGAAATGTTGGATATTCTATGGCAAGGATTTGGAGCTTGTTTGATCAGCATAACTCTTCTTTTATGACAAGTTATTGACTAAGATTGACATCAGCATATGAGCTGATTTGTACGAGTAAGCCAAAGCAACAAATGGTAAAGATAAATTAAGTAAAGCTAATGACAATGATGGAAATGTTGGATATGCTATGGCAAAGATGATGATGATGATGATGGTGTTATACTTTTCAAGAGTTCTTATTGGTGTTATACTTGTTAATGAGTCCTTATTGATGTTTAATCAACTTACAACTTATGATAAAATAATCAAGGTGTAGGACACTAACCTCCTATATACAAAGTCAATCTTACACAAGCATATGTTTTGGTATTGAACCCAAGTGGATGAAATGAAATCCATCTAACCCCACCAACCGACCACATATCCTTAACTATCACCAAATTCTAAAATATAAACACCTATAGATATGGATATAAACATTTAAAGCTAACCGATATTTACGAAAGTGCTTACATCCATTCAAAACAGAGTGTTTTTGGAACGCAGCGGTTTACATTGTTCTGGAACATACCGATTTACTTGTCCACGGTTGCAGGTTCTCCCCCTTTTGCCACAGCCGCCATCCTTGACCTCATTCCGTCGGTGGAAGCTTCGGAAGAAGGAAACACTACGCTGGAATGCTGTGTGCCGCTGATGGAATTGTGCAACCAAGAGGTATTCTACTTTTTCGTGGATGCCATTAAAAATGTTCATTGAATTGAGGATAGCTGCGTCATCAGAATATTTTTGGTGGACACCACATATTGCATTGCATCCAGCTTAGAAACGCTGTTTGATTTATGATGTGTGCTCTGTAGCGGATTCGGAATTCAGGCAGAAAAGCTAAAATTGCATTATTTTATAGGAATTTTTAAGTAATTTCATACTTTAATTTCAAAGATTTGGCATCTTCTTGCAAAATGGGAAGGATTAGCAGATTTTGACGCTATATGTTGCAATCATTTCATTTAAAAGTTGGAAATATTTCAGAATTACTGGCGATTAGGTCAATTAAAGGGGTAAAAAAGTTTTCTGTAGCTTTATCAGGGTATCAAACCGGCTGTCTTCCCCTGTACCTGATTGCAATTTGCTTTGTTTTTTGGAATTTTCCATGGTTGCTATGGTCACGTGTTGAGCTCAGCAGATGAAACAATGGATTTGTCTGGTTTTCTGCGGAGAAATTAAAAAGAAATTAGCCACATTTAGACAAATTATCTGCTTCCTGTTTGGTCTACATGTATTAAAGCAGGGATTATTTGTGCACTCGTATATAAATGCTTCTGAATAGTAAGTGATCTCGCCAGTTCATATCATTTGAGGAGTTCGCTCTTCTTTCTGTAGTTTTAGAGTATTTTTCATAATTTGCAGAAGAAAAAAACAGCATACCGGAGAAATCTTTAAAGAGATTGAAGACTTCGCAGGCTTCAGAGTAGATAAATCTTCCATGGATCTGGAGAGAATAAGTTCACCGGAATTCTTATTTAAAAGATCAATTTAAAGCCCGCAAGATCATTCGCGTTAAGAACAAGAGTTCTGAGCGATTATTAGTTTCTGAGGTCTTGAGTTCGAAACTAGTCGAGTCTAGTCAAAGTTTAGAAAAGCTGTTAGACAAGTGTGTGTCAAAATGTGCCACATAACCTCCCGGCCGTTCCCAGACGGTCCAATCCATGCCCAAACAGGGAAACAACGGCTCGACATGAAAGTATTCTGCATGAAATTGAATGCTTTCGAATTCAGCAAAAGCGTACAGATTCCCGAAACTTTAATCCTTCATTTCTTACCACGCAGCAATGCGGCGCCTCTGGAGATCAACGATCGCCGATTCCATCCATCTTCAAGCGCATTTCTCACGCTCCAACGGAATCGAGTCGAAGAAAATTTAGAAGGCGAAATCACATATGTCGGCACGGAGACCATTCGGACGAGTGACAACCTCTGTTTTGAAGTCTACCTGAGGGACGAGCCTCTTATCTTTGGAACGCTGGAGAAAAGGCAGGAACTAAGCGAAGATCTCATGCCGGAAACGAGATGGACCGTTGAGTGCAGCAGCCGGCTGGAATATTCGTCAAAATGGTCCCTGGACGCCATGTCCACCCCGACTGTGGACATATACGTCTCGGGTCGGATTTCTGGCTTCCCGATAATTCTCACTCAGACTCTGCAACTTCATCCCAGACGGAAACGCGTCCACCGTTGCACTTTGGATGTCATTCCGGAGGAAAACGAGACTGAAGAAAGCTGCTCTGATTTCAGTGATATGGAGCCGGAATCAGATGATTCTGAAAGCAGTCTCCCGGAATCGAGCTGTGGCTGTGACTGTGACTTTGACTGGGAATCCAGGATGGCAGAACAGGAGCAGCAGGAAGATTCGTGGATCGACACAGGGTTAAGGTTTGGTATTGGAATTGGTGTTGGGATGTGTCTTGGGGTGGGATTGCTAGTGAGCAAATATCAACGAGCTTCCAGGACTCTCAGGAAACAAATTCTATATATATAAATTGTGCACAGTTTTGTAATGGTGTTGTCCAAGAAGCAGGACGCCAAGAATTGGCCTCTATGAAATTGAATTTAGCCATATTAGCATCTGTAAATTATATGTAATATTGATATCAGTTTTTTTACGATTCTTTCAATCTAATCTTTCATAACGTATTAAAAACTATTGCCTTAACCTCATGATCATATCTTTCAGTATGTAGTGTGTTAATACAACCAAGGAGCTCTTTGAAAACTAGTTATAGCGTAAACCTTGTTATCTGTCTTATTTCATTCCCCTGTGCTAGTAGATGCTTTTCGTCATAATAATACATCATTACCAGTTTCTTCATCTCTATCTCTCTGAGTAAAAATTACCTCTTAACAACTGGACTAAAACTTGACCAACGATCATGAGCTGTGCACTACCCTTAAAAGACTAGATTGGGAAATTGTTTATTTTTCTCCAATAAACAAGGCTTTTGTTAGTGTGACAAAAATACTTGTAAACATAAAGGCAGCAATTACTAAATGGAAAAGCTCATGTTATTAATAATAAGTTAAGATTTTCATCCTAATTGAAGTAAGAGAAGATTTTCATTCTAATGGAAGTAAAAAAGAGAAGATTTTATCATAATTGGAATAAAGAAAGAGATTTTTTTAAGGTTTTTTCACCTGGGTTCTATAAAGAAACCATAAAAAGTCACATTATCCTCATCCATTATCCATTCTCCTTCATTATCATCTCATCTCATAGGAGAGTTATTTTACCATTTTCCCAAGATATTTGAAGACATGGATTCAACATAGGAACTTGAGGAAGAACTCCAAATCCCATTGAAATGGAGTATTGTTGAGGGATGGGAAACAATTTGTAGGTTGAAACCAATGATTAACTAATGATTTTAGATTTTCAAAGATCATTATTAATGGTAAGAAATGAATCTTTAAAAAAACTGATATTCAATATCTTTTGCTAAAACCAAAATAGTAAAAAAAATTTATGGATGGCATAATACTAAGTGACCACATTAGAGACAAAGTTGAGATGAATTTGTATATCACCTAAATAACATATCTAATCATATAAAATTTATTATAAGGTAGAAGAAGATACACCGATAAGTTGTAATTTGAAAACTAAAATTGAATTGGAGTTTTGGGAAAAGAAACCTGTAAAATTAGGCCATGGACTAATTTTTTCTGAGTTTTTCCTATGCTATAAGAAAAACCTCAATCAAATATGCAAAAACATAATGATCCCAATAAAAATCTACATTTGTATATGGAATGGATATATTTTTGTCAATGAGTACATACATCATTGCCCTACATGTTTTATTTTGAGCATGACAACATCATGCCCAAGCAATAATATCAAATTATATAATAATTAGATAGAAACATACCAAGGGAAAAGACCTAGTGATGAACCACCATTGGGTGACTCCATCTTTATATCTAGAGGTATCATTGTCTGGAGCTACAAAAAGCAATCCTACCCCAACCACTAAGGTAACTTCTAACAAAGATGTAAAAAACTATGTGTACTGATTTTGTGACACATATAGATGCAACACCAAACCAACGAGCAAAACCAATAGTTTCAATATTGCAGTTGTTGATGGTAGACCAACAGACTAATGGCCTATATATTCTCTTAATTTAAATATTTTTAGACTAGCTGACAAAAAATATATATTGCAGTTGTCGATAAAAAAATGCAAGTTTTATCATTTTCATTCAGTATAGAAGCAATGACAACCAAGCACAATTGTTCGCTTTTCTGTCTCTTGTAGCTTGTCTACAACTATAGTACTAAATGGCATTAGTATAGTCGAACCTGCCACAATACAACGAATATCAATATGTGCAAATTTAAGCAATATTATACACAAATTTCATTCAGTAAACAATCAAGACATTCATGATTTCTTTTGTAATATAGGCTATAGTAAAAAGAGTCACACTAATTGCCATTTGACACAAGTAGAATCAATGGGCATCATCTTAAAAGAGTGAGACCACTAACCAACTCAATTGAAGTTCAATTCAAACACTAGCCAGTTTAGGACATAAGAAGATAGAGAATGAAGCTCATTAATATCACAAATTGGTCTACCTTTCCTTGAAACACAATGCTTCAAACAATTTGTGAAATAGTTGGCATGCAAAGCACCTACTCAATTTTTATAGGGACAATGGTAACTAATCTTTCTCTATACCCCTTGAGTGAGGAATAGAATACATCCATCAACAAAACCTCTCATGCATTTTCCTAGAGTTCATTCCATCCTACCTGATTTTGGTGAAACTCGCATGGTTTAGCTCATTAATCTCACTCCACCAACTTACCATTTTTGCACTCGTTTAATAGTATAGGAGGATCCATGAAGGGAAAATCTCAAAAAGAATCTAGATGATCTCAACCAATCAACAATAAAGGAGAAACACAAGAAATACTTCCACAAACATTCACAATAGTCTCTTTGTTAGGACCTTTCTCATCACAATAAAACCCTTAACCTAAGAAGTACTAGTATGATGATAAGAATTGCAACATGCATAAATGTCGATACGAATCAAATAATGAAACTATACAAATATTCAAACAAATAAACATGTTCATGAATTTGACCTAATGGTTATATGCAGAGCAATATGAGACTTTCTAATGAATTTGACCTCATTCATTTCAAATAATTTATAAAAAATCAATTGTGGAAACAACATCCAATAGCTAACTTGGCATGCCTCCTCACCATGCTCCAACATGATCTTCGAAAGAGAAGACACTAGAAGCCCAAAAAGAAAGGTGGAGTCACCATAGCACATGGCAGACCTCAACTGGTTTTCCATTTCAAGGGTAGTACCATGTATTGAGCATGTTACCCTGATATTTGTATGGGTGTGCCCTAATGCAGAGGTGGGAAATTTCTAGGAGTTGTTTTGGGCATGAAAAGTTCTAAAGTACAAATTATGGGCACCTTTTTCAAAGTCTGTGCATAAAAAGAGGGCACTTTTGAGCATCCTAGGCATCAAAGGAGGCTTGTACAATAGTGTTGTGCATGTTGTCAGCATTAAACAAAGGTCTGAGCATTTTTGGACAAGTAACAGCCCCTGTACCTTTTGTTTAGGTAGTTTCAGGTTATATTTCAGACCTAAAAATTGTTGTCGGTACTATCATCAGTAGTTAGCAGCATGTGGGCACATTCTGAGCATCATCCACAATCACCTATAGCCATTAAGACATGAAATTTCAGATCTAATTCCTATAGCAACAAG